>JAYKQN010000020.1:5405000-6605000 GCA_036785175.1 Eupleurogrammus muticus | reverse complement strand
ACATGATTCATCAGTCCACTGCTCTAGAGTCCAGTGGTGGTGTGTTTCACACCTCTGCATCTGAAGCTTTGCACTAGGTGATGTGTGGCTTGGATGCAGCTGCTCGGCCATGGAAACCCTTTTCCCATGAAGATCTCTGAGCTCTGTTCTTGAGCTGATCTGAATACCACATGAAGTTTGGAGGACATAAAAGTGATACATTGACACCTGATTCTGATTAATTGGATGAGTGAGCGAAGAATTTTGGCAATAGAGTATAATTTACTGTATAACTTGCATGTATATTTTAAACCTTGCTTTAATAATTAAAAAAAAATCCCAACCGCACCACTGTTTGATAAAAAATGTTTCAGATGACACAAAGCTGCAAAATTGACCTCACACAGTTTCATTTATATGCCAAAGCAGTAGGTGATGATTGCACTCCTAACAGGAAAGGAAATTTTAGCCAATTACAAGTCGCCATGGATAATCTCTTTTGTGGAAATGATGTGTACCAAAGACAAGAGTTGCATGAGATTGACTTCGAAGAGACATCTCTGAAAAGCATTTTAGAAATAGGGTCAAGTCGGATATTAGCATATAATACAATAAACTAATACAATAAACTACCTGCCTTTTCTTTATTTATTTTTTTTAAATTCTGGTGGTACTAGATTGGACTGTTGTAAATCCTGAATCGAGGGCAGGTCGGCCCTGATGATTTTTCCTGCCGACCTGATTGACAGTCTGTTTCTGTCCAGTTTGGTGGGCGATACAAAACAGACAGTGATTGAAGTTGCTGGACTCGATGATGGAGGTGAAGGAGATGATGAGCAGCTTCTGAGGCAGGGTGATCATCTTCAGCTGTCACAGGAAATACATCCTTTATTTTGATGAGGTCTGGGTGGGGATTTCCACTTGAGATCGCAAGCGTTTGTGGTCCACTGTAGACACTGAGCTGTTTAGGAGGTAACGTGACAGGTTCTTTCAGTCCACTGTCATTTCCACATTCTTAAGTGGGGTAAGAGGTAAACTGGTTGACTGCGCGTCTCATCGCTGTCCCTGATGAGGTCGACTACTGCTGTGTCATCCACGTAATGACAAATCCAAAAACCCAAATACATAAAGACCACCTAATGATTATGACATAAATGCAGCTTCATGTGATAGAGATGCTTATATATCACTCATTAAAAGCAAATGTAAACACCATTATGTCGTGGCTGCTGACTGCAGGTCTATTGGTCAAAGCATTTAAATAAATCAGAGGCTGCAACGTAAAAGGCTGCATCATCAATCAAAGGTAGCAATTTTTTCCAGCAAGAAAGGCAGAGGATGACCAGGCAAAGCACAGGGAAGGTGAACATTGAGGTGAGAATGAGAAAAATAGTGAAGTAGCCAGCAGATGCATGCAAGAGATAGCCAAGAGAGATGATGTTACCTACTAGAAATGTAGCCTGGAGGACAAGCAATGAATCTAATTATTTTAAGGTCATGCCACAGCATGAATTATCCATCAATGATATGGCTATGATTTGGATGTTATATGTTATATGGATGTATATAAGTAAATAATGTATAGAAACACGGCATTAACACACACACACACAAATTATATATATATATATATATATATATATATATATATATATATATATATATATATATATTATAGCCTAATTATGACTCAGTATGCCAGCATATTACATATATAGAATGTTGACCTTGGTATTTGAGAAATCCTGGTGATGGCCTATGCTGATGTGCACCAACTAAAATATCTATCATGCACCTTAGCATGTTAGAATGCTGTTTGCTAATTATCGCCACACAGGCTCCGTCACCTAAGTATTTACATTCATTTCCAATGGGGTCACTTCACAGCGGTGCGCCACAGTTATTAGGATTCCTCTTCTGGGAGAAGAACTTAATCATCTGTGCAAAGATTCATGGTAATCCATTAACATTTGTGCAGACATTTCAGTTTGGAACCATAATGGATCCGTGGTAGAAAAAGGAAAAAGATCAATTCTCTCGCTTTTAAAAGAGAAATCTCATGAGTTTTGATCAATTTAATGAATACAAGGCGGCCGGCCCTGAAATAAAAACATGGCTAATGACCCTTAAAGACGGACGGAAGACTGTTTTTGCACATTAGAGAGAACACGCATCATTAACCGAGTGCGAACCCTTCTTATTCCCGCTTTGTTGCGGATAAAGTATATTTTGTCGGCTCTTTCTCTTCTCCTCCTCGGGTACATCGTGGAGCCCGCAAGGACGCCAGGCTGCAAACATGTTGCGACCGTAATCGCAGGTTTAGCAGCTCGTTACTCACGGCCCAGTCACTCCATCCTGCCGTGGAGGACTGAAGGGAGGAAGGGGGGGGGGGCAGGGAAGATGAAGTCAAAGTTTATTATGTACGAGTTGGCTGATGCAGCATATTTAGGGACATGGTAATTCATCACTGTCAAACAGCAGTGGAGAGCAGCTAATAGCTGTATCAGTGTCTCACACTTACTCATCTCTCATAGACCGTAAACCTAATGTGCTGATGTTTTGTTTTTGGGTGTATTTTCTTTTTTCTTATGTGTAAGCTTTTTTTTTATTTTGTAATTGATAAAAAAACGCCACGTGACTAAATTAAATATGATTTCACGCAACATTGAGCTTCCGTTTTGGCAAGCGGCGGGGAAACTGGAACAAATTGAATAACGGGTTCATGCAATTGGACGATAAAAGTTTGGAATCTGACTTGTGAGAGAGGGATGATAGGGTAATAACGTCTGCCGGCAGACATCGGCAGCCCGGGAGGATCCTTCACCTGGATGTGAGCTAGAATTAACTTCAGACCCACAGCAAATGAAGTCAGGGACCCAAACAAACAGACAGATGGAGTCTCCGCGTTCATGACTCCTTGAGGGGACATCTCCAATGGCTCCTTTGTTTGTTTTTCTGTCCGTCATCTCCTTTAAAATCTCCATTTTAACTTTACCTTGAATGTAAATAGGATCTCGCTATCAAATCCTATCATTTTTTCTTAACTATCATCCTGTTATTTTAGATTTTTCAATACTAGTTTTACACCACAGGTACAGGCTTCACCATCTTCCAAAGTCTGTTCTCCCATCATTAAGTGGTTACCTTTAACTTAACCTCTGCCAAAAGGGTCAATGCTACTTTAATGATGTGCAATGCCTAGTAACAGCAGAGGCTGAATAACATTAATGCTTGGCAGTGTTTTCTTTTTTTTTCCATCAGTGCGGAGTGGAGAGTAACATTAGGAGAACAAGTCTGAATCCTGTTCACTCATTTAGTCTCTTGTCTAATCTAATCTTGTGTACCGCAGCCTCCGTTTCCCCTGGAGATCCCGCCAGGTGGCGGACGGCGCTGCAGAGCGGAGGCAAAGTTTTGTAGGGAGCTGATCCGAACACAGATGGTGTCATTATTCTATAGACATTATGCTGCATTACGCTAGCATTGACTTCGTAATGACAAGTTAAAGCTGAACAATATGTCCACTCCCGCTTTCAAAGTTCCGAAACTTTGTTTGGTACAAAGATGAAGTGCTGCCATTTCCAAGCCACATGTAATGTTAAAGTTGATTGTTATATAAGGAAATATCAGGATCCTCCTCTTGTAAATGAAACATTTACTTCATGCTCAACCCCAGTTGTCAGGATTTTTGCTGCTAAGCTCATTTTAAAATCCTCTTCTCAAGGATGATTAATGTAAAACTAAAGGGAAATGCCACTCCACATTAATGGTTGCTGCAGGTGGGTTACTTGACTTATGTTAATGACCCCATGCATTACCATGTCTAACCATGCTTTCAATTCCTAGGCAAGGGGGCGTCTAATGAAAACATCCTATTAGAATGTTTTCTGCTCAAGGACACTCCAACATGACAAATGATTGGTAGCTTCAATAAGCAACATGCATTCCTAACAGTCCCCTTTTTTTAAATTTTTTTTTGTCAGTGAGTCATTTTTTTTTGTATGTTGCCACATTTTCAGCTTTAACCCCGAGCTGTTAGCAGGCATTCAGCGGAGGCAGATCTCCTGCAAATGGGTGCCTCTATTGCCCGTCACCGGTGTTTACTTTAGCATCAATCACACTCCTGCAATTATTGTCTCTGCTGTCTCTCGTTCTGAATACACCCGGAGCTGAGCCGTGTTGACAGACTGTGCTGAAAGGAAGGAGAGACTCCAGCCAACTGGCAGCCTGCAGGCTTTTCAGCTGTAACCCAGTGTATCCGGGCCGGGCGTGTCTGCCTCTGACTTTGTGTCCAGGATGGTTGGACCATTCCAGCTCAGGAGAACAAACACTTGCTGTGCTGTGCATGTGCCAGTTTGTGGCAGATGCCTCTAAAAGTGGCAGATGCTTCTAAAAAAAAAAAAAAAAAAAATGTGGATAAATGTGTCCAAAAATGTATGACCTATATATCCAAATCTGTCTTCTTATTTGTGACACATACATATAAAACACAGTAACTGAACATGCATCTGAGTCATGTCACATAGAGCTCTCAAATCTGTTTAAAAAGCCTATTTTTGGTGCGCAATAAGGTCTTCTCCATTATTTTTGGGTGGAAAAAAAAAACGCCAAATGATGTTAGAAGGCAGCAAAAACAATTAAGAGCTCATCCTTCTCTCCTGACAGCGAGGAGAACTACATAACAAACACCCCCCCCCCCTCCAGACGCTGTGAGAGAGGCGGTCGCGGTTTTTCCACATTCGCAGTCCTGATGGAGCTGATGGCGCACCGCGGCGCGCGGCTCCGGACGCACCTGGACCGTCGGTGGAGAGCATCAGCCGCTCTGAGCCACACACACACACACACACACACAGACACACAAACCTCATCTCTGATGGAGAGACCTGACAGCCTTGAGGAGTAACGTTTTCACCCCTTTGGCGTCTCCTGTGGTTGGATAAGTGTTTGTTTTTGTTTTTTTTTTGAGGGGGGGGAGGTGGGGTTGGGGAGGATGTGGTGGGGGCTAGCCGAGTTTGCGTCCTTTGATCGTTCATAAAACGGCGACTTTTTCAGAAGAAGAAGAAGAAGGAGAAGAGAGAGAGAGAGAAATCCCGGCTCCGCGTTAATTGGCGCTACGATGTCCCGGAGCCGCCGCGCGCAAAACTTCAAGGCATGTTGCACACTTAGAGCTGAGCTGGAACAGATGGACACAAGCCGAACACATCGGGTGAGTTTTATCACTAGTAGCCTTTATTATTAATTTATTTTTTTATTTTTTTTTATAAATAAATGCCTACCCAGTTCAGTTGACTCTCACAGAGCCGCAAACAAGTAGGAGCGCTGTAAAGCGGCAGCGGGTTGACAGATATACATCATCAAATAGCATGTAAGGATTCATCAATATCTGACAAACTTCGTCAATTTTCACTGTAATGTTGTTTTTCCTGTAGTGACGATGAAGCAGAGGCAGCGGCTGACACTTCATAATTAACGCTTTCATAATGTCTATCCGCTCATTTTTTTGTCATCCATTACCATAACAACTGCGTAAACGCTCCTGGAGCGAGCCTCCAGAAGAGTCCCTATATGGCATTTAACGCTGTTATCACAGACTGTCTGTGGGGAGTAGTGGGGTGTTTCCTCTCATTTAGGGTTTTAAATAAGCCCTGTGGTTTAGATGACTCGCAACAACATTCCCTCC
This sequence comes from Eupleurogrammus muticus, assembly GCA_036785175.1. NCBI lineage: Eukaryota > Metazoa > Chordata > Actinopteri > Scombriformes > Trichiuridae > Eupleurogrammus > Eupleurogrammus muticus. The sequence continues at coordinate 6,599,344 of JAYKQN010000020.1, read as the reverse complement.
TCAAATCTGATGGGATTTGCCAGCAACTGGAGTCTTTAATTGTGCAGACATTCTGACCTCCCCTCCCTCCCTTTCATTAAGAAGGCAACCTTTCTGAGGGGGTTGTCCAACTTTGCTGTGGAATCTGCAGTTTTTACTGATAAACACAGTGACTTCACAGTAGACTGCTGTATAATTTACACTATATCACAGTAGTTAAAGAGTTACTTGATTACACCGTTAATCATCATCAACTATAATCCTATAAAAAAAATAGTACTACAGTAACTTTCTGGATGAGTGCTGCAGGATAGTTACTGTATATTGGAAATTAACATTACAGTGTAATTTACCCTTCAACATTTGACTAAAGAAGTCAACCTTCCAAAAGAAGAAGACATATAGATTTATCCACGATTATTAACCTGTTGATATGTGGATTCTTGTGTTAATTTTTGTGATTCCGTCCGCTGTATATCTATTGCGCCAAAAGAGCACCCACCGTGGGCCCTAGAAACCACCAAATCTAATGAGAGAATGTGCTTATGGTGATTCTTTTTTTTTTTTTTTTTTTTGCATCGCTGTGGGTTTCAGCATGTTGTGTATCACGCATGTTTTTTTTGCCTTGCAATCAAAGAACACAGCAGCTCATTTCACTCATTAGTCCTCCTCCTCCCGTAGCTGCAGGTGGGCAGAAAACACGCAGACTCTTAAGGCCAAGAGGACACACGATAGAGAACCACTGTGTTACTTCTTCTTTTTTTTGCAGAATGGAAAAATAGAGAAATGAGAAGAGAGAGAATGTGTTGCGCTGTTCTTTTTTCCCCCCCTGTATATTCCGCTGTGATCTCTAAACTCTCCACAGTATGTTTTTGTGCTTTCACACAAATATCACATTCCCAGCTTTCAGACTCACCATCAAATATATCCTCTCCCTCCCAGCGATTCATTCGGCCCATTATCGTCTCCTCCCCGTCTCACACTTTGTTAAATCCAACACTTTGAATCAGTTGATGGACACTGACTTGGTTTGAAGTCGTTAGGCTTAAAGCGCAGGTTCTCATTTTCAATTATTAGAGATTGTCATGGTACTTTTGAAACTTCTGAAAACAGCAGGAGGCCATGTAACGTGTGAAAGACTGACTGTTTGAAGTTTACAGCACAGGCGCCAGCAACAAATTGTGTTTTTGAGTTGGGAAAAGTTTTTCCAAGGAAATTGATCTATTTGTTAGAGGATGAAGCAAAAAAAAACCTACACAGACAAATTGAAATAACTGCATCATTTATGCTTTGTTAACAATCAGTGACATCTCATGAACCCAGTGATTGTAGCTCTGCAAGATAAACTCTCATCAGCTTCTAATAATAATAGGCTGCTCTTACATTCATGTGTGTGCTCGTTTTCTTGTTAGAAAAAAAAGAATAAGGACAAACAAAACATGATTGCAGCCGATTGAGTAGAAACAACTCACTTTTATAAGGTTGGTTTGATCCCTGGTGAAACATTCTCTCACACAATAAGGTGTCAGGATGGATAGCTCAATAGGATAAATTGTTATTAATGATAGGAGGTCATGACATGACTTAGTGTTGACTTGGATCCATGTTCAGATACTACATTCATTCTTTATTGTAGAGCTTCTACTGATGAGAAATAAATAGTAAGAGGAGAACAAACACCCATGTGGCCGGTGTAGCTCAGCAGGATGAGGCCCCACTAATACTGAACTGGAGTGGCGTTGGTTTTAATCATTGGTATTGTCCATGTCATATATTGTGGCACCTTCTTTATACTGTGACACAACCCAGCCGGTCAACTAAACCCTCAGTTCCTGTGACTCATAATCTAAAAAGGTGCTTTCCATCTGGGCCCCTCAGACTCCCATGTGTGTGATTATGTTCAAGTACTCTTTCAGTGATTATTACAAGAAAGACGTGTTGAATCGCTCAGGATTATAAAATAGTTTTTTCTCCGCTGATTGCTTTGCTGCATCTGCAGGGAAAACAAAAAAAAACGGTACTAACAAAAAGTCGCTCCGAGGAGACCAATCAAGTGTTATTTAGTGACCAGTCACAGGATGGTTGAGTGTATTTTAAGATCTATGTATCTCAAAATAGATCTCTGCTCTAGGCTTCTAAAAGTAAAAATTGAGTGATATATGGGTTTTATATTAAGGTAAGCTACCATGTAATATCACATTTGCACAACTAGTGGTAATAGAACCATGTATAGTTTGAAAGTTCTGCACTCTTTCTGAAGAAGGAAATAGTGCAAAGTGACTGACACGTCAGCACGTCAGTCTTTAAAGCACAATTTGGTTAGAAAACAGAATTGTTTTTTTTCCTTCCTAGCATCTGACTCTCCCAGTACATAAGCTGAAGAGCTGCTCCGGAAGCAGGGTCACAGGTGGATTGGCACAAATCTCTTCTGTTGAGGAGTAAATCAAAGAACATGGCCTCAGATGCTCAACCCACGCTGCCCAATTACAATGAGAGGGAATTAAGGTACTTGAAAAGGGAGCAAAATCACTTATAAAAGATTACCTAGGGAATTCATGGCTTAGTTTGATAAACTGAAATATGTGTGTTGTTTTTACTCTCTATTCAAAACACAGAAAGAAGTTTTTTTTTTTGCTCTCCATATTCGTCAAACATGGCAATAAGTCTAAAAGGTTAGTTTTAGATTGATGATTGAACACTACCACATGTTTGCATGTAATTCATCACCAGCGCAGGATGTCACATGGCTCCAGAAGCCCTAACAGACATGTTCCTCCCCTCTGCGGATTTAGCGCCTCCTTTGTGACATGAATTAATTCTCCCTTTTGCTCCTAAAGCCACCTCGGGCGGCTCTGTCATGGTCAATAAACCACTCCTGTCAGAAGCACTTTGCTTTCCTGTAAAAGGTGCCACACTACCACCCCCCATTTCAAAATGATTGGCCCCGCAATAGAACAGCCAAACTGAGGAGAGCTGGAGGGGTCCCGCTCTTAATTTGCTGTGATGATGTGCCTCAGGTCCGGCACAGCCATCCATGAGTAGAGGATCACTGGCTCATCGCGGCGCTTCCTGTGCAGCCTCTGCTGTCTGGGCTGTGGATTTCCAAATGGCCGAGCTAAATAGAAACAAGAGACGTCTCTGCTTGTAAAGAAAACACGGCTTCAGACACGTATAACCGGAGCTAACAAGCTTCTTTGAAAAGACGAGCAGAGAGCCGATGTACGCAGACTGACGTTCTTCCCTGTGTGATCGGGGGGGGGGATGTCTGTGAGCGATCTGATAAGGCGCCAAGTTAATGTACGCTCGACCTCCGGAGAAGCAAACACACACACCAACACTCGAGCGAATTGGCTTGTTTCTGGCGTGATCAGTCATTCTGCTTTATTCTTCTCGCTCTTTCATTTCACTCCGACAACGCCATTAACCGGATCCAAGGGGAACTCAACACTCATTTTCCCTTTTGAAGTTTCTCCTTGTTACTTTGTCATTTTGTCCCATTAGTTCTTTCTTTTCACGGCATTTTCAGGTAATTGCTTATTGTGGCTGGAAGTGGTGTTCGCCTACTACCTGCTGACATCTGACAGCTCTCTGTGGGGCTTTATCATTTTTACATCATACACTGCGATGAATGGGAATTGGTGTACTAAATATCAATCATTTGGTTCTAAAACTGAAATCATTACATGGAATAAACATTGATCATGTGTTTACATCCAGTATAAACTTAAAATTTCTGCAAAAATTATAATTGTTATTAATCAGTGATTGATTAGAAACCATTTAACCTATCAAAACATAGAATAATACATTATTACACAAGAAATTTGTCTACAGTTTAAAGTTTAAATGAAGTCTCTAGGTGAAGGTATGCCCGAGCAGTTGGCAGTGAAAAAAACTGATGCTTTGTTCACATTTTTTTATCGCCTATAACTTACATTGTTAAAAAAATTGTGTTTTGAGAAAAGAAAGACAGAAAAGACAATATTCCTAATCAAGATTCATGTTTTCATATAACATTTGCTTGGGTCCTCTCGAAGCTGAAGGATGAGTTAGAAAAATCTGTGTGGAAGAGGAATAAGGAAAAATCTACCTATAACAGTAGAGCGTTGGGGGTATGGGTAGGATTTTTAGACAATGCTTTATGGCCTTACAACCTGTCTGGGACATTTCTCTGACTACTCCACAATACACGCTGTGACAGAATTTCGGACTGTATGGGTGTAGAGATGAAATCCCCAAAAGTAAAAAGAAAATGTATAAGAGTGAGTGCAACACATATTTTGTTTTTCTGCCCTACAGAGACGTGCTGGGTTGCTGAATGGGTGACAAGCTCCTAGTGCCCCCACGTTCCCCGTGAAGCCCACCACGTTGTGCAGGACCGGGTCCCCCAGCAGAGCGTCCGGGATGTACCAGGAGGTGGCTTTCCTGGCAGGCAGCACGGAGCACCAGTTCACCACGTTCCGCTTCGACCGCGTGGAGAACCCCAGGGAGGTCAGCGCCAAGAAGGGCCTGTTCTACAAGCGGGCGCAGCTCCTGCTGCAGCCCCAGCCCCGCCAGACGGACGGCGACGACACGGCGGCCATCATCAACGTGGGCGGCATCAAGTACCGCATCCCCTGGTCCACGCTGGACGACTTCCCCCTGACCCGGCTGGGCAAGCTGCGCGGCTGCAGCAGCGAAGCCGAGATCATGGACGTGTGCGACGACTACGACGGCAGCCGCAACGAGTACTTCTTCGACCGCAGCCCGTCGGCCTTCCGCACCATAGTCAGCTTCCTGGCCGCCGGGAAGCTGCGGCTGCTGCGGGAGATGTGCGCGCTGTCCTTCCAGGAGGAGCTGATGTACTGGGGGGTGGAGGAGGACAACCTGGACTGGTGCTGCCTGCGAAAGCTGCGGCTGCGCCAGGAGGAGCACAAGGAGCGGCAGAGGCTGGACGAGGAGGAGTCGGAGCTGACGTCGCCGCAGTCCTGCGAGGAGAGCCAGCAGGCGCCCGGTGGGGCGGCGGGGGCGGGGGGGCAGGAGGAGGGCCCTGCGGGCGGCTGCATGCGGAGGCTGAGGGACATGGTGGAGAACCCCCACTCGGGCCTGCCGGGGAAGATCTTCGCCTGTCTGTCGGTGCTGTTCGTCGCCATCACGGCGGTGACGCTGTGCGTCAGCACCATGCCTGACCTCCGGGCTGAGGAGGAGAGGGTGAGTTCACGCCGTCTCTTCCATTATCACTTTCACTGATATATTTTGTTATGTTTTCCTGAACCTTCCTTATTCACAGATTTGATTTTAAAATCAACATGAAACTTCAAGCTCCCCATGTTTGGTTTATGGATCAACGTATTGCGACTTATTGGATTTTCATTTAGCAATGATGGCAGCAACATTATTTAGAAACTATGATTTAAAAGGCAATGAATCTCTGAACAATAAAAGATAAGACAGAATCCAATACTAACTTTAGAAAAAGCAATAAGGAAGACAGTAATATTATATAATGAATTATAGGTCCCAGCATCTGAACTTGCATTTCATTAAGTTTCTCACTATAAAAAATACAGATTTACTTTTACAAGGAACTCTGTAGTTATGGGTCTATGAGGAAGGGACTCCAGTACAAGCCAAACAGCCTCAGGGATATGTGCTTTACAGATGCTACGGTAGAAGTGAGATTATGTTGATGTAACAGCCCACGTACTGTCTTCCTGGGCTTTATTGTGAAGCATTGTGACAGAGACAGAGGCGAAGGCGACGGGATAACAAGGCGTCCTCTCCCTTCTCTTGAATACCAGATTATTGTGTACTTTGGTTCCCTCCACTGTTACAGCGTACACTCCATTGTGGCAACAGAAGATCCATGTTCACCCAAACGTAAGCAATTATTCATGGAATGTATGCAACTTGCAGATGGGGGGAAAGAGAGCCAACATCTTTGTTTTATCTGAATGAGTAGCCTTTTCCTAATTTGGGCTTTCGTTCTTTATTCTAGATATCCCCTCCAAATGTTGTTCCATTCTTTTGACCTGCTTCTAAAAATGAATGTGGAAAAACAAAGATCAAATGAATATGAAATAAGCTCATTATTGTGACATAAATTAGAATCATGCAAATTGTAGCCATGAAGTATTAATCCACACAGTTAAAGCTTGTTAGTTTATGTAAACCAGCTAACCAGCAAATAAAGTAGGACCTGCAAATTAAATAATAGATAAGTAAAAGTACAGAAGATGTACATTGTGCTTGATGCCTCAGTTAAACAGATGGGATGTAACTGCTATGTTGACGGTATAGTGTGTTTTGGACAAGAATGTGCTCAATTAAAATATTTTGCCAGGACAAAACTAGAATATTTAACTTTCCTGAAGGTAAAATAAAATTATTCGTATTGAATCCTGCTTATCAAGAAAAGGTGAGTTCTGTTCTGTTCTGTGGACGGAAACAAGCTTATTAACTATTACAGGCTACAGTGTGTGAAGGTCAGAGGGACCGAGCTCCAAAATAGGCTTTTAGGGAATTTAATGAAAAAAGTAAAAAAAAAAACACAGGGAACAAAAACAAACCACTGGAGACAAAAAAATGGAGAATGAAGCCAGGAGGTGGTGTTGGCAGGAGGCTGGCAGCGTGAAGGTGCTAAATCTCCAGGAGGATAAAAGAAAGAGTGAACAGCACACCACACAAAGCACGCCACTCTGGGAACAGGTATGGAGGGAGGAAAATCACAGGTTACCAAAACAGCAGCCAACACAAAATACAAAGGTCCAGCAGAATCTAATGGAAGTGACTTGGCTGAAAAAAGGAATATAATACTCACAAGTATGTTTTAATTAGTATATAATTCAATCATAATAACAATTGTTAGAATAAGCTTTCTTTATCCACATGGGAGCCTGGCATGTTGCACAACAGAAAACCAAACACGACCTTTTGCATTTTTTTGTAGCCACCTTAGGTTCTCATACATGCAGGGGTCCAATTCGTAAATATCTTTCCCAATTCCTGTGCTTGAACCTTAGAAATAAAATAAAAGTATGGTATGCATACCTTATATGATCTGGTCTCCAATTATAAAGGGAAAGCAGCCATTTCATCTTCAAGTGAAATGAGAAATAACACTGTTGCTTTTGTTCACCACTAATTACGCCAGTTGTCAGCCGAGCAAAAAGGCATTTGAGAGCTGACAGCATCTACTGAGCCCCTTCATGCTCTGCCTCGGGGATCGGGCTCCAGAGCGTCTTTTTATTGCACTGATTCACCTCTCGAATGATATCAACAGACCGGAGAATGAATAAGGAAAAGCCCCACAGTCTCACCCCCTGTCAAAGATATGTCTCCATCAGCAGGCTGGGATTTTGTGTGTTTGTGTGTGTGTGTGTGTTGGGGGGGTAGTATAAAGTGCTTTAGCTTCAAAGAGAAAAATCAATCAGGGGAAACAAAGCGAATAAAAGCTGGGACAAAAAAAAAAAAAAAGATGATTTTATACATTGTCTCATCCTACTGGAACGCCAATTAAATTTCATCCGTCATTACACGCCCGTGTGAATCGGCAGCTTTAAGGATCGGAATCAGAAGAGCGGCAGGTGTGATTAGAGACAAACTCAGGACCCTAAAACACTGTCATGGTGGCACCAATTACCCATCCAGAGGAGGCTCCTCCTCTGTGAGAAGAGCAGCGGTGTTAATTAGAAGCGAGAACCGGATTTGAACCAACCACCTTATTGCCCGTGCTTTAAAAAAACATTTACACATCCCAGAATGCAAAACTAATAAGGTTTCATGACGTGACACTTGGCTGGGTTCGGAGAAAGATTTAGGATAAAATGATCACATGAAATGTAGCTTGAGGAACAGTCGCTGCTTCCTTAATTCATGGCAACAGTGAACAACACTGCAATCTTCTCTTTTGTAAAAATTTTTGTTCAGACTGCCCCAACGACGGGTTGTAAATGGGTGGCCAAGTGGGTGTAAAAGTCTATGTAACCATCCACCCAACCATGTGTCAACTTAGACATGATCTGACTGCATCACTTCAGAAAACAGAGTAAACTTTATACTATCAGTTCGCGTCGAGCATGGCACTAACACAGCCGAAGCTTTTAATGGAATCCACCCCAACTTGTTGAATTGCTTTCCCTAATCACCACTTCTTTTTCAGATGAGTCTGCCCCCTCATCCTCCTCCATTACAGAACATCCTAATAGCCATTAGCATTGATAGGCATCCATTTACATCTGCGCGGGTCCTTTCCATACTAATGAAATGATCATTTACTCAGATTCGCATCTATGTTGTGTTATACACTGCTCTTAAACCGTAATGCTTTTGCAGCAAATTCAAAAGCTTCTTGATTAGACCATTTGCAAGAGTTTCACTATTCATATACTGAAGGTCCCATATCATGCACTTTTCATTTCATTTTATTTGAAATTCTGTTATCCTTAACATGAAATATATGCAATTCAAATTGCAAAAATTCTTTGTTGTGGCTTTTCATAAAAAAAAAAAAAAAAAAAAGTGATGCAACTTTTTAAGTTGTCAGCAATTTTTTTCATTGCTTTTAATTTTTTTCATTGCTTTTAATTGCACTTTCATTGCACTATAAGGGTGTTGAGTCTCCACCAAGAAAACAGCAAAGACCAGTTATCTAAAGTTGTTTGAGGGAGTTGGGGGTAACTTCTGATTTTAGATGGGTTTATTATTACAAGCAACTACTTTTACATGCAGTTAGTGTCCTATTGCAAATGTAAAAAACACAGATTACAGACACTGAAGCTGGGATTACTGAATATAAAAATGTCAAGATTGATAAAAACATTGTTATTTGACAGTGCAGAAAAACATGAACTGTCAGACGTGTTGATTCTGTCCTAAATTAAACTCGCACTGTGAAGCAGGAGGACGATGCAAACCAAACCCATGAAGAGGCCGTTTTTATCTTTATGCACTTTGTCACTCGAGCTGGAGGAGAGAGTTTGGCACAAAGCAGAGGATTTTAAGGAGCACTTAGCTCATCTGTCTAATTTAATGGGGCTCTTAGAGAAGGATTCAATAGCAGGGAGAGTTTTGTCTCTCTCTCACACACACACACACACACACACACACACACACACACACACACACACACACGGGCACACACACGGGCACACACACACAGAATCCCAAAGAAACACTCTATAGAATTTCACATTTTATGGTACCTCGTCTTCACTCTCTGGATGAATAGGGGATTAAACTTCTCAAGGTTTTTGTCGATTTCCTCCCTCAGAATTGCTTACTCTGTTCACGTAAGCATCTTTGGAAACTCCATTCCATCCCTGGCCGTGGATCTTAGAGCCACATTCGCTACATTAAAAAAAACGTGACTCCCGGGCATTTTAAAGTAAACAGCCCCTAGCCATATGCGTGGATAAAAACAGAGGAACCAAAGGCAAGGGTAGAGGAAAACTCTAAGAAGTTTGGTGTGGTGTGTGCTGGAAAAGTGGCGAGGCAAATCACTCGTTTGTCCTGACTGTGAGTCGGCCCTAATGGCGTTCATGCTTGGTGAAATATGCGATCCATCATGGTGCTGCTGATTTGTGTGAATATTTCCTGATGAGTCAAACAGTGGTTTCTTTTCTACAATACAAACTGTAAATGGCCACGGGCATAATTTAATGTTTTATGCAATAACTTAACACAGTCTGTTTTTTTACTGCAGGTTCATGATGTAGCCTACAGAGATAAAGAGGAATAAAATAATATCCTATTTATATTTATATATAAACTAATGAAGAAGGTAAATTGTTTCATTAGGTCGCCACTATAAAAACATACAATTGTACCAGGAACAAACAAGTGTATAACTATTATTAAATAAATATTTATAAATTCATTTGAAAATGTAAAAAATTGTATATTTTTTTTAAAAGTGTGCCTCATTAAAAACACCCCCCCGAAATTATGAAGTGCCCTTTAAAAGGGTTGAACCCATTGACCTAATGATGAGAATCATCATCCATCTGTGCAAATCCACTCAGCATTTAGCTCATTCTCGGTTCATCCGACCACACTTTTACTGAATAGCTCTTACCCTGCTGATACCCTTACCCTATAATAGTCATAGGCAGACTTACCTACGTTTTCAAGAGTTTCAATTGAAACAGGCCCCAGCCGCAAGTGATCGTTACAAATAAAAATGCATTTGCACTTTGGTTGAAAACACACTTTGTTTCTTGTTTCTTTTTTTTTTTTTTAAGAGATTTTAACATTAGGGCAATGTGCACACTGTGAGGAATGATGAATTTAAGCACTGCATCTTTTTAGAATTTAATGCATCAGGGACACATGGGTATACAGCTGGCAAACATACTGATAAATGTTTTATGGGATATATATATATATCCATCCATCCATTGTCTATCCCGCTTATTCCCTTTCGGGGTCGCAGGGGTCTGCTGGAGCCTATCCCAGCGCGTTAAGGCGAGAGGCAGGGATACACCCCAGATGGTCGCCAGCCAATCGTGGGGCACACACACCATTCACACACCATTCACTCTCACACTCACACCTATGGGCAATTTAGAGTTTACCAATTAACCTGAGCATGTTTTGTATTGTGGGAGGAAACCGGAGTACCCGGTGAAAACCCACGCAGACACGGGGAGAACATGCAAACTCCACACAGAAAGGCCCCAGACCCAGGCCCAAGGCGGGTCTTGAACCTGCGACCTTCTTGCTGTGAGGCAACAGTGCTACCCACCGCACCACCGTGTCGCCCCTATATATATATAATATATGTATTATTGAAACAGGGCCCCCAGACGCCCAAGGCCGCCACTGATAATATTCTCAAACAAGCTCAGTCAGGCCAGGTAAAGGTTCGTGATTTCACATGAAAATTGAATTGAATATAACTAATATGCATGCAAGAAAATACCATGTGGCTACACAAATATTTATTATTTATCTCAATTTCATTATTTTTTTTAAAGTCTTTAAGTCACTTTTTCACTGGTCACTTTTTTCTCTTCACACACACCCTGCACCTTAAGTGTGCATTAGCTATGTATGTGTACATGTGGGTATGTGCGTGGATATGTATGTCCATATATATATATGCAAATATGTGTGTATGTGTATGTATGTAGGTATGTACGTGCATGTATGTATGTATATATGCCTTACTTATGCAGACTTTTTTCTTACTATTTATTAGCATTTTCTCTCCATTCTATGTCGATAATGCATACTGTGTATGCGGATCAACAAATTCTGCGAATTTGTACATTGTGTTGTGTGTTTTTTATTTTTTTTTATAGTTTTTATTTTTTTTATCTTCTTCAGCTTTATTTTCTTCTCTTTATCTGTAACGCTGCAGTAACACACAAATTTCCCCGTTGTGGGATCAATAAAGTTTTATCTTATCTTATCTTATCTTATTTTATTAAAACCTCTTCTTCAGTTATTTTAGAGAGTGCCCTTTAACTGTTAATATTGAACAACAGAGTCACTTTTATTGCAAAAAAATGTCATTTAGTAGGAGTATGGATGTAGAGGAAGGAGGGTTTTATGGAAAAGAAATATTGTTACTTTAAAATGAAAAAATATACCATAGATATTTACAGCATAACCTGCAACAAAGGTAAAGGAAAACAATGAGAAGTTTGGTGTAGACTGTGCTAAAAAGACTGAAAGAGGCCAGAGTTCCATAGTGGATAGAAAAACTTCTACACCGGCTATGATCACACCAAAGGAAGCACCGGAACAGCACAACCATTAGCTTTCAGGCTAAAAACATTTAAGGAGCTACGATTTACTGATCAAAAGTTATTTGAAATTTCGTCACCCACGACAACAGTTTCAGAGGGTTAAAGGTCGGTGCTAACACCACTAACCATAATTCTCAGCTAATAAAAGCACCTATTACCAATAACAAACACTTGGTGGAAAGAACCCCAAAGCTGTAGGAGTAGAAACTAGATTTATGGTATAATGCCTAGATAAGAGAAGATAATACGCTTTAAGCAGTGATGGAATAAGCACTTACATCACCACACTCTGTTAAATCTAAACCATTTTGCTATGACCTCATATAAATCAGAGCTTTTGGCACCGGGGGTAGGGCTCATGTTTCATTAGGCTGCTACAGTGCCATTTGGATTTAGGATTAATTGATAATCCACCAGGGGCGGCTGTGGCTCGGAGGCAGAGCAGTTGTCCATCAGCCGGTGGATGTTACTATAGAGACATTTGCATCAGAAACACATTTGTAGCCAGAGCGGTCCGTCTGCCATCAACTGAAACGATGTCCGGCAGTAGCCAATATTTAAAACTCTTTTTTACATTTTTTTTACGCCAGCATAACCACAAAGGAAGCACTCTGCCCTGTGGAATAGGATATTGGCGGTCCCCTCAGAATGTAGGGGCCGCGGCTGTGCCAAAATCTAATCAAAAATGGAGAGCTCAAGTCCAAGTGGTCTGCTCAAGTGGACGGCAAAAAAAATGTGTGTTTTTTAAAAAACAATCATTTTTAGCTATGTCGAGTTGCATCAGCCTGGCTCTTAAATAAACTCTGCCTCTGTCTCTGATGTTTGGATCAGAGTTGTTGAATGACTACTAAATCACAATCAACCAGAAACACTCGGTATGCACTGTGAAGAGCGAGATGTTAAACAAGACCGCTGCTGTTCAGTTCATCCTTTTTTCACCAGGCTTCTTGGTGTATTTAAACATGCGAGTAAAGAGAGTGAGAACTCACACTCATCAATCCACCAGGGCAACAGCCATCGATATTTACGGTACTTACCACAGTCACATTAGATGAAACTTTAATGACCCCCATGGGGGATTCTTGCTTGTCACAGCTGAGAGAATAAGATATAAATAAGAGACAGTGCTGTTGTTGCAGGTTGTAGTGGATGATTACCAGCTACTCACGTTATCAGGTATGTACGGTGTGTCAAGTCAGCTGTATGCATACAGCACCAAATCACAGAAAAATAGTCATGACACATCCATTAGCGTCCAGTGTCCTATTCCAGTGGAAACGCGACCAATTTATACCGCTACCTACCTGAAAGTTCAACACATGCATTTGTGTGATGAGTGCACGGCGAGAAAGTCTTGTGAAAATGTCAAACAGGCTACAATCACCGCAGTGTAACTCGGTATGAACGATTATGTAAGAGAACGACTGCCATAACACGCTACATCACCTGTAAACAGGTCACCAAAAACTCTATATTTAAAAGTCTTGCACGCTGGATAGGAGGCATGTGCCTTCCTACCACACCTACTTCAACAAGGTTGCCATCTCACAGCTGTTCGCACAATGAAAAGGAAAAGGTGGTGAAATGTGGAGTATTATTCCACGGCTACTAATATGTAGTCAAGCAGGCCGACCAAGCCCTATACAAGTTTGACCGTGCATTTTGTAAATGAAAATTTGACTCATACTTCCTGCAGACACTTGACACTCCTGACACTTCATGCAGACAGTAGAGTTCTCATTTTTGTGAAATTTTGCAGATGGATAGTCAACACATTATTATTGTATTATTATCATTAAAACTTGAAGCCCTATAGGTGCACTCTGGTAGTGTAGGGGGTAGTGCACTTCCCTTATAAGCAGCAAACCTATGTTTGAGTCCTCGATGATGTTTTTCTTTGAGTCTATACTACAAAATATATTAAGAAAATATATTAAAAAAAACAACAAACACCCCTACACTTATGTATCCCACCGCTATCCTGCAGCAGCTCTTTTGTTCCAGTGTTACAGCTCCAGATGGTGATTACATCCCAACATTTTCGTTACCATTCAAACCTCTGTTATCTTCCTGTTTCCTGGTTTAGATGCTACTTAATTCCTCACTAACACAGGCTACTGTGGCCGTAGCCGACGTGAAAACTACAAGTTCACATGCTGTCGTTTTTTATTCTCGCTTTAACCTATGCTGCAGCTCCAAGACATGTTCACAGAAAATCACTATCATTTCATTGATGGATGGATAGATAAGTTGTTGTTGATATAAAAACAATGTGAAAACACAAAAAGATTTATATCATTTCACCATTTAATACACATACTATCAGAGCAATATGTGGGACATGAAAAAATCATGTACATCCAATTTACTTTTCTTTATGAATGCATACTTACCGGCATTACACTAGTTCTGTTCTAGACTTATAGATTCAAAACCAGTGGTTATTAAGACACTCATCATTGCATCCTTCATGATAAAGTCGTTTTTTCGTCTTTGGCAGAAAGGTGAAACAAACATTGGTACATGTTGATGTTTAAGGCCACTGACAGGAAATTGCCACCATATCACACAGCATTGTTAGAATGGAATGGCGGTCCTTTTATAACCCGTTTAAATGACTGGCTCATGCTAAAGGTCCCCATGAGAACCGACTATACTATAATCAGCTTTTAGTTACAGTTCCCCAGCTGCCTGGAATGCACTTCAGCTCACACTATAGGCAATTACATATGGAAAATATATATATGGGCAATTTGAAAGGTTAATTACAGGCCTGCCTGCTACTGTTTGCATGTGTTTAAAATAAAAAAAAATCTCTCTCCATCTCTATCTATATATCTCTATATATATATATATATATATATATATATATATATATATATATATATTCCTTTTTTTATATTAATTTACCATATAAACAATGATTTTTCATTTGTTTGTGCTGTGAGGGTGAATTTAACTGTTTTTGAGAAGAAATAAATGAATTAAAGTGTAAACTGAAATTGATCAGATACACAGGACTTCAACCAGGTTTACTGTGGTTCCTTTCATGTTCTTTAAATGTTTCAGATTTGCCAAGATCTCAACAGGACAAATACAGAGAGAAGTGCTCTGTCTGATGCATTTCAGAGCTTTACAACTTTAAACACCGCGGTGATGGACTCTTAATCCTGACTGGAAATCCTCAGTAAACCATCGGTATTTACGATGTCACACAGTATATTGACCAGTGTTTTCTCTTGCGAACAGGGAGGTTAGATTTAGCTCTGTAGTAAACACCTGGATCAAGAATAATTCTTGAGAAGAGGCTTAATTACAGATGCTGTGGTTCTTTGCCAGTAGATAATAACACATTAATCCTATCTAGCTGATGATGTGCTAATTAAAGGGAAAGACCTCCTTAAGCAGCATATTTAATATGTGGGGCTACGAGACGCGTTGGTGGTTTAGATGAAATTTAGTTTGGCTGTTTCTGGGGTTGCTGTATGTAAAGATAAATCTGTGCTGGCTGAGGGCAAGAGGTGATGAATATCGTCTCTAATAGTTAGAAGCTCATAAAGTGGTAAGAGCTAAGAGCTCTAAGAAATACACTGATCAATAGCGACTCTTTTTTTTTCAGCCTGGCCAAAGTGCTGAAAAGCAATATCCGGTTGTTTTAATGCTCATCTATTAATAAAGAGTAATAGACGGCCATGGCACATTAGCAGATTAAGAGAGTAGCAGTTGCATATAATATACATGTGTAAATGTTGCATTATTGGCTTTTACGAAGGAAACAGCGCTTGAACTGCTTAACTTTGTCATTTGCAAGTTGAAGGTTTTTTTTTTTTTCCTATAAAGAAAATTCTGCTGCCCTTCCCAAAGGACCACCTGTAATAAATACATATTGACTAGCAGCAGAACTGCTTGGGTCGGGGCCAGCGAGCCATGTGTGTGAGTTATAGCGGTGTTTTCACGCTATTGAGAAATGAATAAATTATCTTAACTGATTAAAAAAAAAAAAGTCGATCAAATCTCCGTGGAGGTGCGGGATTACGCCTCTCCTCTAGGCAAACGCTGTGTTTATTAAAACATTTGAAAAGTTACAAAGAAATCCTGATCATGTAATTAATGAATTTGGCTGTGAGGGGAACAATTTTGTCGCTAATCAAGAATCAGCATCCAAATCCTTAGCTTTCCGTCGTTATTCTTCTTGCACACAAACATACAGAAATAAGAGACTATAGCCCATAGCGGTCGGGTTTTCACCGTCATCGGCCTTATTTGTCATGATTTGTGTAAAATTACAAGCTCCTATCTGCTCTCATTTCCCCCCTCAGGCAGTAGTGCTCCTCCGATTTGCCGCTCACACTTGTTTTTTTTCCAGGCTTTTCCGCTTTCATTAATACCACGACCAGCATTCAACATCACAGATGTTGATGTTATACTGCATGAAATTCATCGTGGGGGTTGTGGGAGAATAATTGATATGGGGCTGGAAACTGTACTTGTCTGACAGGGTTCAGATTTGCAGCAGACAGGCATGAGGTCAGTGAAACGTGGGGGGTAAAATAAGCACTAATGGTTATTGAATCCGTTGTGGACTAAAAAGGGAAGCTGAAGCGTATCCCAGTTTGCACTGTCAGATAAACACAGTACATTCGTAAACAGGCAGGTCGCAAATCTTATTACGTCGTCAGGATGATTTGACCACCACATAATGAACTTTGCAGAATTATGTAGTTGTGCACAATGCCTTGAAATAAAAGTTACTCATGGTATTGCAATAACCTATTGACAGGGAATATATTTGCGGCTTTAAGCCATAACAGCAGTGGCTCCTTGGTTTGCTGCTCCTTCACCTTGATCCGAATGGACATAAAAATTTTGTGCATTTCAAGCCCCCAGAGGGTGAATACTGCTGACATTCATAATCCCCTGACTTCCCCTGTTGCCCCACCAATAAGTTGACCGGGTGCTTTTTAATGAAATGTGCCAGCGACTATGATTGTATTTGGGATTTGGTTTTCCAGATGGCTGGGTGGCTGCATGGCGGTGGGGAGGTCACAGTGTGGAAATTTGTCTTTATTTGGTTTTATTGTATTTGTGCATGTGTTTACTCTGCATATAAAACACTTCATCAGAAAAAAATGGGATGAACTGCAATAAGTCAAAATAAGGATTCATGTGTTCAATACTTCATTGTTAGCACAATATGTATAATACTAATAACATTCCATTCAGCCTAGTGCTAATAAGCAAGAGGTTAGCATGCTAACTATTAAACTTGATAATGATGGTGGATGTTACACTTGCATAACACATCAGCTTAGCATGGTGACGTTGATGCATTTACCTCAAAGCCCTCCTGTGCATAAATACTCAGGATGGCTGGCTGGGTATTAGCCCTCCCATTAATGCAACACATCCCCTGTGGCCCAAAACCGCACAAGTCCATTATAAATGAGATGTGTGCAAAAAGGTCAATAAAATAGCAGTCATAATCGTTTTATATTTACTGTAGAACTTTATAGTGAAATCTGCAGTTATTTACTGTGTTAACACATTGACCTTACTGTACAGGATTATGACAGTAGTGCTTTATATTTCATGACACATCACAGTAGTCAAAGTATATTACTGTAAAAAATCACAGTAGTTAAGATTTACTGCAGTAGATCACAGTAGCCAATAGTTACTGTATTATAATATAGCCAATACTAAACCTTAGTGTTATTATTGTGGTAAATTGAACAGCCCTAATTTTACAATAAATAGACTCATAAATCTTCCATATCTTATGGATGGAAATTGTACTTTTCATGCATGTTGGAGAATGCCTTGATCTTGGAAATCCTGCTGGGCGGACAGGGTCATTCTGAGATAAGATTTGTAATCTTTCCGAAGAGAGAGAAGTGCTGAAACTCAATCTGGGCGTCACAGCAAACACACTCAGTCACACGGTGTCAGGCCCAGCGAGGTGAGCTAATGACGCTGGTAAATAAATCCATTAAAAGCCCGGGTGTGCCGAAGACAGATCCGGCCGCCGCGGCATCGTACTTGAAGGGGTGGGGCCCTGTTTGTGGATCACACCCTCTCTCCGTCTTATCAGAGGAGCCATCGCTTCCCGCGCTGTTTGGCCCACACGTGTGTCTGCAGCGGCAGGTTCAGAGTCCACTGGTTTAATTTGTTAGGGGTGGAAAATGCATTCAGCCAGAAAACCTCTGACAGAGAACAAAGCAAATAACGCCGGTCAAATTCTAGGAAAAGGGAACTATCAGCCGTTCTGTTACAGGCAGAAAAGTGTGAAACACACTATTCGTTTGTGTGTGAAAATGAAAGCGGCCCTTAAGGATTTGGACAGTGGCACATTTTTATTTGTGTTGGCATCGGACTTTTTTTATTACTTTGGATGTGAAATGACAGCATGTGGTTAGAAGGCGGATTTCAGCTTCAAATTTGAATCAGCCGAGCTCGGAGAACGCCTTTAATCTCCCCGGCAGTCGGGAGAAAACTGCTAAAGAGAAAAATACTTTTTAATCTTCATTCCTAAACAGGTCTGCCACCGGAGCAGCCTGATGGTTCAATAGATGGATTGATAACTCGAGAACGTGATGCACATTTGGAGTCACACACACGCACATACACACACACACACACACACACACACACAAACACACACACACACACACACACACACACACACACACACACACACACACACCTACACACACACGAACTGAATGTTACATGTTTTACAGCAAGGTCTGAGTGTTAAATAAATACTGTCGGATGTTTCATAAAACACAATCCACAGTCACAAGCCGTGCATTACGCCCATAAAGTTGCGAGGTCGATATTATACAGTCACCGCCCACCCGCCATCAGCCAATCAAAGAAGAGGCTCATTAACATTAACGATCAGTTCTTTCTACAACTCTATTAATAGCTATTAATATGTATTGATTGCAGTTGTTTTTTTTTAAATCCACACTCTTTTTTAGAGATATGAAAATGTCAGATAATATGGGACCTTTAACATTTAAGTTCCACGCTTTCTTTTTTCCACTCTCCTTCCTGGACGACCTAAAAAATCCAAATACTCTCCTATAATTATATTTTCAAATATTTATAAAAGCTATTTCAACATTATTTAAAAAAGAAAAAAGCTTACCGTTCAAAGGGAATATTTCAGCCTGAAATAAGTTTTTAAGAATCCACAGTATCAGAGCCTCAATTAGGTTGGAAGTTTGATGTACGAGTGCATGAGCCGCTGAGATAATCACAGCCTTTGTTTTTACGCTTAATTAATCTTCCATTGCCTGTTTTTTGTGCGTCATGTTCCCGTGAAAGAACAGAATCGCCTTTACCACCTAACCCAACCCTTAATGTTTGTCACCCCCCCCCCCCTTGCAGGGCGAGTGCTCCCAGAGGTGTTACAACATCTTTGTGCTGGAGACGGTGTGCGTGGCCTGGTTCTCGCTGGAGTTCCTGCTGCGCTTCATCCAGACGCAGAGCAAGTGGATGTTCCTGCGGACGCCGCTCAACGTCATCGACGTGGTGGCCATCCTCCCCTACTACATCACGCTCATAGTGGACTCCCTGTCGGTTGGGGAGAAGCCCACGGGCTCGGGCAACAACTACCTGGAGAAAGTGGGTCTGGTCCTCCGCGTCCTGCGGGCGCTGCGCATCTTCTACGTGATGCGGCTGGCCCGCCACTCCCTGGGCCTGCAGACCCTGGGCCTAACGGTGAGGCGGTGCACGCGCGAGTTCGGCCTGCTGCTGCTCTTCCTGTGCGTCGCCATGGCGCTGTTCTCCCCGCTGGTGTTCCTGGCCGAGAGCGAGATGGGCGCCAAGCAGGAGTTCACCAGCATCCCCGGCAGCTACTGGTGGGCGGTGATCTCCATGACGACGGTGGGCTACGGCGACATGGTGCCCAGGAGCATCCCCGGCCAGGTGGTGGCGCTCAGCAGCATCCTGAGCGGCATCCTGCTCATGGCGTTCCCCGTCACGTCCATTTTCCACACGTTCTCGCGCTCCTACGTGGAGCTGAAGGAGGAGCAGATCCGTGCGCTGCGGCAGAAGCCCGACTCGCAGGACAGCACCAAGAACAGCGAGGACTCGCAGGAGACGGACAGCTACCACGGCGCGGCGGAGGCCGTCGCCGCCTCCACCCTGCAGCGGCGGAAGTCCATGGCTGCTCAGAGGGCCGCGGAGATAAGAGCGTCCATGCAAACCTAGCTGCACCAGAGGTGGCGGCGTCCCTGAAGCTGCTGAAGTTGACAGGATTGTGAACGGAACGGGGAGGTTTTATTCCGTGAAGCCTTGGCGCATCAGAGCGTATCTGAGTTTCCCAAGTTTTACAGAGGAGCTGTAGAGTTTCTACAAATTTGACTCTAAAAGACACAGCATTCTTTAATAAGCAACTGAAATCAATTTAGACGTTATACCCACTGACTGCTACTCAGACAGCTGTCTGTGCACCAATACATCCCATGTTGTTATTGAGACCTCAGACCAATTATTCATGTTCTCATGTCTCATGTCCTGCATTTAAAATAAAATAGTTATCTGAAATAAAAGCGTTTTCTGAGATGTCAGACACACACTATCAGTATTATTGATTAGTGCAATACCATCCCCATTCACTCTGTATTGTATTTGGCCAAACCAAGTTACTTACTGTAGGTGGGCCTCTGTTATGTAAGTTTCATATAATATATGACCATGTCAAGGGATTTGTTTACAATGAAGCAGAGCTGATTGATCTCCATCTATGCAGTCTGCCATGACATAAATTACAAGAGGATTGATGCCACACTTGTGTATCTCCACTAGACAGATATATCTGGTGCCCAACCCCGGAGAACAGTTTGACATTTTGGGAAATATATTTCATCTGAGATTTAGACAGGAAGATCGATAACACTAAATATATATGTGTTGAAATTGAAATGGAACCAGGAGATGGTTAACTTAGAACTCAAAAAAAGTGGCGAACCTGACTGACTAAAGGTGAAAGGAAGTATTTCCAGCATGCAGAATAAGACATTTCACAGTTTGTCGTTTTGATTCGTAAATTCATGCTTGGAGAAAAGGTGTGAGCATCGATCTTCTCACCTTACTCTCCAGAAAAAGACAAATGAGCCTAATTCCCCAAATGTAACAGTCCTTTATCCACATATCAAGCAGTGTAAGGTGAAAGGGGACAGGTGCATGCTGGGAGGACGTTGTTATATGTTTAGCCAGCTGATCATCCATTTACTGAGCCTGGTACTGAATGAAACAGCAAGAACAACAACCACTGAGCTTGTTGGAAAAAATATATATACTGTATATACATTTACTCTTTTATTGGGTGTTTTCTTTTGCAGAATTTTTTGGTTTTATGCCGGGGCTCAAACAATTCCCCCCACCTCTATTTTGGAAGGACACCACCGCTGCATCCTGGGCTGGGATGACGTGTCATTGGTTTAAAGAAATGCAAACAAAGCAGAGTGTTTACTCCTATGGCAGAAACGAAATGGGTGCAGCCAGCTATGCGTGACTAAGTAGATGTAGCCCTACGAGGAGCTGAGATAGAGAGCCTGTAGCAAAAAAAAAACAAAAGAAAGAGAGAGAGAAAGAGACAGAGGGAAGAACTGGGCGAACAGGTAGTGAGTGTGAGTAGAGCCAGACATGACGCAGAGGGAGTTATCCAGCTGGTACAAGTGGTGTGCATGTCCTGCTGCTGTCTGTCTCTGTGTGTGTGTGTGTGTGTGTGTGTGTGTGTGTGTGTGTGTGTGTGTGTGTGTGTGTGTGAAGCTGAGTGGAGATGGCATGCAGGTCACTGCAGCATGTATCCGTGTGACACTCTGAAGAGAGTTAATCACTGACAGGTTGATTGCCGCTGCACGTATGAATGAATGTCTGGAAACAGTTTTTTTCAGTTTGAGGTGTTTTTTTTCTTTTCTCTGCCTGTTTGGGTTAAAGGAAGTGAGGAATTATCTTCTGGACATGGGCAGTGGCTGCAGCTATGCAAGCACACAAATTCAATTTGATATCATTAAAAGTATCAAACTGATTTTTTTTTCTTTTTAAAAAGAAGGGGGATTTTTGCATTAATACCAACAAGAGCTGAGCTTGAAACACTGCAAACACACAGCATGCTCAGCAGCACCTGGAGCTGCGAGGAGGATGATGGAGGAGGAGGAAGCTGGTGGAGGAGTGAACCTGGAGGCAACAAAGCTACAGAACAACACTAAATATTTACACAGACATTTATAAAGGAAGTGCTGGGATATAGTGGCTGCTACCCTGCAGGTTTTAGGAACCTCCCAGTGTCACAATGATTCCAGTCATTAACTCGCTATGAAGGGCTTGGCAAGGTTGAGCTCCTTTATAATGAATTCATAATTAGAATCAGATGGGGTCAGGGTGGTATTGAGAGGAGGTTGACTGTGATCGATAACATGAAATAAGACGTGCTTCCCTCCCCGCCTCCACCTAATGTTCTTTCAATTGCAGCAGAGGATAATGTTTGCTCAGATGTCATTATTGAGGATAGATTGAGAAAACCTGCCCAAACAAATGCTGCTCCACATTAGTGCAGGGGTCAGATTGCCGTGACATTTTCACATTTTGTAGCCAAGGTGGACCTGAGTGCAGAAATGAGCCGAGGATGTAGTGGAGAGAATTATTAAATAAAGCACCAGAACACTGGATATAAGACAGGAATGTGTTACAGCTTCTCATCCAAACCAAAAGGGTATCTCAGAGATATCCTTGTGGTATCTCCAAAAAACAAAAGGAGATAGGAGGATCTCCTATTGGTTCTGGTAAACTGGTGACCATGTAACAGCAGGAGGATGAATCCTAAGGATTTGGGTGACTTCTTATAACTTACTGGTGCACAAAAAAGGAAACTGAATGCAACCTTTAGAATGGTTTTAAATAGTAAATACATATCCAATCTTCAAAAACATGCAAGTATCACTTTCTGTATATAATTCCCAAAACATTTCAAATTAAATTAGGAGGCAGAGCCTTCAACTACCAGGCTCTTCTCCCGGGAATCGTCTTCTGGTTTCAGTCCAGGGGGCAGACACCATCCCTACATTTAAAAACCTTCCTTTATTTATAGTCAAAGCTAGAACATTGCTATGCTGCTGTAGGTTTAGATTGCTGGGACCTCATCAGAGCTTCTCTTTTTCCTCCATCTGTAACACTCATGACCCACTGATAAACCATTTTATTAAAAAAAAACACATCCACAGGAGGGCGACACGGTGGAGCAGTGGGTAGCACTGTTGCCTCACAGCAAGAAGGTCGCAGGTTCAAGACCGCTTTGGGGCCTGGGTCTGGGACCTTTCTGTGTGGAGTTTGCATGTTCTCCCCGTGTCTGCGTGGGTTTTCACCGGGTACTCCGGTTTCCTCCCACAATACAAAACATGCTCAGGTTAATTGGCAAAATCTAAATTGCCCATAGGTGTGAGTGTGTGTGTGAATGGTGTGTGTGCCCCACGATTGGCTGGCGACCATCTGGGGTGTATCCCCCTGCCTCTCGCCATAAATGCGCTGGGATAGGCTCCAGCAGACCCCTGCGACCCCGAAAGGGAATAAGCGGGATAGAAAATGGATGGATGGATGGACATCCACAGGATCTTCAGTTGTTGGAGGGCCTGTTGCTGTCCTGTTTCAACCTGAAGCTCCAATGGATCCTGTCACTTCATCTTCCACATACACCACAATTCAACATATTCTGTTATTCTATCCAGTGTCAGACTCAGCTTTTCCTGTATTGTTTCCATCCTGTTCCCATCATCTGTTGCAGCCTGTCTGTCCTGAAAGAGAAATCCTCCTCTGTTTCTCTTCGTGAAGTTCCTCTTTTTTCCCATTAAATTTACCCCATGGCTGCCGGACCTAAAGTGTGAGCCTTTCTTTAATCCATATGTAACAAGGCAGAGGAGCAAAGTGTATTACCTAAAGGTCTAATTACAGTTTGTTGAATCTCTTCAAAGTGGCTGACAGACCGTGTCAAATACTACACATCCACCTTTAGGTGGGGGCAAACAACCGACCTGAAACACATTTTAGACATTGCAAATTTTTTGCGCAGTCTTGCATAATTTCCTCATTTAATTGCAAATGCCGCCCCTTAATCGTCTGACTCAGATCCGTTGTGAAAAGCCAATATTATACAACCATTTCACCTAATAGTTGAGAAGTTGAAAATAATCAAAGCTGTGCACATGCTTTAGGTTGTAAATCGGACTTAGATTTTAAATATGGCGTGTGGGCTGTAAGGACATTTAGCCTGTCAACACTAGATGAACTGGGTCATTAGAAGCATGTAAATATTGTTTTGCCGAGTGCAGGAGACTCATCATTTTGACTGGAACCTTGATGGATTTGTGCTTTGCATCATGAATCCATAGCTTGAGGAACAGTCTCTTTTGAAAACTGTAATGAAGATTATAATGAACTTGGTCCCATGTGGAGAGGCTTTGATTTGACGATTTATTATACACAAGGACACTTTCAAATTTGCAACAGTTCTTGCCGTAGCCTACTTCTGCACGGGGGAGCATCCTTAGTTGGTTTGCGGCTTTGTTCGTGCCTTTTTATCCCCCCCACATTAATAATAATACTAATAATGAATGGATGCTTTGATGCTTTTTTTTTGATACAGTAACATTTTCCACTTTGCAACAAGAAGCCAGTAGAAAGAGTGCATGGATAGATGATATAATCTAATGAATATGCTTTGAGACAAAGTGGAGGAATGCTCCTGCAAAAAAGCTGCAACGGTTAGCATTTACAGCTAGGTAGCTACAAACTACAGGAATCTTTTCCACTGTACAAGGGCCAGGGATAATTTCACCCTATATTATTTTTGTGGGGTTGCAAGTTGGTTTGAAACAGCTGATATCACAGCCAACCTATCAACATGGAGTGCTACCAGATTTTAACATTAGCATCTCTGCCCTTTTCTTTATGCCCATGGGGCATAGTGCAAATAAAAAGCTTCCATGATTCTATGTTAAGTAACACTGAGGATATTATAATTTGAAATGGGAATACAGAATAGAACTCATTCACGTGAACCTTTATCTTAAATAAATATCCCAATTAACCAACTCAGTCAAGTCTCTGCAGGTAGCACTGCAGCATATAAAGTTCTTGCAGCTGCATGTGATGTTACAGGGGTGCAGGGATCTATAGTGTCACATCTGGCCTGACGCACATTTCATGAATTTTGAGATGATCACACCGATATATGCATGCCACAGACTTGGAAAAAGCTGTTACCAGTCAAAACGTTTACAGTATTTCTCCACAACGCGGGGAGTTGAAATATAATCCCTCACCCAGTTTAAAAATTGGAGATAAAGAACACAATTTTATTAGCGAGGCTCTGTGTATCTGACTGACATCTGTGTTCGGTGCCAGAATTTCTCACTATCTCATGATTTTGTTCAGCCAACGCAAAACTGTTCTCAGGCCTCAGATTCAGGATATATATGTGTGTGATATTGGTGCTGTGAAAGAAAAAGAGAAAATTACATTGCAAAGTGCATCTATTATGCGTGCGATGTCCCCTCTCTGTATCTGTGGAGAGCTCGTTGTTAAAGCCCAGGAATTACAATTCATGTGCATATTATTGATTTGTATGATGAAGCACCATTTGACTAATGTCTGATGTAAGAAGCAATGGATGATGTCTCGAGAAGCAAATATAGATGATACTGCTATTTCCACAAAATAAAACGTCACCCTCGAGTCTCTCAGTATCCTCCTTTATTAGGAAAGAAAAGTCATGGTAGATTTCCACCAATACCTTTTAACCAAAGTCCTTATTTCCAGAGACAACTGCTTTCGTAGAAAAAAAATGACATAAAAACCAGGAGGAGTGACATTAAAAAAAAGGAATTTTTGGTACATAAACTAGGGTTTCACAAGTGAGAAAACACAAAACTTGGCAGTTATTAAAGAAAAGAATATCCGCACGTAGCAAAAATGAATGAGAAAATAACACAAAACGTGGTACATGTAGGAAAATGAGGTACAGGGAATAAAAAGTGAACAAAAAGTAACTGTGGTTATTTAGATCTCATTGAGCACAACAGGAACCTGTCAGACATCTCCCGTTATTATCATACAACACAACCGCCGTCACCACACACACACACACACACACACACACACACACACACACACACACGTTACCCCACACTGGCATTTTAATAGTGGACAAACAAAAGGATAATAAAATAAATATTCATAGGGCTGCTAAAAAGGATCGACCACAAACAGTGTGCCGCCACCGGAAAGAAACAAAGTCATTTAACTATCAGAGCAGTGGAAGAAATATTCATAAAAAAAGTATTGGCCTGTCCCACTGGAAAAAAGTGAGGGTTTTACATTTTTTTGAGGCTTTTTGAGGAGGACAGTATCAGGTCCGCTCTGGTGCACAGGTCAGTGTCGGGCTGACAGCCGGGCACCTCCGTTGGCATCGCTCACTCTCCAGAGAAAAAATGACCAAACGGCAACAATAGAGAAGGAGAGCTTCGCTGTGGTTACGCAAGACGGCTCATGCTCCTGAACAGGAAATTAATCTCACAGCGTCTACAGCACAACCTGCCGGGTGCGGTGCCACGCGACCCCGTGGAGCCAGGAGCGGGGATATTTGTAATATACGATCATAAAGATGTGATTTTACTGATCATATTGAGGAATGCCACCTGCAATTAAGAATTTTATTTTCATTTCAGTGTATAACAACTCGAAGGCTTTTTTGTACCTCCTGTGATCATCCTTAGCAGCAGTTTCGTGTAATTTGGCGACTATGACAGTTTTAAGGATCGAAACGATGGCTTAAACAAACACACTGTTCACACAGAAAGTCTGAGCAGCCGAGTGAAAAATACAAGCTTGTGTCAGCTTAAACTATCTAAAGATATCAGGAGTTTGGTGATGGCTGCAAAACCCACACAGCTAAAATCTCCTCTCAACGTGTTCATTAGGAGATATACTTTTCTGGTTTCACACACACAACACAATGTGTGTTACTACAAGGCCAGTAGTGGAGGAAACCAATGTGTGAAACACAAGTCAGGAGTTCCCGTTTTTCAAATTCTGCTCAAACTGCATAAAGATTTTGGATGAAACTTTACTTGACAGGTGAGCTCAGAAAACTCATAGCAGCTGTCATAAACTCCACATAAAGTACTCATGGCAGTTTCCTGAGACATGACTCAACATTTGGGCCAAACCTTTCACAAATGTGGAAGATTGAAGAACAACTATTGAAAAATAAAGGTCATGGCCAAGCAAATAGTTGTTTTCTTACATAAAAACGTATTTGTTGTAACCTTTGCAGATGATTACTCATTTTTTGCTAGTGGGAATGTCCAACATTTGGAGGTTAGACAAGACAAGGCATGTTTATTTGTATAGCACATTTCACCAAGGTATTTCAGAGAGCCACATAAAACATTAAAAGCATCAAGATACAATTTAGAAACAGTTGATTAAAGAAGAAAAATCAAAGAGTAAAACTGAAATTCAAAACAAATATGGGTCAGCTGAATGTAGCTAGTTTATCTTTCTGTGGTAAACTAAGTGATTAGAAATATTCTCGTCTCTTTGGCACCGGACTAGCCCATTGACCCAGATGTGTCAAGCTCAGGTAAGGAAGTTTAGAGTAAAAATGGAAACAGTGTTTTGCAAATGTTAGACTTTTATTTTGAAAAGTCCTCAATTTTCTGTTTTCCACGTTCATAAAAAAAGTTTGGAATAAACGTTGAGTCGTGTCTCATCAATGCTTTGTGTGCATTGTGTGACAGCTGCTATGAACGTGTTAACACACCCATCAAGGTAGCACTTTTTGTTTTCTTAAGGAGCTGCTAACCTTGATAAATCAATGCCATGATGACTGTGGGTATGAATGCCGTTTTCATTCATTCAAAAGTTGTTTGTTTATAAAAGAAAAAATTCATTAACTGTTGGAATGGTGTGGTAGCCATGTGTGTGGCAGCTCAATATCTCATTGATCTGAGATCTCATTCAGTTATTGTCAACATGCAGCGAGGCTATCCAGAGCAAATCTGCAGCCCACTTGTGCTATCAACTTTTTGTGTGATTGCTCTGTGTGTAAATTGCTTTCACCGTCGGTCTGGTTACTGATTATGTAAAGATTTTTGGAATTTTTTTGCATGAAAATGATCAAAATGATAGCTTATCATTGTTGTAACTTCAGTACAAAAAAAACGTGGCCTTTCGACAAGCATACAGGCTGCAAGCAGCCCATGGTGTCAGCTTCAGGAGGTTTCCTACACAACACATACTGGCTCTGAAACGCTGGATTTTCTCATCTGTCAGTCTCAAGGCCACTAAAGTTTATGCCCGATTTTTGTTTTTTGTTAAGAAGCCAGCTCATTGCATCGCTGAGCCTTTGGGATTTTTCCTTTTCTTTTGAAGCGTTGGATTGCCTTTAGTTTTCTTACAGTACGCCTCACATGGTTGAGCCTGTGAGTCACAGCGCATGGCGACCATCTGCCCAACAAGTGGTAGACTGACCAGCATTTCTCCAACATGTCGGGGAGGAAAAAAACAAAACAAAACAGGGAAAAAAAAAGCAAACAACAAATGCCATTTTGTACATTCAGTAAATGTATATTACGAGTTGTGATTGATCCGTACATTTGTATTGCTGTTAAAGCAGCAAAAGCTGTGTGTGTAAAAGTGTGTGTTTTTAAGGCAGAGGGTCCATGCGACAATATGTGGAAGACAAAAAAGCTGCTCCGCGTTTCCTTCAGCCCCCGAGACTTCAGTGCACACTTCTGCAGTTTATATATTCTTTATATTCATGTATGTGCATACATTTCTCTACATGCACAGGTTGACTTAAGGATATATTCTTTGAGAAGCCTGCACTTCAAGCATTAGGAATGAATCAGGAGGGCAATAAATAAAAGGGAAAAGGGTCCGGTTTGTTTGTAACAGGTGGTCATGAGGTGCTGCTGCAGCCACGAGTGTCTGTGTGTGTTTTTGCCGTCTTCATGGGTGTGCAGAGTCTTTTTGTAGACATGGCGGTGGGGGGTGAGCGGCCTGCATCGTTTCGAGTGTCACTCGGCACCCGTGTGTGTTTATACGTGTCCGCAGCTGCCGGGGGACAACCGCTTCCTCACCGGCGCCTCTGAGCGTTTTGACACTTTGCCCTCCTCGAATGCTTCCTCAGAGGGCTTTGGCACTGGTGGTGTGGGAGACGGTGTGCGAGATCGGCTTCTGCGGGTAGCGGCTGTAGTAGTAGACCTGGAACAGGATGGCGAAGTCCACGGCCACCTGCAGCAGGCCGCACGTCCAGAACTGCACCGGCGCCTGGGTGAGCAGGAAGTAGCCCGTTTTGAAGGTGTCTCCGCTGGTCCACATCAGCACCATCTTGATACTTGGAGGAAAGAATCAAAGGAGAGAGAGATGAACTAAGAGATCTCAATGATTAATATTAAATAATTACTTCCTTAATTTAAAATGGGGATTTTCAATATCATTTTTTAAATCAATGTGAGGTATTATAAGGCTCAAGTACAATCAAACAGCAGAAATAATGACAGATAATAGACTCTAATCATAGAGATAATGTGCTTACAGGCATCTCAGTTATCCAGTTATACTCGAATTAAGGCAATAATTTGTTTTGTCATGTCAACATACTGACTCAAAGAGGTTTTCCTCACTGCAATTATTCATCCTGTTCATACTGTTATTCAAAGATTCTTCAAATGTGCTTTCAATATAAGGGGGGGTGTGTGTGGGGGAATCAACATTTTCATTTTAGGCAATGATATGTTTATCAAGTGGATGTACAACTTATATGAGGCACCAGCAATCTGAAAAAAAAATTGTTTTCATTTGGACTTTTGACTGTTTTAAGAAAGATAGTGAATGTAGATACAAACTAGTCTCAGGACATTTTTTGATATATTGCATTATTTTCAATATGTCATATTTTTACACATTTTCTACACATCGCTTTTTGTTGTATTTTCCTGCCTCCCCTGCTGTGGATCCGGGCTTCATTTCACTGCTTCACTTCCTCTACGCTGTACCCTGTGTCTAATGTAAAACTGGGGTGGGTGAATCCGCAAACACTTTTTGTGCTTCACATATCTGGAACAAACCCCCAGGAATCCTCAGGGTCTGCTGCAACTTTTATTTATTTTTTTCTTTTTTCTTTTTAAATCAAAACTACAAAGATAATTCATGGACCATAAAGTATAACAATACAATTATCTTAAAGTGAAGAGCTGTTTAAGCAAACAAGCTGGACAGATTTACCAGCTGTAGTTAGGATAAGAGCGGAAGCGGCTGTGTGACTAGACTGTGGGGCTCCACACGTTTTTAGTCAGTGATAAATAATGTTTGGCAACAGGAGAAAGTCAAAACCTTTTTTAAAATACACTTTTAAGAAGTGTTTATCAACTCTCTAGCCAACTACTTGATAGCATGTGTTTTTGATCTAAAACCTTTTTAATAAAGTTAAACTATCTGGTACAAAGTTTTTAGGGTTACATTGTCCCATTAGCATCAGTGTCTTCCCCAGAAGCATTTGGGATTTACAGTTAGATATTTTTCTGTGCAAAAGAAAGAAAATATGATTTTGTCACCGTGTGTGCATGAAAAAGAAAAAGGTGTCAGAGAAATGCAATATCAGCTCAGGCAAGATGGGAATAGCACAATTTCCACAATAACAGTCAAGGGAAATAATGAATCTTCTCATTAACTCCACATCCTTTGGCACTTTTCAAGCTCATCAGTGTTTCTGGTACACACTGAGCTGGTTGTCTGTCTACAGGCTGTTCATGAGAGGAGCCAGGCTATACCGTACACTGAAATAAGACTTATTGGAACAATATTAGTCCCTTTAAGCATAAGCTGTTGTTGCTGCGGCACTGGGAACACAGCTAATGAGATGAAAAAAGCCGCGGGTCCTGACGAACAACTCGTACACAGGTCATATTCTCAAAAATTGCTGAAGACACATTATACAACCATGAGATGTGAATGTGAGGACATCACCTCAAAAGGTTTTCCAAGGTCCTATTATAGTGCTGCTGCTGGTGTTTTTTTCCTGCACCAGATAACAGCAGCGTTAACGTGACTATGAACTTCTGCAAAGCGCATGAAAACTTTTTTTTTTTTTTATTATTATTATTATTATTGTTGCTGGAGGCAGACAAAGGAAGAGCTGAGCCAGCGCTGTGCACAATGCACTCCTAGTCTCACATATACACAAACGCAAACACGTGGGTGACTCTTCAGATGTGCAACCTGCCTACAACTACGCCAACACATCCTTTTACTGGGTGGCGTTGGTTGGTCAGCACTATTTAAATAAGGATTTAATAATAAGGGAGGGGTCCTGCTGGTGTGCAGCCATGCAAATAGTAGTTGAGTTTTGATTTGTCAGAAAAAAAAGAAAAAAAGAAAAAAGAAATCTCCCCTCCATTGCAACATGCTGATCATTTTGCTAGATCCCTGACACAGCTCTTCTCGCTGTCGATTTACACGCCACAGAAACCAACGCGACGCGTTTGGTTTTTGCTCCCTGTATGTTTGAAAGTGTTTTTTTTTTTAATTGCAGCAGGACCGACACCTGTGCAATAATCACACGGTTTGATCTGCCTCTTGCTTTGCTGCACCTGTCAGGTGGATGCTTGTTTTTGGCAATGGAGGAAAAACATGTTTGTGGAACAGAATTTGAGTGGATTGCTTGTGTTTCATAAAAATGTAATAAATTCATCTGAGGTTAGCAAAGGCACACCTCAACACTGCTTTCGTGGTTCTCCAAGGGAGGACATTTTTTTTTTGATATACCTTTCAAAAAGAAACAAGGACACCATCAGTATCAAATGTTTTTATATTGCATATTTCAGTGCTGCGAATGCCACAAATGGAATGGATGGCACATATCTCAAAGACAGATATGGGGGAAGACCTCAGCTAAATCAAAGCCATAGCGTATTTTCTCTCAGAGTTCTGCCAGGTTTGGTTGTGCCTGCACAGAGCCCTGACCCCAACGCGGATCAGACTCCTAATATCAGCGGCGACCTCGCTGACACGCCTATGGGAGTGAATGCCTGGAGATAAGCGAGAGTATGAATTCACGCGGGGGGGGAGGGTTCTGAACAGCCGCGTAAGTATAAAAATGTACTAAAGGACAGCTTCGATGACACGGGGATGAACTGAAAAGCACAATGTGAAGCTTCCGGCGGGCAGGAGGGAAACAGGAGGAGGAGAGTGGCGGTCTTTGTGTTTGCTGATTCCCTGTCGCTCTGTAAGCCTCTCAGCAGATGTAGAGGAAGGAGAGAGTGGGAGCTAATCTAGCGTCTCTCTCTCTCTCCTCTCCCCCAGCTGTGCTGAGCGTAACCCTAACTTTGTGTGTGTGTGTGTGTTTGTGTGTGTCTGCACTTTGCAGCAGAATTTACTTTCTGCATTATTCAGGCCACTGGCCTCACCTTAGGCCGTAATATTTGTGCAAGCAGAGGTATTTTATCCATTCTACCTTCTTTCCTTTTCCACTCCTCTTTCTTCCTCCCTCCTCTCCTGGCTTCCATTCTTTCTTCCTTTCTCTTATGGCTCATCTCTCTCCCTCCTCACCCATTCGTCCTCTCGCCACCTCCTTCCCCGGCTTCTCTACAGCCGCTTGCATCTACCCACCCCCCCTCCTCCTCTTTTTTTTTTTTTCCTTCTGTCCTCGCAATCATCTCTCTCAGTGAGGAGCTTGTTAGTTCTACACAGAGAAAGCCTCCCTCCCACTTCTCTCCCGCCTGTGGTTGCATGGTGACCGCTGCCTGAGTTATGACTGTGTGTGGCTGCAGGTAATGATTAGAGAGGCGGGAATCGCGTTTGATCAATTCCTCCGCCGGCTGCCTCATAAGTGAGGGAGACGCACAAGGAGGGGGCCAGAAATGGGGTGAAAACGCGTCTGCCTCCTTATCTGTCACCTCCGCTGAGAAATACACAGGGTACAGTAGATGGAGGAAAAGTGAACAGTAATAAATACTGCTGCTAAACAGATTTCTAAATCCTCTTTATCTTATTGTCTCTCTCTGGTGTTTATGCTTCCCATTTATCCCCGTTTACAGTAGCTGTGCTCGCTTCTGAACTGCAGCTATGAGACAGCAGCGAGCCGAGATCTGATCTACTCCACTGATGAATTCTGGGGGAAGGCATTACACATTATTCTATTTACAGTTTTATTCGAAGTTGTGATATCCCTAACAAGATATATTATAAGGTTTTAAATTGAAAACACATGCTGTCAACTAGTTTTATGTTCTAGGTGGATTACAGATATAAAATATATCATATTCTGTTACGAATAAAAATACAATATATACATAAAAAACATGCTCTCATTTAATTTTTATGGTTACAAATTTTAAATATTTAAAATTCATCATTATGTCGAGGTTTCACCATTTTCTTATCCTGCCAACCATGATTTGTCACTGAGCCACATATCAGATACTGTGAGCCAGTGTCGAATAAGATGCCTAAAGAGAAATTAAAGTGGATTGGGGCGTCATTTACAAATGTTATTTGTAGACTACTGAGGTTTAAAACTCCACTACATTTAAAGCATCTCCCTAGTCCTGGAAGTGTTTCTGGTAAATCTTGGGAAACAGTACTTCCCACTACTTTATTGAGAGAAATAATGGAACTTAAATGACCTCAAATGAAAATTATAGATTGAAATATAATATGCACAACAACTGAAAAATCCAGCTTACGAACAGCCTCTCGGAACTCACTGTGTTGTCAAGTTGGGCACTGTCTGTATTTTGAAACTCATTGTTCAGGTCTTTGTCCTCACGTGTAATTTACCATTGTGTAAAAAAAAAAAAAAAAAAATAGGATATATAAAAAAAAAAAAATATATATATATATATATATATATATATATATATATATAATACAAAAAATACAACTCCGTGTCGGCTGCCTCACGGAATAACACTTCACTCCCATCAACAAATCCCAATAGGATTGTCACCCCCTCCCCGAAGAACTGCATAAAACAAATTGATTCATTTCTACCTCGCCTAGAAAAGGAAAAGCAGGCCCCTGAGGGATGAGAGCAGCTGGAGGGTGGACGGCTTGGACCGAGCATCTGAAGGGTCTCCAGCTGCTTTGTTCTACACGGCACATCCATGCATCCGGCCACGCCGGTGACAGCTCGGCAGCATCAGTAGTCAATACAGATCCGTGCTATGGCTGCCTGTGTGTGTGTGTGTGTGTGTGTGTTTGTGAATAGACAGAAGCCTGCAGGCTAAATAAGGAACTTGCATTGTTATCTAGCATACTGGGGATGCGGCTCAAGACCACAAGCCTTATAAGGCTTCAGTTGGCTCTGTGGATGTCCCATGTCCTTGTTTTGTGTGTGTTCAAGTGTGTGTACGAGAGGGGGAGAACTTTGTGTGTTGTAGTGATTGAGTTGTTTTATGGCAGGCTGGTCAGTATCAGTATGTACTTATGGCTCTGCAGGCTCAGGTCCCTCTAATAATAGCAGCAGCCTTAAAAGTATTAACACCCCCCCCCCACACACACACACACACACACACACACACACACACACACACACAACCTAGCCAAGTAGCCGTTATAAAGTATCTGTCTTCATAGATATTTACAGTAGCACTGGCTGAGATCTTTCTTCTTGCTTCCAAATCCACTTCCAACTGGTTCAAAAGATTCATTTTTAACAGTTTAAAGCTACACTTTTAAAAAGTTAAATTAATGTTTGACTATTCTCAGCCACTCTGATCCTTTATGCTTATACATGTCATATTGTTTACCACCTTCTGTAACTTTCTGATCATTGGGTATGGGTAGTGCACCATCCCTTCCAGTCGAAATATGTCATATGTATTCACAACACTCTTTTTAAAGATAATTGACGAGTGTTAATGAAGGCCACCAGTCAAAAACCTAAATATTTCCAGATGAAATAAATTCAGTATTCAAACCTTGATTCTTTCCCCCCTGATGGTAATTATTTGAAATACTCACCGAGGGAATGCTATTATACAACCACATTATATATGCATACTTTTTGTTTAGTTTGTTTTATTTGCTTTTACTAGAATTTCAAAATTTTAGTAAAGTAAAAAAATGTAATTAATCCAGTAAAATTTAACAAAATAAGTTTGTTAAATGTTAGTGTGACCATAACTGTAATAACTTAGTGTCATCTCCAATAGGGCTGCAACTAACATCGAATTTAACAGTCAAGTAATCTGTTGGTCATTTGAACAATCGATCAATTAGTTGTGGTTGAAGATTCAACCAAAAATTCCAGACCAACAGTCCACAACCTAAAGATCATCACTTTACTATTATGGAAGACTGGAAATGGAACCCGAGAATTTTTTTTTTTTTTTTTTAAATCCAATCAAATAATGAATTATCAAAGTAGTGATTAATGTAATAGTTGGCAACTAAGTCACCCAGACAATTTTGTGTTTTACATGAAAGGTCATGCTTATAATTATCTTTTATTAATAATATTATTATCTATTATTATTTTAAGTTGTGAAATAAATAGAAAATATAGGTTAGAAATACTGTTTTTTGTTTGAAATGATTTAACCAGCTAATTACCAATGTATAGAGTGAATATCTGCTTAGTTTAAGGTTATCTTTATTGAAACCAGGGCTTTTCAAGTAACCCCAAACTGAACTTCTAGTGTATATCATTAGTGAACTACATTATTTAATGGAGTTACAGTAACGTCACACCCCGACACACTCACAGCATTATTGTAAGGTCCAGTGAGATAAGCTTGACAGGCAGAGCAAGTTAAAGAGAGAAAGTGGTAAAACTGACACTGGGATGAAATATAGTGTTATAGGAGATGGAGAACAGCATATCACTATAAAGACACGTATGGGCGCCATTAATCCGAAGCTCCGAGGACCAATTATGGTAACAGAGGAGTTGCTGCTGTCAAACAGCATCAGTGAGGTTAACATCAGATAAATAACGAACACATTCAAGGAGGTCCTCATGGGACAAACGTCTACGACACAGGATGCCCCCCCTCCCTCCCCCCCAGTCCTTAATAATTTAATTATTAAAAAACAGGCGTGCTACTGCTTTTCTGACGGAGTGTGATGGTTCGCGCTACTGTGCACAGCCAGAGGACATCCGATGTGATTTGTTCCAACTTTCACCCGGCGCTGCCTCGTTGGGAGGGTGAATGAGGTGAGACTTCCTAATGTGCGCAGCTTCTTGCAGTATGCAAATACTGGAATGAAGTCGGACACCTAAAATCTCAGAGTGGTGGCAATTAATCAGGCCAGCGTGATGTTTTTTCCCCACATAGACATGCAGAGATTTAATTGTTTTTTATTTCAGACACGAATGGGAACGGGCTTTATTTGACCTCTCCAGTCTTTTTGTGTGTCTCTGCATAATGCATGCATTTATTCATTCAAATATGACTTCATTAGGTTCACTCACATCTAAACAGCCTCAACACAAACGCAAACCTGAGCTCAACCTTGCAGCCAAGTTTGAAAAAACTAAAAAAGGATTCTGAAAGCAAAATGTGCTCACTCTTGTTATTTTGCTTATCATGCTATCCCACGCACGCACCTGCGAGCACACGCAGACATACACGCACGCCTTAAATTGAGTGCTGAGGTAAAGTAACCTAGCAACAGACCTGCTGGTCTCAACAGGTTGTGAACAGATGGAGGAGCGGACACACACAAAAAAAAGAACCGGAAATGACAATATCCTCTGCTTTTAAGGTTCTCGCTGATGGCTACACACATGCTGCAGGCTCAGACAAAAAACAGAGAGTAAAGTGCTGCCTGGGTCAAACACTCAACACAAGTAATTGGGCTCTTTTTCACGGGTTGCAATCTACAGAACTGTTAATGAAAAGTGCTCTTTTGTAGTTTATCCGCGCTGCCATATTGTCCGTGATTGCATGCATTTGTTACTTCCTGGTTGGATTGCTGCAATTCTTTATTGTCAGGCTGCTTCAAAAAGTCTCTAAAGATTACCCAGCTGATCCAGAATGCTGCTGCCTGTATTATTACCAGGCACTAGGGGCAGGGATCATATCTGACCTTCTTGCCCTGGCTTCCTGTAAAATCAAGAATAGAAATCAAAATCCTCCTCCCCACCTACAAAGCTCTTGACGGTCATGTTCCACCCTGTCTTAAGGATCTCATAGTTCTGTATCATCCATCGAGAACACTGTGTCCTCAAGATGCAGCTTACTAGAGGTTCCCAGAATTTCTAAAATCAAAATGGAAAGCAGAGTCTTCAACTACCAGGCTCCTCTCCTGTGGAGTCATCATCCTGCTTTAGTCCCCTCCCTACATTTAGGAACATCCCTACTCATTGAAGAAGCTTATAGTCAGGGCTGGCCCTAGCCATCTATAACATTGGTATGCTGCAACAGACTGACAGGAACGTGTCAGATAATGTAGTGTTTCCATCCTGTTCACATGATATATATCAGCCTGTCAGTCCTGAGAGAGGGGTCCTTCTCCGTTTCTTCCTCTTTTTTTCCCCCAGTTAAAGTATTTTTCAGGGAGATTTTCCTTGTATGATGGGAGAGTCTAAAGAAAGAGGATGTAGTGTTGCTGTTGTACAACAAAGCCAATAGAGGCAAATCTGAGATTTGTGATTCTAGGCTATACAAATAAAATTTACTTAACTTGTGTTGATTAAACAGGTACAAAAATAAAAAATAAAAAAAAACAACGCACAAATCTGTATTTGGAATGATGTAAAGTTAGCATGACTTTCACGTTTTATTTGTTGAATTTAGATGTAATTTGGATTTGTACCAAAATTATCATCATAAACCATACTTCAGTATTACCAGTTCACATGGCACCAAAAACATTATGCATTTCAAATCACTTCACTGCTGAATTTCTTAAATATTTATGATTATGTGTGTTAAACTGGCGCAGACTAACCCATCAGACATGGCCTTAGTCATAAAAGTCAGGCCCTCTAATAAAGAAGTGTGCTGGAGGTCTTGAGAAGATGATTGTGCTGTTAATAAGATTTGAAGACCTATACTAGCTTTGATGTCTGCCATGTGGGCGTTGATTGACAGCTGTAATTGACAGTTCTGGGCACTGGGATTCACACAGATTCAGAATTTTAACACAATATTTCAGTATAGTACTTGATCATGATACATACCCCCTTAGCACATTTTATCACAAGTAACCAACTTTAGCACAAGTAGTTACTGTAGTGGTGGCAAAAATGTAAACACATACACTACTGTTCAAAAGCTTGGGGACACCCAGAGAGTTTTGTGTTTTCCATGAAAGGCCACACTTATTTATCGAATGAGCTGCAAAATGAATGGAAGATATAGTCAAGACATTGTCATGGTTAGAAAGAATTATTTCATTTGAAATAATTTACCCTTCAAACTTTCCTTTTATCGAACAATGCTCCATCTTACCAGCCAGACTGTTTTCAGCTGTGCCAACATAATTGCACAAGGGTTTAATTATCCATTAGCCCCTAATGCAATTAACAAACACAAAGTACCATTAGAACACTGGAGTGATGCTTGCTAAAAACGGGCCTCTATACACCTATGTAGATGTTGCATTAAAAAACTGACATTTGCAGCTAAAATAGTAATTTCCCATATTAGCAATCTATAGAGGTTTGATTAGTTTAATGTTATCTTCAAAGTTAAGACTCTTTACACTTTAAAACTCTTACTCTTGGCCTGAACAACAGTAACAAACAGGGAATAAATCACACAAAAATACACCGTTCATTATTAAAATTGGCTATTGGCAATGTTCATTTTATCCCGGAGTGGTCCACAACATGCTACTTCCTGCTGTTATTCTGGAGGTTGACAGCACAGACATGTTGGGCTTTCTAAAACATCAATAATAATCATCAGGTGTTGTTGTCAGGCCTTCATAGGGGGGAAAAAAAGAAAAAGCTTTTTCTCCCCTAAACTCGCCATTTTGCTTTCAACAATCATACAGGGAAAACAAATCTGTAGAAGGGTAACGTGCAGCAATCTATGTATCATCAATAGCTCGAAATAGACCAAAATGCATTACAGGAAATTCATTTTATCGTGATCACACACATTCTCTAATGCTCTCAAGTTAGTTGGGTCTTTATTTCCCTCCGATACATTTACGTCCACCCTGACTGAACTCAGGTTTACAAGCATCGTTTAAGGGTTTGTGGAAATGCATTCTGAGAAAGGATAGGAGACAAACGACTGAGAACATAGCAGCAAAAAAACCCAAAACTGCTTATTGGACAGTAAGAGTGGTAGGCACATTGTCTGCTGGGCAGGAAGTAGAACTACAAAAATAAATAAAAAAAATAATCCTAAATAAATAAGGCATAGGGCAGAGAGAGGGTATGGAAACTCCCAGTGTGGGAGCTGTCATGGCCGGTTACATGGACAGGCAGCCCTGCTGGAACCGTTATCTGTCTGCTGCAGGAACACACTGCTCCGAGGCGGGACACACACAGACGGAGCTTTTTATCAGACCAGCGCGCTCCGTGGTCAATCTCAGACTTACTAGTGCTTAAATCGATCCGTATCACTTGCATCTTTCAACTACTTCTTTTGCGACCTCAACATTTCTTTCACCTCGTCACTTTGGATACTCTGGTTTCCTTGTCGTAAATACACTTATGTATCATTGCTTTTCATTTGCCTTTTTTTTTTCCCCCAAGTGCTTGTGAGAGTGAAATAAGACCACCCACTCTTTCTGTCATGGTCTGGCCTCCTCTGGACTGCTGCTGAAACCTGGCTGAACCCAGGCCATTTAGAGAAGGTTCTGGCTGTGATGTCACAACAGGAGTGAAAGCTAATACTAACAGGCGCTGGATCCATGTAGCTGTCCCCTGCAGCTTGGGGGGGGCCTGTACGTGACTTCTGTTACTCTGCCCAAAGCTCAGCTCAACAAAGAGAGAGAAATTATTCACCTGTTCCAAACTGCCAATAAACACACAATCTGTTAAGTGATTGAAACAAATAAACGCCTCGGCTTTTATTGAAAAGCATGTTTATTTCTATAAAGAGACCAAGAAAATTGAAAATATTAAACTGGGAAAACGGCAAAATAGGACCCCTTTAAGCAGTTGTGAAAACATTTGGAAAAGCTGTTTTCTTGGCTCAGCTGCAACACTGAGAAACTACGAGGACAGTTTGCGGGAACAAAATCTACTTTCAAAAAAAATCTTTTTAATATCAAAGCCTCTAATTACCGTCTGAGGTTCCATGCAAATCAACATTAATGAGCCAAAATGATACATCGGCCAGACAGAATGACTCATTACCATATAGATTTTTCGGGGGGGAACTTCAGAGGGGCAGTTGTCATGTTAGCATAATGAATAGTTGTTAGGAGCCCGGTCCTTAGGCCCGACAGGTGCCAGAAATACTTAATAAGCACATGTCAGTGCTAATGATCGGATTTGAGACAATATAATCAAGAGTCATTACTCACGAGGGTGTGCTACAGTCCAGCGCTACCTCAGCTTCCTCTGATGGAAGGGGCTCATAAATAAAACAGTACTCATCAGGATTAAGACATCATTAATCACTGTTACAAAAAGCTCAGTTTTCCATCTAAGTGATGCTTGATAAATTAAGGCTTGTGGTGGTTGAGTAAAAGAAAGACTGACAGTAAATAATATTTTCAAATGACCAAAGAAAGTATTTTTCTCTGGGTAAGATTTAACAAGTTAGCAATTATGGTACTAGCAGTTAAACCTTCTTAAAACCTTGAAAACAAGTTAATTAAGTAAGTTAATTGTGATGATAATACTTCTTCACCTTTATAACATTCCTATAATTTTTTTTTACAAAAAACATATTTAAGACATTCCCAGTGAGAGAAAGGGTTCAAATAAATTGATAGATTGCTTGGTTGTGAATCAGCAATTCCTGCTGGAAGAAAAATGAAGCAGCGGATTAGCAGCTCTGCTCTGTTCACATTTTAGAGAACGTAATTAATATTTTCCTCATTAGCGCTGTATTATTTCACCCGTCCCCGATTTATCAGAATGTTCATTTTTATAACCCCGGGGACAGAAACAGCAGGAGAAGATGAGAGTCAGTGCTCAGTTCAGTCTTTATTTTGCCAAGTTATACATTACCACCTTCCTCTTCTATGAGGGCAGGTAGTGTACAGTCAGTCTTTAAAAGTCTGTTTTGCTGAAAACACCTGCCTGCTGCAACTAAAACTGGTGAAAGCAAATCAAAACAACACACTTATGGCTATAAAGCTAAAATAGTGTGCTGATAGATGCTAAAAAAACACTCTGGAGAATACTGTAGATCCAGAAGCAAATTGTTAGGTTCATCACTAGGAGTACTGCTGTAAAAATGACTTATCTTCTAAGAACAATCGCATGAGCCTCCTCTGCAGAGTTAGGCTGCTTCTAAATACAAAATCCTGCTTTTTGCCTGACGCACAGTTATTCCCACAGAGCTGCATGTGTCTGTGCGAGATGAATAAAACTAAAAGGAAAAGGAAGCGATAACCTGTTTAGGATGTGAGTGAAACAGATCATTCTAAAAAGCCTAATGCGAGTTTAACTGCAAAATCAATTTTGCTTCGTTCTGTCCCGTCTCTAATGCGATCTACCCAATAAAAGCAAAATGCCAAAAAAAGAACAGCGCTTGGTGTCGGGCGCGTACCTCATGCCCTCCGTGGACTTGTTCTGGTAGTTGCAGTAGAGCTGCGGCGTGCCCAGCATGGCCTCGGTGAACACGGCCAGGAAGCCCAGTGACTCCACGAACACGGCGGAGTCCAGGAGGAGGTAGGTGACGTAGGCCGCCACCAGCGTGAAGGCCAGCACGCACTGCACGTAGTCCACGAAGTGGCTCCACGACCAGAAGTAGCTCCAGTCGAAGTCTGAAAAGGTGCATGATAATAGAATATGGAAAAGAAATGAGTTCACAGAAACAACTGAGGAGTAAAAGCTGGAAACTCACATTTATTGAAACATTATATGCATGACTCCATGAGCTATCAAGCCGAGGCAAGTCACACTGGTTTCAATTAGGCTTGGGCCGATTTTTAAAATATCATATTGTGATATTGTCCAGCCAAAATATCACAATATATGAAACCTCACCTCAGTGGGGAGGGTTAAAAATAAATAAATTCAATAAAAAAAAAACCCCAAAAAAAAACCATCTTTTTAACAACAATGTAAGATCTATTTTATGTACTTGCTATATTTTTGCTCTGTAGCCTTAACAATAAGTGTAGATATTATGAAAAATACTGCATACGTAGAAATATCGGCATATTAAAGCCAACCCAAGCCTAGTGTCAATCTCAACAGAATTAGTGGAAAACAAATAAAAAATGGTAACAGAGTATGAAATGTTCACTACATCAAATAAATACTAAAAAGCGTTGTCCCAAAAGACAGATGATATGGAGGCGGCTTTGAGATGAAGTGTAAGAGTCATGGGTGGAGTACTATTCAACTAGTAAAAGCTGTTGCATAAAGTCTTTAGACAAGCTGCTTCCAGAGCCACAAAAGTCAGATTTTAAAGTTCGTAAGCTCAAAGTGTAAGAAAGAAAGCCTTTGTTACCAACTAGGAGCACTTGGACTGAAAGATGTGGGTTTTCAACAAGAAAAAAAAACAAGATACTGTTTGTTTCATTATGGGCAATAGAAGATTGATCCAGTGTTTTTAGTTTACCCACAGTGATTTAGAAAAAAAAAAAAATCGGAATATCGAGGCTTCAATTTGACCATTCTTGTGGAAGCAGGAACTGCAGGAATATCTCTCACATCTACAAAGAGCACTCCACCAATTTAGTATTTCGCTTGTAGGAGACTGGCAGGTTCCCAGAGTGATGCTGCTAGCTTCAAGCAGACATACAGACATGAGGAGCAGGCTGCAGAGGTCCAATAACATCACCTCGTTTCAACTTCACACCCTCAGATTCTGCAAAAGCCTGATGTCGTCAAGATCTCATTTTTGTATGAAAAATAAGATGAAAACCTTGTAAATGTTTGGCCTGAGAGTGAGACGTGTGTGTGTGTTTTAACACAATTATTTAGTTGTGAGACACCTTCTCCCTTCTTTGTACATCAAGGCAAACAGTGTTCCTCGCTTTTCCTGCCGTATCTAGCTCATAAAGATGGAAGCAACATCGAGTTTATTGTGAAATTTTTAATTAACTTCACACTTTGAAGTGAGCCGTGTGATTTTTCACACGACTCCCACGATCCCCC
Source organism: Eupleurogrammus muticus (assembly GCA_036785175.1). Lineage (NCBI taxonomy): Eukaryota > Metazoa > Chordata > Actinopteri > Scombriformes > Trichiuridae > Eupleurogrammus > Eupleurogrammus muticus. Next base: position 6,556,372 of record JAYKQN010000020.1, on the reverse strand, counting down.
CCCCTTCTTTGTATTCAGGAAATATAAAGGAAAAAGTCACAGCTACAAATAAGGACGTGTCAATTGCGCACGCTACGGGCTCACTCTCATTCACGCTCTTGCAAAACAGAAGCTTTTCCAAGGGTCTTCGGGCGAAGGATACTTTGTGAAAAGACCTGGGGGGGGGGAGTAATGGCTGGATGGGAATCAGGACACTGATGAATGGTTTAAACCCAGTTGGCCTGCCATAACGCCTTGTGTGCTTCCATCCTCCAAGGAAATAATAAGATAAAGACTCGGGAGCACGGCAACACTATTTTTTTCTGTAATATGCAGCACAGCCAATACTAATCATACAGTGATAATATATCAAGGCCACACGGTGTCGACTGCCTCAGGTGCTGCTTAGCTAACACTTTAACCGTTGGAGACGAGGAAAGAGCTACAATAAGCACCACTAAGCCATCTGTACCTCTACTTTCTACATTGCTAAAACAGCTTTGGAATCATTTGAAATAATTGTATTATATCTGTTTAAACAATACATAAATAGCTGCTGGTTTAACGTGTGAGCCGGGATGATTGAAAGATTTAATCGTGTATGAGGACTGCTATATCTCTCCATCTTAAATTGGGATTTCCGCAAGCCTCCAATGCAATGAAAAAAAGATTTGTTTTAATCGCATTCTAAATAAGGCTCCTCCTTGAAAATGCACATGTAAGCACTCTAAGGAAGTGTACTGTATAGGCGTTTAGTTCTCCAGAGAGGGGCTTATAGAAGTAGGTGGGTGAAAACTAAATAATAAGAAAACGAGGTTCTGCTTGGCTCAACATCACAACCTAAAATTTAATAGCTCTGCTGCTTTGTGAGTCTTAGTAAACTAGGTGTGGGGTTCTGACATTTACCATTCGCAAACGCATACTTTTCCATACTGAGCCAATCCAATTGTTCCTTTGTGGCAGATGAGTTGAACAAATCCAATAAATGTAACTGAATTAGTCTGAAAGAGTCATTGGAACCAGGTCATTGCTTTCTGTGAGCCCTCGACACATATGGGATGTGTACTGTACACCAAGCCCAAAAAAGCGGTACAGTCCAACAGTTCAACATATGAGGATAAAAAAAAAAAAGCATAATGGGGCATGTCATGTTTTTTTTTTTCTGTTCTCAGTGTATACAGCACTAAGAATATCCTTTGAGAGCTGTTGTGTGTACTGTACTGTTTGTGCTGTGCAGCCTACAGCTGCAGATGCCTGCTGGCTTAGAATCTGGGGCAAACCGGCACCAGGCTGGTGGCGTCTGATAAACAGACGAGCGGACAGGAAAGCGGTCGGGGGCAGCAGAGCAGCGTGCGGTGCCAACCTGGCTGCTCCAAGGCGTGCACGACTTCACACTTAACTCAGGACTCGACGTACGATCAGCCGCAACCATTGTCAGAACCGAGGCAACGGGGTGAAAAGTGCACGGTTTCCCACAGAAGTGCAGGGGAATAAAAGTAATAAATAAAAAAAGGAGAGCCTTTGAAGTACATGACCGTGACTCCATTCCACCTCGCTCACTTTGCTACAGGCTTCTTACTTACAACTCAAACCCTTTTTATTTGCCGTATGGCTTTAAATTTAATTAACCCAGGAATGTTGTAATCTCAGATGAACCTCCATGGTGGTATGGTAAAGTACATGCTATATATGAATGAGTAGAGTATTATCCCCCCAGTTTCCAGGGCATGTCATTTCCTTTGGGGTGAAATCATGTGATATTTTGTTCTACACTCACTTGCTGCATAATTTGGTGGCCATAGAGGGAATCTACAAAAAAACAATACCCCCCCCCCCAAAAGAAAAAAAAAATGCTGACCTGCTTTTCAATGATTTGTCTCAGCCTCTTGTCTCAGTGATTACATGCCAGGGCTGTGGTGTAATCTCTTAATTCTGTGTGTGCGACACGCACACATCTGCCTGCGACACATGTAGAAACAGCGTGTGTCGGGCAGAGGAGAGTCACAGCGAAAGCAGCAAATGTACTGACCACTACATTTATCACAGCGCTACACACACCCATACACCCGTCTCCCGCTGTGCCACTCGTGTTCCCCGGGGCAACGTTCGCCTCCTCCTCTGTGATCTCCCGCCGAGCCGCATCCCCTGTGGCGCCGCGTGGGAAACAAACTGGAACTGCATGTGGAACCCCCTGCGGTGGCTGAGCACCTTGTGCATGGCTTAGTTTGAAGTGGTGGACGTGTGGGAAGACGCGGGTCAGAGTCGGGAGATTTCACGTTGCTGGCACCGGCTTCAGTTAGGTCGCTGGGAAAGACTGTAAGGGTAGTTGGAACAATGGCTTGCTGGTTGAAAATGAGGCCAGAGAGAGGCAGGGACATCAGGATAAAAAGCTGGAGATCGTCCCTCGGATTTTGACGCGCTTCCACATAGCGATCTGCGCAGCTGCCAAAACTGAATTTTGTTTATATAAAAATGACAAGAGGTTGACGGCAAGGCCTCCACCTGCCCTTAGGGGAGGCAATAACTGCACCTTCAGGATAATATGATGATTTATCTGAACCTGCCAAACCTGATGAAGCCATAGGAGCGGCTCCCCGAGGGGCCGGAATGAGCAATGAGCCATAACCAGACAATAGAAAGAAATGGAAATCACTTGTACCTCTGTAACGTCGTTAGGCCGACAGCTCTGTGGGGAAGGATCCCTCCATCATTCTGACATGATAAAGATAACAGCAGAACCGTTTGATTTTGTCCTGTTTTCATCTAGAGTGAACCACAACCAGCACAGAGTTACATGGTGATTAATGTCAGTGAATTGTGGTTATCCTCAGAGTGTCACTCACGGTTTCCTCCAAGCTTTGGTGGAAAAATTAGCCTAAAACCTTTGCTTCATTCAATTTTCTACTGTGCCACTCAGCCTTCTGGAAAACAGATGCAATTTGTGGATTTCATTGTTCTTTTCTGAACTTGCAATCATGTTTACATTCAAAAAAGACCCAGTAATGATCATTTAAAAGAGCAAGTAAGTTTATGACATTTCGCAAAATCCTAGTGAAAATACTTTGCTCTGTGTCCATTCTAAAGCTTCCACTGATGTGCCAATAAAAAAAAAAGGCAAACCATTTCAGAGATTACCATGCATGGTTACAGCTGAAATATCCAAATTACTTGAAAGTAAACTGAAAGCCTGGATGTGACAAACCTGCTGCCTCTGGGGGAACAAACAGGCGAGCTACCCAGCGTCCTGAAACCACAGAGGCTTTCAAATTTGCATGCAGGATTTACAATCACGGCAATCAATCATTTGTTGCCCATTCACTTGATGACAAAACTTAGGCAAAAAACATATTCAGAAAAGATCCAATCGGGTCCTTAAAATAACTGAATGTAAAAGCTTGACTTGTGCGTGCACGCATCAGCAAAAACGACTGAACTTTCGGCCCGAACTTCTTCAACTAATATTTCATCTTGCGAATCCCTTTTACCTGCACTTGCAGCAGCCGCTCATCTATAAACAGTAAATCACACAGAGCTGCTATAACACCAGGATTTGTCCACAGGCTGAAATCTATGCAGCCTAAAAACAAAAGTCGTCCGATTGGGGCCTGTCGTGCGATTGTGCTTTGAGCACCAGATAACTTGCATATAAATGGCCTATGGTGCCAAATTGCAAATAATGACCTACTTAGCATAATTACTGCCACTCATGTCAATTATATGACAGCATTATATATTGGGGATTATGGCTAAAATAAAAAAAAAGGTAACAACATTCTGTGTTTCTGTCTTGGCACAAAAAGCCCAGCTGTTTGATGGAAGTGCCTGGTGTGGTAATGACTATGTGCTGCTATGAGAGCAGATATGTGCCATGATTAAGGCTTAGAGAACATAAAGGGAACAAATGGAACAATCAGAACAATGTGCACTGTAGATGGAGAATGTTTCCTGCTGATTAAACGCCACCGTGGTGAGTCACTGCGGAGAGCTCCAATATAAAACTGTTCCACCTGACTGACGCACACTGAAACCTGCGTGACACTTGATATTATGGCGTCTGTGGAACTTTGCGGCATCTCTAAACCTTCATCCATCCATCAGCCCTGACATTGACCTTATGTGTCCACAGTAGATCTAGACAATTCTTGGAATAATTTGATTTTTTACTTTACAAGACATTTTTTCCCAATTTCATAAAAAAAAAAAAAAAAAACTGAAAGCCAAAAGGTACTGCTCGTTTTTCCCGTTCATGAACAATCAACATCCTCTTACAGAGTAAACTGGTAACTAATTATGTCTTTAATTGTGCCAGCAAAAGAATTATTTCAAATCATTAGTATAGAAAAATTAAAATCTAGTTTTTTTTCCATTAGGCGAAATCCCTCACCCTTTAAGTGTGCACTGAAAGCGTGTTTACACTTGAATATTTCCACTAGCGGATCAATGGGCACGCGAGCACAGCTGCGATCAAAGAACATGGCTTTCTGTCAATTCTAATGATGCTTGGCAGAGCTCGCTGATAGATGAGCATTCTCGGGAGCTGGAGCTGTCAGCTGCAACACGTGGCCGCACAGGAGCCAGCAGCAACCACCACACCTGAGCACAGACGACAGGCAAACACCCTGCTCCGCAGACAAACACGGCACGGATCAGTGACGACGGGCCGTCTGTACACGCCTCTCCTCTTCAGATAAATCAAACACTTCAGAGTCAGGCCCTGTCTAGTGTGCAGTAGCAAGAGGGGGATTTGTGATGTATTGCAGCTGTCCCATTTCACATCACAGGGGAAAATCTGGTTTCTACTGCCACCTCGTGTCCATGTGGGGAAGCCACAGCCCATTCTTTATATATACAAACTCCATGCAACATATTCATTTAAAAACACAATAGGTACTGCTGTGTGCAAATATAACCTTTGAAATATGCAGTTTTAGCAGTTAGATTACATTACACAAACATGCATCACTAAATCCCAAAAGGAATGAATAAAACTTTAGAAGTCAAGTACTCTGAACTCAGGTCATGTGATAGCTAGCAGCTGTAAAACAGGATAATAGGTAATCTTGCAAAAGTTTTATCTCAAAGACTTTCAAATATGTAAATATGGAGATCTAAAGTGCTCAATATTACATAGAGTAGATAGATACATAATAAAGGTAATGATTTCATAAATCATTGACTAATTATAGGCAAAATATGATGTATAACAGTGATATTTTAACATTTTAAAACATTTTGTAGAGCAGAGCTGATAATGTGATTGCTTGCCAATCTCATTTGTACTGATTGTCAGACTTTGTGATTGAAAGTGATAATTTGACGATGTCTTTTTTGAGAGAGATACTGAAAAAAATAACTGAGTTTTAAAATATATATTGAATGAAATCTGACATCCATTATTTATTCATACTCATTTGTGTAATGTAGCATATATTTTGTCTTTTACAGCTGATAACCGAGCCTGCTGTGAAATCGGGAGCAGGAAGGGTTTCATAGTCGGAGGCCACAGTGAGCTGTTGGGATTTATTTGTTGACAATGTGCATGCTGCGTTAAATTGGCCACCAGAAAATATCACGTTCGCCATGCCTTTGTGCATGGCAACACACACAAACACCTCGCAACTTTCCTCACATATTAACTACAAAAAATAATATGTGTTACGTCAGAAACCAAGTGTAGTTCGGAGAACAATTTCAAAAAGCCAGTTAGAAGACAAAGGGATCGTTAGCATATTGGTTTTGCAAAAAACAGCCAAAAGCAGTGAGATTCATAAGGTTTACATTTCAGGCCTGTGAAACAGAACATGCAGATTAGATATTCATGCACCAGTTTAAAGGTCATTATACACACAATAAAACACATGAAAGTAGGAGCTAATATCACATATTTCTGTCATTGTAAAAACATCGGTTTGGATTAGACTATCAAGTAGGCTTGGACCGGACACAGCATGTTTCATAATCAAATTATCCTTGTGTGGTTGTGGTGTTTGTTCTGAGTCATATCACCACTTTACTTACTCTACAATGCACCCTGGTGTAATATTAAACTTCCTGGAAAGGCAGCATTCAATTTCTTTGCTCCACAGAAAACCTAGTTCTTTAAAAAGGTTGCAGAGTAAATAACAAGCATATAGTACAACACATTTATATTGTTGTTGTGGCTTCATTTTTCACATGTTTTTCCAACAACAATAAAGTGTATATAAATTGCAGTGTTTGGGCTGGACAGTGTTGCTATATTACATTTTGGATATTGGTCCAAGCCTCCTATCAAGCTCAGTACTTTTAGTTAGTCTGCTGTCACTTCATATAAACGATAGTTTTATGTTTAGGTTAGAAACTTGTATGTAAAAAATGCCTTTGACTTCATCACAATCAACATGGATTACAGATAAGAAAATGGTTAAAAAAATGTAAATACAGGAAGCTCAGAGAGTTGAATAAAGTCATAAGCAATTTAAATTTTTAGAAAAAGTATAGGTCACCAAATTCGCCGAGGGATAAGCTCAGCCACTGTATAATTTAACTAACTTAATTTATATTTGGGACAATTGATTGAGACATTTTTGGTGGCTCGTGGCAAATGCCTTCCTGAGAGAAGCCACACTATTCGATTTCTGGGATTCCTTATGCTTTCTTATTCACATACACATGAAAAAAAAAAAATCACCAGCTTGACACAGGTTTTTATATGAAAACTGTGAGGAATGAAACCTTATCCTTCATTGGTACTTGGGGAAGGAAAGTGTATCATGCATTTAAAGTGTCAGAGCAAAGGCTATAATCTGTCCAGGATCAAACAAGGATGCATCAGTAGGATTACATGCGAGTGAGATGGGTTCATGCGTCATCCGGACGGCGTTGTGGGTGGTTAGTGGGCTCATCATGCACGAGACACACAAAGATGGAAGATGGAAGAGGCGGGTGAACTACAACTGAATTTTCATGGCTGACACGTGAAGTTCTGTACATACCCAGAAAGAGCCTCTTAGGGATTCTGACCTCCTCGTCCTTACTGTCTGTTGCTACAGACGAAATAAATCAATCAAAAAATAAAAAAAGAGGGGAGAAGAGGGACAGAGGGACAGGGAAAGAAAACAAAACAGCTTGGTTTGGTGACCCCTGATCTGTCAAGTTTATGAACGTGGGTGTGACAGGCGATTCTTTAACAATTATTGACACCATAAAGCTACCGGTTAGTCTTTAAATCACTGATTACCCCAAACACCATTAGAGGGCAGCAGTGTTTGCTCTGGCACACAACACGTCACATAAAAATGGTTTGAAACTCAAAAATTTCCCACAGTTCTGAGATTTCAGTAGTACAAAATAGTTTGTGAAAAGTGAATACACCTTAAACCACTGGATATAATCCTGTTTTTCATTAAACTTGAATGATGTACAGTTTTCTACTACACCACAATATGAAGGGTTGGTTTCTCACAAATTTGTCTATTATTTTGTATAGACTAATTCTTTAATAAATAGCAGCACTGCTTAAAAAGCTCGACTGAATTAAGTCTTGCACATTACATTACTTGCTCCTTCAAATAAAGCGGCAAAAACTAAAATCTTTCAGTGTGACTCCAAAGCAACAGGAGTTGATTCTGGAAACATGGATAAACAGTTAAATTCGGCTGTTAATCTGGAAATACAGACAGGAACACTGGTCACCAGCATGGCCACACATGACTTTGGAGGTTTCCTCTGCTGTGAGGACACAGAGGAAACGTGTGTTCAATGTGTGTTGCCAGTTGCGGTTAAATTGTGCTAAACCGGATCTAAATCAGAAAAAAACAGCATTAAACAATTCTAATTTGTAGAACAAATATCTGGAAGCTGTTTTTCCCCCCCTTCTGAAGCTGCACAGCATGAGTGCAACTGCACGCACAGACAGGAATCTCCTGCACCGAATGAGACATGTGATAAAGGGTTTAGACACATGACTTATCAAACCCCAGATGGCTGCTCCTCTACCATTTGTTTGCATGGAACATGAAGGCCTCATGTTACCGAGTAATGTCATGGGGCTCTAAATGGAAAATGCTTTTAGCAACTTAATGGCGAGTGAAACATATTTTTGAACTGCGGAGATGTCTGTTTATTATTTGATAAATAGGAAATGACAGTCAGGATCTATTAAAAATAATTATTCCCTATTGATAAGAATAGTATTGGCTGTACCTTTTTACAACTCATTTTATATCCTACAAATTTTAAGTTGTCTAATTACGTGTTTGATGATCAATATTAACCTTAGGCTGAAAAAAGTGGCAATTGATCATATATCAGACAGTTAGTTGTAAGTTTATATATATATATATATATATATATATATATATATATATATAGTGATGCGTTCAGCCCTAGAGTAAGATGCATAGACCCTATTTCGTTTAGAATGCAGTAGTCAGAGAGTTCATTCTGAATTATTTATTATAAAACACTCTTCACACTGGACAACAACCTTCAGTGTGGTTAATTGAAGAAGCTGAGGGTTTGCATCAGATGACGCAGATTTAACTCGAGAGTTCAAATGTTTGCCCATATTTGCAGGTAAGGAGAGCTGTTAACACCTTCTACACACAGACACACACGTCATTCGTGCTCACACATGCACCAGAGGCACACACGTCTACTCATACAGATATTTTATACTCTCACAGACACGTCACATCACACTTGCTCACATACACTTAATCTTCCATACACTCCCCCCCCCCTCACAAACGTCCACACAAGTACACACATATAGTGTTTGTTGTTGTTGCTTTGTAAAAATCCCCCCTGGCAGGGTTTTCTGACCTATGAAGGAGCGTCTTTTGGTGGCGAGCTCGGTGGCCATGCGGACGTTGGTGCACAGGTTGAGCATGATCAGCATGGTGGCGATCATGATGATGCTCTGCCACAGCAGCAGGGTCTCGAAGTAGCGTCCGAATCTGATGGGAGCGGAAAACAGAAGAATGCATTGAGTTCACTGCTGCAACAGGGCAGCGAGGGTGAAATCTAGAGTCATGGCTTCGCCGCCAGGAATGCTGCACGCGCTGTGGCTTCTTTGCTTTCTCTCACGGCCTCGCTGAAACGACAAGACGGACAAGACGTCTTGTTTTTTTTTGTTAACCTCTTGGACAATATTACTCTTTGTTTACCGCTGCCAGGATGATCCCGGTAGAGTCCCCGCAACCAAGGTCCTATTGTGTGTCTGTGCTATGGAGCAAATCAATCAAACAATTGCTATTAATGGTAGAAAAAAAATCATTAAAAACAGCTGATGTTAGATGCCGCTTGGGTTAGGAGAATCTATATTTCAGCACTATTTTTTTTACAGTAGGTGGCAGTAAGAAATGAGACCAATTTTAAGTTTTAATCCCATGAGACCTCTGAGAGGACAGATTTGCATTTTTTTTCTGTTTTAAAAAAAAAAAACTGAAGTTGCCCAAATGAACACTGACATAAATTTTGCTTGCTATAATCATCATTCCTGTTCACACTGGCCATTAGACAAATTGGACATTTGTTTTTCCCTTTAAGATTATTTGATCATTAAAATGATTGTCAATTAATTAATTATTTAATCCGTATTGTTGCAGCTCTACTTATAATCTAGGTTATGGAGTTCAAAATCCACATGAAAAAAAGAACAAAGTATCTGAAGCTTCAATCATCCATTTGGTATCTTTCAACATTAGTCTTTTTAGTGCTAAAGTCCATCTTTCTAACTATAGTTCCACTGCAGCTCAACAGAGAAACAGCCCACACAAAAGCACAAGGAGGGAATTTGGTGCCAAAAAGACTGTTAATGCGGAAGATATCCAGTTGATATGATTAACTTGGGATGATAAAGCCTCAGATAAACATTTAAATAAATGTGTGTGGACTGTAGATTTTGCCCCCATCACTTGCACTAAAAGCAGATCCATCAGCCATTATGAATAGAAGGAATGAAACTGCATTTCAGATTATTTACACACGTCTAGTTTTGTTCTATATTATACTGTATCAGAGTGTAAAAAAGGACAGATATTAAGTACTTTACCACACGTATGCTACATTATACTGCCACAACATTTCAGAGGGAAACATTGTACTTTTTACTACAGCTTTAGTTACAAACTACTTTTCTGATCAGTATTTTATATGTACCGCTTTGGCTTCATTTGAATACCCAACACAATAGGAAGCAGGAACAACATTAGCTGTAAAATGCTACTTATACATGTTGAAAGAGTATTTATATTCCAATGATATATACAGTATATAATACTGGGAAATATAACACTGACCTGGCAAATTTCGCAAAAGATGTACTTTTACTTATCAGTGGTGAAGTGTAACAGTACATTCCCTAAGGCACTGTATGCACGTACAAATATGAAGTGCTTGGACTTAAATACACATACGCTACTTTCTACTGGCACTACATTTCAGAGGGACATATTGTACTTTTTACTCCAATACATTTACAGCTTACAAACTACTTTTCTGATCGTTTGAATACCTCACAGTTAGCAGCAATAGTGTTAACTGTAGAATGCTGCTTATCAAGTTGAATGAGTATTCAAATTATATATGGAACAATGCAGACAATAATGAAAATGTGGTGTAACCCTAAAGTCTTTGTACCAGATAGTTTAACTCCCTTAAAAAGTTACAAAAAAAAAATTAAAAACATATGGTATCAACTAGTTTCATAGTCAAATATTTACCGATTAATTAATTTCGATAACACCATTTGCCATTTTGTGTCAAAAATTAGGACAAAATCCATATTTTGTCTCCAGACTTTCAGCCTTTTACATGACAAGGAAACCATCATGAATACAAAATGTTGAGATACCTAATGAATGCTTCATAAAACTGCATTTGGGACTTTCTCAACTTGCCAAACATGAATTGTCACTGAGGCATGCATATATTTATATATACACACTGGGGAAAATAACACTGATCTACACAATTTTGTATTTTAACTTTTGAAACTTTACATGCATTTAGCTGCTTGTTACTGCTGGTTTTACCCGAGTACAAGATGAGAGTTGTTCCCCCTTCATTCTTGTTACAGTGATGTATGGTGACAGGTATGTGACAGGAGCAAAAAATCAGCAGATGTTGTGAATGGAGTTACACACCCAAACACACACAGAGGACACAAACAGGAGTTGGCTACCTGAAGAGGATCCTCAGGATGTTGGCCACCAGCAGGACCAGGCACACGTACGTGGAGAAGCCCTCCGCGTTCTGCGTGCGGCGGATGTCCCGGTACTGGGGGATGTAGGGCACCACTCCGCCGAACACCATGGCACCGGCCGCGACCCACGCCACCAGCGAGTTGAACGCGGCCACGAGCTGGTCGAACACCTCATCTTCCATGTTTTGAGCTTCTCCTCCCGGGCGACGGAACTCTCGGAGGGGTTCAGAGGAACATCTCCGGCGGCGAGTGCGCGCGCACACACATACACACACACGCGCGCGCGCACGAACACACACACAAACAAAGAGGCAGCGGCTACTGCCACGCCATCATAAGCGAACAGCCGCAGGGGGGCGGGGAGGAGCAGGAGGAGAGGGGGGGTTACGCGACTTCTACAGTTAGAAGCGGTTAGTGGACGCGTTAGCTACCGCCGCGACGGCATTCGCAGCGTTAGCCGACAACCTGCTCGTTACACCCCGCGCCTTCGCTTTTCTAAAGCTCCTCCGCCGATGCTAGCGCCCGAAAAGGCTGCGTTTACAAAAACTCAGAAGCGGAAAACTCAACGAGACACCGGAAGTGTCGTGACGCCTCTCAGGCTTGACACGCGAAAGTCAACTTAAAAAAAAATATCTTGTTCTCTGCTCAGGCGTTCCATGTTTGACAGTTCTCTACCCGGTCCGGAACCCTGTGCGCCTTCCACCGTCGAGCGAGCCCACACTTCCCTGAGACGTCAGACGTCACGTAAAAACAAAGATGTTTGATTCAATCAAGATAGTTCACTCGCACTCTTATACTGGCTGCTTAACGAAAGTAGTAGTAAGCTATTTTACGACACATAACGATAACGTTGCTGAAACCTTATGAAATAGGTTATACAAAATAAATACTTTTCATATTTTACATTATTAATAAACTAAATGCCTGTATTGTCAATATCTATATGGATTTGTGTATATATACTCGTATAATGCTTTATATTATGTTATTAGATTTTCTTTGGTCAGTAACAATGGTTGGCAAGATGAGACACTTTTTAAAACACTGTTTAAAGAAGCATTTACCAGGTCTCTCAAAATGTACATTTTGTGTTCGTGTTTGGTTCTTGTCCTTAAAAAGTCCATTTGTGTTATTTGTTTTAACAAAAATCACTTTTTGTTTTTTTCCACACTAGACATTAAATGGTGTAAATTTTATATAATGGATCATATAATATTAAACTTGTTAATATCATGTGAAAACTTTTCAAGAAAATTTAACTATTTGCTATCAAGGTTTTAGATTTACACCCTATGGCCGTTTAGTTATTGTCCCTTTTAATGTTTTACTGTTTTTACATTAATGGAGCCTCCCAGCCAAAATGTTCTATAAGATTCTACTCGTATAACCAGATAATAATAAGCATTGAATCTAATCTGTCAGTCATCTCCTGAGTGCAGCCTCTCCATTTATACCCAATCTAGGCTAAAACTGTCCTTTATATGGAAGATTTTTAAAGGCCCATTTACTCCCTGGGCTGTCTCATGGGTTAATGCAGCAAAAGTATTTCCTGTCACAGCAGACACTCCATGTGCCTATAACTGAAATTGACACGCTGCCTCTTTTTCCGCCAGCCAGCTTCCATTTTCCACAATATTTCACATAAACTGATTTATTTTGGTTGACTTATTGCTGGCGCACATGGGTGCTTTTGAAGTGCACATGGCGCCATAGTGCATTTCACAGGGCCATCTCAGTTCAAAAAATGTCTAACAGGAATGAATCGCTACTGTCACCGTCACTAAATCCAGATTATATAGATTTGTAAGGGATTAATGAAAGTTATATAACCGGTTTGGCAGACGGCTTCTCATCTCTCATCTGTCACTGCAACAGGATAAGCGTTTATATAAAAAGCAGAGCTTCAGTGCAGGGAGACAGATGATTTTGCCATTCCACTAAACACAATCACCTGTGTATACCAGTTTACAGGGTTAACAAATGCAACCCAAAGTCAGGCATGAAACCGGAAATTTAGGAACAAAAATTACCTTCATAATAAAAGCATAAAGCGAGGAATGTTTTTAAGTGGCGTTGCAAAAACGGGCTCAGGTGTTTGGTTCTATGATAATGATTTTCTGTATGTAAAAAAATCATCTATATGCTTACTACTATATAAACAAATAAAAGTGTTTTAAATACAAGATGAGATTACATGGACCACATATACATTATTAAAATAGTCGTGAAAATTAATAATATAAAGAGGTATAATGTGAGTTTAAATGTAGTTTTTTTTACCGCATCGTTTTCAGTCCCCCTAGTATTGCAGATTTGTGTGGTAATTTTCTCATTATTGTTTTATTATTCTATTTGTGCTTTATTAGTATTGATGATGCTGATGAATAATAACTTGTGAAGCTTTTTTTTCTTTCCAACCCTGGAAAAAAAACGTCATTTACCAAAGCCGTTCGTACGTGACCTTTATTTTGAAATGGTGAATACTACAGGCGGAAGTCACTTTATTTTTAGGCGTTGACTCAACTTAGCGTAAAGTTGTGTGAGTCCTACAGAAGTCATTGCTAGCTCCCCGAAGGAAAAAACCCGCAGTTTTTGGGGTATCGTATTCGTATCGCTGTCTCGCCACAGTTTAGATGAATTAAGACAGTAAATCATTTTCTTTCTCCCTCACCCATAAGCAGGTTCGTGTATTGTCGGACAAACGATGTCGAACACAGAGAACCAGAAAACCAACAGAGCGGCTACAGATATGACAGAAGCGGTGAGTCCTTTGACGTGAGCTGTGATTTCAAAGTGGACATTCAACATTAGTATGGGTAGCTTTTAATGTGTCTTTTTTATTCTTTATAGATGGAAGAAACAATGCAGCGACTTCAGGGAAGATTCCAGGATATTTCTGGACAACTGCAGACCAAATATATCCTTTTTCCCTATTATATGTGACTCTAGTGGTGGCTACTGCAAAAGTTGACTTTCACTTATGACCTTTACTGAAGTAAAACTACCATTACAGCAGTGTAAATATACCACTATGAAAATGACCTGCATGAAAAGCAACACTTAAGTAAAAGTCATGAGTATTGACAGCAAAAAAATAACGTAAAGCATTAAAGTTAAAGTAGGGAGAGTTGTTCCCTCTGACTGATACATCAGAAAATGACTTTGGTGAAAGTTAAAGTCCTATTAGAACATTACTTGAATAAAAGTCTGTTATGAAGTATATTTTTATTGAATAAGCATCAGGTTTCCATATCAAACTCATCCATGCTTTGGGTGAATGTAGTGGAGTAAAAGTGAAAGATGATGGAAATATAAAAACTCATGTAAGGAACAAATACTCCCAAAATACTTTGTATATTTGTACTTAAGTAACTGGTCTTCTTTTGTATATTTATATTAGATACACAATTATCAATAGACCTTTTCCACAGCAGCCATATTGACATGAAATAGTAGGCCAACACAGGTGTTTTCAATCGTAATATTTAAGGATCTGCTCTATTTATGGAGCAGAGTCTTTTCAGTGACTCATCATGAACAGTAGCATCACACTGACTTCAACTGAGCTGAAAAGCGCTTAAATTAATGTCTACATCACATTGAACTAAGTTCATCATTCCCAAAATTACCTGGGTAGTTCATACTTCTTTTTTCCCCAATATGTTGCTATGACCTGCTATTTGTCAAAATTATAGTAGTTTTAGTTTTAATATTGAAACTGTGTCAGATTCATCTTTGTATCCAATTTTTAATCCTTATCCAAGCAGGGTTTAGTATTGAGGGGGCAGCCCTCTAAATACTGACATTTCCTTTTGTTTTTGTTTACTTTTGTTTTCATCCAGTTTTCACCCTGAAGCATATCTTCAAAACATGAGGAGAAATTTGCTGCTTTTATTTTGAAAATAAAAAACAGTAACTGAAATACTTAAGGAGCAGTCTGGTCAGCACTGACTTTTCTATAAAATACAGTGTGTTCAGTTAGTAAGATTGAGTTAGTTAAATTGAATCAAGATTGGCCTTCAAAATAGTTTTCAATGTCGTAAATCCTGCTTGTATACGCTCATGCAAAATGAGTTAAAGTGAGTATGGAGAAACTTTTAATGTGAAAATAGCTTTCTAGTAACTCCACACATGCACCATTATTCGCAATCAAATATCAATGTTGACCATCTTTGTCTAATTTCTCTTAACAGCTGTAGCACTACTATTATTATTAATGCAATTACTATTATTTAAATGCCCTGTATTATGTTGTTGCTGTCTGTACATTGTGTACACGTTGCTTCCTTCACTTTCACACTAGATGAGATGGGAACACGCATCTATGGCCTGGAGAAGAACGTGGCCGAGCTCATGACACAAGCCGGTATGGAGGAGGAGGCTGTCTCTAAGTAGCTCCGAGGCAGCCTTCCCCGCCAGGCGAGCTCTTTCCATATGCCTGCCAACCCCCCCCCCCCCCCCAGAAAAAACCCCTGCTGGGGACGCTGCTGTTGTGCCAGAGGTCCACATCACAGGTCCATCAATCACATGGAACGGGAGTTCTGTGCTGGCGTCAGCGTACCCCCTGAGGTTCATATCACTTTAAACGTTTAGCCAAATTTCTATGTTTCCCAAGGTGCTACCTATGATAACAAATGTCATTTCCTTGAGACCATGAAGCCTGAATCTCTCTAAGAGGCTTTGGATCACATATTTATTTTTGTACTAATAATTTTTTTTTTTTTCGGGTCGTGTGGAGTCAGATTACATCTGACCAAGATGCTCCAATACTTTTTTGGTGCAAGCAAACACAGTTTTATTTACATTCAAATGCATTTTACCAAAAACCTTTTTGTATCAAAGAATTAACGAACATATCAAATGTGTTTACTACCTCCTAACATTTTCAAAGACTTGATTTTGAAAGTTTTGAAGCCTGAGTTTTACTCCTCCTCTTTCACTCGCACATTCCTTCTTTTCACAACCCCGGCTGCTTGTAAGTGTGTTCATGTGTGCACATTATGTGCGCACACGTGTGCCCTCACACACATCCTGGAAGAGCGTGAAGGTAGAGGTACTAATGCAGGGACCTGCTTGTTGCGCCACTACAGGGTAAACTCCTCTGTTTAAAGGACACCTTTAAACAGAGTAGGTATGTGGCAGGGAACAGTTTGAAAATGCAGTATAAAGTGAACTATCAGAGTTTTATGTGTTGGCTGTTGCCTAGAGGTTAATATACTCTTGAGAAACTTGGTTTTGCAAACAGAGAGATAATAGGATTCTGTTATTTTATTTATGAATTGAAAATATATTCATATATGGGAGTTTGACAAAATCTATGCAGTTTATTTTAAAGTGTAATACTATTGTATATCATATCGTATTATATGTATGTCTTCCTTTTTTTTTACCACTGTTAAGTGCTGTTTGATGGTCATTGTCGCAGAATAACCATCAGTTTAGCAGATGCTTATCAATTTATCACTTTGCACTGAAGTTAATACAAATAAAGATAAAAAAAACAGTTTCACAGCTTCAAATAATGTTTTCATTAATTTCCATAGAAAACAATGTGTTTGTATAGTATTTCATCACAGTATAGTTGCCATTAGTACTTTTTACATGGACAAACTGCTGTTTTTAGTTTAAAAAATGTGCTTATTTTACCTCAACATGACATCAGTCCTGCTTTTCAAAGATCTTGACAAAGCCTTTAAGCTCAGGGCACCATATGTTTGAGATGAATAATGGCTGAGTCAATGACATTTGACTCATTAAATTCTCTGCTGGTCTGCAGGGTTATATTGGAAAAAAATTAGGCTTTGTCATCATTCTGAAGTCTCTTAGAGCACTGGTTTTCTTCAAATCTACTTCTAACACTCATTCATTATTAATGGATGTTGTTTTTCTAACAGATGTTAGTTTGCTAAATACAGTACACATTTCTTAAAAGTCTTAAAAGAGTGGTGTACTAAAGTACCAGTCCTCATTGATGTGCCTGAAACTGTTACTCATGTATTTAACATTAAGAAATGCAGTATGGTGCAATATACAGCATATAATTATATATTTGATTTATTTATAGGTAGGCCTGACTTTATAAGAGGTCAAAGTCGGCTACAATACAGGAAAATACACTGCGAATATGTCCATGAAGTTGTGACATGCAGCTGCAGCCTCCTCTAGTGGTGAAATGTGCTCATTACAGTTACATTACAGTCTGTCGCTGACCATGGTGCTGAATTCTCTGCTCTGGGACGGTGTGTGTATCTCTTTAGCTCTGCATTTCCATTTGCATTTCCACCTCAATATATGGAATGAAAAATAAAATTTTAAATCAACAAATAATTGTGGGCGAAGGGTAAATAATAAAAAAAATAAAAAAAATAATTGCAACTTTTATTTCTGGCATTTTCAGTCCTCTTACATTCTGTATTTGTGGAGTTATGGATGAAATTATAGTGAAAATTATTGATTCCTTATTATTCTGGGGACCCCTGACACCCCCTTGAGACCCACTGACATACAGTACTGTGGGATTATATTCAGGTTTCCACAGGCTGTGATATAAAATCTATGTTTTAAATTTTTTTGAAAGGACATACAATTTATGAGGTCACATGACCAGTCCCTTTTGTTCATGGACATTTGACACGTGAGCATCATTGTGTCACAACCAAATTTTGAAAAATCTTCAACAAATAAAAAAAGAACTCACTATCTAGATAAAGTAAACTTTTATATTCTAATTTTAATATTTTAATATTATTTTTTTTGTTTAATTCAATTTTGATGTTACTCATTTTGTTTATTCTAATATGCTAAAAAAAGATTTGTTGCCAGCAATTCCTGGGGGAAAACAACCCTAATGGAGTCCCATTGACTTACATAGCATGAAACTATCCTAAGACTATGCTTAAAGATAAAGATCTTATATATTTCATTTTTAATATATGTATTATTTAGGCCTAAAACTAGGCCTAAATAAGGCCTAAAACTAAACAAAACATTCAAGACAATTTAACCATGTCTAAGTCATATTTCATACAATAGAGAATTAAAGTTGTTGGTGCATTTACAGTGTTTGTGCTGCAGATGTCAGTGTGTAACAATGGGACATTTTACCCTGCTGGTCTCTTATTATGGCGAAACAAATAAAGCTACCAGATCACCTCTAAGATCATTAGAAATATCCATAATGAATGGATGAAACTCACACAGAGTGCATGAGAAAGCAGTTTTCTTGTATTTGCGTAAGGTAAACGTGCATGCTTTCTGGGAATGATTGTGTGATTTCCATGTGTCTATGTGTATGTGTGTGTGTGCGTGTGTGTGTGTGTGTGTGTGTATGCGTGTGTCAGGAGGGGGATACTTGTGTGCGTGTGTGATCTTGTCCTTCAAACACTGACTGGCCTCGCTGTCATGCTCAACGAAGCCAAAGAGCAAGACGGTGGTGAGGCTGCTGAAAGTGTTGCCATGGCAACCTGCGCGGGATCAGACACTTGTCAGCTTGTGTAAGTGTATTTATATGTGTGTATTTGCACGCACGTGTATGCGTGCGCGTGTATTTGTGTGTGTTTGCAGGGTTGCATTTGGTGATATTGGGGCCCTATAGGCAAACTCAATCTTGGGGACTTCACACTTCAAACTTTATGTAAGAGACGTAAAACTTGAAACACGGGACTTGAACTGGACTTGACCAATTTCTCTTCTTCGAATACATTTTCCCCCCTTTAATTCTCCTCACACTCTCTGCCTGATTTCACAAGTGTTTGGAGGGTCTGTGCATCCCGTCATCTAACAGGCAATTGCCAGCGTTGCCTAGTGGTAAACGCCGTCCCCTGTATGTGTGCATGCTCGGAAGAAAGCCATGAAATGAGGTGGTGGGGGAGTGTGAGTGGCGGAGACACTTTTAGCGTTGCATGATACCACTTTAGCAGTTGGGACGGGGAAATGTGCGAGTTCTCTTTCTCTCTCTCTCTCTCTCTCGCACACACACACACACACACACACACACACACACACACACACACACACACACACACACACACAGACACACTCGTCTGGTGGAGTGGCGAGTGGGTGTGGAGAGAGGAGGCTGAGAGGTTCAGCCCTGTGGCCCACGCCGGCTACTTGCGGCTGGGAGGGACTCTAATGGCCGTCTGCCTGGTTACCACACTGCGGTGGGCAGGGAGAGGCACTTCAGAGAGAGTGTGTGTGAGTGTGTCAGAGAGTGTGTGATTGCATGCCGGTGTGTACACTTGTCCGCCCTATTTCTCCTTCTCCCTAATGCTACTTTTGCACACTTCACTTAGTAGGTGAAACACAAAGTAAATGTCAATAGTCTAAAGTGGTTTTCTCTCATTAGCAGTTGGATTCTTGCTCTATCTATCTATCTATCTATCTATCTATCTATCTATCTATCTATCTATCTATCTATCTATCTATCTATCTATCTATCTATCTATCTATCTATCTATCTATCTATCTATCTATCTATCTATCTATCTATCTATCTATCTATCTATCTATCTATCTGTCTATCATTGATTTCCATTACAGCACAACTGTTTCTACAGTATTTAAGCACAATATTGCTTTGCCATTACTACTTTTTATATGGACTAACTTCAAACTTCCTCACAGTGCTTTTTTTGAATCCTCATTTTGTTGTTTTTTTAGTTTTAAAAAATGAGCGTAGTCAGTGTACCTCAGCATGACATCAGCCTTGCTTGTCAAAGATCTTTTAGACAAAGCCTTTAAGCTCAGTGTACCATATGGTTGAGATAAATGAAAACCGGCTGAGTCAATGACATTTGACTCATTAAATTCTGTCTACGAGAAAAATATTGGAGAAAAAAAAAAAATCGGAGTATGTCATCAATCTGACCTCGGTTAGAGCTCTGGTTTTCTTCAAATAGACTTCTAAAACGTCATTCATAATAATGGTCTTCTTCTTTTTTTTTTTAACAGATGTTAGTTTGCTAAATTCATACTACTCAACAAAAAGTACCAAGATCATATTTGAGTAAAAGAACATCCATTTTTTTATCTATCTATATAATGTTTTCTCTCCCTCTTTCTCTCCCACAGACTTTCTTCTATGCTTCACTCCATCTCTCTTTTTCCATGAAATCATTCATCGGGTATTACTGACCTGGGCTGATGGTGGAAAAAAACGCTGTCAACAGGCTTCTATGCACAAGCATAGGAAGGCAAGATTAAAAAATAAAACTCACTTCACATCATCCCGGATGAGTACACCAGATTTATAGTTAGATGCACTTTTTTTTGAAGAAACAGAATTTGAGAAGGAAAATATTTTATATTGACAGTCAAAACAAATAATATACATTTTTGAGTGGTTAAAATTACAGCCATTAATACAACATACAAATAGAATATAATAAATCTCTAGTGGATCGTCCTCACTTGCTGTCTGTCGGCCTAATTGCCTACCAATACTTTCATGCAGATACATGATTAGAACAATAATCGAGGAGAGTTCAATCAGAAGAGACAAGTGTGAAATAAAGATGATGTTTGTTGACAAAGGATGACTGTTAAATTGTTATATTATAAAGTCTTGACAGGCTGACAAGGAGGATGTGTCACTGTTATTAGACAGCTGATATATCAGTGTGACATCCCAGGAAATGACAGCGAAGAAATGGGAGACGTGAATGCATGGTGAATAATAAACTCACAGCTCAAGCATGCGAGAGATACTCTTCCCGTCTGCGTATGGTTGCCCGCCTAATGAGGCCGACGTTCACCCTCCACTGACTCTGAGGGAAACAAGTGGCCGCTAAAAGCCTGCAAACGCACCGTGGACAGCAAAATGCTGCAAACGCAGACCAAAAACACACAAACATATAAAACAAATGCAAAAGAAAAGGAGAAAAATGCTGCAATCACAGAAACCAAGTGGACAAAAGACTGCAAATTTGCTAAAAAAAAAATAAAACACTAAAAGGAGAGTGAAAAGGTACATTATAGATTTTTTAAACACATCTTTTACAACATAGAAGGGCAGCATAGTTATAATGATGACATGTATTAATTTAATTTAACCATAGTTCTGACAGGACAACATCGTCTCCTCATATTCAACACCTAATGATAGGTGGTCAGATGTCGAGCAGAGTGCACACCAGAGTTCAGGCCTGGGAATTGGCGAGGAAAGGGAGAAAGGGAGCAAATGTGAAAAAAGTGAGTGAATTTGCAGCTTTTCCTCTATTGCAGTTGTATTACAGTTTTGTGTTGTTTTTTTTTTTTTTACAGTCTTAGCTTCAGCTTCATTCCTGTGATTGCAGCATTTTTTTTTCTTATGCATTAGTTTTATGTGTTTGTGTGTTTCTGGTCTTGCATCATTTCTGTGCATTGCAGCGTTTTTTTCAGCGTTTGCACCGTTTACCTGACAACAGCTGGCGTTTTGTGTCTGAAAACAAAGATGATGACAGCACTGACGGAAAACCGAAACAGTAAAGTTGTGGCCATAAAGCAAAACATTGAATAAAATACTCTATATAGAATAATAATGTGTCTAATATGGATTTTCCACAAATAATAATGAAAAAGAAAAAAAATGAATTAAGTAGTGATTGTGCAGGGCAGCAGGGGCTGGGGGCACTGGGCAGTGCAGACTCTGTGGCGCTGGATGCTGAGAGAGCAGCGGCGTCGGAAACCCTGGAGACCCAGGCCTGCTGGAGCCTCTACAACGGCCCATAAAAAAGGGCCAGACGAGACGCCTCGAGGGGCATCACGGCGGCCCACGGGCACCGAGGGAATGCCAGCTCAGGACAGGAAGACGGATGGTCTTGCGAAAAAGCGAGCTCGGCCAAACGGAGGGAGGAAGGGGGCGGCGCCGCAGACTGAAGGCCAGCGGCACAGAGCTAACGGACCGGGAGACAGGACGGATGACAACGGTCCAGAGAGTTGTGGTGAAGAGACAGAGGAAAGCGGGTGCAAGAAGTGTACTCGTCTACAGAAAAGTGATGTAACAAACATGGGGAATAAAGAGCAAAAAGAAAATGATCAATAATTACAATGAAAAGTTGATGAGAGGACAGGCAACAGTGACAAATCATGATTGGTGAGGTGATTATGTCATATATATATATATATATATATATATATATATATATATATATATATACATGTATAACCCGAACCCTAACCCTAACCACTAGATAGCATGTGTTTTTCAATTTTTTAAGATTAAACTGTCTGATACATGACATTTTTGATATTATCAAATATCATTAATAATATGGGAACACACATGTTGTCAGTATTTGTGCACTGGAGTTTCCAAACCACAGTCTCGTCACATATCATCTCTCATAGGCCTGCCCTGTAAAATTGGATTTCAAATGAGCACAGAGGAACTTTGGACTTTGAGCTGATGAATGTGAAACCAGCCTTCTAGCGTTAGACTCTTCACATGAGTCATTCTGCACAGTGACGCTCACGCATCCAACTGCAGGAACAAGAGGGGAAACACATTTTTTTGAGTGGAGGGAGACTTAAAGTTGGCAGCAAATGCAAAAGCTGGGTGATCATTTAGTGCGGATTTATCTCCATGACTGATCAGTTTTCACATTACACAGTGATTGGATCTAATTCCAATACAAATATACAGATTGTGCAGCTTTACCTGTTCCTGTTTCCATTTAGTCTCATGTTTTTATCTCGACTCCGCTACATTTCAGTTGGATTCTTTTGGGGGGAGTTTGATGCATTAAAAAACACCCCAACAACCTATAGTTATTTAAATGCTAATAATAGGGGCACATTAGCATGATTCATAGATTTGTTAGTTTGGTGTGCTTTCATGATGAACTTTACTGACATTTCTAAATACAGGGATTTTATTTAGGGAATATTTTGTACTCCTGCATTTGTACTTTTACAGAAGTAAAGGGTCTTTTCTTATGACTCAGAGTTTGAACGGCAGTAATAATGATGAAGTGAGGGCAGCACACTGCTCCTCAGATGTCTTTTTCCTCCTTTGGACGTCGACAAGGTCAAACGCACAAAGCCCAGCTCTGATGCGTGGGAGATATTCCTTTGTCCGACAACAACTCTTCCATTTCGAAAGTCTTGAATTGCACACAAAGCCGCGAGTTGCGAACACTGGAGGCGTGTGGTAAAAATAGATGGGCTTCTACAACACACACACACACACACACACACACACACACACACACACACACACACACACACACACACACACACACACACGGGGGACACCTGTGTGTTGCCTACCACCTGAAGCTCTTTGATTCCTGGTGTGCTTTAATCTGTGCTGCGCTCCTGGCTGCCTTTGAAGTGAAAATCCTCCATCACCTTCGTTTTCTCGCACTCCCGCGCTCGCCCTGCATCCACACGTGTGCACGCATGCATGCATGCACTCACACACACTTACACACAACAAATGATAACCACCTGTTATATATATATATATATATATATGTATGTCATAGTCACTGATTCCATCTTCTCATCCAAGAGCCCCCACGCTCCCGATCACATATTTCATTCTATTCTATTCTACTTTGCCGGCGGCGATCTGCGTCTAAATTTACCCCGGCAGTTATTTTAGGGCCTTCGTAACATACATCACCTCCTGTCTGCTATGATACATGTCTAACTACCGGAATAGAACCCGATTAACAACTTTGTTCTGCCGCGGCGAAAAGAGCAGACGGAGGTTTTCGGTAAGGAAGAAATTACAATTAGTTCCTAATTTGGAACAGATTTATTTCATTCCTTGCGCTGCGTTATGCTAATTGCCGGCAGGAAGCTATTTGTTTTGTTTTGTTTGCTCACCAAGCTGCCATGCATACTAATGTGCCGATGTTAAATTGAGTTAATTCAATCCACGTCAATGTAGCAGGTTTTATTAGCAAATTTAATGTTTTATAGTCTCCTGTCGGCAAATAGATGCTGAACTTTGCTCAGTTGTCATGTCAGTTTTGGGTTAGGTTGACATCTATTATTTTTTATTTATTTATATGGATGCAGCAGCAACTTCCATCACTCACTGAAACTTTGGGAAATTTGCCTCTAGTGATGCCTACAATACACATCATAGTATTTTACATGGGGAGGTTGGGTGGTCTTCTCTCCAAAAGTGATGTGACTCTGTGGGCGTTTTCATGCAAATCTGTTGAGATGCTTTATGTTGGTGGTACAAATGTTGGTGACATAGAGAGGTTCATGGCTGCTTCAGGAACCACTTTTGATGATACGGTTCACTGAAAACTCAGGTTTACTTTTAATGGCTTGGGGGATTTCTCCTTCCACTCATGGGTGGATGACCTGGTTTTTCTTCACCATATAAAGGCACTTTGATGACAGACAGAAGCCTTTTCTCTGTCTCTCAATCCCCCTGTCTGCGTATTACCATCTCACTTCCCATTCTCTCTCTCTCTCTCCCTCTCTCTATCTCTCTCTCTCTCTCTCTCTTTCCCCCCAATAGTGAAACATGGGTGTGTCCTGGGGATCAGCAGCCAGCAACCGACCCCGACTCTACTCTGTCGCTATGGAAACTGGGTCAGCTTCACGGTAGCCATGGCAGTGAAATGTACGCGTTCTCCTGTGACAGGTCTGCGTGCTGTGTATGTGTGTGTGTGTGTGTGTGTGCCAGTGTGCTCACGGCATTTGAGTCTGGAAATAGACAGTCCAGGGAGATGAAAAGCAAGTGTGTGAACAGGTGTGTGAACAGGTGTGCGTGTGTGTACATTTTGCTCACGTGTAAATCTGCAAGACAGTTATGATTCCCTTCAATATGACACTGTTTTAAGATATTGTCCTTATGTTACTGCAACTATGATGGTCCTATGAATTATAAGAGTAATAAATAAATAATATTGCCCTATAAAAAATAAATTGTTTAGACGGCATTGACTGACTACAATCCTGCATTACACTGACAGTATAATAATATTACTCTATAAATGACCACTTAATCCTTCCCCTGGACAGTGATTGTCCGCAATTAGGCAAAACATGTCTGTCATGTGACTGAAGTATAAGAGATGCTCCAAATCACAGAAACTCAAGAGCATAAGTGTGAAATGATTCAAATCACGCCACCACTACAAGAATGCACAACCAGTATGATGGCGAGCTAAAGTTATTCTCTTTTTTTATACTTTTCTTCCACTGTATTCTACCTGCTTTATTTATTGTATGTATTATTCTGTATGAACAATTTGCTGGCAATGTGTCCATATTGTTGCCTGTTGGGCTTAAGTTTGCTGTGAGTTATATTAAATTATATTAAGTCTCTGTCATTCCTTTGTCTTTTAGACAATACTTAGTGTTTTGGACAATAAGTGCAAATCTTTGCAAGAAGCAAGGGTATCGCTCGCAATCCCATGTTGATAAGAGTATTAACACAACTAAGGAAAAATATTAAATAAAAAAAATATGAATAAAACACAAAAATGTTCGAATTTTGAACAGATAATAAAGAGAGACCTGAATGCTTTTAAACTGTTTTTTAAAAAAGTTTTTGGCTTTCTCAATTTGAATGTTTTGACAGCCCTTTACATGTGGTTTATTTTACAGGTGAAAGGGTTAGAAGAATTTGGAAATATACAAACATGCATTATTTACACACCAATTGTGTCTGACTCCTTTGCAGCGTCCATTCTTAGTGTTTGTGCACTGGAGGCTTCACATTTCCACTTCACAATTGCATAAATTGAGTATTGAATTATTGGCTTCCAGGCGAGTTGTAATGACAAATCATGCTCATAAACCCGCCTCTTTAAAATCTGATTTTCAATCAGCTCAGAGAAACTTTCCACTTTCTGTACACTAATGCAAAAGCAGCCTTCTGGCGTTAATCTCTGCACGTACATTATTCTGCACAGTGGAGCTCAAACATCCAGCTGCAGGAATAAGAAGAGAAATGTATTTGCCAGCACAGCAGGGCTTTAACTGCTTTACATTCACTTGTGGGTTTACATAAAAACAAGGAGAGAAAAAAAAAACTATTTTCCGAGCTTGCAGCTCCTCATGTGTTTAAGCTATGCAGTGAGGGATCCAAGGAATGAGCCCCCCACCCTCTCCTCTGTTTCTCATTACGGCTGCTAATTAAGGATCTGTCAGACGCCCCTCTCCTCCTCCCCGCTTCACCCCCCCTTCCCCTTTTTCCACGTGTAGGCACCGGAGTGGAACCATTGTCCGATTCAGGGGTGATCGTCATGGTTCCCTGACCCCTCCCCTCCCTACGTCCCCTCGCTTCCATCTCTCCCTGACTGCTCACTTTTTATTTTTTGTCCCCCACATGATTAAGCGGTCCAGTGCCCCAGATGGTACATCCATTGGTCTGCTTAAAGACAGGGTCATTAACACGAGCCAACTCCATCTACAGGGAGGTGAGAGTCATTAGTTGTCTGGGAAAAAAAAGGAAAAAAAGTTCATGCTGTAAAATTAATAACCAGCAATGAGAACCCGAGGCAGTATGGGGTTTTGGGGTTAGTACTCACGTCGATAGCTTTCAAAGATGCCAATGTTCAATATGTTGTATTGGCTTTTATTTGAATGCAGTGCTGAATCTGTTATAAAAAGTTTCAAATCACTGCTTTATGCCATGTCTAAAAAAAACAAAAAAACAAAATTTAAAAACAAGATTAAGAAACAAATTGGTAGATGCTACCAGCAGGCCGGTGCTGCTCAGTGCAGTGATATTAGCACATTAGTGCTGCTGCTGCTTCTGCTGCTACTGATGGGGTGATGATGGGGTGATGATGATGACAGAAACATCTCTTTAATAACGGCGATGGCGATGAGCGCCAATAACATTCTCATCTCACAGCGAGCGCTATCGCACACGACGCAGGATGAAGCCTCCGCAGACAGCGTGCGGGTCCTGTTGGGCCCTGTCTGTCAGGGGGGGGGGGGGCCTGTGACCGGCACGGGTCGTCTTTTGTCAAGCGTGAGTAAGTAAATCTGATTTACTACAGCGGCTCCCAGAGAGCAAGGTCACAAAGTGCTTGGCAGGAATAAAAAAAAAAGAAGAAGAAGAAAAAAAAAGTAATATGACCATAAAACAGTCACAAAAACAATAAGAATTAACAGACAATGGGATCTCAGCACATAACTCATGCCACACCAGAAACCCGGTCATAGAAAAAATGGCACTTTTATATACACAGTTAGTTTAGAAGACTCAAAATTGCATTTGTAAGGCATCCTCCAAGTGAAACTATGTGTTTAATGTAAGCAAAAGGTTCACTAATAAATTGTCTGTGACTGTGTATGCGTTTGGTAATGTGTTTGAATGGACGTCCCTAGTCAATTGAAGGGATTCTTCACCCTTAGAGCCACTGCCCTGAAGTGGAAACCCATAGGCGCTGTAATGTAGAGTTTCCAGCGAGCACGTCATTGAGACTATATTACAGCGCCTATGCAATGATAGCTAGACAGATTAGTTACTCGTCTGTGAGGACTAAAATTACTTCATAATGTAATGTAGGTGGATAATCCCTTTAAATAACTTGCAAGGGGCATACAAACTATAATACATTACCGCACGTATATATGGTCACAAACCGGACCTCATATCTGTGGCTATATGAGGTTTGCTGGTCGATGCCTCACAAATGTGAATCTCAGCAAGTCTTGTGAACTCCACACATTGAAAAAGGCTGTTGTCTCTACGCCCGGGAAAGGCCAGGCCGCATTTCAGTCACAGCAAGACTTCTGTGCAAGGAGCCCTTTACAAGCATGGACAGCATCTCTAGATGTTCCATAAACGACTTGTTGAAGATGGTGAAACAACATTTTGTGAAACAGGCCACGGACCCTATTTGAGATCTGTGTGTGGCAATGCTTGGAAATTGCTCCTGATCCTGGTTGTACTTTCTATGATCCTGTAGCCAGACACCAGAAAGGTGAAAGGAGCTGTACTAGTTGAGACGGTAAAGGGCAATGAAGCCTCATCCTTGAAGTATTTTAGTTTAACTTGTCTGCATCTTTTTGATCTTTTCGATGACTAAAAACTATCTGAAACTCTCATGAAGCCCATTCCACGGATGGATAGTTGGCTATTATGGGAAGAGTACCGGAACAGACAGGCACCATAGATGCCTCTTGGCCACCTGCTCAGATATTATCGCTCACTTGAACGAGCGTTATCGGCGGTTATCAGCCTCATGGATATGGGTGAGAAGGGGCCTGCTACACCTGCTAGCAGGTTCAGAAGGCGTTATCGCCTATTGGTAATTGAAGGCTATTAACTTCGATTGGTAAGCGATGCCATCTGGCGGCATTAGTAATTCTGACTTGGCGACATGGTGCAGTTCATATGACGTTCCTGTAGGAGCCAATAGTGTTGGACAGAGAGTTGAGCTTTTAATAATATATTTATAGTGTGTTCTTATACTTAATTCTTTCTTGTGATATGTTACTATTACCTTTTTTAGTGTAGTTGTCAATTTCCCATTGCATCTGATAGTGGTGCTTTTTGTTCAGACTAAAGGACAAATAAAAAAAAAACATGATGATGATGATGATAATCCACAATAAGGACGACCTATCTTTTGGGCCAATTGGACTGTGTCCTTTGCCTAATATTTGAATAGCTTTAGAAATATGTTAAATTAACATGCTGCCACAACAGTTCCTTTTACAGTAAGTCTCACTTTCTTAGCAGGGGGGGATTTGTGTGTGTGGTCAGGAGAAGGAAATAGGAAAACTTGCAGAGATGAGAGATGTTTTTAGCCAACATTTTGTACCATCATTTTACATTTTCATGTTTGCCTCTTTTTCTAAGCCTAGCCTAATCCCTTTCTGTGCACCTGAACCAACCCCATTAAGCTCACACCAGAAAAAATTATCATTCTTCTCTGACAGCAGCACGGTATTATGGCACTATCCGGTTGGGTTGATGAGCAGGGGAAACAGGTGTCTAGGCACACTAAAAAGGACTTCCTGAAAAACTCTGTTATAAATGTGACACTCATCGTTAACACCAGACAAAGACCGGCTGCTCAGCGTTAACACACACAAGCAGATTTGAACAAAAAATGAACCACACCCCGAGCACGGGCTACTTCACAATCTCTGGGTATGAGAGAGTTTTTCCATTCTATATTAATATTAAATGTGTAGAACAGGGGTTGATAGAATATGCTAGATAAGTTTGGAAGAGCAGAAAATTGCCCTCATTATCTTGTGTGTTCCAGGCTTTAGTGCATTACAAGTCTAAGCAGGTTTCCCTGATATTTTATAAGAACACTACGACTCAGGAATGATTTCTCTCATCAGCAATCTGATTACCTTTATCTCCTGCATCTCTGGGATAGAGAAGGTTGAACCCAATCAATATAAGATGATCATTAGCACACGCCCGTCATGCTCCCAATACACTCTTGACATGCTGGATTCTTCTGTTCCGATATGTGTTACTGCCTGACGTCCAGTTTCTATCTGCACCATCAAACAAAATGGCAGATGTTGACCCGCGATGACGAGGTCATCGCAAGACATTTTGCGTAATCTGATTACATGGCTACAGACAGAGGAGAGAAGGGGGAAAAAGAGGAGGGACGAACAATCGTTCAGATTAGAGATGAGAAGAATCTGATCGGTCTTCTGTAAAAGGTCAGTGGATTGCAGAGAGAGGCTGGCTTGAAAACCGAAAAGGTGACGGTAAAAATTGTCTTTACACTGCCGATTGAGCCTCATGATTTTCTGTCAGATCGATCTGAAACACACCTAAGGGTAAATGGAGATGGTGGAACTACATATATTTGACCTTTATCCTGATTTGATTTACCTGGAAAAAAAAGTTATCTTCATCAGTGGTTCTCAAAGTTGGGACTAGGGACCCCCAGGACTATTGAAGGGCTGCCAGGAAGTCCCCTGGAATAAGAATAGAAAGATAAGAAAAATATTTTAAATAAACAATAAGAGAATGTAGGACCATTTCTAACAAGGGCTCCCATAATTAATAAATTAATTAATTAATTTAATATTTATTTTCTAGTATATGTGTATTATATTTCCTTTGCACATTAATTTATTTTTTCCCATTTTATTTTTTGAATTATCAAAATCAAATTAATGAGAAATTAATACTTAAGTAGTTAAGTAGTTAAATAAATTCAAAATTCAATTAATATACACATTTAATGTATAATCGATTTATGTCATTTTATATATATATATATATATATATATATGATTGCATTATACAGGACCAGTGGAAAAAAAGAAAATGAACAAAACATTCCACCTTGAACCTCTTAAATAAAGACCAGATCAGATCAGTGATGCCAGACACACCGTGCGCAATGACAACGGAATGAACGATGAAGACGGTCAAAAACGGAGGGGAGAAACTGAAGGACAAGGGGGGGACGCATGGGGGGAGAAAGGAAAATGAGGCTGTGAAGGAAAGAGGAGAAGGGAGGGAATATCAGCCGGAAGGAGGCGGGCAGAAGGAGCCGTCCTTTGTGGAGTGTGGAAAGGTCAATTAGACAGTTTGCACGCCGCCATCACGCAGGATTACACTCCGCATCCACACAGACAGTCTCAGGCACACACACACGGAGACATGAATAGTGGTTTGAATTGCATTATCAGGCTGCCAACACGCTCATCAATTAGCATGAATAAGAATAAGATCACCTCTTGCTGACGGAAGCGGCTCGCAATAACAGGTGCTGTGATCCACACATACGGCCTCCCCCTGTTATTGTAACAGCGCTCTGCGCAAAATAATAAAACAAAACACTAAATCTCAAAATATATTTATGCGAAGTGACACATCTCGTTTGTTGTTTAAGTGCAAGATGAACCACAATAAAAGTGGGAAAAAAAGGGGAAAGTACAACACAGGACAGAGCTGAAGTGAGGGGATAAATGGACGGATGTTGACAGAGGACAGGAGAGATGAAAGAGAGAAGAGCGGGATGAGAGGATGAGGATAGGCTCCACGGGTTGTCTCCCGTGGCAACCCTGTGTTGCAGATGAACACATACACACACACACACACACACACACACACATGAATATTCATAGAATTAAAAAGGTGAGAGATTCATACTATATTCATGACATTTTCAATAAGGCATATTTCAATTAGAGGTTGAGGGATTAATTTTATATCAATTAACGCCATTTCAATTATACATATTTGAATTAGAAGAAGAAGAGGCAGAAAGACAGATTGGTGTGAGGGGGGAGAAGGTGGAGAAGGAGGGGATTTTTCTATTATTACTTAAAATGCAAGAATCATTGTACCTTACATTTCCACTTTTCATATTATGTAATTCTATACATCCAGGCTGAGTCTGCTTGTCATTTTTTTCCTGATTATCTGTGTTTTTTTTTTTTTTTCAAAGTGAGTAATGCTTACCTTGGATTGAAGGACACACACACACTTAGAGTGTGTGTTGCAATGGTCCTGCAGGGTGATGGATGTTTATCTTGTTCTAAAAGGTTATGTCATCCCCAACGAGGGGCTCCGGCTGACCTTGTGTGATCAGACAGTAACACATGTTATATGTTAGTCTTTTTATGCTCTTTACACTAAAGCAAACACATGTGTCTCTCTGCTGTGGAGATGGGCTTACTTTTTCCCTGTCTGATAGAAAAGTGTAAGACAGGACAAATGCAACAAATGAAATAACGGAGCCATTTATTAGTGTGAATCTATATTGACTTGACCATACTTTGTTAGGCAAGGACAATAATAAAACTGTCTTTGTTATCTCAGCATTCTTTATGAGTGCAAATAGCAGATTGGCAAAACGTAAATCGAATCAGATCTGCTTTATTGCTGTGATAGATGGCGTATAAACTCTGATAATAAAATGATAATGGATGCTGCAATCAATGGATTCTGCAAATAACACCACTGTAAAACAATGTTAGCCAAAGAAATCAATACATGCACTGCTGCTGAAAACATTACATAACCATGTGGGACATTATCGGAGACTCTGCCCTCATACCAAACATTTCTCAACAGTCACATTTCCTCTCTTATAATGGTGTGTGTTGATGTTAAGGGGCACATTTTGCAAGAATAAATGACAATGTCCTTTGTCTCAGAGTGACACCTGGAGCCTTCCTTTCGGTTAAAAGATGAAAGATGGAAATGTAGGCCGTAACAGTGGGTATCTCTGACTTCATTGAATTCACTGCATGGCAGCAGACAGTGAGGCCGAAACAATCTAGATTAAAGTGCAAACAATTTTTCAGAAGTTTTATTAAAACAATCTATATTTTCCTCTGTAGTTTAATAGGATTTATTGTGAAGTTGCTAATCACTATTGCAATCAGCATTTATTCTGTTTTCTGTTATTTTAAACTCTCTTTTGATGATCTAGAATAAATCAATTCAGCACAATGGAACCCAGTCCAAACCAGAATGTGACCTCACAAGCAAGGCTGGATCAACTATTGAGCCTAACAAGCAACTGAAAATTGAATGTAAAATATTGGTTTACGAAATTCACAGCTGAACAGGTATTTGTACTTTACTTATTTCCATTTAATGGTATTTTAGAGGGAAATATTGTACTTACTACTTCACCTAATGTATTTGACAGGATTAGTTGCTAGTTATATAGTTAGTTAGTTCATAAATTTAATGTATTTTAGAGATATCCACCAGTATATCAACTTATTAGAATTAATGCCACCTGTATTACCTGCAATGTTAAAAAGATAAACACATTAATGCCTCAATAATTATCTGAAATGGGCCATTCTGCATAATGAATACTCTTAAATATTCAAGTATATTTAAGAATCTATACCTTTTTACTTTTACTTATGTGTCAAATTTGAATGCAGGACTTATACAACGCATTTTTACAGTATTGTATTGTCACTTTAACTTAAGTGGAATGTTCTTCCACCACAGTCAAAATGCATAAACAGCAACTAATAACTCATCTCAGCATTTTGTCAAATTGTAGGTTATTTGCCATAAAACATATCAAATTATTTTACAAAATGTTTTTGTCTAATCAGATGCATTTGAGTAAAAAAAAATCTCTAAATTAGTCAATTATTATTGTGTTTTGACTGAGGTGCTACATTCAATGAGCCTTTTTGGCTTGAAAAGGTTATATTACTAAAGCAAACAAATATCAACTACGTTTATTGTTAATAATAGCTTAATACAGTCAATGTCAGGTCAGACATTGAGCTCTTGTTTTTACCGATGCTTGAGTTTTCTGATTGTTTCAAATTCTGTAAATGTCGGCTAAGAGTATAATCTAATAATTTGTGCGTATTTACCACAGAGTAGCAAGAAACGCGTCCGTCTCCACTGTTTTCTGCATCTCTCGCTCTCTCTGCCTCTCCGCCACAAGGGCACGTGCACGGGCGCGCGCTTTGACGGGCAGCTGCTCCGTCCAATGGGAGGAGGAGGATCCACCTCTCCACGGCGCCGCGGCCAATGGCCACGCGGAAGGGGGGGAGGCGGGTTTTATGTAAATGTGTTGGCAGGGGAGACGCAGCGGTTCATTCATCTTCTTCCACAGAGAGAGCCGAGTTAACGCGAAGGTTATTTTACATGAGGGAGAAACTGTTCTGGAGCAAAAACACTGCCGAGAGGGACGCTGTGGGAACGAACAGGGGAGGCTTTGGTTTTATACCTGAAAAGGAGCTCCTTCTTCTACCAAACCTTACAAGGTAGGCGCAGCAGAGCTTTTTTTTTTTAATTTAATTTGCAAATGGACTCTCTCACTATCGCGTTAATGTGTACAAGTGTTTGTCACAGTGTTTCAAATATTCCTCCCCCCGTAACTTTAATTGCTAACTAACTGAGGCAATAAGTAATGAGAGTGTGATCATTGTCTGTCATCCAAGGTGTGGAAGTGAACCCGTTCCCCTGCCTTACACCCATTAACACCTACAAATGAGGCGAGTCAAGGTTTCCATTGCACTGAGCTGGTAGAGTCTTGCTCAAGGACACTTGGTTCCGTCGGGGCAATAGAACCCGGGACCCCCATCTGAAGGGGAAAAAAAAGGGGCATGTTGGTGCCCATCTGCTGCCATGGTGGTGGCAGCAAACACAATCCTGCTGGCGTTGTGCCGGTATGTGTCATCAGTCATTTAAGAATGAATGCTCATGTGTATCTTTGGAATGGATTATTAGCTGTTTCCTCCCCGCGTGGATCTGGAAATGCCGGGGGAAGCCTGTGCTAGGATGCCCTTCAAGCCCTGGGAACAAACACACAAAAAAATAAAAATAAAAATAATAAGGCCAAACTGTGTGTTGCACAAGTGAAATCAAAACTCATACCCAAGCAAAGCATCCAGTTATTTGTTCTCGTTCCAACACAATTACAGATAGAAGCTCTATTCACAGGGCGGAAGGAAATCAAGAGTTTTCAAAAAAGGAGCCTGTGCAACTCAGGGTTTTTTTTTTGCCCTCAAAGTCATTTGGAGTTGACCTGCATGAGTGAAGAAGGGAGGAGAGGCAGACTGCAGCCTCTACAACCGGTTTAGTGCTATTGTCCGGTCCTCCGTGGTTGACACCAGGACCTGCACAATCAATGCGGGGGCCAGCTTCCAAAACGTGCCGCACGTGTGCTGCATGCGGCCGCATCATCAGCTGCCTCCGTGCATCAAAAGATTGCATCGGACGGGTTGCTGCAGCGGAGTAATATTGGATGCTCCGTGCGTGATATCTCGTTCACGGTTTGGTCGTATAAGGTAGAACGCGGCATGGAGACACGTTATGACAGACAGCTGGTGACGGCTCAGTTTGACTCTGAAGCCTTTTGGCTGCCGGGCTTTAAGGGAACGGGAGCAGCTTTTTAGTCCATGATTGATCCCAGAGCCGAGGGGTACACTTTGAATGTTGTGTCACATATTTTTTTTATCATCTCTGTTGTTTTTGAAGTCAAATCTGTGTCTTTTACTTGTGTAATTTAATGGATCAAATACAATAAAGCACAATATAATGAGCTGCTTTTCCAGAGAGTTTTGTCTTTTAAATCAAACATGCATCTAGTTTAGACTTTCGGTTTATATGTATTGCAACACTTTTACTCCATCAAGCATCCACCTGTCTCAAATGGCGACTTTTCTCCTCAATCGTGAGTTAAGCTAAACTCCCTTGCTAACTTTGCTAACGTTACCCATTGGTCACATTCCCCTTCATCAGGGTTACTTGTTTTTCATTATAGGATGTTCCCCTGTATGATTCATCACTTCACACAGTGCAGGCTGTCGGCAGCAAACCTGGCAACCCGGCGGCTGGATTGTTCTGTCTTGCTTGACTTCTGCTAATTTTACATATTCCACCTTTAAGTACATTTTTGGCAGTAGAAAACCTTTCACATCGTCAA
Source organism: Eupleurogrammus muticus (assembly GCA_036785175.1). Lineage (NCBI taxonomy): Eukaryota > Metazoa > Chordata > Actinopteri > Scombriformes > Trichiuridae > Eupleurogrammus > Eupleurogrammus muticus. The sequence goes on along the minus strand of JAYKQN010000020.1, from coordinate 6,520,888 downwards.
AACAACAAGAGATTTTATGTAGCCCTATTGCATAGTGTTAGTCCATTTATTTACAGTACCATGTCATGCAAATCTATGAAAGTCATGTATTTTTTTATTACTTTAGATAAGGTCTAGAGGTCATATACAGTAAAAACTGTCCCATGCATCAAACACTGAGAATTGCACACAGCCCTTGCTGTTTCATGGCCTGATTTTTTATTATTTGACCTGATGATATCATACATTACCTCTCTCCGCCTGTAGAGGTTGTCCACCTGCCCCCCACCATCACACCCACTTTTTATTTTTTATTTTTCAGTCACGCAAAGCAAAAATCATCCAACCAGAACAGAGGCTCATGAATATGTATGAGACCTGTGCTTTCTCCAGCTCCAGAGAGGCACTTGAGAGCACTGTCAACCTATGTTTTTGTTTGTAATTTAAAGCCCAGCTATATCATGTTTGAGGTATCAAAACTTAAAATAAATAAAAATCCAGGAAAGTGCATGATATGTGACCTTTAAAAGACTTGTCAGCTTGTTTCAGAGTGATTTAATGGTTTCAACCCTCTGCTTTGAACTTTGGTGACGGAGCTTCGTTTACACTTGAATCAGGCCTTGAGCCTCTCAAGTGTTGAGAGCATGGACTACATAATCATCCCCGATTGTTAGCTCCGGAGCGCCGAGCGAAAACCCAAAGCAGTGCTGAGTGATAACTGTAACTAAAGCAGACTGTGCTTTCACTAATATTATGTTTTTTAGTGTTTTTTTTTTTTTTCCACAAGACAAGTTACCTCACAGAAACACAGACTGGCGGTGCTATTGTATAATTTAAATAAACCTGTGCAGCATTTGCAAAACTGTGTGAGTGTGTAGAGATTAAAAAGCTGCTGCACGTTTCCATTTTTCCCTGTTTTGAGTCGATTACTGCGGTGTTAAAAGCAGCGGCCTCTTTGTCAGCCACACGTAGGATCAGCAACAGGTTATTTCCTAATGCAGTGAGCTTGCTCCCTGCAACGATACCCGTCCATCCTTGTTAGAATAAGGGGTGGAAAGACACATAGCTGACTGACGGGTCAGTTGATGGGGGGAGCATGTGATTATAGCTGCATCCTCTCTGGAAAGACCTATTGATCCATATTCAGTAGAGTGCAATAATATCAGCTCGGAACAGCACGTTGGGCTATGATTTCCTGTGTGTGTGCACGTGCATGTGTTTGTGTGTGTGTGTGTGTGTTCGGTTTATTTTATATATTATAGACAAATGATACCATGACACCCACAACCATTTTGTCTTAACTTTTACCACTCCAACCCTAACATTACATTTTTCTAATCCCAACCAAGTGCCTAAACCTAACGTAACTAAATAACTATTACTATAACTATTACTATTACCAGGCAATGCAAAAAGTATCAGGGATTTACTAAGCACTGATAACCTTCAATGTGCTAATATCTTTTGTGCATTTTTTTTGCTAATAAAATTGTACATGCCAGAAGTGATTTGTGCTGGAATATGTTGGCTAACTAATGAATACCCACAGTTATTAGCAGTCATCACTATCTGTCTTGATGGGGACAATTTATTGCGTTGAAGAAGTAACACACGCTAACAGCTCCGGGTGAGTAATGATCTTAGAAAAAATATATTTTTTATTCTTGTATTTATTCTTGTATAGTCTCTATTCTGTCTCCGGTTTCATGAGACACAGAACAGAGGCTGAAGGGAGATCTCAGGCGAATCCCTTTTTTCTGGTTGCGATACAGGACCTCAGTGGTTTAGTGGTTAGCAGGAAGGTCACAGACTTCAGTTTCCTCTTATTCTCCACAGACTTGGAGGTTATTGAACCGGTGACTTTATAATTGTCTATATCTGCACTAAAAAAAGAAAATAGTTGAACCAAGGTAATTGAATTGTTACAGTTGGTAACATCTAAATGAATTACGTTCATTGAAATAAATTGGAGTTACTCTAACTTACTAATTAAGTTCATTGGAATTAAAATAATACATTGGAGTTTTAATGAACTTAATTAATTTAGGTCTTAGCAATTGAAACAATTTATTTAGGTCAGTTCTTTTTTCTGTGTATTTATATATGTGTGTCAACATCTTGGTCCCTCTATACTAAACTGAACTTTTCCACAAAATTAGAATATGATTGAAAAGTTTTTTTTTTCCATAAACCCTTTCAAAGGGATTTTTGCACAAGTTTGAGCTCCAGCTTATAAAAAATAAAAAAAGCAAGAACAGTATTTAAAAAAAAAAACATACACATAAAACCAATAAAAACATTTCGATTTCCAAACAGACAGTTTTTTTTAAAGGATTTATGGAACTCTACTATTTTAAATAGGTATGTATCAGTCTTATGTTATAAATCCATCACACCTAACTGGTGAAGCCTGCATCTGACCCACCCAGTGCATTCTGGGATAGGCTAGCATTCCTTCTCGGCAGTAGGATAAATTTATGATACGACAGAGTCAGCGCAAATAGAACAAGGGATGCAGATGTGTGCATTTATTAACAGTGGTTCAATATATATGTGGAATTTCATTGTTAATCAAATTGAAAGGAGCTTCATGATATTGTGAGCATGACCAGAGTACCAAGCAAACGTTGTTTGCAAGGAGGTTTCTGGAGATTAGTGCATTTCTGACACCTGTACGCTGTTAATGGAGACTCAGAATCACCCAAAAACTTTCTACTACTTTTGCTGTGAAACAGCTTCAAAAAGATGTGTTTAACGTGTCTGGAATTGTTCTAAAACTGTATTTGGTCTAAATTTTCCCACTTGCTGCAATGATTAATTGATTAGCCATGAACAGTTAAATAAATCATCAAACTATATAATCCATTTATAATTTTCTTTTCATTTCATTCATCCTTTATTTACATAACTGTTTGTTGCAGCCCTAGTTTTTTAAAATGTGCCTCCAGATTTCTTCCCATTGCATTTGGCACAAACACCTTTATCCATCATGACCTATAACCATCACAGCATACTGCAGCTCTCTGTACACAGTGGGCAAACACACGACTGTGAGGCTGGCATCTGCTGCATGGGATGAGCCTCTCTCTTTTGGCTGAGAGGTGGAGAAAGGCACCGAGGGAAGTCGGCTACATACAGCAGCCCGTTGCTGTGAAATAGTGTCGTATTCCGGTGCTCGTACGTTTCTGCCAGTGTCATGGTGAGAAATAAAAATCGCCCAGGTCAGATAAAAGAACTGGTGATTTCAGAGCTTGAATAGACCAAAGCAAAGACATTTTCTTCATTAAAAGAATAAGAATGAGTGATTACCACCATTATTGTATTATAATTGACACCTTTTAACACAGTAATACCTTGACTACTGTGAAGCATACAGCCATTTACTCTAATAAACTGCACATTTTACACTAAGGGTCTACAATGTATGCATTATTTGCCTGTCCTAAATAAAAATAAATAAATACATTTCACAGTTCAGCCACTTCACAAACCGTTTGGAAAATGAAAAAAATCAGATTTATCGATTAAATCAAAAATATCACACACCCATGGGGCTGTATCTGTCAATTTCCCGTCAGTATCCAAACCAAGTCCAGAACAAGTAGACCAGAAGAGTCAACAACAGGTCGAGGCTGTACATGCTGACTATGTGACTTTTTGTTTGGTTCAGTTCAAGATTCATCCAGTTAAAGTACATTATGTTTGACATTACGTCTACCTGTAATATGCAGTTTGTTTATAATAGAGATTATTATCAGTGTAAATGTCTATTAAAATACAGTATAAATAACTCTTTCCTCTACATTTTGAAACAGCATCCTTTAGTGCTTTGTACACATACTCCTTATACAGCATAATGTATATTTTAATGTATCACAGACAGTTGTGAAGACATATGATGTTGTTGTTTGTCAATATCTAAGGTACTCTATAGGTGGTTTAAATTAGGACACACAACATTAAACACAATATTTTTAACGCGCTAATGTGATTTTAAATATATATATATATATATATTTTTGCTTTCACCAGTTTTTGTTTCAGAACACATTGCATTCATGTGGGCAAAGGATGGTGATGAGAGGACAGCTTTCTGTACAGGAACAGGGGGAACTGCTGCAGGCATTTGTCCCATGCTCGGCTTCCTATTGTTTCTGTACACGCCTTTTCAACAACACATATTTGTGTGTGTGTGTGTGTGTGTGTGCGCGTGCGTGCTTATGAGACATGCTTATGTTTGTTCTTGAAACTGTTTTTGCCTGGTGCTGAAAACACCTGAGCCTCCAACCAAACAGTCTCCACCAGGGCTTATGTAATATCGTAAGGTGCGTTTTTGCGTGTTTATTGCATTTGAGTGTGCGCGTGCACACGTGTGTGAGTGCATGTGCTAACACCTTTTTTCTCTCTTGTGGCCGAGTTTAAAGGTGTCACTTGAATATTATTAGCCACATTGTGCAGAGGCTGTGCAGGTTTGAGAGGGCAAACGGAAACAATGGCTGATAATTAGAGCGGCGCTCAGACATGAGTCACCCTGACTTCAGTAAATGTGTCACAGTTGTGGCAATAAAGGAATACTGAGGTGAATAAATAATGTTTTGGAGATATGGGAGATAAAGGTTAGCTGAGACACTAACTCAGGAGGGACACATGCGCACACATGCACACACACACACACACACACACACACACACACACACACACACACACACACACACACACAGCCGTTTTGACTCCCATGTTTCTCCCCAGGCTCGACATGCCGCCTGGTCTTAAATTAGAGTTTGAACCGCGCCGAGGTGAGCAGCGTTTCTATAGCGATGCATCCCTTCTGTTCTAGTCACTAGAGAGATTTATGAAGATTAGAATAATATGGAGATCACCCTGACAGGAAATGACACTTGGCACCAACACGTCCTGTAATAACTCAGTACAACATAAACATCCTTCTATTCACCAGGCTTTCACTGTGTATAGGTACTGACATTTCTTCAATTTAAAGTTGTGATAAGTTACACCTTGTTCTTGTCAATGAATTTGAGCTACTACTACTAGTGCTACTACTGCTACTACTACATACTACTCATGCTGGGTGATATGGTTGAAACTTTCATATTTTAAAATTGTAAGTCTATTTACAGATTCCATAAATATATATTTTTAATAAAGGAACACAATACTTGGTGATAGTGTTTTAAACATTTCTAAGGCATATCTATTTATTAAATGTTGACAATGTGGTAGTGTTCTTATTATATTATGTTAAATCTTGATACTAACACACCTTACGCTAAACTCTGATAATATGAGTAAAATAATTAAAGACGTGTACAACATTGGAAAAAGTGACACAATTCCTTGAGACTCACATTGCTGCAAAAATGGTCATACAGCACAGAATTTTTTCGTTTTATTACCGTTTACAACCAGAATTTCTGCTTTGCAATAGACATTTAACTAGTGATGGAGGTCAGCAAATTTCACTTTAATTTCATTACTCTTCTTACTGATATATAAGACTGCAAACATGCCTCGCTTCTAAAATACCACTTAACCAATTTAGAATAAATAGAATAAGTGCATGCTCTCACACGCATTTTCAGTTTGACCGGTGTGCGACTGAATCAGAAAACCTGTGCATCCTTTATACATCATGATGTTCTCATGAATTGAGCTCAGGATAAAAAGGACTCAAGTACAGGACTCGACTAAAACAAGGTTTATTCCAGGCAGAGGTTGTAAGGCGAGATATTCAAAAAACATGAGGCAAAAGACAAGGCCAAAAACACACAAGCAAGGTTCATAATGCAAGAAGAATATGACTGGCTGGAAGAGAACACCGGACCGTGAACTGTGAAGAACAATAACAACAAACCGGCAATGAGACAAGACACAAAGGGGAATACATAGAGGGGTGTTTGGGTGCGATTGGGCACAGGGAGACACAATCAGGACTCAGGTACACACACACACGAGGAGGGGGAGGGCAGACAGGAACCTGGAACAGAGACACGGGCGAGTGCTACAAAATAAAACAGGAAGACCAGACATGAAATGTGAGGAAAGAAATCAAAACGTGACAGGTTTGGCAAACTAGGAGCATGAAAACTTCCAACAAGAGTCAATAGGATATAATTTAAAATATATCTTTTAGGCACATGTTAACCCATTCTCACCAGGCTGGGTTAGTTGGTTTAAAATAATTGGGACCACTGATTTCTTTTAATAAACAGACCTAATAAACAATTTTGATTAATCAATGCTGATTTTTACACAATCAAAACCTGAGAATTTGCTTTTAAGTCTTAGCATCCAAAAGACAGGAGTGAAAATTCAAGTCACCATTTTCATGACTTAAGTCTAACTCCAAACCAAATCTCATCTCATGGCATGTATTAATATATATTGACCAAGCCCTATGGAAAACGACAAATATATTGACTAGGCTGTGTATTTAGGTAAAAAAAAGAAGATATTGATTTTTGTGTTTTGATGATCAGGAAAAAGAGTCCATCCATCCATTTTCTATCCCGCTTATTCCCTTTCGGGGTCGCAGGGGTCTGCTGGAGCCTATCCCAGCGCATTTATGGCGAGAGGCAGGGGGATACACCCCAGATGGTCGCCAGCCAATCGTGGGGCACACACACCATTCACACACCATTCACACACACACTCACACCTATGGGCAATTTAGAGTTTACCAATTAACCTGAGCATGTTTTGTATTGTGGGAGGAAACCGGAGTACCCGGTGAAAACCCACGCAGACACGGGGAGAACATGCAAACTCCACACAGAAAGGTCCCAGACCCAGGCCCCAAGGCGGTCTTGAACCTGCGACCTTCTTGCTGTGAGGCAACAGTGCTACCCACTGCTCCACCGTGTCGCCCGGAAAAAGAGTCAACCTGCCATAAAGGTTTTTGTTTGTTATTTCACTTTTGATTGATTGGCGAGCTGCCTTGGAGACCATTCGATGTTTGGTTTATCATCTCTCATCAGATCTCTTCATCTTCCAATACTCTACACACACACACACACACACACACAGTGAGAGAGAGGACTAGAATTGTACTGGTATCCAATTGATTGTTCCCCTATTGCTGTTATATATATTCCATTGTACTTTTTCCACTCACACACACAGACACACATGCTGCACACACACACATACAAACACAACACGAACAAATACACACAAAGAAAGAGAGGGGAAATTGTATTGAATAGTGTATGGGAGGCCCAGCTTACAGCTTTTGCCTACTAATCATTTTCCCTGACGGGGACATCAACACATTTCCCCTCTGGGCTACATTGTAGATGGATATCAGCGGCAACAAAGTCCTGTCGGGTTTAGTGGCTGCAGAGACAGCGACAGTCTCATATTTAACTGTTAGTTGTAACAATGTCCTTGTTCCCAACAGGGTTAGACAGGAACAGAGATGCGTGCAAAGTGTGCAGACACTTTGTTTTTCTGCTGCCCTCGTGGCTTCTCCTTCCTCCATCCAGCACCAGCACGCTATGAAAAGGGCACAGGAGGAGACGAAGAGATTTATTGATCACCTGGTACCACCTGTGCATCCCACCTGTGAGCCCCTCCCCACACTAAGGCTGCATCTAAAACCTCTCTAGCACCGCCTACTAACCGGTACTAACCACTACAATGCCACAGTAGTAGCTTCTATGTAGGAAGTTCACCACTCACTATTTGGATGCCATCTTGCTTTCTCAGTGACTTCTGGGATAGCGTAGTGTGGTTCACATTCGCACTACAAAAAATGACAGAATGTAGAAAAATATCCGGGGACCTGTTGAAAGCCTACTAAGGTATTCAGACGTTCTAGATAGTGGATTACTCATTATTGCCTATAACATAGGCAGGTAGTTACTGGTTATCCACAGCCTAGCTCTCCCCTGCATCTGTATAGTCCCTACAGTATACCGTGAAACGTTCAAGTCTCCAAAGACAAACATTACACTTTAGTGCAGCTCATTTAGTCCCTGGCGTTGTATCTCTTTGCTATTCAATTCTAGATTTACTTTATGATCACAGGACTTCGTACAGGATCAGGGCTAATGGTTTGAGCGATACTTTACAATTTGTGTTTGTTATATGTACCTTTGCAATAAAAAAATTCAAATATTTAACATAGTCATATTTTCAAATTCAAATGTAAAAAAAAAGTCCCCATGCTGAACCCTGTGTTCCCTCTACAGGTCCCTGCCCGGTGCTGCTCAGGGCCCTGTTGTCCTGGTAGTACCAGGCGCCTCTCATTAGCAGAGCACAGCGAGCAGGAGGGAACATGGACCTGATCTAGGGGGGTGTTATTTCTCACCTCCACTCTGTGATGTATTAGTGTACATGTCATGCATTGTGCCAACTTGCTGTGACTCTTCTTTTTTGCAAAAAAATGCCCATCAAAACGTAAACTTTATTACTACTGACTCCAGTGCGGAAAACACACTTAACTACCACATCCAATCAGCTTGATTACCGTCGGACTGATGGCAAACAGCCATGCACACACACTCACACGCAACTTAGTCTCCCATGCATTCACAACTCATTAGACTGTGTGTTTGCCTGGCAGCTGGAATGAACATGCGTTAAGGCCCCTTCAGGCTCAATAACATACATGTCTTTCTGGATTGAACGCCTGTTGGGGCAATTTCCCCGCGAGCTCTGCTTATCTGCCTGCCACCGGGCCCCCCCGTCTTCCCTCGTCCTTCCCGTCTCCGTCACCTTTCCCGATCCCCGCCTGTGCGTGCGTCTTCCCCCTCAGATGTGTCAATCCAGACTGAGTCATCCTCCCTCTTGCATTTCTACTTCTTCTTCTACAGTACACGCGCTTCCACACCTCATCTCCCTGTGTTTTTACTCCTTTTAAAAGATAATTTTCACCTCAGTGTATAAGTGTCTATGTGTGTATGCCTGCGTGTAATGGAGCTAAAATGTCCTGTGTGTATCTGTATATGTGTGTGCTTAGGCTGTGTGTTGACATGGACTTGCTGTCAAAGACATCATCCAGCACAGTGACGGCATGTTGTCAGGCCAATCCAACTCAGGTTTTCAGGACTGTATATTAGGGGGTAAATTGCAGCATTTAGGGAATAATGCTATTCATATTACCACCAGAGGGAGAGGCTTAAATGCACAGCCACTGTGTGTGTGTGTGTGTGTGTGTGTTCAGGAGGGACCACTTTAGAATCAAACAGTGTGAGCATCCTTTTCTGAATTTCTGATGGGATTTCAGTTCTCTTTGTTCTGTAGAGGCACATTACTACTCCTGCCAGCATCCAAACTCTTATTCTTGTCACCATGTTCCACTCAGTGTTTGCTGGGAGCTTAAAAAGCTGCATTTATTCAATGCTGACATATTATCACTGGCTACATTTATATATAATTTGTTGTCCATTTACAGATCCAGCTGACAGAGCAACACTACCTGTCACTTCTACTCAATGCACCATTATATTCAAGCTATTTTCTGTCTACATGTCTGCGTTTGACCCAACCAAAAATGTAAATTTGTGGCTTACAAAAACTAAAATAATGAACTTTCAGATGGTAAAACCCTCCTAAACCTGATGATAAGTGCAGTTTTATGTAATCCCTGTCTGCTTAATTCTCTATATGTCTGTATTGAAGCTTAAATAGATTTTGCACGTTTGGCTAAATGAGGGTGTGTTGGACTGTAACATAGTCTTAATAGACAAATGGAACATTGGGTAAGATATGGACATACATTGAGATAAGGAGAGACATACAAATATAGGTATTGGAACAAAAACGCTACAATTTATATTTCAATTTCAGATTTTGAACTACATAGCAGTTTAAAAATTGTGTTGAAAGGTGAAGTAAAAGCTAATGATGATGATTTCTTGAAATATCTATTTAATAAAGTCCACAAAAATGGATTGCCATGCGTAAGCTATATCTGAAAGCTGAGTCAGAAAGATACATGAGTCACTAACACACAGAGACTCCCTGCTTTTATAGATAAATGAATGAATCTTTTCGAATTTCACATGGTCTTTTGATTAATTGCTAACAAACCGGGGGAAAATTCACTATAATGGCAACCACATACGCACACAACTTCCCTAACATTTGACCTTCATGGTAAATTTCAGCCTCACGGACAGAAAGCTGCGGTTGGCTGAGCACCGCTTTGTGGACCACTGAACGATAGATTTTTTTTGGACCAATGAACTGATTGACAAGTGTCTACGATGGTTCATGTAAGGGTTATGTAAGTAGACACAGCAAAATGGGTTGTGTGTGTACATGTTTGTCCATCTACAGTATGTGCATGTGTGTGTGTGTGTGTGTGTCTGCCTGTCATTCTACAAAGTTTGGCAAGGTTACATGAATCTGTGATCTTCTGGCAGAAGTTGGGGCAGCACGGCGTCGCAGTGGGTAGCACTGTTGCCTCACGGCACAAAGGTCGCAAGGGTCAAGGACTTGGGCCGGGACTTTTCTGTGTGGTGTTTGCATGCCCCCTACATGACCTCGTGGCTTCTTTCCAGCTTCTTCCCACACTCCAAAACCATGCTTATGTTAATTGGAGACCCATTACCGATAGGAGTGTGTCCCCCTGTCTGCCTCTCGCCCAAAGTACACTGGCTACACTACATCGGGCCTCCAGCAGGCCCCTGTGACCCTATTGACGAATAAAAAGGTATCGAAAATAGATGGACAACAGACCTTGTGTGTCTTTTTATGTTATTTTAGGCCACAAGTACATAGTGATGGGTATTGTTAGCAACATACGATTTAGCGACATAGAGTACTCAATATTCTTGTACTTTTTTGTCATTTTATGTAGTTCATTTCTATTAATGCACCTATTTGTTTCCTGAGTAATTCCAGCTATAGGCTGTGAATGAGCATAGCACTAGACCTATTTGAATAACTGGAAACATTGTAGATGTGGGGCAGGGGTTGAGAGGTCTTGAGCCAGGCTACACTACATAAATCTATCCTAAGTCCATTATCCATGCAATCATGTACTACCAATAAAATCTTTCAGACACCCTTTTCCCCTTCAAGTGACCGGCAGAATGTGTCCAAACTTTTGACTGTGTTTCTGTCTTTTCATTCCGTTCCTTCAAATTCATACTTTTAAACACTTAGATAAGCATCACGTTGTCTCCAAGGCAACTCAAATGAGAAAAATGCATAGAGGGCAGTTCTGTATTATCGAACGCCTCCCATTTTTTCCCTCCACAGATTTGACTTATTTGTTCTGAAAAGGCAGGAAAAAGGAACAGCCGGGGTCATCTTCAGATAACCCGCAACACTTGAATGCTAAACTAGATTTCTGCCTCAGTAGGACGTGCTGTCAGAGGCCTGAGCACCTGACTGGAAGACGGCCTCCGACCCGGGAAGAGTCCAAATTGAACCCACGGGTTGGCTGCACTGCCGGGCGTGAGCAGTGTTTATTTTGATTATTTCAGATGGGATGAATTCCCATTGGATTTGCTCGCCTGGCTAGTCGCACCTCTCATAGGAAACTCTATTATCTGCTACATTTGCTTTCCTAACGGAGGGATAAAATCTCATCTGCCTCAGTCAGAAGCAAGAAACGTTACGACCGGTTGTGTGTGTATGTGTCTGTGTGTTTGTGCCCGGGAGGGTACAAGCCGAAATAAACTCAATGCCTGTGTGTTTGTGGTGTGTTAGTGGATAGAGTTTTACAGAGCTACCCGGGTTGACAGTCATTCTGAGAAAAATAATTGACAGCGTCAATTGAGAATTAAGCTCTCACGCCTGAAGTCATGTAGAAAGAAGGGGGGATTTATAGGTAATATTTCTCTTCATTGGTGGACCCTCCAAACTGACCTTCTCTCCCTAAGGGAAAATGGCACTACAGGTGTTGCGGCCATGACAAAACCCCTTATGTGATCCTTCCTCCCACCGCTGTCCTCAGCATCTGTCTGCATGCATCCTGCAGCAGTTAACCTTGTGAAAACTGAGCATGTATGTGATGAGCAAAGAAAAGTGCCGGCTTGTTCAAATAATATGGAGGTTTCACCTTTAAAAGGGGTTTTCTGTCACATGAAGCACGAGACATCATTCTGAAAACCCCAAAAGTCCTGAGTCACTTCTGTACGCATATTGATGTGTCACAGCAAGATTTAAATACACTTTTGTGGAAAAGGGACACGTAAAATGGTTATTTCACAGCTGAGACATGCTGGTGTCTTTTGAAACAGGCTAAATGTAAATCTATTTAATGACAGCAACTCTAAAAAGTCAAATATGTTGTGTTATTGAATTGTGACACTGATGAACAGTTATTGAGATACTAGTAGTTAAAGCATTGACTCATTGATATTAACTGTTTTTATTATCAATTTTACAGATAAATTTGCTTTTCATTTTGTTCCTGAACAGTGCCCTTTCTCTTTGCTGTGAAGAGAAAACATTTTTCTTGTCATGTTACAATTTGATAAGATCACTGGTGACCTTTTCAAAACAAGAGCTTGGAGTCTCAATATTGGAGTCGCAATATTTTCCCAGTTTGCATTGACTTCAGGTTTCATTGGCTCTTCACATGACTCACTCGTCATACAGCTGAATGATATTTCAGTCAGTGGACTTTTCTCTGCAGTTTTAGAGGAGGATTTGTGGCCGTTTGGCTCAGATGTGTCGGCTGTGTCCCGGTGTCAAAGTGCGAAAGCTGTCAGACAGGCCTATGACTCATGGATGGCGTCATGAAGCCACTGCAGTTGTCCTCTGCCGTGTTTGTGTGTGTGTGTGGTGATTCACTAGTTGATCAGTCAGGGTAATGGTCCATTTTATGACCAAAAGAGCAGCAATGCTATCAGTGGCTTTACTCACATGCTGAGGTAGAATAATATGAGTCATTACGGAAATGGAAAGATCTTATGGGGCATGAACATTTAGTCTGTAATGTGCATAGTAAAACTATTACTTCATCCTCCCATTTAAATCAGCGATCCCACTTAGCAAACGCTACTTAGAAGCTGCACCATGTTTAAATCTTTACACTTGCGTTTGCATTATATTGCATTTAAACTGTAAAGAAATCATTTTTGTAGTCAATTATATTAAATTATATTATATGTCTTTTTAATGGGAGCTTGAAACATACACATATAAAGAAAGAACCTCACTTAAATTAGATATTTGATATAATAATATATTTTTTGGACATTCAAAGATGCTTTACAGAAAAAAAAATTGAAAGTCTAGAATAAAAACAAAAAAAAGGTATTAAGTCAATGCCAGTCTATACAGGTGGGTTTTGCGGAGAGATTTGAAGTTCTGTAATCAGTCTGAGTGCCTGATGTAGGAAGTTCCAGAGCGTGGGGGCAGCAGTGGTAAAGGCTCAGTCCCCCAAGGTCCAGTGCTTGGTGCGTTAGGAGGTTTGAGTCAGCAGACCAGAGGTGGCAGGTGGGCCAGAGTTGTTGGAGGAGGTCAGAGAGGCAAGGAGGGCCCGGGTTATGGAGGAGGGGTTGGAACTGACGTGATGATGAACAGGGGGCCGGTGGAGCTCATGGAGGGTGGGGGGGATGTGGTCCCTGGAGTGGGTGTGAGTGAGTAGGAAGGCAACAGAGTTTTGGATGTATAATATAGATGTGTGGAGTCTGGAGGTGATGAAGGGTGGAGTCCGTGATGACGCCTAGATGGCGTACGGAGGGGGAGGAGTTATTGTCCCACCCTGGTTTTGATATCCAATGGTGGAAAGGATGACAGGGGTGGTGTATAGAAGTAGTTGGGCATCGTTGCATAACAATTAAAATAAATCCTATGGTGGTGAATGAGAATGTCCAAATGAATGTCCCCAACTGAACTTTGGGGAACTTCATGGCTGACAAGGAAAGTGTGGGACTTTGAGTTTTTTATAGAGACAGAGTGATGACGGTTGGACAAATTGGATGAGCCAATGAACCATTGACTGTAGATGGTGGAGGAGGATGGTGTGATCCATATTAGAATTAAAATTAAACATGGTTAAATCATCTATAGAATAGGCAGGTACATTATTATTATTATTATGAAAAAAAAGAGGAACTGAGCAGATATTTATGGTAAGTCATTTGAAGTTTAAGGGTCAAGTATAAGTACACCATCTTTGTGTCTCTCCCTCTGTCTAGCTGTGCTTGTTAATTTAGATCCTCATTAGCTACCGTTAACGACGGTTGCTATCCTTATTGCTCTGTATACTTAAGTCGACGCCAGCCTCACAGGGGCATTACTGCTCTTACTGCCGTTTGCGGAGTACTGCCTCGGCTGAGCGTTGACCCTGCCTCTCTGTCTCCGTGTTGTCCCACACACCCCAGCGAGGTGACGTATCATGGGGAAACACAACAGCAAGCTGGCCCCAGAAGTCCTGGATGACCTGACCAAGAACACCGAATTCAACGAGGCGGAGCTCAAGCAGTGGTACAAAGGATTCCTCAAAGACTGTCCTTCAGGCATCCTCAACCTGGAGGAGTTCCAGCAGCTCTATGTTAAGGTGAGTTGGAGAGAGGCAGGAGAAGGGGAAGCTGGATTTACAGTAAGTGCAGTTGATTTTGAAGAGTGAGGAGGAAGAGAGTCTATAGAAATGGATAAAATGATCTTTTTCATCGCCCTCTCTTGGATTGCCTACAGCAAAAATTGTATCGCCCTATTTTCCACAGTTATGTAAAATAAAAAAAAAGTTACCACATCATCTCATTCAGAACAATATTGAGCTGTTATGGAGCTCGCTTATGTTACTGCGGCTGACTAATCATCCTGTGTCCGGGGCGCTGAGAGGAGTTGGAGCCTCTAAAAATGTCAGTCTCTGTTACCACCTGAAACTCCGTCAGAACATTCAGAGACCACACAAGTCCCAAAAGAGCCTCACTCAGTCTTGTAAACCTTTTTTTTTGTCTGTAAGTTCCACCTACTTAAATAGTTATTGTGTATAACAGAGTCAGCTACAAATTAAAATAACATTGTTGTATAGACACTGTTAATCCCCTCAACGAACTTTAGTTTTTTTTTTTCGGCTGCAACAAAAAAGCCATTTCCAACAGTCACTGAATCCTTTTTCAACATAATGTCGTAATAAATGAAGTATTGTTTTATTCTCAGTAGCTTCTCATAGGCTGCCACATACCAAACACACAGTTTGGTTGGAACATTTATCACAAGTATGAGTCACTGTGTTATGATCACTGCAAGATGCTTGTGTGCACGGCATGCAGCGGTCCACTGTGTTGCTGTCGAGCTAATGTCCTCTGAGCTAGCATTGTCATAATTATGTGTCATCAAAGCCTTTTCCATATCACAACATGTATTGCCCAGCAGTCAAGCTCATATAAGCTTATGGGCATGAACTGACACAGAAACTTTGTCTGTATTATTTCACATAACCATAAAAACATAACTGATATTCCCTGCTGCTTAAAAAAATGAACAAATCATAATCTGATGTTTCACCAGAAAATAGTTCATAAAACAATAATCTACAGTATCTATAAAGCTAGGAGTCGATAGATAATCAAATGATCACTACTCTCATTAAAAGTTGAAATGAAACAGACCTACCTATCACAGCACTATCCTGCAGCAGCACTTTTGTTCATCATGTCCTCATATTGCTTCCCAGCATTTTCACAATTCATTAGCTTTGATTTTGCTGCAAATTTATTCCTCGCGCTAACACAGGCTACTGTGGCCGTAGCCAATGCCAAAACAACAAATTGTAAATTCATGAGTGTTGTTTCTTTTCTTCTATTAGAGGAGAACCACCCTCTACACTAGAGCGTCTTACTCCAAGATGCATTTGCAGACCCTCAGGAAATCCCAGCACTATCACCTAAAAGAACAGAATCTTGGTCTAAACTCATTTTAATAAATACATCAACAGCCCAGGTTGTTACATATACTTATACTTACTTAAGCTTTCTACTTTTCTATAGAAATACAGTATTACCTATGTGCACTGTACTAGTAAAAGAAAAATACAGAAGCTGTACATAACAAGTCATAAATGAAAGGAAAGGGAGATTGTGAACAGAAGTTAGCAGGTGAAAGCAAGTTTAAAGAGGTGGGTTTTGAGGGTGTGTTTGATTGATGGTAGGGTTCCACTTTCTACAATAAACATGAATCATTCCTTGCTGCTTTCTTTCAAGATGCACCTGATGCGTTGTTTCTGCCACGTTGTGTTTTCATTTGTTCTCCTTTTTTTTCTTTTAGTTTTTCCCATACGGGGATGCCTCCAAGTTCGCCCAGCATGCGTTTCGGACATTCGACAAGAACGGCGACGGGACCATTGACTTCAGAGAGTTCATCTGCGCCCTGTCCATCACCTCCCGGGGCAGCTTCGAGCAGAAGCTCAACTGGGCCTTCAACATGTATGACCTGGACGGGGACGGCAAGATCACACGTATGGAGATGCTGGAGATCATCGAGGTGTGTTTGTGAGCGGCGAATCAGCCTGCACATGAGGAGATTATTTATTTCTCGACCTAACCTTTTTTATCCCCCCCTTTTCCGTCAGGCCATCTACAAGATGGTCGGCACCGTGATCATGATGCGCATGAACGAGGACGGGCTGACCCCCCAGCAGCGTGTGGACAAGATCTTCTCCAAGATGGACAAGGACCACAACGACGAGATCACCCTGGAAGAGTTCAAAGAGGCCGCCAAGTCCGACCCTTCCATCGTCCTACTGCTGCAGTGTGACATGCAGAAGTAGAGAGTGGAGTGGAGGGAGGGAGGGAGGGAGGGGGAGGGGGGGAGGGGGGGTAGAAGAGTTGAACTGAAACAAGAGGGAACAGGAGTGGAGGATGAGAGAAGAGAGAGGCAAAGGGATCAAAGGGAGGGATGCTGTTAGGAGGAGGAGGAGGAGGAGGAGGAGGAGGAAGAAGGGGGGGTAGAGGAGCTTTCCCCCCCTCGTTTTCTCTTTGAGGCAGCGAGGCCTGGGAATGAGCCATGTTTGGAACACGTCGGACCCCCCCCCCCCCCCCGATTGATTAATGCCGTTCTTTTCTTTTCCAGGCTGTGCGCTACTCTCCTGCAGCACTCTTCTGCCCCAGTGTAGCAGGGTGTCCGGTCTTATGTAAGATGTAATTGCAAATCCGGTCCGATGATGTGTGAGAAGTGGAAATCCCTTCGGCTACTTTGGCACAGGCCGAAAAAAAAAAAGAATATTGTAGTGTTTCACACAAGAAAGTGTCACTCGCTCTTTTATCAGATTGTGAGCCAGCAGGCTGCAAACATCAGCTAGCTTTCTAAGTCAATTTTACATCCCTCCTATGTGTACCTTACCGATTTATTATTCACAAAATATAGTTTGATTAATTATGAACTAAGATGTAATTAATAAGTACAACTTCATCAATCACCAGATGTCTTTGCCATCTGGTTTTAACCACTTTGCCACAGAAAGCAACACC
The DNA here is from genome assembly GCA_036785175.1 of Eupleurogrammus muticus. Lineage (NCBI taxonomy): Eukaryota > Metazoa > Chordata > Actinopteri > Scombriformes > Trichiuridae > Eupleurogrammus > Eupleurogrammus muticus. The sequence goes on along the minus strand of JAYKQN010000020.1, from coordinate 6,503,510 downwards.
CAGCATTAGGTATTGGTGCACTGTACAATAGCTTGAAAAAAAAGGAATGACATTGAACCAACCGAGGGGCAGACGTGTGATCCACATGGTCCATTTACAGGGATGAGAGAGGAGCTGTGGTATGAGGCAGAATTATGTAAATGAACAGTACCGTGAGGTGTGTGCTAGTGTGAGCGTGAGAATGAATGTGCGTGTGTTGAAAATGGAACGAAAAAAAACCCCCACTTAACACGACGCCCCTCTTTGCGATAGTTTACTTTTGCGTATACGCTCATTACCCTCAGCCGAAAGCCCCATCTCCACGTTAAAGAAAGCACTTCCAGATTAGGCGGGTGATGAATCTCTCAGAGGGCGGCGTGGCGGGGCATACTGATGAGCCCATATACCGGCAAAATCAATATCTTATCAAAATGATTACATGCACTTTATTAAAAGGACATGTAATTAACTTAGAACAGCTCCATACAATGTAATCCGGAGGTGAAAACTGTCTTTGAGACATTTGCAATGCAATTATCAGCCTGAAGCAGCAGATAATGGGAGCGACTTTGGCTGGCCCCATCGGATCTAAGAAATTTGACTCTGGTTACACTTTACATAGTAAGTCTCGGATTTGGTTTAAACACATTAAGAGTAAACATACAGAATAATTTGAAATGTGTTGCTGCATCCCTAAGAGTAGCAATTTGAGCAACAGTAGGAGCCAATAGAAGAGTGTGGCTCTGGGATATTCAGGGCAGTAATTACAAGCTCTATGACAGAAATATGTAACCCCTCTCCCCCTTTTCTCCCTCCCTAAATGTCAGAGTAAGTGCTTTGGTTATACGTGGATGGGGAGGAACTTTCCTGAATTCAGCTCAGATCTAAAAAAAATCAATGTGACAAACAGCAAAAGGTTGGAGAGGAAGCTTGTTCGTGTGTGAATGTGAATGGGAGCACGTTACAGTGGAAACCAAACAACCACGAGAGTCAGAAATTCACAACTTTTTCAGCTTAGAATAACAATCTCCGCGTGTTCCCGAAGGCCAGACTGGGCACGCAGAGTGAACTGAATTCACAAAATAAGTGTGCCCCGGGTGTTTCGCAACAATGCAATGTCAGAGATGGAGTTTAAGGAAGATCGTATAAGACAAAGACAGGAAGATGTAGGGATTATACAAACAAGATGTAGTATGGTGAGCTTTAGAGGTGCAGGGATTTCATTCCCTTATGACAGCAGACAAGCTGTTTCCAGTCTATGTGCTAAACAAACTGTCTCCTGGTCACATTACGCTGACAGATATGAGAGTGTAGCTCTCAGCAAAAAGGCAAAGAAATGTATTCCTCACAACTCTGGAACGCAAATTTTAAATGGAAGCTCCGTACATTTCAATTGTGCTTATTGCAAAAGCTATTTGTGTTTGCTGCTTCGTGCTTTGCTTGACCTTAATGGTAGGAATTGATAGGTCATGGAGAAAAATGAAGAGAATATGAGAGATTTTAGCGGTGCAAAGACAATCTGGCTGAAGTTGCAGTATAAGAGGTTATAAAATCATGCAATGTCAGTTAGAAAAGCCTTGACTGTATATTCTTTTAGATAAAGAAATCCTGCCACAGCTATATTTTCCTTTCAGTGTGAAGAACTCACTTGTGTTCTCAAAGTGAAAGGAATAAGCCAAAGCAGACTGTGAAGCGCCTTTATTCGTCCGTGAGAATTTGCCGCCTTGTTGTAAAAGTTCTCAGTGAGGAAAATACTTTTCACTGTTTCTCTCAAGGCCTGCACGAGGAATTCCGACAAACTGGGACAATTTCTTTTTTTTTGTTGTTTCAAGACAGATCATTGGGTTCCAGAGCAGCAGAAAACGTCTCTCCTGTAGGCCAATCAGATTCAGCTCCTTCGTCTCACTCGGCCAATGAGCACGCTCCCTCCCTAAAATACTACAATACGAGCCTCCTATTGTGTGATAATGTAATGATAAAGCTCTATGTACATTATAATACGACTGTAATCGTATTTATGAATATAAACAAATATTAAATGTAAATGTAAATGTACCTCTAGCTTAGACCTAATTTCATATGATGACACAGCTACTGTGTGTGTGTGTGTGTGTGTGTGTGTGTGTGTGTGCGTGTGTGTGTGTGTGTGAGACAGAGGGAGCGCTAGAATGAGCCTGAGTAACTGTGAGTGCTTGTGAAAGCTCAGTGTGCTGTATGTCTGGACACTTTTGCCAGAGCGTCCACGTGTTTTTTTTGTATTTGTATCATTTGTGTAACAAGAGATGCCTCAGTCTAGTTTGACTTTGTAAAGTTCGAGTGTGAACCCCCCTAACACAGAAGCACTGAGTATTACCACATCACACCTACACTTGCTTTCGTGGTCCGCTGGTATACGGTATGTACTGTCTCCAATATGGGACGTGTCGTTGCGTTCGCTGTAGCCTACTGTTGCAGTTTCTACAATACTAATATATACAGGTTAGCTTTCACCTACAGGCAGGGTGGGTCGTCGGCAGGAGAAGTCTGAGGTGAGCTGGAGAAAAATAAAGAAATGAAAGCGATTAAGAGAAACAGCTATCCTGTGTCACAGTGTCACCCAGTGGATGGAAACATACAGCTCCTTTTTTGTTACATCTGTACCCAACAGGCCTGGAGATCAAAATCCGACATCAATGCAGGATGAAAATGATCAGGTCGCTCTAATAGCCCCTGTCGTCTCAGAAAAAGCTCCGAAATCTAAATGTAGTGTGAGAACAAGTCACTTTTAAAAAAAAAAAAAATTGGAGTTGGAATCAAGCTTGTTTCATGAATTTCCTTCAGTCAAGTAACATTGTGACACTTGATGTTACTGGGGTAAAACAAGTGAAATAAAGGAGAGAGAAGTAAAGTTGGAGGTGTTCTGATGTGAGGGTGGAAATGAAGCAACCAGCATGTGGAAGCAAAAAAACAAAAAAACAAAGCCTTCAATGTGTGTTGACTACGCAGCGTTTTTACGTTATTAAATTACTACTATTGGAATTATCCAAAATAGTTAACTTCACCCAAATAATTTTCATTTAGTTTAATTTTTTAACAACAATTTATCAAGAATTTTTTTGTGTGACAAAGAGAGACAATAGAGGTCCCCCTCAATACTACAGAGCTTTTAGTCTTTTTTTTTTACAGTGAAATGTAATCCTGCCAGGTCCTTCCTTCCATCTGTGCAATCCTATTTAACTTCTTTTTTTAGACAATGTCAATATATTGTTTATTTCCAATGATGCCCCCATGTGGTAAAAAAAAAGAAAGAAGTACCTATACTGTATGTAGAATTACACTTAAACTTACTACAATAAATTAGAACGTTGCATGTACACACATGTCTGCTGTATAGTTTGAATTACCCCATTTCATGGGCTGACTTTTGGCACATTTTAGGAAAAGCAAAGATATAATTTAGACTCAGAGTTTAGAAAAACACATGAGGTAATGACGTAGTCTCGTTTGCACCTTTCTCTTGTGTTGACTCCCTATCATACCGACATGGGCCCGGTTAATCATCTTATATTCTTCCAGGCGGTATGCAGTAAAACAGTTTGATTAGAACAGATTGGCTCACGAAGTGGCTCCACAATGTGTTGCTCTCCACGCTCCTCCGCTGATTAGGTGCTGTCCATCCTAATTAGCAGCGCCTTGGACCAGGAGGGACATTGACTTCTCTCCCGATACCAGACATGATTGTTTTCCCTTTTCACAATCGACATTCCGCACCAAGGCAAAATTCGCCATTTACTCTGTAGATTGTATGTGCCAAAGACATGATTGTGTTTTGCGTGTGGAAGCTGAAAAGGTTTTGATTGCTTTGGTTTTATCAAGGTGGGACTTGACCTGACGCTGGATTGATCATATACGTGATGCAGTTGGAGCTCTGGAGAGACGCACTGAGCTGAATACATGAATATAAACATGGATATTCTATTTTTTCTTTTTCGTTTAGACAGGGGATCATTTGTGCTCTGTTGTGCAATATAATTCTATTCTTCAACATTTCACTATGATGTTCATGTAAATGTCTATTTGTCCTGTCAGATGATTTTGCTTTTTTTTTTTCTTCTTCTTTTGTTTTCGTATACAATATTGTTAGGCGCTTAGAACAAAGACAACGTAATTATTTTTGTTACATAGAATAAAATACATGGATGTGAAGTGGCTGTTGTTGTCGTTTTACTTGGAGTGCCTGTGTTTCCTTTGATAACGTCTTCACAGTCCCCCCCCCCCACACACACACATACACACACACACACACACACACACACACACTCACACAGCGAGTGAGCGGGCCAAGATTATGAGTCACCGTCTAGCATTGATGTCACATTACCGCAGTGATGTCACCATGCTGTTCTCATGGTAACCATGCTGAGGCCACAGGGCAACCACACACACACACACACACAAACAGCTACATAGCTGCACACATTTATACACACTGAACACTAAAATAAATGCAGCACCCTTTTTTTTGCACATCCGATTGTGCCAGCCAAAGTTGCTCACATTTTTTATTTTTCACAAGTTGAAATAAAATATCTAAGATTTCTGCTATCCACACAACAGGTTTATTCCTTTTGAATTCTGTCCTTAAATTTGTTGAAATCCCTGCAGTCGGTAATCCTTCTTCCCAAGATAATCCATCCACCTGACAGGTGCGGCGTGATGAAACAGCGTGATCATTGTTTTAGCAGCCAAATGCTTTCATTCTCATTAGACATGAGTTGCTGTTCTATTCTGCATGCTGTGGGTGGTGCTGTGTTACTGTCTGGGGGGGTTCTAGTGTGAATGAAGGTGGATGTGTTACTGTGGTCTCAAGGTGTTTGACCCCGAAGGGCAAACGGGTTTTGAACGAACACTGTGCCATGAGCCACTTGCATCTTTGTGGAAAAGGAGGATTAAGAAAAATTTGACAATCGGCATCATGAGAAAAATCAGAGCTTGTGGATTTTTCCTAACCCTGGGTCAAGCATCTCAGTAGCCAAGTACGGCGGTGTCCAGATCCTTGCAACAACGTGGCTTTGCGTTATCGTGCTGCAACACGAAGTGATGGTGGATGAATAGAAACCTCAGAGTCTCATCAAGGCGTCGCTATGCATTCGTATTGGCTTCAATAAAATGCACCTGTCTGTAGCTTCTACCTGCCTGGACTGAAACACGCAGCCACCGTGGGGGGGCACCCTGTAACAACGCTGACCTCAGCAAACTGCCTCGCCCACATGGCGCCACGCATGCTGTCTGCCATCTGTCACAGCCAAAACCTAGATTCCTCCATGGGGAAAAAGACTTCCCCACTTCACCGCACAGAGTTCGATCATTTACCCCGTCAATCCTGGGCCGACAACCTGCATGGCTCCCGGGGAGGACGACAGGCAAGCAGGGGTGGTTTCTGTCAGCTCCTTTGGTGGCGTGTACCGGCTGTTGTATCGTCGCTCCTGGTGAGCCGCTCTCAAACCATCCAGCAGGCATAAAAGCTGGTTGTGGAGGTCCCGGGACGTCATGGTTACACCAGATCTGCAGATGTAAGGTCAGTTCAATGTGCAGCTGAAATTCTTGAAATGAGACATCTTATGGCAATAGATCAAAAATTCAACAACATTTCCTGCAGTCAGCATGACAATTTGCACACTACCTTAAAATGTGTGGCTTTGTATGATGTGATAAAGCTGAAAATTTTAGAGTGGTATTTTATTTTATTGACCAGCCCAAGGCTTATCCGTGTAATAGTCATGCTGATTTAATCAGCATCGCACCTGTCAAAACGGCAAATCCTTTCACAACACATTTTTTTTTGTATTTGTTAAAGGAAACCACTCAATTTAATAATCTCATTTGTGTTGATGTGATTTTATCTAGTGTGACTCAACACCAGCCAATATGTGTGAACATCAAAAGTTTGGTGCCCTAACCCTGACCCCGGAAACGCTGATCACGGTTGACATGCATTTATTTCAAAGTTTACAAACACCCTATGTCATAAAATTGATCCAGATTTGACACGCTTAGATTTGAGTCTTAGCTTGCTGTTGTCCTTTTTTTAAACTGTGTTCAGCTGAACCTACACCCCCCTCCCCTTCCTCCATCCTCCAATGCCTCTTCTCTAGCTGGTCATCACGGATCAATATGAATCTATTCTGAGCTTCCATGTATCGGACATCAACTGAGTGGCAAACCAAACATCATGTTTGCACACACACACACACGCACACACACGCAGAGCCCGAAAGAGAGAAAACCTAAAACAGCGTATCACACTGCAGCAATAGAGGTCATATTAAAGACATGCAGAGTGCAGAGCCACCACAGGGTGGCACTGTATGCTTAGCAACACTCCATGTCCACATAGCAAATAAAACAACTTTTAAGTACATTTTTATTGGTTTAGAACTGGGCCAACAGTTCAGCATTAATGTGCCTGTAGTGACACTGGAAAAGTTTTCAACTAAAAAAACGATAGAAGCAAGTCACCATCATGCTGGTCAACAGCAGACACACACGGCTGCTAAGCAACCCTCCCTCAGTCTGTGAATGTCCAGCTGACAAAGCCTCGAACCCTGGAGGAAAAGAAGAGAGTCATGAATGAGCAGGAGAAAGAGGAAAAGCCCCATTACACTACTACTACTACTGGTACTCTATACTGATGCTACAATACAAGAAATACAAGAATGAACATGAACATGTCTGCTAATTGCCTACTAAAGGACAAATGAAAACCACACCTTAGGGTGACATTATTGTTTATAAAAAAAATTAAATTATTGTTGAGGGTTTTCTTTTCTCCATTCAGAGTATTAACTTTGGGAGGAAAACAAAACAAAGCATCATCAAAGTCATTTGGATTAATCCTCTGGGAACATTGAATCTCAAAATCTCCTGACAATCCATGCAATAGATGGTGGGATACAGTGGACCAAAGATATCTTATGAAGTTTTCTCAAAGTTCTATTACAACTAACACTCCTGATGAATAATATTAAACATGAATAATACTGCTTCTGTGTTTATTTCTCACATTACTCATAATAACCATATACAAGTGAACCATATAAGAGTGAACAATACATATAAATACAAAAATAATCAAATATTAATGTACTGAATATTTAAAATCACAGAGTACTTCTCAGTCTGTGATTTGAAATATTCAGTGCTCTACGAGTGTTTGTTTTTTCAGCTTTGAGTATTGACTGTATTGATTCTTAATAGGTATATGTGAATCTTTACTTGCCCATGTGGGCAGAAAAGTGAAGTTAAACAACAAACTGCGGAGGCCTCTGGTTTGTTCACTGTGCTGAGTTCAGCATGTGTAAGGAGACTAATGGCTTAACATTGTCCAACCTTGGTTTGAGATGAAGGTTATATCCATTATCTGCTACCTTCAGGCTAATCTAACCCCTATAGGCCCAGAATTAGCAGCTGGATAAACTGACTTTCCCAACCCATGCTCGCTGTTTTACTTTCCTCAGCTTGTTAGTTGTTTCATTTTATAAATATTATAAATAGAGTAACTTAGAGACATTATCAGCTGTGGTCCTGCTGTAGAATATAGGGTAGAAAACAGTACAAAACAGCCAGAGATTAAAGTGAGTGAGACGGATTTTATTCTTAATATACATCGACTAAAATACATGATTATCTAATATATTATTAAAGGAAAATACAAACAAGATAGTGTAATGTATCCGAGGTGAGATGTTTGATTTATTTCTAATGAGGTTGACTAATATACATACATTTACATATAAAGAGCTTATACATTTTATAGTAGTTCAAATTCATTGGTTATTTGTCTCAAATGGATAATCTAACCTAATCTAGCACCTAACCTTGTCTGTCCATCTATGGATCTATCAAACCACAAAACATTCTCACAACATACAACATATAAACAATACTTGTGGTTTGTATAAAATTACAACAAAAACATTTCTTTTCCCCAGATTTGTTTTAGAAGATTATGGAAAATGGAATGAAAACCAAACACACACGAACACCAATTTCTATTTGGTTTGAGATGATCATGACTGCTCTTCGTTGCTGTGTACTTTTTAGTGTGTGAACCTCCCATGAGCCTCCTGGGCAAATTGCACCGTCAACAAGGCACCGCGGGAGGGAGGCGGGGCCGTCGCTGAATAAGGAAGCAGGCCCGGGATTGGTCGGGATGAGGGTAGAGGGGCATGAAGCCATCCGAGAGAGAGAGAGATTGAATGGGACAGGGAGGGAAGGGGGGTAGGGGGGGGCAGTGAGGGATAGCAACAGAGGGACCGCAGCCTGCACACACTCACCCAGTGACAGTGCATGTGCATGCATACGTAACAGGGACGCCGCGTGAAGGATAATGGTTGTGAATGAGTAAGGGGTGGGTCGTGTGTGGGGTAAACAGGCAGTGTCTTCCATGTCCTCTGGAATTTGATGCGGCGAGCCGTAATCCTCTTGAGGAAAACAAAAGAGGGGGGGGGCACAGTAGACAGAAGAGTGAGCATTTCCACCCTCCACATATGCAGGTCCTCCACGCCGTTGCAGAGAGCCTCTCACCATGACCAGAGGGTCCGGCTGCAGCGGCTATTGACCTCAGAGCAGACCTGTGTGGTTATAATAGAGACGAGGGGGGGAGTACAGGAAGGGTGGTCGGGAGGGGGGATTCTCTATGGTGAAGATGAGTCTGGACCCCGTGCAGGTGATGAGCGGACAGGTCAAGGAGCTCAAAGTGTCCACGTCGTCCAACGGGGACAGCAGGGGACCCTGGGAGGAGAAAGAAGAGTTCGATCAACACCACCTGGGCCTCACCACCAAGCCAGTACCAGTAAGTCTGCTTAGGGGTTGGGGACTTTTTTTTTGTTTTCATGTCATGTGGACAACTTCACATCCATCTATAAGTGTGTCTTTTATTTATAATCGGCAAAAGTTTCTCAATCAGCTTTAAGGTCATTGCTTTTCCTGCATTAAAAAGGACAGCTACTTTCCCTCTTGGTCCAGCTCTCTCTTCACCAGCTCATAGTTAGAGTAGTTTACATCACTCACGTGCATCTTCTCACTGGGCTTTGGCCTAAAGGCTAAAGGCAGGGTTGTGTATTTGCTCTCAGTATGTCCATTCTACAGTATACCATGCTGGGTTGTTGTGTAGAATCTGGCTACCTGTCAAGAATTAGAGCTCCTTTACGTTATTATTTTTATTTGTTTATTTATTGTTTGAGTGCACTTGCAGGAAGTTTAACATGCCACACATGATGCAGCAGCATTTTCAAAGAATGAGGGCACAGGTTCCTGCTGAGCCAATAAAGGTGACTCTGAAATGAGCTGCAGCATATATTTATATCTATATATATATGAGATGAAACCAAAAGAAACAGATCAAAAGAGAGAGGAAAATGAAACCACAACAACAAAGAGCGGGAACAACATTGGTAAGGATAAGGAAAGGTATCCAAGTGCTAAAAAGAGATAAAAGCTGAGTAATCTCTGCTGCTGGAGGATTAGTGCGGCCACGGTGTATTTTCAGACTGTTGACAGACAGATTACTAACAGTGATACGACTCAACTATCAATCCATGTATTACTGCATTACATTAGCAGCTTAATGGATAGAACAGATCCCCCCCCCCTCCCCCTGCCCTAACTGGGCCGGCTGCAATATTTAGATTTTAAAGACACATAACGGCGATAGTGCCCATGAGGTTATGTGGTAACAAGTCACACCGAATTTTACAGATTTACTGAAATGAATATATCCTGACATTAGATGGCAGAGTTATGGCAGTAAGAGCAAGGACATTAGACACATCAGAGAGTAATAGCGCAAAAAAAAATGGTGCTTAACATATAATAAATATCAATGTATACAATGCTAAGTGTCTTCATTATTTTATAAAACCATGCAAAAAGAAGTGATTCTCGTTGGATTACAACGTGATCCTTATTAATAATAATACTACAAATAATAATAAAGAAACACAAACTTTATCTTCTTTCATTAGATGTCACAAATATTAAGTCCATGACATTAAATGGCCGGGACAGTGTAATTGAATATTTTTCATGCTTTCATGTCATATTAAAGCCAATTGAAGACTAAGGGGAAAATGCTGTAGAGAGGCTGTAATTAGCCGGCAGACAAACAGGGGTCTGATACAATGAAAGAGAGACAGTATCATCTAGTTTCCTCAATGTACAACCTGTATGAATCAATGTTAGCAGAATTATCTCAGTAGCCAAAACTGAATAAAACAGTCCTCATCACAGCCCAGGAACAGTTCACACAATTGATTTGTCTTTTTTCATTTACTTATTTATTACTAATTTCATTTACGAGTGCAGTGCCCATAGAAATTATTGTTATATTAGATATTAGGTTGGCACAGAGTAGGAGGAGGGGAAAAAAAGTTAACCAGAGCCGTTACCAGTCACGTACGACTTGCCTGTGAATATTATGTGATGTTATGCTGTGATTTTAAGTAAAGATAATTCATTCTAATAAGCCTCCTTTTGAAAAAAAATAACCATACACAACAAGTCTGTATTCCTATAGAAGAGTACATAGATTAGATGAAAGTGATTTTTGCATGTCCCACACACTGCCCTGATAACCACAGTATGTGTAGTAAACGGTGAAATAATAATAAATCTTTTTGTCTTGTCACAATGTTTTAATATTCACAACCTAATATTGTTTTGTATGATTTTTTTTGTGGAATAGATGCAAAAGAAACACTTTAGGAAGGACTCAAAACCAGGTCTGTTATTTATGAGGCCAGCACACTAGGCACACAGGAGTTTTAATAACAATAATGATAATAATAATGTTTTGAGTATCCATCCAAACAATTTCACAACTAAAGATACATACTATCATGCCATGTACAAGTTATAACCAAAAGTTGAGGAAGATCTGACAAACAAAGTCAGAGATTTGCAATCCACAAACTGACAGACACTCATTGCTTTATAGATTTCTACTGGATCTAGTAGTTTACTGTAATTTAAACTGATTTCTGGCACTATTTTGTGGATCCTTCATGAAATGATGTATATGGTTGATCTGACGTTGGATTGTCAGAGTTGTTTTTGGCCTCTTTCTGACACACATTGGTAAAAGAATATCCGAATCATTTAGACCCAGAGACACCATATGAATTAATATAGCCCCCGTACTTTAAACATCATCATATCAGAGGTTGTGACTTTTAGCAAAAGGCCAATATTGCCCCGACAAATCAGGACATTAGCATTGTTGTAACTGGCTCTGCGTGTGCAGTCACACTCCTGTGGTGCCATATCAGCCGAGGCCTGCATCATCACTGGCCTTTCGCTTCACTATAAATATCACCCCCCCCCCCCCCAGTGCTGCTACTGCTCACCCCCCCCCACCCCACTCGTTCCTCCGTCTGTTGTCTGGAAATCCCTTTCACCTCTCCTATTTTCACTCGCAGGCAAGTGGAAAGGATGTCTCACAGCCCCGATATGTACATGGCAGATGAGTCACGGATGTGGGTTATACACAGACACCAGTCCTGCTGATCTGGCAGAGCCCTGACAACAAAAAAGGTTGAGCAACATTTGTTTTTGCGCTTTAAACAGGGGAAATAAAGACCGCTCTAATTCCTTCAGGACCCAAAACAACTTAAATGCAAATGAAGGTTTAGGTGTCATACCCAGCAGGTTAAATTATACTCATTTGCCTTTTTCCAGTACACTAATCAATAAGGAGGGGGTAATTACAGTTAGGCTAGGGTTCAACCTTGTGATCAAGGCATTCCCAGTGGGTAGGAGGCCCAAAAAGAGAGGGCGGGTTGTTAACACTAACAGTATCAGATCACAGCAGAGAGCTGGACTCCTGTATTTGGATTACTCACAGGCAGTGTTATTCATAGAGTAAACCGACTCTAACAGACAATGTGCACCAAAGGTCTCACACATCTCACACCACGTTTTTCATTGCAAACCATGGTCTACATTAAAAGCAGTGTGACCTGACTGTGTGTATACAACTGTGTGTATACTCTGTTTAGGTCTTAAGGAATGTGTGGAAACTTTACATGTGTGCCAGGCGTTGCAAACATATCCTAACGGGTGGCTTTAAGGGCGCTTTTAAACCCGCATCATACGGTTGGATCAGGCCCTGGTCCGCGTTCCTCCCTGGTACAGTTTGTTTTGGCAGATGTAAACACATTAATCGTAAATCACCACAACGCTCCGGATGCAATCGTCTCTGTTTGGTCAACAAGTGAATTACGGCGCGGTATGTTTGTGGCCCGTAGCATAATCTGACCTCGATCTGTGCCAACTACAAAATATAAACTGCAAGTTTGAGTAGCAAGGTGTGCTTTGCAGCCTGGCATGTGGCTAAGGAAACTCGTCAGTTGCCAGGATTTGGGCAGAGAATAAATCACGGTGTGGCCTGGACTAGTGCAAAACGTTGCTTTGATTGACATTTTGGTGATTTGGCTTATCTCCTCCAGTGTTTATATTCCTACTCCTGCCACAGAAACCTTTATTTTTTTCCATAGGATTGATGCATTTTCATTTGCTTTAATCAGTTCCTGTCTGAACACATTAAAAAAAATGCCAATTCACAAACATATCCACTACTTTGGACCTTAGCAAACAAACAAACTGTTGGTCCTACAATAGTTGAAGCCATTCTGCCAGCTCCTTCACCTGTAATTGACTTTTTTTTATTGATGAATAAAACCAAACTGTCATTCTGCTAAGGTGACAGAGAGACGAGCCCGGAAGGTGGAGGGAGGCGTGTTCTTCGTAAGTATGTCCCTTTTGTCATGGTGAGGTCAATGGATCCATCACTTGTGCCCTTTTCACCTTCTCTAACCCTCCCTCCCACTGTGATGGCTGTGGATGTTCCTGCATGATCACGGACACGTCCGCTCTACTAATCAAGCACCCGATCCGATGCATCCCGCTGCCATGTTGAGTCATGCTGCATTGGAATTCTTGGGCTGCAGTGAGCTGATGAAGCTCAACTGCGTTCTAATCACTAAGCAGCCAAACTGAGCTCTGGATCTCTGATATGTTGATATTAAATCTTCAGATTTTTTGAGTTTTAACACATGTTCTACTGTGGTCCCACATGGTGTCGATTGTCATGATAGAATCAAACATCCACCATTAGTGTAGACAAATTGCAGCCCTCACACCCTACTGGAATCTTCCATCTGGTGACAAATTAAAACTGTCGGTACAACCTTACATTTACCTTCAGTACATCATGCCCCTATATATCTATATTGTCTATGAGTGTGCATACTTTAAACATCACTATCACATACTGTGTCTTACACTATATGTGACATCTGTACATGATTTTGCATGAAAAAAGACCACCTGTTACAATTTGTACATGTGTGTCATCTATGTGTGAAATTAGTAATAGAAAGTGTTCAAGTCAGATTATGTCGATTTTTAATCTGACTTTGTTGTGGGATTTTTTTGGATTCATTCTGATGAGGTGTTATATTTGTGTTTGTATGTGTGTGTGCATGTGCGTGCTGTAACAGGTAAGTAGGTGACATGGGGAGCACTGTTGTGATGGAACAAGGCTAAATAGAGGTATAATAACTACCAGCACATATCCACTAGGCCTCGGAGACAAACATGCATGTGTCACAATACACAGATTGCTGCTTGCACATATAAATGTAGACATATTGACTGAATCGGAAGCATGAATTGTTTATTATGTTATGCCTGCAGCCCTTTTTCAATGCACAGCACGTTTACTTCTGCAGTAAAGCTGCCCAGATTTTCTCTTTGCACCAATATGATCACTCTCTTTATAATAATTTAATTCATTAAATTATCGTAAGATCATATTATTACAGACCACATGAATGGTATTGCATTCATCTAAACACAGACCCTCACGTATTACATATGTAACACATTCACACACTTTGGGCAGGGTTGTGAGAATGTGTCCATTATTGTATCACTTTTTAATTAGTTTGCCCCTCCTGACCCGTCACCACCCCCCTGCTTCTCACTGCCCAGACATTGCCCACTAAATGCCAGCTGGCCTGGATAGAATTCGGCCCTGTATCCCCGGTAACACCGTCACCCAAGTCTAAACAGACACATTAGGCAACATGAGCGTGGCGTGAGGCCACGCCATGCCATCAGGCCCCGAGGGCCACGGAGGAAGGGGCTTGGAAGAAAACCATCAGTCTGTCAGCGGGGCTGCGACTCTGGGTTTGCTTGATGAGTCACAGCCCAGTTGGTAGTATTTGACCTAAGTGGGGTGGACAAATAATTATATATCTAAAATTAATATATATAAAGGGAATTTGTGCACCAATACGCAGCTATATTTAATAAATAAATAAAGAAATTATATAACGATTATTTTTTAACCATAAACCTTTCGTAAAATGTTGCCAGGCAGCTGTACCTGCAGCTGCAGTGTATTGTATTCTTCCTGCTGCACTGAATGAAGCGTTGGGAATGCATGTCGTGTGGCCAAATATGAAACATCCAAAGTCTTCTTATGCTATGATTAGGCTTGACATTATTCTCCTAATAACAGATCCCCGTCCGAGCTGCACAAATAATGTTTCGACATTACGGCAGATGACAGGCATGAGATGTTTCAAATGGTTTTTGCATGTACCATGAACTGTGACGTGAGACTGTAACTATCCCCTTTTAATGCAACCAAATAAAGTTTTCACAATGTTGCCCCACACAACAGGTGTAAATAGCTATCAATCTCTCCTTTCACCTCTTATCCTTTTGTTTTCAACCTGAGTGGCTCATCACTTCTCCTCCACTCCTCCCTTTTCATATCTTTTATATAATCTTGTTTGTCATTCATCCCTCTCTGTCCACAGCCCAAGCCTGAAAATGCCGTGACCATCGCTGTTTCCTCCCGGGTGCTGTTTCGCACTGAGCGGGAGCAGAGGGTGTTCGAGGAGCAAGGCGTGGAGGAGTACCTGACCTACCAAGTCGAACACGAGAACGAGCCGTTCGCCCCGGGACCCGCTTTTCCCTTAATCAAGGTCAAAGTTACCCTTCACAGCACGCAAACACGCCGTACACCTACAGAGCAAATCCAGGGAAGCACTTAACCTCATTTTGCTGTGTCGTGAACAGGCTCTGGAGGCGGTCAACCATCGTCTGCGGGAGCTGTATCCACAGAGTGAAGAACTCTTCGACATTGTGTTGGTGACGTACAACCATGCGCACGTGGGGATCCGGCTCATCAACACCATCAACTATCACAGTAGGTCTCACAAAGATCCAAGACATCGCCGTGGTAATCCGCCCAACGGTTGTCAAGACACCCCCCCCCCCCAAACCACAAATGTCAACCTCATGGTGTGCTAGACGAGGAAAGGTCGAGGAATTATCAAAGTCGTCAAGGGTACATCCTCTGGGGACCACAGCTGTCTGTACAGAGTTTCACGGAAACTCGTAACTATACTTGTCCAGATATTTCAGTCTGCTGGTCAGTTTTGGGAACTATAAAATATATAACTTTAAAATGTCTCTACTCATATATCACTGCAATGCATAAACCTCACATAGTACAGTTTTTGTAGGTAGGAATGGCAAAAAGGACTGAAAGCTCACTGACAGTGAATCCAGCTTTTTTCCTAACGGTGCAGTTCTTCATTACTGTTTGAGAACATGTGTTTTTTTACAAGCTCAGCATTTCCCATGGTCAATTCGTGGGGGCGTAATGTTATGTAATGTGTCCACATGTAGCTTTAAGGAAAAAAAAAGATATAAAAGAATAAATCGGATGAGATAATCCCCGGCCGCTCAGGACACCGAAGATGACACAGCTGAGACACAAACAACAATGTGTATGAACAGCTGACCGATCCCGGAGGATCACCCCTTCCCAGGAAAAATCGGCGACCCCCGCGATGACATTTTCAATCGCAGACCACATCCTGCTCAGTGCTTCAAACGTTGGTCAAATCCTCAAGAGCTCCTAGATTCAAGAGTTCAAGGCGACGTCCCGTGGGAGGCAAGGATAACAATGGGGGCCCTACACCAAAACGGGCCTGAGCAGAGCCACCAAGCAACACAGCAGCACATCAGATGTTTGATCTCTCGGGTGGCGTTTAAACAGCGTCTTGACCTCTGACCTTTCATACACTACTAAGGAAAAAAAGTGGCATAGGTTAGTCATAACATGACATGAGTAAATGAAAAAATATATTTACTCTTTGCACATTTGAAGCTGACCCCTCATAGAAATGCTTAGTTACCCTTCATCATCTACTTCCACAGGAGCTATTTTTAACAGCTGCAAGATGAGTATAAAGTTTCACCCCCTACATTTGGATCACTGGGGACAATTTACGCATTGGCTGTGAATGACAAGCAAAGGAGCAATTTCATGCATTTACCTTATATCCCACTTGGGACCAAAGGGCCAACATGATTGCCAGGTCCTGTAATGTGATCTGCAGCAAATTTGACATTTGATCTGATGACATTATCATTATGGAAATGAGAACCTGGGGCCTTTACATGCATGCAATATGCAAAACGTCCTACACGGACGTGCAACTTGCCACTAGCAGAGTAAATTGTTCAGCAGCACGATGAGGCAGCTCCTTCTTTGATGTGAAAGCAGCCCTCTCAGTCCCGCTGATTTCCTGCTTCCTTATTACCATGTTTCAGATCTTCTTGAACAAGCAAATAAATCATACAGAGATGGATTATAAGATAACATTTATGTAAGGGGCCAAAAAAAAAGACATCAATGGTAAGGAAATCTTCCCTCCAGCGACTGGCTCCCACTCCTCGGCATCAGCCTTAAAGAAAAGCTTGGGAAGTGAAGAAATGATGAGCTAACGGCAGAGTGTGGGTCAAACCCACCATGGCCCCACTACAAAGCTAAATAAACCGTTCGGGAAATCTGTCGGGGACATTTGGTTCTTTGAGTGGTGGAGAGAACGCTCAGGGGGCATAAAACACTCTACCCACTCTTCCGTTTAGTTTCTCCATCTGCCTTCAGACTGTTTATGAGTCTTGTTTTATCGTCCTGCTTCTTGTTCTTGTTTAGAACCGCATGACACAACTATAAGCATGAGCCAGCGTGAGAAGGAACATGAAAACAGCACCATACTGTACATGGACTTCAGATTCTTCTTGATGAGGCACTGACTCATGCTACTTGTGTTTGTGAGTTGATTAATGGGACAGGAATAAGATCATTATTATTCTTTTCAAATTCAGATTTTCTTGGCTATGTTCCTCATGAAATATTGGGTTGTTGAACTTCTTTAGGTCACTGCTGTTGCTGTCGTATATATATGAAACAATCTCAGGGTTTTGGTTTAACTGCTTACAATCGTATTCAGCATGACGGTTTTTAAGAGGGTCATGGTGGGGCTGTGGTTTTGTATCATAGAAGGTTAAACTGTGTCACAAAACGTTGAGAACCGCTGCACAGGATCATTTTTTTTCTGTGATCACAGTTTTTAATCCCTTATGCGTCACACAAAAAAGTAGTTTAAAGCTGCCGCAGTGGCCCTTGTATGTATATAGTGTTATAGTTTACACCTTTTTTTCCCTACTGGTGTAGCTTTAAATAAATGCCCTGACACTGAAGCTTCCAGCACATCACTCTCCCCGCTAACCTTCCCTTTTACTACATCTTCATCTATCTTGGGTCTCGTCCGCCCATTCTCGTCGCGCCGTAACCTTCAACTCAACTCATTTTCTCCCATCTCCTCCGCAGCATTCGTCTATTACATTACTCCGGTGCCCTTTCTAACGCTCCCTCATGAATATCAGCTCATTTCACCTGAAGAGACAGATATGATATAATCATGGATCTAATTACATTATAGCGGTCCGCTCTCCTTCTCCACATTGCGTCTCTCCTCCTGCTTTTTCGGATCAGGCCAGAGCCCTCCCTCAGCCAAAATGCAAACAGAAACTTTCCCACCAGTCTTAATTCCCTTTTCCACGTCATTACCCCCCCTCCCCCATTTCCTTTGGTCTCTCGTGTCCCCCTTCTAGTCATCCCCCTCTTTGGACCCCTCACCCCCTTTAAGCATGTGTAATTTTATCCTCTTACCCCCCATCTCCCCTCCACTTTACCTCCCATGACTCAAAGCCCCCGGCCTTGACCATGTAAAACCTGTATGGACATTGTAATAGATATGGATTCATGATGCAGCCAATATGTTGACATTCACCTCTGAAACTCAATCTGTTTGTTGCTGTTTGTTCCTCGTGTCCACAGACCTCTTTATCGAGAGGTTTTGTATGACGGGGGGGAGCAGTCCTATTGGTTACCTGAAGGCCTGGCACACCAACCTCTACCTGTCGGCGGACGCCGAGAAGGTCAGGGAGGCTCTGGCCGAAGGTGAGTGTGTGCACACACACACACACACTCACGGACACACATAGGCGTTTTTTCCGTTGGAATGAAAGAAGACGTATGATATGAGACGAGAAAAAAACATCATAAAGAAAACAAAACTGAATCATTACGTTTTTACACATATACTTAAACAGCATGTTGATAATGTTTACACAGATTTCTGTTCCTTTCATTAAAATGAGAAAATCAAGAACAAAAGCAGAGACGGGACATTCTCCCCCGGGATGTTATTTGTAATAAATAGAATAAATCTTGGTTCTGGCTTGAAACTTAAATTTAAATGAAAAAAAAAAAAATCAATGAAGCTGCTAAACTTCTGCAAAGACACACACACACGCAGAGATTGCTGAGTTGCAAGAAATACATTTTTTTTTCTGCGTTTGCATAATGAGCAGCGATGACTGACATCTTCCCCGACGCCGCGGTGATATTACCATAAATCAGCATATTGATTATTTCCTCTCTTTGTGTTTCTTTGATGGATTTCTGCGAGTCGTGGCATATCAAGACGCACGCTGATGGGGATTCCAGCAGGCAGCAATATCCCATTTACGCCATGTGTCTAAATATGTATCAATATTTGAAAACACACGCTGGTCTCTGCCAGAGGAAAATGCAAGATGATACAGTAATATCGTGTGCTGACAAGGAGAACTCGTGTTAATATACTTTTTACTTATCCTTACTTTCAAGTTATCTTATTGGATCCTATTCTGTTTTTTTTTCATTTTATTGCATTGTATTTTTTATACCTACCTATAATCAGATTTTTATCCCAATTAGCTTTTATTACATTCTGTTAATATTTTTTTGTGTTTATATATTATATTATGTTCATTTTTGCTTGGGTTGAGGGGGGGGATGCTTAGGGTGCTTTTAACTTTCATAGCCCTTCGTCCTACATCCTTCTGTGTATGAAAAGTGTTTTATAAATAAAGTTAGGTTAGGTGCGGTCAAAAGGGGAGCAGGCCAATCAGAGATAGGGGGTGGGATCTTAAATTTATCCGGAGCCACGAGAAGGCAATTCAGGATATGCAACATTTGAAATAGCTGTCTTGATGCAGAATGTTTGAGATTCCCTCGAGCTTAAGCTGAAGCAGAACACAATACTATAACAGTGTTGCCGTGTCTGTATGTAGAACACAGGGAAATTAGCTGCAGTGCTGATTGATCACAGTGAGACCACATTATCAAGGTGACCCCAGGGACAGTGTGACTTACAGGCTTAATGGCAGCCCCCCACCCACAGACCCACCCACCCATGCACACAAACAAACAAAGCAACTGTCTTTGACATTTTACTTGGTAAATCACTGCCTTCCTGCAACTAAAGACCATTATAGGGCAAGTATCTATTCTTAGAATGGTTTAATAGTGATAAAGCTGTAACAACCTTTGCCATCAAAACCTTTTTGCTCTTTAAGATCGAAGCAAATAAAGTGATGCGAAAGGTGGTAAGTAATATCTTTGTTCAGTAGAAGGGAATAAAGTCAAACAAAGAGAATTAAAGAAGGCTGAAAGTCAAATGAAGCAAAATAAAGATAAATTGAATGGAGTGAAGTACAGTAAAGTATAATAATGTGAATTGAAGTGAATGCAGTTAAGTCACATGAACTGAATTCAATTAAAGTAAAATTAGAAGTGGTTTTCTTTGTAATTTCTTGTATTGAACTGACTGTTGTTGGTATCTCCGTCTGTGTTCAGGCATAGCAGCGGCCACCATGTTCATGTCAGAAAAGCTGACGGAGGTGCCAGACACCCAGCTGAGGGTGGCGTTTGACGGCGATGCCGTCCTCTTCTCCGACGAGTCCGAGCGCATCTTCAAGGCCCACGGGCTGGACAAGTTCTTCGAACACGAGAGGGAAAATGAGGACACGCTACTGGATCATGTATGTAGAATTCACTTTAACAACTGTATTTAACAGATGTATTGGAGATACAGTTGATTATTCTACTTCTTCAGCTAGATTTGTGAGGTTTTACAGATATATAATTTTTAAAGGAAACTTTTAATGCCCGAACCAATTAAAATGAAGAAATGGAGTCAATCAGAAACATAATTTACCCTGATATCCATTATAACTATTTCCATCCAGACCTCATCTGCTAAATTTACTATGCAGAAGCTCTCAATATGAAATGCATTAAAATAATTGATTATTCTATGAATACATTGTGCAAAAATTATATGATTATTGGTTTCAAAAGACACAAAAGAGATTCAGGCAGAATAGTTGGTGCTCTGTTCATACAGACCCAACAATAATATTTTCTGAACACTGTGGAAGCTTCTAAATGTGCTACAAACAAACAGGGCAGTAACAACAAATTATGATTCAAGGCATAAAATGCATAAAAAACAGTGAATGAAACACATAACCAGTTATGCCTCCCCACTTAATAATAATCTCTCCTCTTCCTCTCTGCAGGGTCCCCTGAAGGGCTTCTTAGAAGCGCTTGGAAAGCTCCAGAAAAAATTCTACGCCAAAGGCCAGCGCCTGAATTGCCCGATCCGGACCTACTTGGTCACAGCTCGTAGCGCGGCCAGCTCCGGGATACGGGCGCTGAAGACACTCAGGGCCTGGGGTTTGGAGATCGACGAGGCCTTATTTCTGGCAGGGGCCCCCAAGGGCCCCATGCTCGAGAAGATAAGGCCTCACATCTACTTCGACGATCAGATGCTGCACGTGGAGGGAGCTGCCGAGATGGGCACCATCGCTGCCCACGTGCCCTACGGCGTTGCACAGAAACACAGCACGAAACAGAGCAGCGGAGTGGAGAAGTAGACAGAAGGACATCAGCTGCTCCTGGCTCAGGCATCCCGCCAGAAACAGAGGGAGGAAGAAACGTCTTGGGAGGGGAACAAGTGGTGCGAGATAACCTTGTGCTGTGAAGTACATGGGAGGGGCATCATTTCCATACCGTAGCAATTGTATTGTAAGCTTGTCCTATCACAACGTAAACTTTCTCAGATTAGTTCTTTCAAGTTTAGATACAGGTCTGAGTAGAGGTCAAGCACAGATGGGCTCTGGAGCCGGAGATGACCTGGATGCCACATGCTTTACATTTCAAAACCTTGATCTACTAAACACTCAAGTGTTTTTTATCAAATCTTGCTTTGTATTGGACTTTAAAAAGGTGCTTGACTGCCGTGCTGACCTGACTCTATCACTCTCACCACTACTTGTTTCCATACTTGGGTGAATGCTCGAGGATGCCGATTGAATGGTTTCACTGTACAGCACTGAGAGTACACAGTGTGTCGTCAGCAAACTAGCCATAAGCACAATGTAGAGATACTGCAATGTCTAGTGGTGTACTGTAGTAGCCTGGGTGTATCCATCCTTCCTTCTAATTCACTTCGCTCTGCAAATCAATCTGGAGACCAGGGAACCAATTTTCCTCTCAGCGAGGGAGCCAATCACAGAACAGGGGAGGGCACGGCAAGATGGTGACGAATTAGAGAATCGACTTGTGGCACATGGTAGTTTACCTTTCGATGCTGCCTTAGAAAGTAGGTAAGGTAATTTAGACCGCATGTTTTTTTGTGAAATGTAAGCAACGTTTAGCACTTAAATATTTTTCTCGTCAGCAGATATTGGGTACGTCATTGAGTATGATTGGCTATAAGCTATATACATATGCATTTGATAGGCATTCATAGCACCCAATAAACAGCTATGGGCTTCCATAACCCTCTAATATGCCTCTAATACTAACAAATAGCGGATGGTTCCCAGGCCTTCTCTCAATCTACATTGGCTAGCACTGTGGAGAGTTAGCATTGAAATGATTCACAGGATTGTAACACTTTGTTTGATAAAATGTATTTCATATTACTAAAGATAACAATATTTTATTATTCTGTTAGTCCAAAGTTGATAGTATATATCCAGAAGTTTTAATTTGTGCCTTAATTTCAGTGAATATACTGTTTGAGCCATGCTAGCAGTGTGGTCACCCCAACGCTTTGGTCAGGAAAGAAGGAAATATCTCAGCACTATTGGGGCATCACCATGAAACACAAAGAATGAAACCTCATTCATTTCAGTTTCCCCACTTTTTATTCTCTTTCAGAACTCAGAATTGCACAAAAATGAAAGTTCAGTGCACCTCTAAATCTAATAGCCAAATCTATTCCAGGCCTCAGCTATAGGAAATACTATAAGCATGCTATATTTGCTCCTCCTAGCATGTTAAATGTTTAAAGGCAGCATGTTATTTGGAGCTACATTTAATGTTCCCACAGAATATACATTTGAGGCCACAAAATACAAAAACTAACTGTGACCACAATTTATTGATTTATTTTGATCAGCTGTAATGTTTGGGGCCCTGTAGCTCAGCTTATTGGCAGAGGTCAGGAGTTCAAACTTCATACACATTGTAATGCCAAGTTTCCTTTTTCCCCTACCCGTGTTAATATTATGTCTGTCCAAAACAAAAAGCCATAAGTTCTATTGGTGGGCTTTAGTTTCACTGAATGCACTATTTATAGACACACTGCTATGCAATGCTAGCGTAGTGTATTTATGAAACCATCCCAATATGCTGATCATTTGGTATTAGGTGTCCTTGACTTTTTGTGTACCACCAGGAACACGTCAGAAATGTAACAAATATTGTTTAATACTTAGGTTAATGGCTGTGAAGCTGAAATTGGCATTGAATCCAAATCTTAACTGTTGATCTGAGATTATCCAAAATGGCTGTAAATCAAACTTAAAGCTATGTTAATGGTATAATTACTATTACAACCACAATCAACTTTACAATTACATTTAAACTATCCAGTCCAATAAGGCAGCTAGTTACCATTAATATAGTCAACCTGCTGGATAAAGCTGTTATGCTTCCTCATAACACAACAAGGAAAGTCACATTCACTGACATGTGACAGGCAGCTATCTTGGTTTTACTGCCATCTCCTGTACATCAAGTAGTACAAATGCTCGGAGGCATTGATTGTTGTAGAATGTTATACATTTAATGGTCTGCCAATCAATACCAAAATTGCAATAAACACTGTATTCAGTTATGAATTATGTTCAAATGAAGAACCAGAATTTGTTTTTCATTGACAAAAAAGACCATTGTGGGTTAATGAAATTGTCAATCCTCATCACATCACTCTGTATCTGCCAGCCAGTCCTCAAATATCTCCTGCCTTTAGCTGTGATTCATTACACCTCATCAGCCTTCCGAAGGCCTCGAAGTGACAAGCAACCCACCAATAATTTCACACCCAGAACAGATAATTAAACAGATGTTTCTTTTGGCCGACATCTGCTCTCAAAGGACGGCCGAGTCTGACCATCTGAAGAAAAAGTTGAGTTAAGCAGGGTGAGCCAATCTGCACAGAGCCGGTCCAGGGAGGTTGGGTGACGTTCAGGAAAATAGATGAATACCAATGGAGCAATATTTTTTAAAAAGATGAGTTCATAATGACATCATTGGTCTTTGATTTTAGTGGCTTTGCAATAACAAAATGCACATGAAAAATAAATATATATATATGTAAATGATCATGCTTGTTTAAGTCCTTATACATTGTGTAAAGATGACCTGCATATTCACCAGATATTCTTCCACAAAGAGTGAATGATGCACTCCTTCATTACACCATGGAGTGGCAGCACTGGAATGATAAATGATGTGCTGCAGCAGCTGCTCTTTATTTATCACATCACATTTGGGATGAAAAAATGGTCGGGAACCATCACTAGACAGCGGTTTAAAAACTCCAGAGCACAGTGAACTTTGATTTTATAAAGGCTTGATTCTTTTCCTATTGTCTCTTCATTTCTTGTTTTGTGTCACACATCTTCTCATCATGAACTCCCCTCACTCTCATTTGTCCCTCTTCACCCCCTTGACATTTCAGTGATAAATGTGTTAATATTCCCAATCATTCCCGGCGGAGTCTTTGTGAGAACATCCAGTTGCCGGTCTACCCGGTCTACCTCCACATATTGCTAACAGCACCACAGGGATGAGTCGACCCTGCTGGTAAATGCTGATGGATTGACATTCATGTCAATTTTAAAAGCTTCCAAAACAGCACGCTGATGTTGCTGGCAGAGCGGGAGATATAGATAAGATATGGCCAGCTGGCTAATATGCCATATTGAGACGGTGCCTAGGGACAGAAATGACCACAATATCCCACCATGCTGTCGGTAGATAAATTCTTGAATGCGCCCAAGTGAAGGAAAGAAGAAGAAGAAGAAAAACAAAGGGATTGTGGATCGAGTTGATTTTTGTTGTGGCAGATTTTCATTTTGGCCTTTAAAGCTGTGGATTTCTTAGAAAATTAGGGAGGCAGAGATTAAAGTTTTGGTTGAGTAATTGTGTGATGGGGGTTGGGGATTATTACGCAAGTGTAAAAAAGAAAGAGAAAGAGCAAAAAAAGGGGAGTTATTTTATAGATTAGGTATATGTTCCACTGACCGCAATTGATGATTGAATGCAGGGACCATTACGTAACAGACCATAAGCTCAAATCTAAGCAGTCTCACTGCCAGATGTGACCTACAGAGGAGAGCCGGAGCCTTATTGGCGCCAGATAACACAATATGCTGCAAGGAAGACCACGAGAGAAGAGAGAGAGAGAGAGAGAGAGAGACAGATGGAGGAGAGGAAGGCAGCACTTGCCCCAAAGACACAGATATCAAGAGTGTTGTTTTCCGTCTGCTCGGCCACGCAGCAGAGTGGCACCCATGGAGGAATAAGATGGGTGACTCACTCTGTCTTGGCAGAGATTGGTGGTCAGACAGGGAGCGTGGCAGCCCTGCAGAGGGAGGCAAGTCCACAAAATGTTCTAATGCACTTTCTTTTTTTTTTTTTCTTCCTTTAATATGCCACGCTCTCAATCACTTCTCATTCTTTGCGAAAGTTTTTTAATTAGGAACCGAGCCTAGGCCACCTTTCAAAAAAGGTCTCCCTGTACAGTGTTACTTTATCAAAAGGAAAAAAAAGGAGGTCAGTGGAGTTAATAACCTGGCTCGTGGATGTTGAGCTAATTTACTGAACTGTCAGATTGCGGAGTGTGGCGGTATCCTTGGCGAAATCGATACGCCGCCGCTTCGGAACGTGTGTCCCTGTATGTGTGTGTGTGTGTGTGGATGTCTTTGGCCTCGGTGAGTATTCATGAACACACCACGGTGCGGCCTTGCAGGGGCTCTGCCATCGCCTGGTTCTGGAATATATTGTGTGTAAGAATTCAATTTGGAGGTAAGTTCAGCCTCATCTAATATCTCAGTGGAGGGGGTCAGGAAAACCCTAGGACATCATTTGTTATTGGTGGTTTGGGTTCTCGGAGGCACCGGACGTACACAGCAAATATAGAGTTGTATCGCAGGCCAATTTCCTCTTTAGAAGAGTTGATTATCTCACTAGCACCTTCATTCCTACAGTTTAACATGTTACATGGGATTAAAGCTGGACATAAAGATATATATTATCTAATGGGCCCATAGTGTTGTTCTTGAATGTGTTCATTGAACAATAGTGTTCATATTTTAGGCAATGGTGAACTGAATGTACTGTATGACAATTGGGAACACAATTATTCTGGTGACTGTAGACACCATGTGGTGTCTATTCTATCTATTATCAATAGGGCGCAAGATTTCCTTATTTTCCAGGCTTGAAACCTTGGCTGAACATGCTGTAAAGAGCCCTAAATATTCAAGACCACCAGCCACCAGCATCACATCACCCCATGCATCATCCAAACTAAACAAAAAAGCAGAATGGAGGCGACTCTAGCAGTTTAGAGCAATGCTGACTCATCATATAACAATTTAGAAGCGCTCAATGACAAAGTCAATGAGGATGGGAATAACCTCACCTATTTGTGCAAACTTTGCTTCTTAAACTTTTTTCAAGGTGAAGATCTGCACTTCAGTCACGTTGACAGCAAACATAAAACAAACAAAAAAAAGACTATACAAGAAGAAGTTTTTTTTTTTTTTTTTTTTTGCTGCTAAAAGTGGACTGGACAGACAGCAACAATGAGAAAATGCTGTTTCCTAAATGCTAATGTGAACCCTGGTTGAATAGGGATTCAAAATTTGATCTGAAGATGAAATTGAACATATAGTTTCAGTATTAAAACTGATGAAATAATTGTTGTCTCTGGATCTTCATGGGCTAATTAGTTCATTTTTTAGAGCTATGAATGAAATATTAACTATAAACAATTATGAACTATGATAAAACTAGTTCATTTTGAAATTTGTGAAATTCACTTTAAAGAAGTCCATGTAGAAAATGAACTTTCCCAACACTGTGGGGCCACTAAATCCTCCATGTAAAATATGGGCTTTAAAGCTGGAAGCAAGCAATGGTGGAGGGGTGGATAGAGGGGGACAAATCTTGGGCTCAGCATCGTAAAAATGGAGGATTTCCTCAGTCGGTGCAGCACTATGTATCTCAGTTGTCTGCATTAGATAGTTGCAGTAGAGCTCAATGTAACTGTAAATCCTAATAATGTAAACTGAGTGAATGTGGAGCTCAAAAGTCCTAGTTTGTGAGTGTGTGTGTGTGTGTGTGTGTGTGGCTCAGGTCGGACACGTCTTCACAAAATCTGCTTTGTCACCAAAACACTTCAACTTCAATTCCATGGCTACCACATCCATGATGCTGAGAAAGGAGGGGAAAGTGGATAAATGTAGGGATAGAGGAGAGAAAATAACACAAGAATTATTAGAAAGAAGTGAACATTACAAAATAAGAAGCTTTACAGAGTGCTAAGTACAGGAAGATCCTTATAGATAATGGTGATCAAAGTGTGGGGGAAAGAGGGAATGAAGAGATGAAGTAAGGAAAGTTGGAAAGACAGATAGCACGGCGAAGGCTGGCAGAGATGGTTTACGCCAGGGCTTCATCAGATTGATTTTCTCTCATTCAATATATGAGGAGAGCTTAGCCAAGCCATCGTAAACCATATAACTCCACAACTTCGGCTCTATTATCGCAGTCTGAGCTGGACAAGTTTGTGTGAGGTCACATTCAAGGTTTTGTGCACTTATTTTATTTGCTAGAAGTAAAATCTGTAACAAATTTATGAACACAAATAAAAGAGCACAACCAGTCGGCAAAGGAAAAGAAAATATTAATGGAATTAATTAAATAATCAGCCATCAATGTCACTCATGTCGAACGCTGGATGCTCGGTTTGCTGGAAGCTAAATATTATAATGACAAGTTGAGAGAGAGTTAAGAGAGTTGGCCTATTTCTTGTACAGGTGCAGACACTTCCTGGAACTGCCATGAAACCGAAGATGAGAAAATACAAACAATATTTCACTTTAGTGAACTTTATAGTCCTATTTTCCAGTACCAACTAAGCCAAACACAAGTCATAGTCATAGTCAAAGTGATTATTCTTATTTCCTATTCTTTTAAACTAGGCTAACAAAGTGATTTTAAAGGCTACAATAAAATTAACTGTACATATATACAGTTGTAATTAAATACACAGATGCCATGAAAACAAATTCTGTCATATTAATGATATTCTCCTTTATTATTCCTCTCTGCAAAATTAAATGTGACCACCTGGGAGTGAAAGTAGTGGCCTATAATTTGTATTTGCATTATAATTTCTGCTTTACTCTCCGACTGTGCACCAATTATGCATATGAGGATTTAAAAAGCAAAAAACGTGCCCTAATTAACGTATGCACATGAACCACGGAGAGAAAAAAGCCCATTCAAAAAAAGAAGAATATGCCACACGCACAGGCGGCAATTATATTAGCTAAATCTTTCAGCTTTCAAGAGCATCAGAGAGGAATAAGGGTGAACAAAGCCGTTCACGATTCAGTGTCTTTGATAAATGAATGCATGCATTACAGCGTGAGGAGTGTGTGATGCACAGCAGCCACTTTCCTAATTACTATACATTACATGAGTGTATACGCCTGTGGTGGCTGCAGCAGTACAGTGGTTGTGGTGCTACACACACACACACACACAAAAGGTGGTCTTTGCTCGGCTAAAGGAAAATCGTTCAGCTTCTCTTGGTAAAATTCGAGGGGAGAAACTGCAGCAATTCTGTCTTACTACATTTTTGGGGGGTTTTCATGAACTGTGCATTTCTACAACAGCTTCTCCAAGACTCTGTCAGCTGTGTAATTGAGGGGGGGGGTCTCAAGAGCACAAAGAGAATGGCAGGCAGGATAACGGGAAAACACTTTATATTCCAAAGTCCCCACAAGCGCAACAAACAGGAGCGTGCGGTCGTAATGCGGATGGTCAAACAGGAGCTTGGACTTAAATACACTGAGAACTAACCACAGGGTGGAAAACAGGTGAGAAACACAGGGAGACGAGCATGTATAAAAAAGGGAAATTGAATGTTTGCACTTAAAAAGAAACAAAATGCATGAATATACTAAACCCAACAAAAGAAATATGTATAGAGGCTGATGATCAATACAATATATTGTTTTTTTTGTTTGTTTAATGGTTGAACTGACACAGGTAAAGCAATGCCGATTCTGCATTTCCATTTGTTGATAGCCATTTTATGACATTGTGCTGTTATGGATGTTCCCGTTGAGAGAGAAAATGAGTTTTTATAATCAATAGATTGATTTATTTTGAGACATGATTGCAGAGTTTTGGCTGGCCTTGTGTTGCATGTATGTGTACACCTATATTTGGCAAATGTATGTGTCTAGATTACGAAACGTGATTTTTAGAGGAAAAACTATGATAGTGTCCATAAAAAAAACAAAAAACAGTACATGTACATTTTGGAATTTATCTGAAATATCACGGGTAACACTGATGTACCCAAATGTTACAATTTGTGTTATATTTCACTCATGACATTTTGGACTGACACTTCGTGCACTGAGAATGACCTCACAGTTTCCATAGCAACACCACACATTCATCTGGTCCAGTAAGGAGGGAACAGGCTCTCCATGTTGATTGCAGCCATATCTGTAATTTTAGCTAAATTTCATAAGGGGAATAAAAAAAATGTTTTTAAAAAAAAAATGCCGCAATGTAGAAAAAATGCTCAAGTGTTGAGGGCTGAGAGCCCTTTGGAAAAAAGAGTAGTATAACATCGTACAAAACCAATCAACACCTCCTTTAACTGTGAACAAAAAAAATTTAAAAAAATAATACCATCTGGCGTTGTCTGCTGAATTGTTGGCATATAACATGGGCTAATTAAGTATATGTGGGTAGTGTGACTTTCCTTTTGATTGTCATCCCTGCATTTAAGAGAGCAGTGGATTTCTTTGTTCATCCGGTGTGTTGTCAGTTAAATCTTCAGACTCCTGCTAATGGCAGAGAAGCGGGTCAGCTGCCCTCAGATGATCTAAAGCACCCTGGTTGTAAAGTGCTTCACCACGTCTCTCTGCTATGGCTGCTATCAATCACTGGGCAAAGAGATGATGTTTCCATTAACGGTCTTAATGTGTTCAGATTAGTCTATTTTTATATGGTAATGTCTGCAGTTTTATAAGCATGTTTGGTGTGTGTGTGTGTGTGTGTATGTGTGTGTGTGTGTATACTGTATGTGGCCTGACAATTAGGGAGACTGCCAGAATGGATTTCCTGTTTAAGCAATACAAGGACACAGTCATTAAGTGCTGTGTGACACATGCACACCCACACACACACACACACACTCTCTCTGTCTCTTTCCCTTTTTTTCTGTTACACACACAGTTTTTTGTAGCTTTGTGAGGACCAACAGTTTCAGGACTGTCAAATGTATTTTTTTTTGTTTTATATATAGTATATATACTATATACTGTCTATAGTATAAATATAGTATAGTGTAGTGTAAAGTATAAAAATTGAATAGTATGATTATTAAGTAGTAAAGCAAAGTAAAGTAAAATATTTTTTATTTGTGCGATTTTTTTCTAAAAATTTAATAATAATAAATCACAATCTCATAAGGGAGACCACCTGCAGGGAATTAAATAAAAGGAGGAGGAGGAGGAGGAGGGCACTGTCTGCTGCAGGGGGGTGTTTATAGTACATAGCATGAGACCCAAACATTCACAATGAGGAGCCTGGCTGCTTGTTTTCTATTGGCCATAACCAATTAATATGTGCCAAATCTCCCTCAAGCCAGCCACAGGTAACAACAGCATCATTGGAACCAAAATGGATCAGAGGTGTGAGACGGGGAGAAAGGAAAGTGAGAACTTGAAATCTGGTGGGAGGACGTGATACACAATGATGAAAATTGCGATGGAAGGGAACGGACGAGGGAATAGAAGAGTGGAGAAAATCCCAAGCATATGATGCAGAATCTGGCAGGGAATGGTGGCGAAGAGGCCGGAACAATTGGATCCAAAAAAAAAAAAAGATAAGTAGGCTGAAGACTTTTGCCAATATCAGTCTGTCGCCGTTGCACTTATGTGTTGCTCCAACTTTCTATGATACGCGCTACGAGTAATGAGAGACCACGTTATCAAGTTAGTCCAATTAGCATTCTGCAGCTCCTTGTAGTAATCAGAGAACACTCTCTTCAACACTGCTGTCGGGATCAGTGTTCCAGTTCTCTAAATGTTGGGCTGTTTCTTTAATACCTAAACCTATAACTGCTGTATTTCCATCCTATCATCAAAGGCTGGATAGGAGAAAGGACCTTACCATTTATTCTCTGATGCACAACAACAGCAGCCAGCAGCAGCTCCTGCATCAGCTGAGGGAATCCTGCGAATCTGGGCCTGCACAATAGCCTGCTGACCAGTGGCTGTGTCAGTCAATCTTGCCAGCTCCTGGACCATTGTTGCATTATCCAGGGTTAACACAAGCATTGCAAGTAAAATGCCCTGCTTAGCTAAGAGCGATTCTGTTAAAAGGCGTCTGGAAATGAACCTGCAGTCATGCCAGCACAGTGGCGATGTCAGAAAACACCAGTTCAAATGAAGCCGCTTATGCATATCCACGCTCGAAGGTGAAATGTAGCACCTTTAATATTGCAGAATAGGGGCTGGCAAAATTTCTCAGCTTTTATCGTTATCAACAAATGCCATGAAAAGACCAGAAATGACAAAACCTTATCAGTCTCTTTCAATATTTTTACAGAAGATGTGAACATTGCAGTCAAAGACTAAAGCAAATGTAGCTGCGACACAGTTTAACTTACAGTGACTTTCTTGCATTTAAAACAAAGCCAAGACAGTGTATGATTGCTATATTGTCTGGCACAGCACTTTTTTTTCTCTAATGCAAATAAAATACCATCCTCTATCACAAAATGAAAAACATAATAATAGAGTTGATCTTTCTCTAGCAGCATCTGGTGGCAGAAGCTGTGCACTCAGAGGCATCATCCTGCATAAAATACAAGATTCTGAAAACGGTGGTGCTGCATACAATGGCAAGATTTTTTTTTAAAAAAGGGGCATATTTTACATTAAGGGACTAAGTACAGTGTATATTCGACGCACCAATGATTAATTCACTATGATTCAAATACACTTGGACAATCAAGCAGTACCTTTTTCAAACACTAATTACATTACAAAACATTACATGAACCAGTAAAGTTCATAAGAATTATGGTCATTAATAAGAAGACACAATTCATGAATCATATTAAATGCACACACAAACACATGCGAGCACACACACACACACACACACACACACACATGCACACACACACACACACACACACACACACACACACACATATGCATTGATGCCTACTGCCACCAACAGTTTAGGGGTGGAATTGCATCAATGATTTTTGAATTCTAAGGTTCTTCCTCTCATCAGTTAATTGACAGAACAGAAGCACTTCAGGGACCAATCAGGTTACAGGAGGGGTCCAGAGAGGGCCCATTTCCACATATAGAAGAATTAGAATGCAATTGCACTGCAGTTTAGTAAGGAAATACAAATGTCACCATGTGTGTATTGAAGACTGGTTTGTTGCACTAGGATTTACAGCAGCAGGTCACAAAATAAACTCAGTGATGTGAATTTAATAAAGTTATAAGGACTGAGGTTCAGAAACAAGACTCTAACCCTTCCCCCCAGTTTCCTCCCACCACCAAAGACACATATTAGGGCTAATACGCCCATCTGTGTAATTCTTCGTCTCTTTGGACCCAAAGTAACCATGTAGGCAGAAAGCTTCATCATCAGAGATGACCCCCCCCCCCCCCCCCCCCCCCCCCCCAAGTCTCAACCCCAGGTTCCTAAAAGCTCCAGCCACATCAGAACATCCTCCGGTCTGTTCGTCGCCCACTTTTATCCGTGTTCTCGACCCCAACCAACTTTCTGCCTCCATTTAACCTCCTGCTATCGATCCCTAATCATCTGTACACAACCCTTGTCCGAGCCTTACCCACTCGTCTCAAGAGTCAAAATCAACTCCTTTTTGGACAGAAATGTCAATCCTATTGTTTACAATCACAACTCTCAGGCTTGGGCTCATTTCATTATTTTTTGAGGCTTGTCTTTTATTAGCAAAAACTACAAAAAAAAGTGTGACAAAAATGTAATGTGATGCAACCCTAAAAACTTATCATTCTTTTTTGGTCAAACCATTTGATATTTTGTGTCAAAAACATTATTAAAAATGCTATAAATGGACTTTTAATGACAAAATTTTGTCAAATTGTAGACCTGAAGAATGCTTATTTGAACTATATTTACACACACACACACACACACACACACACACACACACACACACACACACACACATTTAACACAGTTGGTATGCATCACAGAGCAGTTGGATAACACACAGCACAGATGACAGAGAGAGGGACTGGACGGCCACAGAGATATAGAAATGCAAATTTGCAGAAAAAGAGGACACGTTTAGACATGTAGAGAGATAAGAAAAGAGGACCAAAAATAAAAGAGCAGAGGAGGTGGATGATGAAGCCGTGTGTTTCCTCTGCCCTGTGACAATGGGCAGCGAGGCAGACCAAGCAGCCAGCTGTCAATCCAACAATAGCCGTTCAACCCACCAGCTACAGTGTGCACATTCATTCATCTACATGCACACACACAAACACTAATTATAAACACACACACACACACACACACACACACACGTATATACAAAGACACACACACACACACATCTGGAGAACACTTCCCTCCATCAGTGCCATACCGAGTCTTCCTCTCCCAGAGGCCACTTGGCAGCGAACGCTCTCATAGGGATCCAGACATGACTGATGGCCTGTCATAGACATGGCAACACACACAGCAGACGAACAGATGCACGGCTGCACTCTCACCACACACTCACACACGTGCAAACACACTCAGAATAATAACAGTAATACTTGATACAATAATAATATCACAAATACATAGATGTGTGGTATGTGTAAGGGTGTGGAAGAAAGTTGTAATGGGTCATATGAAAAACTCACTTAAAAACAAAGACATAAAAATACTTACAGAATCACCAATACATCACTTTGGAATATTAACAATATTCTAAATTGCTTTATAAACAATACAAAAATAAATATAACTGCTCCAAGTCAAAATGCTTTCGACAGTAGGATGTTAAAAAAAATAAATAAATGGGAGTAATTGTAAAATTGTGAATTCGTACCAAAATAATAGATGAAACTGGGAGGTAAATCTGTATTCTTAGACATAACTTGAAATAGTCAACAGCTGAAATTTTAAAGAGAAGTGCACTTTGAACAAGAGGTTTGGAAAATGTTGCTTATCTAACCTCTTCTGTTAACAGCAATATTTTGTATGGATAATTTTTAAATTGACTTGTCCGTAAAATATGGTATGGATGAGTTGAACTATAATGTAATATTAAATAACAACTACTGTATTCAAATCCTCTTATTTTCCCGAATCCTAAGAGAGTTTGTGACTTTCAGACAAAGCCAACCTGTTCTCTCCAAGAGAGACTATCATCAATCAGATTACCAAAAAAATGTGCTGACGACTTCAACAGTGTGAATAGTGAGAGCATGTAAACAGCTGCAAAATAAGAAGCATGCTCAGCCACTGTGAAGCACGTTCCTTCCACCACCTTCCATGTTGTCTTGTGTGAAATCAAAAGGGACACGATAGTGATGAAGTATATTGCAGTATAGTAACCCCCCCCCCGCCTCTCGACCCTCCAGTATTGAACACTTCTGATGACAGGCAAGGAGCGAGTGTATGTTCGTGTTTGGCCTGGATCCATTAGCTTTCCAGCCCTGCTGCTCATTCCAGCTGGGTGGTTGAACACACACACACACACACACACACACACGCACACACACACACACACACTGGAGAACACCTTGATAATCACCAGCACACTCTCCGGGCCCATGTGCACATCGATCCAGCGGCGTGTTCGATACGTGGTGAATGCAATGCACAGGCTCGTGGGGATGGGCAACTTTGACAGATCCAATCAGTGCAACACCACAAAAACAAATCTAAAATATGGATGTGAACTGGTCATTTAGCTAATTATGTGTTCGCGGCGCAGGATTTGTGACTCGCGGTTCTAGGAAAGCAATGAGCCGAATTGCACTTGCAAATTAGCGAGCGTGCCTCCAAACATTTCCTCCCCGGTCGTCTGATTTAAGCGAAACTGAAACTTTGATTCCCAATATTCATTACGGCTGCACTCTCTGCTCTCCAGGCTCGGATTGGGGCAGAAATCAAGTGAAGCGCCTCCTGCGGTCCGCCTCACTCCCACATCTTATCAGCCAGGTCTAAATGAAGCTATATGAATGTATAACTGTGGGGGAGTGCTACTGAAGGTTGAAGGTTGTGTTTAATCATTTCTTATAAAAAACAAGAGACGAAATATATTGGCACCTACTGGATTCCTTCAATGATGATTGCCGAGACCAGGTGAAAAGATTGGTGTAAAATGTGGGCGCAGTTGAGTCTGATTTATGAAATGTTTGAAATGACATAAGCAAGCAAGTAACATAAGCAAAGAGGCACATATGACTCATGTACAGAAGTCCAGAGTCAGTTGATGCTTTCAGAGACGCTCACAGACATGTTGTACGAAGCCTACCAGGCTCCTCTGCTTCCAACAAGTCAAGGAACGGATTACGCTATCCACGTTTGAGATTCTCTTGATGGCTCTTGAAGCAGGGAGAGGCGCCGCTCTCCTCCACACGCCAGAGCTTATTCTGCTGCACGGTGGGTGGCCGTCACAGCTCGTATCCGAGGAGCTTGTTCTGTCAGGCAGCGGTTAGAAATGTCTGTGTCAATTGTATCTCGTACGAGTTACACCTTACTGACAAAACCAGTGTGTCACACACTCTCTTGTTGGCAACAGATTAAAATTTGTAGGATGTTTAGTCTTTAAGATCATCTTGCATTATTTACTGTATATTAATGAATTATTAATGACAAACATTTCGTAGCATCTTCCTTAATTAAATATGTTTTATGGGCATAATGTTTTTGAGATATGTAAATGTCTGCCTGAACAATGTTGTACTTTATTGTCTCCTGCTGTATGAGACGCTGCATTGTCCGTGCTGTTAAATCAAATGATGATCCACATGCCTTCATCAGCAGCAGCCCGGCCCTTTCCCCTAGCACGACAGCGCGGCTATATTTAGACCCAGGAACCCAGAATACAGTGGCCATCCTGTGTGAGTGATGAACCGCTCCCAGCCTCCCTCCAGGTCTCGGCGGGGGGCTGAGGAGCTTCTGCAGCCGGCCCACGCCATGACGTGGACGGTTCACGGTGCTGCAGAGCAACTGTCTGTATTTCAGGCACGGTGACGTGGCGCAGGTAATGGTCCTCCAAGTTTAACTTTCTTAGCAGGAGGAGGGAATGTAATAGAAATAATGTAATAAATAATATAACATCATTGTCTAAGTCGTATTCCAATGTATTTGGAAAGTGAGAATTTTGTATATTATATATATATATATATATATATATATATATATATATATAGAGAGAGAGAGAGAGAGAGAGAGAGAGAGAGATGGTAGGATAGATAGGGTTAGTTTGTCTTACATAAATGCCAACTACATCTATCATACCTTGAAGGTTATTTTAAGTTTAAATACATACAGTTCATAAGCCCTTTAATTCACTGAATTGACATTCAGCAGTTAGAAAACAGGCGAAATATGGCTATTACTTCCTCTGCCGTTTCGCTTGTATCAAAACTGCTGAAGTCAGAAGAATGATTCAGGAAGATAGGAATTTTTGGATTCTAACAAGTGTTGTGATTGGCCAATGACATAGGCAGGAAGACAGCAAGGTTGCAGCAGTGTCTCAATCTGGCCAAAAACACGACAAATGTCTCTCACCTTACACGCGAAACATTCTTTGATAAAATCCTTCTGTCAGAACGAATCAAAAAAATGTACTGAAAAATCAAGACTGACCTATAATATATAAGATAATTTGGTAAACAACAATAAGGAAGATCTCGAAAAACACAAACTAGATCGTTAGTGATCCAAGGGAATGTTGAGTATACAATGCAGCCCTCTCCCCCTTGACTTAGGATCTCAATCTAAACTTGGTCTCCATAGTAACAAAGCCGTCATCTTTCTCTCCCCATCTCTCTACTCTCTATCTCC
Organism: Eupleurogrammus muticus; assembly: GCA_036785175.1. NCBI lineage: Eukaryota > Metazoa > Chordata > Actinopteri > Scombriformes > Trichiuridae > Eupleurogrammus > Eupleurogrammus muticus. Next base: position 6,466,591 of record JAYKQN010000020.1, on the reverse strand, counting down.
ACTCAGTTTTAATTAAAAGTGTGTGAGGTGCCAAAGGCCAGTCAACTGGTCCAGTTGTTGCCACCGTCATGTATGCTTTGACCTACGCAGACATCCCCCGTCAGTGCCCCACCCCCTACGTCCTGACCCGTGAACAGTATTCCCTTTGTTGACTGTCTCTATGTCCCCCCTGTTCTCTGAATCATCATTCTTTTAATAGCATTCTTGAAAAAACACATTCGTCACCTGATGCCGACGTACACAGATGCTGTCAGTGTCATTGGGTCTGTTTGGTAAGTCTGGGGGTTTTATTGAACTATCCTGCAGCATGTTCAAAAATGATGCTAAAGGGCACCCAGAGTGTTTAATAGTGATGCCTATGTAAGGCAAAATGTGATTCCGTGGGAATGAGAACAATACAATGGTATTACACAGAGAGAAAAGTGATAATACAACACATGACCTACAATGGAACAAGTAAATGTTTTGGAGATTTTCAAGGAAAAAGAGGTTGTTTGTGTTACAAGGGCACAAACAGATATACTAGCGAGAAAGAGTAGACAGTACACTGGGATACATTATTAAAACAATTTATTTCTTCAAATCCTTTAACAAGAGACCACAATAAATTGTCGTCTACATATTGACTACTAAAACACCTCAGACTGAACAATAAAAAGCAAACCAAGAGTGCATTTATGGTGCTCACACACCCCATTTCCTTGGGGCTGATAGGTTCTGAATCTGCCTTTTGTTGTCTTGTAGCGACAACATAACTCCTGCAGGAGAGCTGATCTAAAGTTGGCCAGTTGATCAGATTGGAACCTCCTTAGGCTACCTACAATATGAATGAAATGTTTCCAGAGAGCCTTGGCTGTGGGACTGGCTCATTGCCCAAGGATACTTTGTAAAGTGATCTGTAACCGCTGGTGCATGCTGATCTCCATTTGTTGGCAGTGGCAACTTGAGAAAGTCGGTGGTGAATAGCTTAAAGGGGCACGATGATGTGGTGATGGGCACCAGAGACATCTGGGGCAGGAGGAACACAAGGCCTTGACTTGCTCTGCCTGATTAGACCAGAAGAAATGATTGTCACCAGTGCCAGGGTTTCTACCAGACAACTTTCTCATGATAGTATCGTTACGCCCATTGTTTGTAGACAGGTGGTTAAATCCCCTCCCATCTGAACCATAATGGGAGACAGGCATACTGGCCACCGTTGATTGTGTCCAGTGTCCAGTGTTTTAAATTCAACTTTTCGACCTCACCATCTGGGTACTCTACAGCCTTGTTTCTACTGTCAGTACGGTACGGTAACGTCAGTCCTTGGGTCATGAGAGCAGCACGTCATATAAATACCTTGGCATTTTCCCAATGCAGAACTTCGATTGCTAAATGCCTGTTGTCATGTTGACATCATAACTACATACACAGATGTATAAACCAGGCTTTACTACACTCATATGGGGGCCCCTCCCCTAGGGTACCTATCCTTTGTGCTAGGTACCCCAACCAAAGGCATTACCAAAACAGTAAAGGATACCATCGGACCAGTAGGGTTACATGGCAATAGAAACATTAAAATAAGCGTACTGTTCCATTCCTTTGTTTATGGCATGGTGGAAACGGGGCTTTAGTGCACTGCATTTCCCATTATAGTCAGTATGAACTCTCTTGAGACACAGTATCTGAATTTGTTACTACAAGTGGCCACCGTCACAAAATGCAAGACTGAAAAGATTGAAATTCTGTCACTCCAATTAATGCACTCTTAATTCAGTTGATTCAGAATAGTATAACTTAATAATGAATTCCATGAAGCACTTTTTTTTTTTTTTTTTACTGTTGTCCCAATTTCCATAGCTAGAGTTAATTTTACTCCATTTCTGCAATCTTGTTAAAAAGAAAAAGCTAAATTACAAGAGGAAAAGAAAAGCAAAATAATTGACGCCCAGAGCACTAAGATAAGCTGAATATGTGTTCATCTCATGGTCCAAACCAACTGTGTTTTGCTTTCTACCAACATGCTGTCCCCTCCCCCAAGCCCCCTCGAGGTAAAATCAGAGGAATTAGATATCAGAACACTCAACTGTCACATCACATTCTTTACGCGAGCAAATTTCAGCTCATTATTGTGCAGAGAGAGCACATCCGAAACATTTGACCTCCAACTTAAAAATAAGTCCTAAAATCCTTTGGGTTGCTAGAACAGCGCAATGGGATGTCCCGATTAGCAGCGCACAAATGTGTGCGTATGTGTGTGTGTGGCGTGTGTGTGCGGCGGTGATAATTACTGCAGTGCAGAGGCTAATTGGGCCAATGCATATTAATTCATTAAAATGTCTCCCTGCTGGTATAGCCAATTCAAATCTGGGCCTCATCCGTGGAAGGCTATAGGTGTCCTAGTAGGTTCCTGAGAGAAATAGAAGAGACTTATTCTCAGGTAATATCCAGAGATATGTAAATGTCTGTCTGAGCAGAGCAGATATTCAAAACTGCCTTTTACTCTAGAACAGGGGTCACCAACCCTGGTCCTGGAGGGCTACCGTGGGTGCAGGTTTTTGCTCCAACCAAGCAGTAACACACCTGATTCTACTAATGAAGGTCCATATCAAGGGCTCTAGTGATTGATTAGTGAAATTGAGGTATGTTAGTGCCTGGTTGGAACAAAAACCTGCACCCACAGTAGCCCTCCAGGACAAGGGTTGGTGACCCCTGCTCTAGAACTTACTCTTTCGGCTCAAGTGTGCTTGAAATAGACATTCTCCGAACAATCTTCCAAAGAACCTCCTGCATTAAGAAATCTTTGAAAGCTGCTGTCCATGAGGTCCTTGAGCTTTGTCACGATTGGTATATTGGTGTGTGTGTGTGTGTGTGTGTGTGTGTGTGTGTGTGGTGTGTGTGTGTGTGTGTGCATGAGAAACACAACTGAAGGCTTGTAAGGCCCATGGTGGCCATTACAGGGGCCTAGGATAAGAATGGTTGCCGTAGCAAACTACTTAGTATTGACTTCTGGCAATGGCTGAGATTTTCAGTTTTTTTGTATGATCCTTATCCTGTTTGCACACCATGCATGTGTGTGTGTGTGCGTGTCTATCTGAGAAAGCCTTTTATTAAATGTTAAATGAACCAAATAAGCGGATAGCAATCAGCAAAAGGGCAAAATAAGCTTCTGCACAGCAACACCGAAGACAAGAGAGAGACAATAGAGAAAAGCTGTGACCTTAAGCCATTGCGCATGTGCATGTACTGTACGTGTGTGTGTTTAAGTGTGTGCAGGACCTACCTGAGGCCATTTGATTCCTATATGCACCAAGGGATAGATAGAGAATACAGAGCATCATAACCATTCATCAACTGAAATATCAAAGTGGGAGATTACGAGTCACAATATGTCTAGTCTATTTCTTCTTCATGATACATTTGAAAAATCCATAATTTAAACTGTAGGTGAAATGGCTATTTTCTAGGATAGAATAATCTAAATAAATTTAGTTATGCCTAATCAATAGCTTAATGGCACATTTGAAAAGCAGACACAATGGAAATACAGATAAATGGATCCATAGCGAACAGAAGGAGAGACACAAATACTGAAGGAACCTTTCCACTAGATGACTAAACGAAAGGTGAAGGCTTCAGTTCTACTTTCATATACCGATACAACATGAAGTCTCCTGATAATACTATACGGGGGTAGAGGAGACAGATTAGACCCCCCTCAGCCCAGCTGGGCCAAATGATGCACCTGAGTCCTGCAGCTGACCACTGACCACGCCCATCCGCCACAAAGAATAAATAAATATTTATACAGCGTTTCCCCTAGTGCTCAAAGATGCTTCATAATAAACCGTCCTACAGAGTCAGAGCAGTGGGTGATATTCAGGCATCAGCTTATGGACATATAAGAATTTATTAGGCTTCAGTATGATGAAACCCTATTGCAATAATCGAGCCGGGGGGGGTGGAATGAATGCATGGACCGGCGTTTCACCAGCAGGCGAATGCTAAGGAGGCTCCAAGGCAGGCAATGTTCCTGAAGTGGGAAGAGGCTGCTTTGCGGCGATCTGAATTACATGAGGGAGGGTGATGAGAGGGTGGGATGGAGGATAATGTCAAGGTCGCCAACGCGAGCGGAGGAGCCATCGATGGTAAAGGAGACGCTTGGGGGGGGGGGGCGTTTATGATGATTTCAGATTTTTCATTTTGGAGCGAAGTGGCAAACAAGCAGTGCCGCTCACACCGGTTTGGAAACCGGCGTCCAACCGCGGGTGAATGAACGTAGACCTTTTTTTTCACAGCAGAAATAGCAGGTAGGGACAGGTGTTACTAATGACATTGATTAAAGTTCTGTCCTATTTACGTCCGGGGCATAATTATTTGTGATTGGCAACACCTGCGTTTTCCTACTATGTCACGCTGCCGCCGTGAAAAAAAGTTGCATTCATCCGGTGCCCAGAGACACGGCTCCAAATTAACGTTAACGTCGCTTTTGTCTGCTGGATACGCGGAATATGCTATGGTTTTCTAACGCACTCATTATAGCAACTTGTGATAATATGTAAATATTGTGTTTACAGCTTGTTGCACTACCCTCAAGGAGCCAATAAAATTAATTAAGACAGCTTTAATTGAGGGGGGAAAAAACACCTTTCCAGTGACAGCAAAATGCTTTTAAATCTTAAAAATCCCATTAACACATATACAAAAATAATAATCTGCTTTGAATAATAATGTGCAATGTTTTTTTCCAAGAAAAAAATAAAAAAAACAAAAACAATGATAAATTTTCAAAATAAAATCCTTAAAATAAAACCTTCTCCTTTCCCCATGTTTAGAAATCCAAAATACACGCAAATAATTTACATTTATGGCCTATTGCAATTTTTAAAAGAAAAGTAAGAAATGTTATAGGCTGCTACACCGCTGGACACAAGCTGTCTCCTACTTTACTGAACAAATATTATTCTATACAGTGAAGCTGAAGTGTATAAAGAAGGAAAAACATGTTTTTTGGTAAACATGCTACTGATTCAGAAGTGAATCCAGTCCTTTGGAGGTTTGTGTTGAGTGTGTGGCTGCAGATAATGAAGGGGGGTGATTCTGGGACGCTCGGTGTCGTGGTCCCAACTCAACAAAATACCAGTTATCGAGATGGTGTCAAGGGGCCCGGCCCGCCTGAATTTAGCCTGACATATTTGGTATTTTTGGAAAGCGTGGTATTTCTGCTACAGAGTAAAATTAAAGCTTTGTGTCAGAACAATGTTTGGCTGCATCGGCGTGACCTTGTACGACCTGACCCAGTCAGCCAGAGGCCTGGCATCTCTTCACTTCTGTCTAGCTTCAGGGGCTCTTATTAGATATTTTCTTCATATCCAGGATTCGTAGACTGACTCTGTAAATCAACTAGAATTACAGTTCCACTCAGATACGTCTATAGATGTGGATGTGAGGAGGCGTACAAAGAATCGGACACAAACACACCCCAAAATCCCAAAAATGTCACGCCTGGTGTGTCACTCTATTGCTACAACGTTCTGAACCTACAAGCAGGTGTTTCTTACTTTGGAGAAAAATGTTTGGAAATGAGATTGTAATGGGAAAATTACCACCATACTGGCATATATTTTGTATTTATTTGAAAGAAAACTAAAGTACAGAAAAGCAAACTCTATTCCCTTTGACACAAAAGCTCCCCCTAAATTTCTCAAAGTAGGCTTTCAGGGGAGCTCATGTCCTTGTAGCTCCCCAGTAATTCAAACCCCGCTGCTATCTATAATTGATGTGTCACGTTCACCACGCAGGCTGGAAGGAATGTGTAAATTGATATGCCAAACACTCCAGATTGAAATGCGACACACACACACACACAAAAGAGAGGCACATATTTCTTCATTCACTCCCTAATTTATTGCAACATTAACTCTCTTTTCATGAATGTAATCCAAATTCTTAACCAACCCTCGTTGACCATTCTGTCCATAAGTTCTCGAAAAACTCGCTCTCCGCTACACGCTCTGCCGGGGGTGAATTTTGCTGGAATAAAATAATTCCGGCAAGAAATACCGAGACGGGAGAAGCAAAGGATGAAATGTGAAAGGGCCACGGCTGCATCTGAAGTTTAGCATTCAGTTCAGACAGGAGGACGTTTCCTGTGCCCTCTGTGGACTAACACTAAATACCACGGTACCTACTGTATCATCCTGTCAGACTCACAAAGTGGTGGATTCAAATAGAGTATAAGGAAGGTTTGTCATTTTATCTTAGTTTGAATATGATTGCAGTGTGGTGTTAATAGTCCTAGTCAGTTATTTAGCTGACGGTCCTGGTTTTAAACCCCATTAGGATGTAATCAGACCAATGTATATATGGGTTAGAAGTGGTCTGTTATACCAGCTTTTACGGTCATCATCTATTGATTAGTGAAGCCATGTCGCTCTTAGTAATTTTGACTCTTTATGGGTGAATGACTACATGTAGATGAAACAAAAATCCTAAAGCAGCAGAAGACGAATGATCAAGACCATTGTTTGCTTCTTATATAACATTTTCATGGACATTTTCACCATGGTGTCGGGGCATGTATTACCCTGACTTTGAGACTTTTTACTGCTCACACCACTTTTGCGTCTAACAGTGTTTTAAGTAATGATTTTAACCCAGAGCATGCTGTGAAGAGTCTTTGGCGATTAGACCCTGATGTGATTTTATCACATTGATGAAGCGAGAAGTGAAGTCTAGACTCCGGTATCGGTGATCGATAAAGAGGTCAAATGCGCACCTGGAGTGCATGGATGTGCTGATTCGTGACAATTCTAACTAAAATGACAGTTAACATGACAAGGATAAAAGTTTGACAACTAAAACATGATCGGCCGATAGAAATCTTTTCATGATCTGGTTTGTCTACGGAAGGTAAAGCCTCTAATTGGCAGGTGAATGGAAAACAAAGAGAGGAATCATTATTTGAAACAGCATAGCACCTATTCTGATGGGCTGATATGCATCTACCAGCAGGCCCCTTCTAGCTCATATCTGTGGGTCTGATGACCACTGATAACGGCCATTTAATTAGCTGATAACATCTGAATTGAGTGAGGTCTGTCACCTGGGATCTTGGCTATAAAAGCCGGCACAGTGAGCTACCTCCCTCCTGCTCCTGTCTTCCTTTCATTTTGTGCCATTCTGCACATCCACGGTGCATTCACGAATTTCTAATGATAATGATGTTGGACTCGGTGCTTTGTTGTGGTGGTTAAATTCACCTTAAATAAATTACACAGCCAGTTTCAATCACTCTCCAAATTGGTTTTCTGCTCTTAAAAATTCATTTTGTCTTCATTGTGTTCGTGCAGCATGCTCAAAAAAATTTCGACAGGAGTTTTGAAGATCCAGCTGATAGACGGAATAAGCAGGAGCCAACTTTGAATGGATTTTGTTATTTTAATCCAATCTAGCTCATGAATTTCAAATAAATGGAGAAGTGCCTTGTGTTTATCGTTATACTTCTACGCTATTTTCATAATTACCATAACAGCTAGAAGAGCACAGTTTGCTTGCATGCAGCCAGAAAGTGACTGAGACTAAAAGTGTATGACAGCCCAGCGAGTGCAACAGGTGCACGGAAAATAAAAGGGGAATTCGAATGAAATAATCCAAAAGAATTCAAGTCAAGTAAAAAAAAAAGCTCCCTGGGGATTTGGAGCTACCAAACAGCGAGCAGTGTGGGGGATGAATGAAATCCATTGCAGCTTGAATTATTGAAGTGGGGAAGCTTACGCACAAAGGCTGGTTATGGTTTTGCTTGAAAAACAGTTTGGATGGGGTAAAGAAAGGGCGAGTCTATCATTAAAATTGAGTAATGCAGGAAAATTTTCTTCATCTCAGAGCAGAGTCTCCTGACTCACAATTCGGCTCTGGCTGATAACATTAATTAGCTCTGACCTTATAATTAAAACCTAGTTGTGCTATTTGATGATTCCAAACAAGAACATCATAACAGTGAACTATTATAGTAGGTTGTGTTTTATACAGAACGCTAATAAATGCTTTTTCTTGTGGTGCTGGCTATTTTTCCTTAGTTTGTTGCTGCTGTAGGTTTTCATTTTATTGAGTCAGTAAGAGCATGAAATGAGGATAAAGAAAAACAAGGGGAGCAGAGAGATAAGCTTTAGAGTATCTGTGTGTGTGTATTTGTATTCCAGGATATTGATGCCTCCATCTGCATCCTCATCATCATCATCATAAAAAATGCACACAATACAATACAAACACATATTACATTAATACCATGCTCTTATGCAATCCTGTCGTGCATGGGCACAAGGGCTGCACTAAAGATGTGTGTGTGTGTGTGTCTGTGTGTGTGTTTGGTTGAAAATTGAGCTCATCCACTCCTGAAATCACTCTCTTCAGGCAAGCAGGTCAAACTCAGACCCCCAGAACCAACCGGAACATAGAGATTGACTCTGTTGTTATTTATCTAACTGCTGCTGCCTGCTATTTGCTCTATTGCATATTGCTGCCTGTGTGTAATGGTGAGTTGTGCTATGCTTAGTGTGTAGCGCCTTTATTTCACTTTGAGAGGAGCCAAAGGCAAATTTCCACTGGACAAATAAAAGTCATATTACAAAAGAAAATGCCTTAGTTAATTGCTACTATTTCTGAGTAATACGAATTGAGATTATGGTTCAACACGGATTTACAGTAGATGCAAAAATTGAAATCTTAACGGGTAAAAATATCTTGTTTTTGTAGAATTAGTTGCAGCACAGCAGAGCGGTGGGTAGCGCTGCTGCCTCACAGCAAGAAGGTCACACGTTCAGGGATTTTGACTCCATCTTTCTCCAACTGTCCAAAAACATGCTGAGGTTAATTGGCGTCTCTAGATAGTCAGTAGGTGTATGAGTGTGTGAGTGAATGGTGTGTGTGTGTGCCCCACGACAGACTGGTGAACTGTCTGGGGTGTATGCACCTGCCTGTCTCTCGAAGTACACTGGCATTGGCTCCAGCAGAGGAATACGTAAATGGGTACAGAAAAACAAAGGTTTCATATCTTTGCAGTGTAGGAAGTAAACAGCATTAAGTGATAGACAAAGCATGTTTTTCAGTGAACCAGGGAGTTGGTGTTGTTGAGTGACTCAGCGACTGTCTATCACTCAGGCTTGAGGGCTCAACTTCAGTATGAAAGGATCTAAGATCTCAGGAAATTCATATTGCAGGTTTCATCATGCAGTGTAAACTGCAAAAGGTGGTGGAATTGTCAAATATAACCTAGCAGATTTTAAATTAATTAAGAATCGTATGAGTACAGATGGAGGAATGTGCAGCATGAATTTCAGTCAGGGGTCCTGACTGTTTACACACACACACACACACACACACACACACACACACACACACACACACACACACCCGCTGTTGATGCTGCCTCTTCATTGATTATTTAAATCTTCCGACACGCTGACAGGATCAGTCAGGATCTAATGGTAATTAATGTGTGTGTTCCCCAACACACCCGAAAGGTCAGCCGTTACACACGCAGTCCGGGTTTAGCGAAATTGTTCGGAGTAAGCCGTCATCCTGATAAAACCTGAGCTCCGTCAGGGCTGTCTACAAAAATGTTTTTTTCCGGAAGCCAAAAGCTTAGCTTAGCAGCTGTTGGTGCACTCACAAACAATCTGACATATCACAAAGAGGAAGTGTAGAGGTAAACCTTTTTTTTTCTGCTTAGACGTCTTAGACGTCTGTTCTTATTTTGGGCCAGTACAGTCTTTGGATATCAACTTTGTGGTGGCTCAGTCTACTCCAACCCGTAGGAGAAGCTGTAGCCTAGTAACAGCTGAAACCATTAGTCTGGAGTATTAATTTAGAACGATGGTGAGGCCACTACGTCAGAGCAGATAATGCCCGTCATCTGTCCGAACGGGTCTCTGCTCTGGCCGCAGTGGGTGCAGGAAAAAACCATGTGGTCTAGACAGCAGCATCAACTTTAATTATCTTCAAGCGCTCGTGCTATGTGCTCAATATGGAACTATGTGTGATATTGTTTGTTTTATTAGTAACTCCCCGGGGTTGTAAGACAAAGGGGTTGCAGTAGCAGGTTTATGACATGACTCACAGGCAGTTTCGTTAGCTCAGTGAAACGGTATGAACGATGCACTTATGATTTCAGGCCTATAGTACTATCAGTGCTTACTTCTGACACACACGAGACACTTTCATGTATTTTTTTTCATTTGATCATTTAGATATCAATTCTTTTTTTCTGAAAGCTGTTAAACTTCACCTGCTGAAAAAAATATATTATTTTAAAGGTATATATAATACCTATAGACAGTCCTACAGCTGAGATTACAGCAGCTTCCAGCTGTGCTCTGCCATGTGGCTCCGAGCATGGATACATAAAAAGATCTGGATATGGTGCCAACACTCAGACATGCAGACAATTTTCCCCAGTGGCCACTTACAATATTGCAGTAAATATTCCTACAGTGTTTTCCCAATAGGCCTCCATTATAAAGGAGGTGTGTGTAAACCTGTTGATGAGACACCTCAAAATGTGAACAAGGTCAATTATGGCTCCTTCTAGGAGCTAGAAAACAGTTTCTACTTTCTAGTAAATATGTTAGATCTGATATTGAGGTTTGAAGCATGTGGTGCAACCCTTTAACATATGGACATATACTCTCTGTGGGAAGGCGTTACTATGAAATATACAAAATAACACATAATGTGATTTCTATGTGACAGAATGTATCAGGATAAGTCACCTTGGTGCACTCCAATCTCATCCATAGACTGTTCGAGGAAGAAAAAGCCCACACCATGAAATCTGAATTGTGAGGATGATTGCTACAACACATCAAACTCGTCAACATCCATTCGTCTTGTGTCATTTCCCTGCCGGTTCCCATGATGCACTTACGTCCTTGGGCGGGCTGCGAAAATGTACTTCAGCATGTTAATGAGGTGAGAATCCAATATTTCAGGATCCATAGCTGAGGCCTCATGAGGTTGTGGCTCATTAACTTGAACTGTGAACAGAAGTATATGTGTGTAGAATGACGACTGGAGGCCAGCGCACATAGATTATCATAAACGGGAATCGTTTATTCAATACAATTACCAAAGGTATTTGATCAAATGCTTCAGCTTCTTTGGTTGTTTTGCTCAAACGTCTACGTCTAAATGTGTCTTTGAATCTCTTTTTTATATTTCGGGGCCCATAAACGAAAGAGGAGACGTTCAATAAATCAACGTGTAGGAGAAGCTGTAGCCTAGTAACAGCAGAAACCATTAATCTGAGCGTTAATTTAGAACGATGATGAGGCCAATACGTCAGAGCAGATAATGCCCGTCATCTGTCCATTTGGGTCTCTGCTCTGTTCGTAGCGGGTGCCAAAACCATGTGATCTAGACAGCAGCATCAACATTAATTATCTTCAACAGCTATGTGCTCAATATGGAACTATGTGTGATAGTATTTTTTTCTTTATTAGTAACTCCCCGGGGTTGGAAATTTAAAACAAAGGGGTTGCAGTAGCAGGTTTATGACATGACTCACAGGCAGTCTTGTTAGCTCAGTGAAACAGTATGAACGATGCACTTATGATTTCAGGCCTGTAGTACTATCAGTGCTATCAGTACACACACACACACACTAGACAGTTTCTGTGAATGTTTAGTCATTTTTATTTGAGATTTAGATAATGGAATTCACACCGTGGTGCCAAAACAGCCCAAACAATATGCAGGTATATATCTGCTGTAATCCAATTATTTAAAATGTGCAAAATCATAATTGCAGTTTAATAATAAAATTGCCAGGTTATGGGATTTCAATTTCAATATCCACAGCTCAGGAGTTGATTGACAGATAATACAAGAGAAGCTTTTGAGATGATTTAAAGATAACTTTTGAGCATCACTAGGCCTCTGACTTTAATGACTGCATTAGACGTGCATTAGAAGTGTTTATTCTAAAACAAAAAAACACCTCTTCTTCTTCTTTCAGCTTTACTCTTCAGGGGTCACCACAGCGAATCAGATCCATCCTGGTCACACCCAAAGAGAACCTCAGCACCTTCATCTCTTTTCTTCAGTGATTCTGTCTCTAGCACAAACAGCATTGATGCCCTCACCACAGTTTTGTAGACTTTTCCTTTCATTTTAGCCAAAGCTTTTCTATCACACATTAATCTAGGATAAAAAAGAAAACACATTCACAAACTCAGCCACTATACTAGAACTGTAATTCTTGGAGGCAAAGAACATGTCTGAGAGTGATATTTTTTTATGCGGGTGCATGTAGGTCGGTGGGCCTGAAAATAACTCTTCTACAAAGGTGGAGCCTGTGGAAAAGGTTTTATAATTCTTCAAGCAGAGAAGAAGTCAATCTGTCCACTTTCTTGGCAGAAATCATATTTCTTTTCACTTTACATTTAATTGGTTCGGGCTGGTGTAGCTAGGCCAACTCTCAGCACAGTGCACAGAGTGCACTAGCCGAGAGTTCTTTCTTACATTTCTTACATTTATTATTATATCTATCTATCTATCTATCTATCTATCTATCTATCTATCTATCTATCTATCTATCTATCTATCTATCTATCTATCTATCTATCTTTATTCTTCCGTCAAAAGTTTGGCTCGCTTCCCCTCCTAGGGGAAAGGATAAACCCCCACAAAAGTTATATCAAAAACGACCGGCTCAATCATTAATCGTGTGGTCTTTTGGTGGCGATACTCGTTACTATGGCGACATAGTCGCCATTTTTGTGCGAGATTTTGGTGCAATGCATTCCGGATGGTCCAGAGTTGTGATGTCATCGGTAGAGTGTAAAAGCACAAGAAATTCCTTTGAAAAAAAATTCTAACTTGCTGCCAGGGCCACAGTTTTCACCGCAGGTTAATAATTTTTACATCAAAACGTGGGCACAACCCTCCCGATCGCTCCAATGTGAGTAAGAAAGCTGAGAGTTGTACGGTTCTGGTGCTATGACCCTCCAAGCGCAGCTTTGCGCTCCTGCTCTTCCTATCTCTCCCATTATAAATTTTCGCTGATTCATCCTGCATTTTTGTAAAACATTGAATTTCTAACCTGTTACTGTGCCCACATTTTTCAAGCTACAGAAATAAAACATATATCAACACGACCAGGAGACCCTCGCCTCTCAGATAATATGCTCATTTTATGATTATGAATTACGGTTTTTGAGTTATGAGCAGTTGTTCAGGGCATGTGAAATAGCCATTTCTCCCCATTGGGAGCAGCTTTTGTCAGTTGAGATTGCTGTGTGTGTGATTGACCGTAGCAACGGTCCCAGCTCCAGCAAAGAGAGATTCAAAAGTATACAGCTACAGTTCAGCATCACTACATTGTCAGAATTGCATTTTTTGCCTGTGACATCAAATCTCATGTGATGACCTGTGATCTCACAGATTGAAGTCAAAGAATCTCAGGCTATATAAGGCCACCACTCAGCAAGCTGTAGCATCGTAGGTCATCAGGAAACACCAGAGAAGGTGGAAAGGAATCCAACAAGGTTACATTTCTGGTATGAAAAAATCTCTATGGTGTTGGATAGGAAATAACTTCTTTCTGATTACGTATTTTTAGTCATACTCTTGAACAGTTTTAAACAGCATATGTCATTCATAACACATTTCTAGCAGGATTTAAGCTGAGCTCCAAGAAAATTTAGACATTCTGGATCATGACTCTAGATGCTCCAAGGTTCACGATAAGTTAAAGATTGCATCAATTGATCCAGGATGAATTCATGGCCTTCCTCTAGCTGGAGAAGGACAGAAACAACGTACAGAAGTACGGATTTCAGAAACTCTAAAATACACATGAAGATAAATCCACAGCTGACCTCTAGTGGAAAGAGATAAATGTCTCACAGAAGAAAGAATTTCAGAAACTTCAAGTTTCACATTTAGAGTTAAAAATTGCTCATAAAATGAGACAAGATGAGTTCACCACTGACCTCAAGAAAGAGAGGAACACATATGCCTTAAAGAACAAAGAATTTCAAAAGACTCAATTTTTACATGAAGAGTTAAAGATTGCTCTATAAATCGAGCTGCAAAATTATTCACCATTGACCTCCAGGATGGAGAGAGACACAAATATCTTAAAAAGGCTTCAGAAGCTTACATTTTTATATGAAAAGTTCAAGATTGCTCTATAAACGAGCCACGAACTTTTCCCCATTGACCTCCAGATGGAGAGAAGACATATAAAAATGTAAACTCCAAAGCCTTTTTAAGACGAGAAAAGTTCAAGATTGCTCTATAAACGAGCCACGAATTTTTCTCCATTGACCTCCAGACGGAGAGACACACAAACATCTTACAAAGAGTTTCAGAAGCTTACATTTTCTATGAAAAGTTCAAGATTGCTCTATAAACGAGCCACGAATTTTTCACCACTGACCTCCAGATGGAGAGAGACACATAAAAATGTAAACTTCCGTAAGTCTTTTTAAGATGAGAAAAGTTCAAGATTGCTCTATAAACGAGCCACGAATTTTTCCCCATTGACCTCCAGACGGAGAGAGAAGACATATAAAAATGTAAACTTCCGAAGCCTTTTTAAGACAAGAAAAGTCCAAGATTGCTCTATAAACGAGCCACAGATTTTTCCCCATTGACCTCCAGACGGAGAGACACACAAACATCTTACAAAGAGTTTCAGAAGCTTACAATTTTATACGAAGAGTTCAAGAGACAGACTCTTGAACTCTTCGTATAAACATGTCTCTCTCCATCCTGGAGGTCAATGGTGAATAATTTCGTGGCTTGATTTCTAGAGCAATCTTTAACTCTTCATGTTAAAATTGAAGCTTTTGAAATTCTTCGTTCTTTAAGGCATATGTGTTCCTCTCTTCCTGGAGGTCAGTGGTTAGCTCATCTTGTCTCATTTTATGAGTAATCTTTAACTCTAAATGTGAAATTTGAAATTTCTGAAATTCTTTCTTCTGTGAGACATTTATCTCTTTCCACTAGAAGTCAGCTGTTGATTTATCTTCATGTGTATTTTAGAGTTTCTGAAATCCGTACTTCTGTACGTTGTTTCTGTCCTTCTCCAGCTAGAGGAAGGCCATGAATTTATCCTGGATCAATTGATGCAATCTTTAACTCATCGTGAACCTTGGAGCATCTATAGTCATGGTCCAGAATGTCTAAATTTTCTTGGAGCTCAGCTTAAATCCTGCTAGAAATGTGTTATGGATGATATCGGCCGGCCATGTATTTATCCTGGCTCAGTTGATTCTTTAACTCATCGTGAGCCTTGAAGCATCTATAGCAGGGGTCCTCAAACTTTTTCCTGTGAGGGCCACATAACCAGGGTCAGTTTGTAACAGAAAAAGTGTGACGATTTCAGGAGTGCCTAAATGTAAAAATGCATTGTTTTCCAGAAAGCCACAATCAAATAACCCTTTCTGGGTTCTTTACAGAAAAAAGGCAGGAAATAAATAACACTATTTATAAAATAAATAATAACCAAATAATTCATAACTGTAGTTAACACAAACATAAGGTGCACCTAACTATAGGGAGCAGGTTTTATATACAGATATATAAATGTATATATACAAAAATAGAGCAGGACCAAAACTGAACAAAACGTAATCTCAGCTGTGTCTTTCATCACTCTTAAATTCTCTCGAAGCTGCTCACTTTCTATATTCCTCAGCGTAGCTGATCGCCTTCAGTTTAAACTGTGCTTTATAAGCCTGTCTCTTTGCGGTTTTCAGGGCTGTTAAAACAAGGATGTTCTGCATAACAACGTTCTTTTATATACAATCCATGAAAATATAAGACTTTTATGTGCGCCTTATAGTCGTGAAAAAAACGTATATGAAAAAATAATTAAAACGCTCTCTGGTGTTGTTCAGGGGGCTGGACCAAATGTAGAGGCAGGCCGTATCTGGCCCGCAGGCTGTAGTTTGGGGAATTAAATCCTGGTATACATGTGTTATGAATGACATACGCTGTTTAAACTGTTTAGGTGTATGACTTTAGAAATATGTAATCAGAAAGACTACAGACCAGAGAGTTGCATAAGTGACATTAGAACTTCCCAGTGCTGATGGCACATATAAGACTTTCCGGTCTCTCTCGTATTTTTCTTCTCCCTGTGCTGTTACCTTGACGTGGTGGAGAAGCTTGAGTGCTTCTAGGACCCTGAGAGCTGTGCTGGGGGGGCCTCTGGCTCCTGGCAGGTTTAACCTCACCAGACTGCTCTCAGATTAGGAGCAGGACTAAAGCCAGCACAACCCACAAAAAATACTGTTACACAAACTAGAATGAGCAACTTTGACATCAGGCCCATAGTGGACCCCAACCACCCAGACTAAACTGGACTAAACTAAACTAGATCATTAGAATTGTATCTTATATCAATGTTTAAAGAAATTTTGAATGTTCTGGTGCAAGGGTCTGATTCTTGTTTTCACCTATTTCTTGTTTTTGTTCAGCTTTAAAAAAAATAATAACTCACAATAATTTGTGACAAAGATTCTTAATGAATAAACTGAACTTACCTGCAGTTTTAGATCAATTAAAAATGGACAAACAATATTAAGTTATTGTAGTTAACACCATTATTACATCAACTCCTTGAGTAATGTTTGTAACTGAAATCTGTTTATTTAGATTTTTTTTTTAATTATTTACTATATTTCACTGTTTTTTTACAAATGATGGATAAAGATCAACTGATAGGTTAAGTAAAAATAGTAAGGCCACAATTAAAAAATAGCCATTTAACTTGAAATTCAGGAAAAGTACAGAACTAATGTGTACTAAAAGTAACAAAAGGACACATACTCTCCTATAATAGTATTTTTATTGTCATAATTAACAATATATCACCAGAATTTAATATGTACTTGTCAGCAGTTCATAGCCTAAGCTGGAAATTGATTGGGGTGGTGGTGGTGGTAAGCATTTTTGTTACTCTTTAAAACAAATGCTATCAATTTGTTAAATGAAAAGTACTTATTTTTGCAATTTAATTTATTATTTATTACCAATAAATAAATGTATGGCGAGTGCCTTACCCGAAAGACACCACTGTTTTCTGCCCAACAGTCTCATAACTACCAGGAGAAAACCTTAAAAACCCCTAGAAGTCAATGTGATTTGACACCTTTGAACAAACCACATGCATTGTTTAGATTTGTGATTTCTTTGTTATAAAACCTGCTCTACAACAGCTTTTTCTGTATTTTTCTGTTTCTCCAATTATCTGAAGGGGATTATTTCCCCTAAAAGTGAGCATGGCCGCTTTGCTTGGCCTTGATGGTACTATACTCTGATTCATGGTGTCAGTCAGTCAGGGGCAGACTTTCATAGAGATTTGTCACTTTTGTATGATAAATAGTGATAAATAACATTACTATGAAAATGTCATGCCACAGTAGAGTCCCAACGCCCAGCGGCCCAGCCCGAACCCTCACAAATCATATATTCCATCAAAATAAAAACCATACTATCCAAGTGCTCATTTCTAACCGCTACCATCTCCGGCAAGTGGGGATGTTGGGAGCACGACCTGGACCTCGTATCCCTTGACCATCTGAAATATCATGGTCTGATTCACTGTCTCTAGTGGCTCTGTCCGCAGGCTGTCTTTGTCTTTGCCCGTTTACAGAGGCCACAGCAGCTGTGTCCACGCTGCAGCAGTTTATGGTCGGTGGCCTCAGTCGACCGTGTCCCATTTCTTTTTTTTTAATGAAAAAATGACTGATCAGAGCATGCGTCGCAAGGCGTGTTCAGCCTCGAGCCTTTCGAGGGGCTTTTTCCCGGGCATGGCTGGTCTATAACGCTCTCCAGGAGTTATGATACGGCATCGTGTGGCAGTAGACCAGCTAAAACTCCACTTTATCGACTTCCCCTGGTGACCACTTTTTAGTCAGATGATCCACAGCGCCCCGTGGAGTGTGACAGTGAAAGCAGTGATTGATGGAAGAGGGAAAGGGGTTAACATTATGCTGCATATAGGATAAAAGCGTTCTCTTGGACGTTCATAAATTATTATTTTGTCTCTGAAACGGAGTGGGTTTTGGGAGAAAAAGAAAGAAAGAAATGATTTATATTGTTTTTTTTCTCCGTCTCCAGCTCCAGCTCCAGATGAGTCATTCTGGCTGCACTCAACTCATTAATATTACAAAAAACCCTTTCCTCCTCATACCAGCTGGCCCAGGTCGCATTACTTATTTAACTTTTATTTTTCTGTTTTTCTACCCCCACCTGAGATGAGTCTGGGAGGTTGGAAGTAGCATAGTGATGAGTCTGGGAGCTGTACGAGATCAAACCTTGCTGTGTACCGATCATATGGATTCCTGGTGGTGGTGGTGGTGGGGGCACGTTCACATGTAAGCCAGCTACAGTATGCCTGATGCTTTATTGCAGAGCTCAACTCGAAAAAAAAAAGATCACAGGAAAAGTGCACTTTGATCTATTTTTCAGAATTTCAGAAGTGGATTACTTATTTTTTTCAGTTCCAACCAGGAGCAGCGTACTAATGTGCGTGGCGACCTTGTTCTGTATTGTTAATTAGAAGCATCCTCGCCACTGTCGGATTTATCCCCCCCCCCCACCAACTCCAAAGATCACGCTCAGCCTCCCCCTCTCATTGGTCTCCTCTGGTTTTGACAGTTAGGGTGTTATTGGCAATCAATCCCGCTTTATGCATCCTTCACTTGAGGGGTCAAGCCTCACCGCTGGGCTCGTTTTTTTTTTCGAAGGCTGCTCCTTGAGAACATGACAATTATTCACAGGTATACAACTCACTGGTCAAATATTAATATTGATTGCTTTGGGTGGTTCGTATCGATTTGATGGGCTTTTTTTTTTTTTTTTTTTTTTAATTGCAATCCCAGCAAACTACTTCTGACAAGTTGCAGGCCCAGATAATATTACCATCACGTCATCTCAGCTGCACAATAGAAGTGGTCCCCCTTTTGTATTTTTGGATACCTTGATTTCCTCTTCTTCATTTCCTTCTTTTTCTAATGTTATTTTTTTCCCTCTCGTCCATAGCAATGCTTCCCTGCTGCTCTGTTAGGATTGATTCATAAACAAATAAATAGTTAATCACAAAAAGAAGTGGTCCCCCTTTGTCCTCAGCCTGTCTGTTTATTTATATCCATATTACAGTTTATATTCTGGGGATAATGATAAAATAGTTTCCCTTGGAGCACCCGGTCTATATCTCACTGTAGCGCCCGTCTTTTTAAAAATCATGCCAAGTGCCCTAAAACATGAAAATGAAGTCCTGAGCTTTGCATTATTAACAGTGTCATCAATAAATGGAACTGTAATGAGACCTTGTAAAATTAAATTCTGGATTATTTTCTGTTTCACACATGCTTTGTACTTGCAGGTCTCAGCCTAAAGCATTGACATAGTGAGTTGGTGGCGATTAATCACGTAATCGCCGTGGACTTGTTGTGTTGCTTTAACCTCTGTCTACAAGAAGCACATGTCACTCATTCTGCATCAAACTGAAGTGGAGCTTGTGATCGTCATAATTCAGGTCTAGGAGGAGCGTGATCGTTTAAATGAAGGTTTCGCAGTGAACTGCAGCAACATTGTAAATTTCTACTGGAGCAGAGGGTTCAATTATCAGGAAAAAGAAGCTGGGCGTCCTCCAGTTTTATTGTCATTTCCGTTGCAACTGGAAGAGACGGGCCGAGTGTTTTCCTCCGCAGTGTGAGCAGAGCGCTCCATGAGAAAAGCCTCATAATACCGGGAAAACTTTCATCATAATGGGGGTGACGCTCTTTCAAATGAACACTTGCGATCCCATTTGCGCCTCTATGCGCCTTCATCTGAGAGACGAAACTCCTCATCTCGGCAGGGAAGCCTCCGCCTCATTAGCGGAGAGGAAAAGCCAGAAACGTTTTCACCTTCGTATCAAAGCCCTCGGACCCTCTGCCAACTCCATGCTTAACTAATGGAAAACATTGCATGCAGAGTTGCTTTTGGAAATAATATGTTTATTTGTGTTTAGTGACTGAGAGAGCCACAATCAACTGAAAGAATTATTCCTGTTCCTTAGGTCAAACATCTCACAGTTCTTCATTAGAAGTGTCACTCATCATAGCACATGTTCTTAAGTCCCTCTGTGTTGTAGATTACACCTTGTGTTATACATTATAAGGGCATCTTATACTCTATTATGTCTATACATTTTAAAAGATTTGAATTTAAGAATAATATGTCAGTATGATATTGATATGCAGCCCTATCTATAATCCGCATATCTCTCATTTGAAGCATAATTAAGTCAGAAAGTGAAGATTTGCAAGTATTACCCCTACAGTAATTTAGATATGGCAAAACAGCATGGCATTCAGGCACACATAATTAAACGCATTGTCCCAGATAATATGGGGGTTATATGACAAAAAAAAATCATTCAATGAGGACTTTTTCCAAAGGAAGATATCAGAAGCGGCGGGGCGGGGAGCAGCCAGCGGTGCTCATCACTCAGACGGCGACAGGCAGCCTGACAGCTCTCCAGCTCCGGCTGTACGCGTCAGTACAACCCTGACAGCTCCACATTCCCCCTCAGCCAGCACTTTTCCGATTGCCTCGATAATGTCACTGACACTGTGGTTAATTTCCTGACATTCCGTACTAAAGTTGAAACGCATCACTTATATATGTGGAAGTACAATATTTCAGCATTTCAGTCACCTGGGTTGATGGAATAGAACGTAGCTTGCTTGGAGAAGGGTGGATTATCTTTAATTCTCATGATTGCTGTTGTTTTTGCAGACTGGGACAAGGTCACTAGTGATAAAGGCCCTTCTTCCTCCCCTCAGGATACGTGCTTTCTTATCCACTTTTTGGACGGGGAAGTTTTACTTCTGTTAAATGAACAGTGATTTATACTGTCATTCGGGGCAAAGAGCAGTTTTCATCAATACAGTCGGTACAAATGGTAAATTCCCTGTATTGCTTCAGGCCTGTGATATATTTGTGGTTTAAAGTGCCAAAAAATCATTTCAATTACCCCCTCCTCTCTGGAACTTCTCTCTCTGGAGCTCAGAGCGCTCGCATGTTTGAGACAAGCTGTGCGAAATGGCTTCCAGGAATAATTTTCATTGAGATTAGAGAAAGAGAAGTCGATCTTCCCCTCTCAGAAATAGCTGTGGTATAATCCCCCCCTCTATCTGAGCACAGGTGATATCAGCGCTGCAGGATTAACTGTCACACAGGGGACAGCAGTCGAGAGGAGCCCGGGTTGCCCTGTCACACATATCTGCCATGTGAATGCGAATTTGTGTGAGTATCAGGGTTGTCTTTACTAAAACTATACATATCTACATGTCTACACGCAGTAACACTGGGTCAGTGATGAGTCATGTTTGGCGAGAGGAGAAAGTCAAAAACTATATAATAGGTTCATGCTGGTGTTCATGCATGAACCTATTTCTTCTTGTCATTTAAAAGTCCTTTTTTTAAGATCATTTTTCCTCACAAAAATTAAAATTTTGTGAGATTTTTTAACACAAAGTGTCAAATGGAATAATCAAAACAGAATGATAAATATTAAATAGTTAATACAGTTAAAAAAAATTTGTTTAATTTTCTATTACCAAATTTTTAGGGTTGCACCTCATGAAAGTTTTGTCCCACTTATGAGTCTGGTGATAAGTTCTTTGTATATATATATATATATATATACTGATATATATATACTGTATATAAGAGAGAGAGGCAGAGACATTCCTGAAATTGTCCATTCGCTTCTCTGTTCCCTGAATATTGACTTTCCAGTCATAGTCTTGCAACCATAGCTAAGGCGTGATGTCTAAAGTTTGTTCTAAACTATTTGGGCAGTTCGGAGGCTGCTTTGAAATTTTGTTCCTTTATAAAAAACAAAAAAATAATAAGCAAAATAATGAAACAAAGGTTAATATAAACTCACTGTACTGTTCTGCACGATGTGTTAGGATAACTTACAGCAGCACTGACATATCGGCTGGGGCCACTCCAGCCAGGCCTGTGTGTTTAGATTGCATCAAATTAATGAATTGCTCTTCATCCCCAAGTTATAGTTTATCTACAACTGTTAAAGCTGTCAAAACTTACAATCATCTGCTAGAAATTGAGGACCTTTGTTCACCTCTGTGTGACATGTTGTTTTTAAAATATCTGCAAAATCTCAAGCAGTAAACGCGTCACAATTATCAAGAACCACCAACCAAGTCGAGTTGTTACGGAATCGTAAGTGTTCTCTTTTATACTTCAGAAAATGTAAGTAGACGTAATTATCCTCCCCCGAACCTTTCCGCTGCCACTCACAATAATTACTTTTTTTTTTTCTTTTTCCATTGAGTTAAATTTATATTGGCAACAACCTTCAGGTGGATTCACACTCAGCAGGCTGTCAGTCTGGACATCCTGCTCTGCACATGTCCACCCACAACTCGCGTGAACCACAGATTTATTTCTGCAGTACAGCAGGCCGGACACACACTCCGAGCACCGTGCAGACGGCCAGGATGAAATCCTGTGCAAATGTTCAGCACCTTCCAACCTTCCAACATCTCTCCTCTACTACAACCAGGGTCCAGAATTTAAAATGCAAATTTTTTGGAAACAAATTGTGTTTAAGTGCTGCTGCTGCTCTGCTTAAGCGTACAAATGTTACTTTTTTTCCTCCATTAATTCTGCTTTCTAGCCTTACACCTACGTGATGTGCCCTATAATTACTTTCTTCCAACGGTGTTAGCATTTTGTTGTTTTCTAATATATATATTTTTTAAATTCCCCCTCCACTCAAAATTTGGATTTTAAGGTTCGCTTTGCAGAGTGATACATGTGCAGAGTTTGACCCGAGAAGGCTGTTTTTATATTCATCTGCTGAAAAGTAGAAGGTTTGCCCGTGCGCATTACAAATCCGATTAAGGGTTTAGGCCGGGGTCAGGTGGCGGCGTGAGTGAAGGAACAAATACAAGCGACGTAATAGTAAGGCTATTTGTGAACAGGCATCTCTTCTGAAATAATATCTGCTCTCCATTGAACGCTTAATTCTTGGAGGCCGGGCCCCCCTGCAGAGCCGCGGAGATGTGAGGTTCGGGGCAATGCTGTTGCCATTGTATTTTCTGAAAGGACAAATATCCAGTTACACGTAGATGGATTTTCCACATGTCATGGCACTCGGGTTGAATGAAGCAGCGGGAGGAAATGCTCGCGCAGGCATCGTTAATGCTTTTTTTTTTTTTTTGGCTATCACTATCATCACAAGAGAATAGTTGCAGGGTTGCTGAGTCATCTTGCAGCATAAGTAAACTAGATTTCTCCGTGTTGATTTTACGGTAGCCATGTTTTTCAGCGTGCACGGCTCACATCAATGAGCATGAATCCGTGCTGTTTCCTGCTCAACTGCAGGGAAACCGTCTATAAACCGGTTGCAAGCCGCTAAACGGATTCAACATGACTTTATTAGGTTAAATTGAGGACCTGCAACCATAAAGGCACCATAGCCGTGTTTGTTTGGGTTAAATTTGACTGCCTGACTGCCGTTGGTGCTCTGGGAAGTCGGAAACAGACCCTAAGCACTTGGGCTCGGTAATAAAAGTTGCTCCTCATTGCGGTGCCTGCAGGACTGAAACTGTAAACGCCAGAGAACCCGAGAGGGAACTCACAGGAGAAATCTCAGAACTCCTCTAGACATAAACCTGCACGTTTATTGTTATGTTGCGCGCAGGGGAGGTGTACAAAGCGGGATTAAACACATTAGTCAAATTCACTTTGGTGGAAATAACATCCTTCGGCAAATTGAAAAGATCTTCTGATGTGTGCGCGCGGCAGTTCCTGTTTGAGGCTTAAAGCAGTGCAAACCTCCCCTAAACAGAACATGCCAAATGTAGCTTTCTGGAAGTTTATTTTATTGTTTGTTAAGTTTTTCATGCGCTGCCTATCATAGTCATGTGGCTTTAGCTCCTGGCTCAGATCACAGTTTTACAATTCCCCTTTTCTCCTTGCTATTTGTTTCATTAAAACAACTGCAACTGCAACTTGTTTTAGAGTGCTGTTTGGAGATAAAATTCCTCAAAGAGAGGATGATCCATCGGCCCATTTGTTTGAGCTTATCACGCCTCTGGTAAAATTCTACTGAACGGCTCACATCCAACACACTTAAAATCACATAACTACTGTGGTTGGCCCAAACCTCACATAGACTCACAGCTAAATCAAACTGGCTGCAGAAACTGCGTGTTAACTGTCTCGTAAGGTGTCCCTAACGCTGAAATAATTGATGTAATTCAGGGTCATGATTTGGATGATTTGATTTGCCTAAAACCTGCCTTGGCGCCGACAGGTCAGCTTCTCTTAAAGTGATTTCTCTCGCCAATTAGTTTCATCCTCTTTACCCACCTCAAAGTGGAGTGTAAAAAAAAGGCTTCACAGGCCCTTCTGAATGACAAATGGGATCGTTAAAAAAAATGGCAATCATGTGTTTACCCTGCTCACCCCCTCCCCATTCATATCAATCCCAAAAGTTGAAGCTCTTTCCTTTAGGCTGTGTTATTTTGCTGACCAGTAACATTGCTGTCTATTCCATCCCAACACCTCTACCAGTCTGCTGATGCACCATCGCTGTATGCTGCAGTTCTCTCTCCTGCCCCCAACCTCCTCCAAATGTGCTATTTCGGGTGTTGTTGACTTAACTAGATTTTATGTTCATGTTTGTCCTGCTTGGATACTTTTAAGAGCTCCCCCCCCCCCACCCTGCCTTTTTTCTTTTTATAAAAATAGCCTTTAATGATGTTGTTTGCATATGTGAACTTGTGCTTTTATGTTGTTGCCCTGCGCCGGAGAGCACGTTGTCCTCCTTGCATTTGAAATCTGAAATGCAGTTGTCGTGTCCATAAAAAGCTCTCGCAGAGTTTGGCACTGGAAGATTGTTTTCACTTTTATGTACCGCAGGAGGAAATTGGGTATGCGTTCACCTTAAAACTCGCTTTACCCTGCAGTTTGGAAGCTGGTCAGGGTCCAGTGATGTGGAAACTTACAACCTACAGTGTGCATACACTGAAAAATGAACTGTTACATACACTTTAACCTCCCAAATGAGTCCACAAAGGGAACGTTATTAATATGAAAAAAACATTTCATTCACTTTCTTACAAACTAAGAGCCTCCTGCTGTGCTGGTTTTCCTCAAGTTCTGCTGCGGCAAAACATGCTGCATGGGAACAGCTGGATTCGAACACCTGTATGACCCTCAATCGGGAGTGACATTGAGAAAAGGCTGAAACGTTCCTATCAATAAATGAATGTGTCCCCCATTACACTACAGCATCACCCAACGCCTCATCCTACTTCAAAAAAAAAAAAAAGGGGGTCGAGGCAGGTCCGATGACGCTCTCCTGCAGGGAGGTGAGGGAAGTCTTCTTTCTAGAATACCCGGAATGAAGGTCAGTTTTCTGGGCCGCCGTTTCCCACAGTGGCCATCATCCCCGCCTGAGGAGAAGGAGGAGGAGGAGGTGAGGTGGAGGCAACGCGACCGCTGCACGGTTACGCAAGACCGGGGGAAAGTGCATCGGCAGCACTGAGACCTGGCTCAGAGGAGGGAGAGTGCCAACAGTACACAAAAGACAAGGGAGGGCAGGAGGGGGAGGGGTGAGGGGGGGGGGTAATTCAATCACATCAGCGTCCTCATTCACAGGACAGAGAGACAGAGAGGGAGAGTTATGAACAACTAATGAAATAAGCCAAAGCTGAGTCAGATATTTGTCCCCCTGTCCCCTCGCTCTCTTGTGGAGACGAAGGTGCGGGCCGGAGGAAGCGGGACGGAGTTCGCTTCCGGTTGCTACGGTGACCCCCCCCCCCTTCCGTTCGCTTCAGGTCAAAAGGTCGTGAGTACAAGTCACGCGAGAAAGGAAAAAAGGAGAGACTCCCGTGTGAGTTCCCACCCAACGTAATCCCTCTTCCCATCATGCCCTGATGTCCAGTCTGATTCCTCCTGTCACCAAACCAGATCTCTGATGCTTGAAGAAGTTTCATATTTATTGATTCTAGAACACTTTTAATTGTCTACTGACACTTCTTTACACAATGTGCATGTACTTAAAGTACAGTAGAGGTTAGGATTAGGGAAAGATTGCGGTTGTGGTTAAAAACAGCAAAGACTGATTGCAGGTCTGTGAGAAGACGACTACATTAGAGCCGCCCACGACTTCCTGCTTTGACCAAGATGTAAATTGTGCATCTGATTCATCTGATAAGAATTCCTCCAGATACGGGGCCACTGCTATAAATGTAGAGTTTCAGCATTGATAATTCACCAAAACAGGGGTGTATTCCATATAAAGTACATTTAGGAAGTTCTCTGCTGAAAAAAAACTGTTTGTTTTGTTGTTGGAAAAAAAAGACATATTTACATTGTGGAAATGCTGCAGCTTATTTACGGAAAATCGTAAAAAAGGAATCACATCAGATCCAGTCCAGTTCCACTTATTCCTGTAACTCAATAGAGCATTTCTTTTGTATTGAATTTGTAGACATAAAAACAATTGTTGACTAAAGTACTAACACTAACAAGTACAATTTTGAGGTTCTTTTCCATGAGTATTTCAATTTGATGCTACATTGTACTTCCACTACACTGCATTTCAGATATTGTACTTTATTACCCTTTATTTATTTAACCGCTTTAATTATATTGTGAAACCAGAGGTTTGCAACCTTTTTGTGAAGAGTGTGTATTCCAGTCACATTTCACATGTGATTTGTTCCCCCCGCTAAACTTCTCATATGGTTTCATTTCAATAAACGTTCAAGTGATCTAATATTTAACCAAAAAGTCAAAGATCAGAGATAAAGTCCAAAACATTTCCTTTGTTGTCTCGTGAGTCGTTTGGATTCATCTGCTGACCCATTGGAGGTCAGAAGAATCAACTTTCTACACGTGCTGACCTGTTTATGTGGGACTGAACTGTGCTCTTTTGGTTCCACGTTCACACCATCTTTAAACCTTGAGGCTTTCAAAGTGGTTCATCAAATGATGCGGCGGCTCCCCCTCGGTTGTGTCTAAATTGTCGACTTAGTTGCGGCGCTGTCTTTTCACCGGGCGCCCCTGCATGCATAAATGTAACATGGTCTTACAGACATCCTGAGCAGACAGCCTGAGTCCTGTGTGCACACTACCAGACCCATGCTGTGCGAGGAAATTGCGATTTCACTCCCGCCACCCGGTAGTTGCTTCTCCCTTTTGCATTTGATTTGTCCGACCCCGCTGCGAGTCCCTCTCCTCTCCTTCATTTATATGCCAGCGTGCTGACATCTCGGTGACGACGTTCATCTTGTAAATTACTCATTCTAATCAGACACATAACTTTGCCGTCTTATGCAGCCTCCACCTTTTGCCGTCCCTTGTGCCCTTTGAAGAGGTGGAAAAATTGACTGTGGATGTTCTGGTAGTGCAGTGAATGACAGATCAGACCGGAACGAGTCCAGGGGGTTAGCTGCGACAGGGCTTCATTGCGCGGGAAAAGGTGAATGGTGGCAACTGGAGACGCCTTTGCACCAGACCTGTCAACAGAACGCGCTTTGCCTAAATGACTGAAGGGCTAAATGAGACATGATCACTGCTCGCTACTGCAGGTGATTAAGGAGATGATCCTCCAAGCCTCTGTTTCCCTGTCCTCGTCTAAAATCCATCTGGGCATAGACTGTCTCGGAAGGAAATTGGTGATTTGTCCCGGTGCTTACGTGTTGCCATTAGGAGTGTATTGCTGTAGTTGATTTCTGTTCTGTTCTGTCAGGTGATGGACCTCAGTGTATGCATAGGCGTAAAGTGATATAATGATAAAACATTTAGGGCTCTTATATAGAAAAAAATAAATAAATAAATAAATTGTGTCTGTGTTGACTCAGCAGGATGATATTACATGAAAAAGTTGATCTACGAGAGAATAGATTTATAAAAGCAGTACATGATGTCTGACACCCTACTGCATTGTATTACTTTATATAAATTATCACCTGATGCCTGAATTTTGAGTTTACCTTCATACAAATAAAGACATGAGGAAAAACTGTGCAAATCAGTGCAGAAAAATGTATATTGGAGGAGAGCAGGCTCCTTTAGGGTGTCCAACCCAATGCTTAAAAACAAAACCTTTGCCCTTGAATATGTGTGTGTGTGTGTGTGTGTGTCTGTGTGTGAACTGGTGTCAGCTTTTCCCATCATCAGTGATATCACCGACCGTCTGTCTGACTCAGATCTAGAGCCTTTATCTTCTGAATGTGTGTGTTTGTGTGTTTGTGTGTTTGTGTGTGTGTGTGTGTGAGGTCAAAAGGAGGATTATTTTTTAGGCCGAAAACGCCTGAGCTGATAGAGACAGTCTAGGAACCTCCTACAGCATACATCATATAAAACTGTTTGTTTTTCTTTTTACTAAATGAGGCTGTCTCACTTCTATGATAGGTTGATGACAAGCCTTATAACCCATTGTTGGGGTTATAAGTCATGATCAGCTCAATGGAAGCGAACAATGTTTTTTTAATCCTTTTAGATCACATCTCTGCTCATGTTTTCAATTTTTTTACTATAATTGCCAAACAAAAATTATTTTTAGTTTTGTGTGTGCATGTTATTATATAAAAAATCATTCATCATCTCTTCTGGTAAAGCAAAAACAATCCTGTCATCTTGTTGAGAGCGATTTCAACCAATAGTATCATTACATCCACCTGTCAATCAAGGTGACAGGTCGCCCTCCTTAGAACATAAACTGAACATCCTGCACATGCTCAGAAGCTTGTTGTCGTATGCACAGTATATACATGAAATTAAACTCAAAATACCATTTTAAGCGTAATTCTTCTTAACTGAAATGATAAAAAAAGTCTTTTGAATCCTTTTAGGTCGCATTTCTTGCCATATAGTTTGCTTGTTTAACTTTGGTGACAAAAAAAGGAAAACCCAAATCAGATCAAAATCTGTTTTTTTTTCTTTTTACTAATTTGCAATATTGTGTTTGATTCATAAAAAATCTAAATACCACTATCACTAGTTTCCCCCCTTGCTGTATCTCTGAAGACCTCTTGTTGAAAACCCCCCTTGGTGCAGGGTGAGCCCAGCATAAAAAAAAACAAAAAATTTGACTTTTATGGCAGTAGATAATGAAATCATCTGTCACTAAACACCATGTGGCATATTCAGGTCAGGGTGAAATATCACAACATAACCCAAAAATGAGGGTGCACAGGATACATAAAAAAAACATTAGGGTGACGTGTATGTGATCTATTGGCTATTGAGGCATTTTTTGTGACCCCTATGCATGCAAACGCTGGCCCAGATCCTCTAATCACCACCACAGACATGTGGCGCAGTGAGTTCCATTATTACACACACAGCGTGGTGCGCCATCAGCCTCTGTTGTGACACACACACACACTCGTGTGTGTGTTTTACTGGAAAGGGAGCGGGCGAGGAGGAGGGCTGTGCGCAACGCCGGTGCCAATGGGCGCAACGCTATCTAATTAAACCCCTACCACGTAATCCCTCCTCCCCCCACCCCCCCACCCCCCGGTTTAAATCCACTCCGCCGGCGCACACCATTTAAAACACACTGTCCGCTGTCCCGTCACCACCGGATCGCCGCCCCCCCCCTCCCACCACCACTTCATCTGGAGGAGAGGAAGCCGCCAGCAGCAGCAGCAGCGCCGCCACTGCAGCCTCTCTCTCCCCGCGCCGTGGACATGGTTTGCGGGGCTCGGCCGCTGTAGCGAAAAAGGAGCCACTTGATCAGCCGAATCGGCGTGTGTTTGTGTGTGTGTGTGTGTGTGTGTGCGGGTGTGTGTGTGTGAGTGTGCAGCGATCATCATCAGCAGCAGCAACGGTAGTAGTAGTAGTAAGCAGCCGGAGGTCTCCGTCGGTCCTCCGTTCACCAGGAGCTGCGGAGGAAGAGCGAGCCGAGCATCCCGCGCCTCTCCCCGGCAGCGCCGCGCACCGGCCCCCGCTGAACCGGAGCAGGAGCACCGCTCGTCCTCCTCCTCGTTCTCCTCCTCCGCTGCCCCCGACACCATCTCGGCTGCATCGGGTAAGAACAACATTACAATACACTTCACTTGCAGATTTTTTTTGTTGTTGTTGCTTATTTTTAAGCCGCTTTTCGAGGCGGATTGCCGCGGCCGCTTTATGTCTCTCGCCCGGTGGAAGCGGACGCGTGTTTCGGACGGAAAACATTCCTCCGTTTTCACACAGATGTTTGGCGTTTTACGAACGACAAACACCCCCCCCCCCCTCACACAGACACACACACACACACGATGGTCCACGATAAGCAGGAAAAAAAACGGGGCACCTCGTTCAGCCAATGGGAGGGAAGCGATGCGGGCCTGGACGTATTTATGAATGATCTTAACGCGGCGGGACAAGAGGCGGAGGACGGATCCTCACCTCTCCTCCTCCTCATCCTCATCCTCATCCTCCATGATGATCACCCCCCTGAAAGCAAGCATCTGATCTGCTGCCCGCTTTCTACACTTTAGAATCACCTGTAATTTCCCTGTTGAGGCTGGACGTGTGTGACACAGTTAGTTACAACACTGTTATGGCCAATAAATCCTCTATATGCACTTGAATTGTGTCTATTGTTTTTCAGTAGTAAGTTGAAATCCCTGTAATGTAAACGGAATGAGGTATGAATTGAATGATCTGAGGTGTAAACTTGTTGCAAATGAGGTTGTCTCACTTCTATGATAGGTTGATCAGCTCAATGGGAGCAAACAATCTCTTTTTAATCCTTTTAGATCACATCTCTGCTCATGTTGTCCATTTTTTTTAACTATAATTGCCAAACAAAAATTATTGTTAGTTTTGTGGGCATGTTATTATATAAAAAATCATCATCTCTTCTGGTAAAGAAAAACAATCCTGTCATCTTGTTCAGAGCGATTTCAACCAATAGTATCATTACATCCACCTGTCAATCAAGGTGACAGGTCGCCCTTTATAGAACACAAACTGAACATCCTGCACATGCTCAGAAGCTTGTTGTCGTATGCACAGTATATACATGAAATTAAACTCAAAATACCATTTTGAGCGGAATTCTTCTTCCTGAAATGGATAAATCCTTTTAGGTCGCGTTTCTTGCCATATAGTTTGCTTGTTTAACTACATTTGGTGAGGAAAAAAAAAGGAAATCCCAAATTAGATCAAAATATAATCACATTTTCTTCTGTAAAAGCATCAAACGTGTCCGTGTCACCTTGCCCAGAGTGATCTCAACCAATCAAATCAAGGCGATTGCTCCTCCACGATGGGATGTGAGAGGAACTGTAGTCGCTCGCCCGATTCTTCCACTTTTCAGCGGTCCAATCAAATTCCTCCATAAGTTCCAAGTTGTCCCGCCCGGATGACCTCTTCATTGCCGGAAAGACATTGCGATACGGAAGTCTGATAATCTCGTAATGGGGTTTTCGGGTGAACTTTACGCTGTGGAAGTGGCGATCTGCATCTAATCATGTCAATCCATATTGGACATGGAGAGCTGAGGCTATCTCGCTAACCGTGAGTGGCGTCCGGGACCAAATAAATCAAATCAAGAGACGGGGTCCCGGTGGCCCTCTGGGTATAGGATGTGTCATCTTCAATTATCGTCTGTCATTGAGATGTTTCGGATCTCTTGCTCCTCTTCTTCCTTGAGATAACAGGCCTGCTTTCGCCCGAGTTCACGCCGATATGATACACTCGCCTTCACGCTTCCCTCGCCTTCAGAACAATCCCTCCAGCAATCAACAGGTCCACGTAACACCGGGCTCGAGAATGTGAAACTTGCAGCTGGAAGTCACCTGTCACCCACTGGAGGAGAGTCAAAGGAGTCGTTTTAGTTTCACTGGGGGGCAAAATAACACCCTGGTTTTATCGTGCCTTTCAGCAAAATGTGCCGTCGCCCGTCGGGGAGCTTTTAATGAAAAGACTGATGAGAGATACAGCGTTATTGGGTGTGACCTCGGGTTAATGGAAACGTGGCCCGTGGTGCAAGGCACGCCCCTACCAACCCCCCCCCCACACACACACACACCCGATAAATTGATTCATATTTTATGGAGCATGTCCTGAGGAAAACCTGTTTGGGTTCAGAAACAGGACGCCTGCTGCCTGCTAATGCTAGTCTAACTGTTACATAAGAAGATAAACGTGTGCCGGAGCACTACTTTCTCTGTCACTCAGGCTCATATCACTCTTTTGGACACACACACACACACATATATATATATATATATATATATATACATATATACATATCAGCAGAGGCTTTAACCCTCAGGCATTAAGCAGCAAGCAAATGATGGGTGCTGTAGTCAAGGTGTTTTGCAGCGAAGCAGGTGGTTTGCAACATGGAGAGAAAGATAGATAGAAAGAAAGAGAGAGAGCGAGGGGTGGCGGTGGCTTCCTTATCTCCTCTTACTCGTACTTTAAAGGCTGTTTCATCCTCTGCTTGCAGTGGCTCTCACCGGAACAGGAACACATCCTCCTGCAGCAGGTGACCTTGTTGCTCGTACGGCGTTGCTAGAAATACTTGACGGGTCGCCCCTGAATTACGCGGAGGCCCGAAAGTCACTTTTGGATTGAGGTGGATCAGGATATGCAAAGACTCGGTGGCCATGCCCAGAAATCTCGGCCTAACCACCACCTCCAACCGGCCACCTCCGCCAAGGTCTGCTGCTCACACACCGTCCGGCAACGTGATGCATGTAGAAGGCCGGTGGAATAATCTCTGAGGACAACTGTAAGGGCTTTATGGTGGGGGGTGGGAGATAGAGCGTGATCATTAAGAGAATAGCAATGAGGTGGAGATAAAGGCTCCGTGGCTCTGGGGTCTGCCGTGGCACAGTAATGGGGAGCAAATGCTTCTGTTTTTCTGAGTTATGTTATGTTTTCGTCTTTAGTGTTTTTTTTCCCTTTATTTTTAATTAGCAAGTACCAAGCTGCTACTTTGCACAACGATTGTAATGATGACTAGAGCTGTTAGGGTTCTAATGTTATCAGATGATAAAATGGATAGATACAGTAGAAAGAAGTACTTAGGCTTTTCTCTCTACAACAAGTAATGCATCTTAATTAGCATATATATATATATATATATATATATATATATATATATATATATATATATATATATATATATATATATATATATATATGCTAATATATATATAATAGCGAGTAGTGTTTTTTCATGCTGCATTTCCAGGATATTTAAAGACTCACAATTGACATATTAAAAAAAAGAATGGTCAAAAAGGAGGCAACAAAAAAAAAAATCTTTTTAGCTTGATATGTTTAGAAAATGTTTCCTTGAAATACTGGATCCTTAGAGTACCCATGATGCAACTCTAAAAGCACCTTTTATTAAGTCATCGCTGCCTCCTGAATGTCCATTTCTCTCATACCACCCCACACACTTTGAGCTCTGTAAAAAAAAAAAAAGGCAGAGCCAAAATAACTACTTGGTTGACATTACTATGACATCATCAGGATTATTGCTTTGGTTTGTCAGAACTCCCCCGGAGCCACAGAGGATATTACACAACTGCATTCACATGCTGAGTATAGTGCTCCTCATGACGAGAAAATCCGACTTCACATTGTAAAACTGGTGCAGCACTACTCCGATGAACTACATTGTATTTGGGAAGTGGTGCAGAAGAAAGAAACTCACATATATATAGATATAGATAGATATAGATAGAGAGAGAGAGACTAAGGAGGTTTGCAAGTCATGTGTGGTTCCTCCTCTGTGGGTGAATTGTTTTCATATGTATGGTATTGGGATGAGTTGGATGTGGCCTGCATGGGTTGATACGAGGTCTGTGTTTCCCATGAACGCCTCCGGCCCTGTAATCTGCTCTGATCCTACTGGGAGGGGCGTCTCCCGCCCGTCAGACATCCAGTCTGATAAAAGCCTGCGATAAGGCCGGGAGAGCAGCTGCTCTGCTGGAGGCAAAAGGGCTCGTAGGAAAAAAAACGCGTTCCGAGGCGGCGCCGGACGTGGAGGGTCTGCCGTTTACCGCGGGGGCCGTGAGTTGTTTTGGATCCCGTTGCTTTCATTTTTATGAATGGACCGGACTGATTGCACCCGCGCGGCGGCACGAGCAAATCAGTCGTGAAGCCGGAGCACGGACCCCCTTGTTATGAGGTGTCGCTGCTCAGCCCTGAGTTAATCCAATCAAAAGACGGCGGTGTGGAATGATTTGACTAAAGTGCTACGTGATTCCTCTTTTTTTCCTTTCAAATTATCAGGAAAAAAAAATCAGGGATGAACAAGAAGACGCCACAAAAGGGCAGAACCTAAAGGATGAAAGAAATCACATGAAAACACATGTGGCAACATATATATATATATAAAAATAAATGGCTGCAATACTGTGGCTTCACCTCCCGTTCTCTCCTCTTCTTTATAGCCATCATAAGGCTGAAAGGGCAGCCAATTACTCCCAGTGCTCGGCATGTGGTTTGGATAACAAAGTCAGCGGATGGAGAAAAATGTGTGAGCGTGTACAATGTGTGCATTTGTGCGTGTGTGTGTTCCTTAGCATGAAAGAGCCCTCAGCTCTCAACTGATAAGGCGTGGTGGAGAACACACTCCAATACCTCTGTCGAGATCATATCTCAAAGCGGCTTCTTCCTCTTCCCCTCTATCCATCTACCTTTCGTCAAGCAGTCAGACATTTCTTTTCTTTCTTTCTTTTTTTTTTTTAAACAGCTTAGGAAAAAATATCTAAAATGAAGCCATTTCTGTCTCACCGAAAACCTTTTATTTCAACGCGGGCTAGATTAATGCAGCTCCCTTTTCTTTGTCTGCAGCAAAAAAAAAATCTCACCTTTCTACAATTATCCTACACTCTTCTTTGCACAGGCTGCCTGCAGCTTTAGAGTGGATTTTAAAGTCCACCTTATTGTTCCTACAGAGAAAGTTGGACAATAATAATAATCTATTATTATTGTCTTGTATCAACCCATGTAGGCCATATTATTGTCACTTCAACAATAAGAAGTTGTTGAAGTGACATAAATTAATGTCAAATATCAACAGCAAAACTGTTTTCTTTTCTTTGGCACTCATCCGATTAGGAGCTGGTACCAAATATTGCGTTCCTATCCATCCCTAGTGACATCACAAACTGTGATGTGGAAACTTACTCACAAGTCTATGTCTTTACCAAAACGCACCAAACAGTCCATTCCAACCAGAGGTGTTTAGTTTAGTTTTAATCTCACTAAATAAAGAAGAGCCAGACCTACAAAAGGAGGTTGTTTCTGTGCGTTCCACTCTGCACCAAATGACAAACTTTGTGTTCCCTCTTCTGAGAACACAACTCGGGTCTGAATGAACCAATCGAGATGTTTGTGAAAAAGTGAACCACGCTGGAGTCTATATGCTACATAGTAAAAGTTGTATACCCTGGTGTGGACCAAATAATTTAGGTAATAAACTAGTGGTGTGAAAGTTCCCTACACACTGTACACTGTTTCTCCATAATGTTTTATATTAGGCTACTATACACCAGGATACATTATAGAGTAAGATAAGGAGCAAAATGAAGCTCAAAAAGGACAAAGAAAAAAAACAATATTTTCATATTGTGAAAACATCTGACTGACGAACATTTGTAGGCACTAACAACAATTGACTGAGTCTCATAGATGTTAAAATGTAAAATGCTGTATTGCATTCGCTAGTTTGTATTTGGAACCGTGATTCACATCAGAGTAGTTCCTGTTACTGCTGCAGAACCAGAACCGCTCCATACGACACCTCCAACCTCATCTCGCCCTGTTCATTCTGTGGCACAGCACCACAGAATGAAAACTGAGCACCGCACCTTGATTCCACTTCTTTTTTTTTTTTTGAAGCAGGCTGTCATTGGCTATCAATACGAATTTCCCTTTAGCCTACATACAATTTGTATTGTAAATGTAATTTATCCAATAATGGTAAAAACTGACTTTTAACATTATTTTTTGGGGGAGGGGTTTCTAGCACCACACGATGCTATTTGGCCTGTAGTAAACAGTCTAGTCTGGGTTGCAAACACATAAGTCAAGTGATGATAGTGGTAGTGGTAACGACTTAGAAACAGTTCAGCTTAGGCACAGCCTCTCCGACCTGTTGTGTTGGTAACCTGGACGCTGTCTGTGCTGTGGTATGGCAGAAATATCAAAAACCCGTCTAATGGCCCAGCCTCCCTCTGACCCTTCAGTTTTACCTTTCCTACACCATTTGCTCCATCGTTATGTTTTATTATAGTGTGTTCTGTTTCACTGCCGCTTTTTGATGGCGCTCTACAGTTTTCTTTTTTTTTTACGATTAACACTTTCATGATTCCTATTACTTGTTGTTGTTTTTTTTTTACCTTGTAAAGCACCTTATAAACTTAAGTTTAGGAAAGGTGCTGTAGGAGTAGGCTTTATCATTATTATTTCCACCATCCATCATTTCTCTCCCTCGATCTCCTCCCTCTCAGCTTTAATTTGCCACATTTAGCTTTTTATTCTCCCCTTCAGAACATTGTTTTTTTTTTGTTTAGTTCCTCCTTTCTGCACGTTTTCAAAAGGCTTCCTGAGAAACACAAGAGTGGCTTAATTAGTCCCTTTACGCCGAGAAGCTGTATAATAGATGTAACAACAATAATAATTTCTGTTCTCACAGCTCTCCCCCGACTCTTGACTCCTCCAGAGTTTCTCTTATGATTTAGACGCCTCCCTTACGCCTGAGCAGAATGTGAAGAATTTTATGGAAGAATCACCACCAGCTGTGTCTCTGCCTCGGTCAAATAAATACAAAGAGAGAGCTTGACGTTGTGTATTCTGTTTATATATATATGTGTGTGTATATATATGAGAGGAGTCAAAGTGAGTTCAAATGTTCCAGGTGAAAAATTATAACTTGTTTCATCCCTTGACAGCGTCAATTAAGCTCAGCGCTTTTACCCGCCTGCCTCTCGCAGGGCTTTCTGGCCAATAACAGAGGGCTAATCAGAAATAGAAAAAAAAGAAGGGAAAAAAAATCGATCTGGCGCCGGCTGGCTTGGATGCATTTACAAGCAGCCGTAATGACTGCAGACTCATTTTTCTGGCTGCTGGTGCAATCACATAGCAACCTTTCATTCCGCCGAGCTGTGAGCAAAAAGAGCAGCATTATCCCGTAGACCGTGTTCAATTAAACGTGCCGTCCGGCCTCTCAGGACGCAGCAGGACGAGACTCTTATCGTACGAGCTGCCGCACACGCCGCTTGTTCCTTTTATCTCGTTTGACAAGGACAGTAGATTGTTGGCGAAGATACTTTTATTCGCCGTTATTTTTTTTTGCAAGTCCATAAT
Organism: Eupleurogrammus muticus; assembly: GCA_036785175.1. Classification (NCBI taxonomy): domain Eukaryota; kingdom Metazoa; phylum Chordata; class Actinopteri; order Scombriformes; family Trichiuridae; genus Eupleurogrammus; species Eupleurogrammus muticus. The sequence continues at coordinate 6,429,229 of JAYKQN010000020.1, read as the reverse complement.
CGAAACGTGCATAAATGGCATCTGATTATCCCCATTCAGTCACGAGCAATAATACCGCAATTTCTAGCAGAAGCGTGTTGCTGCAGTCTCACAGGTCCAGGCATAACTCCTAATGAGTAATGAAGAGGTTTACATGTGCAGCGCTGAGTGGTATAGTGTGTTTGTAGGATAGACAATATCCGGTATGTTAATAACACACAAACACATCAGGGACCCACTTGGAAAAATATTACTCCAATAAGCACAATCAGGACCTGTGCACATCTGATATTAGAATGCATCTTTTTTTTTTATCTGCATATAGAGCACAGATCCGATCACGAGTGGTCACTTGAGAGGGATCAGTAGGACACATGTTAATACCAGACGTGCACAGGGCCCTGCTTATTACAACCTCCACAGGGTTCCTTTAAACCTTCGCACCCAAGGGACAGGCAATATGGCATCTATGTTTGTATCGCTTGTGTCATCACTCATGGGAAAATCTGCAGTTTCTCCGTGATCTAGAATGGATAGGAATTAGTAAATGGGTCAGTGACAAATCATGGTTTGGCAAGATGTTATAAAATGCATTTTTAATAAGCAAATTAGAATTAAATATACATTTTTGTTTATGTTGGTTCCTTGTAATTTAAGTCCATTTGTATATATTTTTTCCTACAAAAATCACAATTTAGTGTGATTTTTGACACATAAAAAGAATTAAAAAGAATAGCAAAACTTTAAATATTTAATCCACCAAATATTTTAAAGAGAAACTATACCAAGGTTTTTAGTGTTACACCACATGACAGTTTTGGCATTGACACAAATCCAGGAAATTGATGCTCGTCTTACCATGAGATTTTAAGTTGATATTCGTTGAATGTTGATTTTTCTCCAGTAAATGTAACCCAATCATCTCCTTTCCTTACATTCATGTCCATAAAATGCCATATTGCATTTGTAGTTTGGTCCGCAACCAAAGCTGGGCAGTGGTAAGAAGATTGGAGCAATTTATGAGGAAAAGGACCAGTAGATTGATAAATTTCAATATAATAATGACCTATGAACAATTAGTAGTAAGGAAAACTTCTGGCTACATCCCAAGAGACACGGTTATAAAATGTCCCTTTACATTTTACCTTTTTTTTATTATTCCATACAAAGTCTCCAAGACCAGGCATAGTGCTTCTAACATGCTAAATGATGGAATTTGTAAAAAAGACAAACCTGAAAAAAAACAATAGATATGCGGCCTTCCTGAGTGACACGTGCAGTGATTCTGCCTATAAATGAAGAAAAGGGAAAAAATGTGCAAACCCCCCCCAGGGTTTAACAGGTTCAGTAAAGGTTCAAACTGTGAAAGACCTACTGTACCGCGAAACCATTCTGCATCTTTTCTGTCAAGTCCATTACTTCTGGGTTACGTAAGAATTGGATGGTGCAACACAATTAATACAATAGTTCCTCCTGGTTTTGACTGTGGCGTTCATTCCTTCAAAGGTCAGCGCTGTCCAGACGATCCGCAAATGGGTCGATAGCAAAGTTCGCCGAAGTTGAGATGTCTCGTAGGTTTTGATCTAGAACTTAGAACTTACCTTGGGCCTACAAGGTACACAAGAAATTTATCTCATGTCTGTCTATTAGTAAGATACTTAAAAACAGCAGAGCAAGGAGCTGGATCTTAGACCTTGATGTGATATTTCCACTTCTCCTCGAAACTCTTGACATGCATTTTCTAGACCAAATAACCCCCGATAAACACACTAAACCTGGCTCCCACAGGCCGGTAAAGCTGTTATGTTCAACTACATGACATGTATGCATGCGTCATAATCCTGCATTTAGAAAAACACATGTTTTTCCAAAGAACTTTTCACGTTTCTTGGATAGCGAACAGCAAGTTGTCAGTTGTGAACGTGTGTATTTACTACATGTGGCAGTAAGACGCAAGCGGAGTGGCGGTGGGCTTAAACGGGAGGGAGCGGCGGGGAGCAGCTTGCTGGGCTGTCACCAATCGGAGGGCCACGCCGCCGCGACCCGCCGCGAGATGTGTCTGCGTTGTTGTCGCGGGGAGAGGAGAAAAACAGATGGGAGGGAAAAAGAGGGATGGAGAAAGCATGCGGAGAAAGTGAGAAAGAAGAGGGGGAGAGAAGGAGGTGGCGGTGAGATTGAGAGAGCGAGAGCTACAGCTGGTCAGACAGATTGTGCACATCCTCAGAAGCAGTAACTCTCACTGATTAGTTCATCTCCGCCGTGAAAAATACAGTAACGTCTGACTCGGCTCTTACATCTTACATACAATATCCTATATCAGATTATTTACACTGGCTGGGCTTTGCAATATATTTATTTATCTCAGCTGGACTGTAAACGCAGTCAAAATCACACCGCAAGAAAGTTACGGTGTTGTGTGAAGGGCTGCAATATTTCGAGAAAAACACTGAATTGTGATTTTTCTGGCAGATGTTGCGATTTCATTCATGATTGACATGACAAGTCGTTATGCCATTAAAACAACAAACGGCATCTAATGCAATAAGGAAAGCCCTGTTTATGAACAAGAAACATGCTTTATATAGGCTGCATCCAGGGCTTGAGCAGCATTATTAAAACTATAGATCTTAAGGAGCATCTATGTCTTAACTTGATGTAGAGCAAAAGTGGCACAAGGTCAGTATAGGAGGCAGTATGCACGTGTAAAATAGTGGATGAAGAAGTTAGAGTTAGGAAAATATCAGGATTGCTTTGCCTGAAATCGTGGTTTTCACTCTATAATAATTGTTCAGGCCTAGTTGTGTGTAAAGCTGTGAAGTTGTTGTACAAATTTACATCATTGTTTGTGTTTTTAATATTTCCAACATTGCATTTAATGTAAAATATACAGTAAGAATGCTTCACTGTGTAGTAGACTGTATATATAAAGTGTTTTGAGTGTAATATTCTACAGTGCACATTTAAGCAGCCTGTCCAATATTTTTTCTTTCAATCAGTTTTCTTTTGCGAGAACTAGACTAGACAAGACTAGAGATCTTTTTCATGGCGGCCATATTGACAGTAAATAGCAGGTAAACACAGATGATACTAACAAAGGTTCCCATTCCATTAATGCAGCAGAGCCTTTCCCACGGGTCAGCATGCACAACAGCAGCAGCAGCACGCTGACTCTGTTTGACCTGAATGGAAACCAAACCTCAGTCAGTATCTTTGGTAACACCTGTGTTTGCCCACTATTTCATGTCAGTGCTGTGAAAAAAAAAGTCTATCAAGACCTGACCGGCAACAATCTGCATTGGCTTTAGAGATAGACAGATTTACAGCTACACTGTCTGACCCTGACTTGGGGTCTTCACTTACAAGTGCAAAGGATTAATCTTAAATTAATAATAATAATAACTCATCTAGTGACTGTTTTTTTTACAATGTAGTGATATTTTGTAACGATATTCCATGCAAAAGTACTGATTAAAAATAACATATTGAGCCGTTCATCTCAGGCAGTTCCCTATGCACATCCTAACCCCATGCCTGGAAGTCCGGGGGAGCTGGCAACTGGTGGAGGTGATTTGTGGGTTGTGCACAGCTGCTGCTGCAGTCCCCCCAGTTATCAGAGGGTGCACCTTCATTACAGGTCTAGCAGCCATTAGGCTGCACCCATCACTCTACCTGTACACCATGCCGACCCATATGACTTCTGTGTGCACGCAATAGAACTGCTCTCACAGCGTTCCAACGGTAAATGTACACACGCTACTTGCATGCTACTTGCCCTGCTTGTTTTAGGAATCTCCCAACTCTTAATGCACCTTCTATTTAATACATCATTATTAAGCCCTTGACACAAATGAATCAGCATCAGGTGTGTTAGAGTGAGGGGGCACCACTGGTATCACTGCTGTAACTTATGATACATGTAATATGTATTTCTATAATAATACTATTGATGCTGTTGTTCGCATGGTTGCTAGGCATTTGTGTGTGTGTGTGTGTGTGTGTGTTTGTGTGTGTGTGTGTGTGTGTGTTGCAGTCCAGTCGGGGACTGTGATTGGTGAGAGTTCCCTGCAGGTGTGAGTGTGGTACCTTTCGTCTTAAGATAAGATAAGATAAGATAAGATAGCTCCTTTATTGTCCCACAGTGGGGAAATTTACGGTGCTACAGCAGCAGTTAGAAAAGTTACAAAAATGTTTTTTAAAAATTTAAAAAGGAAAAGAAAAATTAAAAAATTAAATTAAAAAACAATATATACAGATATATACAGGTATATATAAATATGAATAAAAAATATTGCACTGGTATATACAGGTATATATAAATATGAATTAAGAATGTATTTGCACTGTCCATTTTTTTCTGTTGTTGTTGGGGGGGGGGGTTACTGCGAGCTGTACTTGTTGTACAGTCTGACAGCTGTAGGAAGGAAGGACTTCCTATATCGCTCCCTCAGACACTTGGGATGGATTAGTCTGTTGCTGAGGGAGCTCGTCAGTCCAGACAGTGTGTCCTGCATGGGGTGGAGGTGGTTTTCCATCATTGATGATATCTTCCTTATCATCCTTTCCTCTCCCACCACCTCCACTGGGTCAAGGGAGCACCCCAGGACAGAGCTGGCCTTCCTGATGATCTTGTTCAGTCTCTTCCTGTCTGCAGCTGTTATGCTGCCTCCCCAGCAGACCACCCCATAATGTATGACTGATGCCACAACTGAGTCATAGAATGTCTTAAGGAGTGTCCCCTGCACTCCAAAAGACCTCAACCGCCTGAGCAGGTAGAGCCTGCTCTGGCCCCTCTTGTATAGCGCAGTTGTATTATCAGTCCAGTCCAATTTTTTGTTCAGATGAACACCCAGGTACTTGTAAGATGTCACCATCTCAATGTCCATTCCCTGGATGTTCACTGGTGCCGGGGGATTGCATACCCGCCTACGGAAGTCCACCACCAGTTCCTTGGTTTTCCCCGTGTTGATCTGGAGATGGTTCCGCTGGCACCAGTTGACAAAATCCTGCGTAAGTTCTCTGTATTCCCTGTCGTCATCATCCTCAATGAGGCCAACGATGGCAGAGTCATCGGAGAACTTCTGCAGGTGGCAGGTTGGTGACTTGTAGGTGAAGTCTGCAGTGTAGAGGGTGAAGAGGAACGGAGCCAGGACCGTTCCCTGTGGGGCCCCCGTACTGCAGACGACTGTGTTGGATACACAGTCCCGTGTCCTCACATACTGTGGACGGTTGGTGAGGTAGTCCAGAACCCAGGACGTGAGGTGACGGTCCACCCCAGTGTTCTCCAGCTTGTTCCCCAGGAGTGCTGGTTGAATCGTATTGAAGGCACTGGAGAAATCAAGGAACATGATTCTTAGTAAAGAACTTAAACACTTCTTGATAAATGAGACCCCTGAAATTGTTATTTCGAATGGGAAGCAGAGAGAAACCGTGTTAGTTGACTTGTACTCTTCTTTTTTATTTATTTTTTTTTATTTTGGAGGACATCCCTGTGCACAGAGAAGCTCATCAACAACATGATGAAGGATACAAGCGCTTCCAAGTAATTACAACTGAATGACAACTCGTTTTAATTATTTCAGCGTTACCTCTCACTATGAATGCTAATAGATAAGGTGCAGAGTTGAATTCCTGCTTGTTGCGAGAGCGCTTCTCGTCACACTTCCGGCGGTAGTAATCCGCAGCTCAGCGGTGACAATTATGATGAGAATTTGGCGTGAATCTCAGCGCTGCGTTAGAAGAGCGGCGCGTGAGCTTCTCAGCTGGAGCCTGCAGGAGATGACAAGGGAGGATCTAGAGAGAGATGAGGCCTCTGAACGTGTGATCTTTTCCACACGAGCCCACATCGAGCCCTGAACACCCAATGCCCTACCCACACCCAGCACTGCATTGTGGGATATCTCCATCAAGCAGCTTGCAGTGTGACATGATCTCTTGTGAAGGGGAAATTCTCGCTGACTTGTCGGTTTGCCTTCCTGAAAGAAAAAAAAAAAAACAAGAAGGGGCTCGCTGGTATTTTTAGATGCTTTTCTCTCTCGCCGTCGCCGATGCAGGGAATCGTAAAGTGAGCGTGTTTGTCCCATCTCGCTGCAGCGCGAGATTTAGGTTGCTTCTTTCTTCCCTGTCGTATCAAACACGGTGTGCCTCTGCCTTTTTTAAACTATCTATAAAGCAAGGAGCATCTGTCAGTCTGTGGCTCGCACATCTCTCGGACTGTTTGTTGGATCAAACTCAACTTTCAAATAGAGCTTTTGCATAACACTTGGATAGTTATTACTATTATTATATCTTTTTTTTAATGAAATTGTTAGAATGGATAGTCAAAACATCAATATTATCATAATTATCATTAGAAATTAAATTCCCATCAGACTGTTGTAGGAGTGTAGGGGGTAGTGTGTTTGCTTCGTAAGCACTTTAAATATAAACTACAAGTGTAAACTATGCTGAAACTACGAGATCCATTCACAGACCCCCAGGAAATCCCAACACTATTTTTCATGGATGGATGGATGTGTAGACAGATCAATTGTTGAACAAGTTCTTAAAACAATGAAAACACCAACAAGATTTATTATCATTTAAAAGACATACTATGAACCACTGGTTGCCTATAACCTAAGTTACACAATGACAGAATGAATATATGCTATTATGGTTATTGGTTTTTATACACTGTCTGCAATAAAACATCTAAAGCTAAATTCTTACCAAATGGAGGCATTAGGAGGAAACCTGATCAAATGGGATTCTGTGACCTAATTTGTTTCCCTTTAAGTGTTTATAATGTGAGAAAGTTTTGAGAACCAGTGCTCCAGACTTCGCAATATTATCCTCACCACTGTTAAAATAATGAATGCATGATGTAAGGCAGAATGTAAGACTGCAAAGTGGAGGTTAAAACATTTTATAAATATTATGCAAAAGTTTGATTTTTTCTGTTGTAACAATACTCTGGGGCAATACATTTCATACTGTAGGAAAACCTGTTTATTTCCCTATTAACTGATGCCCAAATTGTAGGGAACATTTGTAGGGAACATTTGTAGGGTGAGCTGAGCACAGCTGAGTATGTGGGTTGCGCTCATGAAAAATTTGCCAAATCTTCTCAGCCAATTCCAAACAGTTAATTCTGTTGCTGCGGTTGACTTCTGTTTCTGTCAGGTTCTGACAACCAGCTGCCTGATATGCATCTGTGCTATAAGGGGCCGTCCACACCAACGTGGGGATTTCAACCTTTCATCCACACGTAACCGCAGTCCAGCCAGGGTGAACTTTTTTTGTAAAGTGCAGTCATGCATGGACAGGAAAAACAGTATCTTCTTCTTCTTTAGGGTTTTTAGTCAGTTAGGACCCATGGATGGATGCATTGCTGCCAAATTGCAGGACTAGTTTATTCTTCTACATCTCTAGATATTTTTGAATTAATGATTGATTGATTAAAGTTTGGTTTTAAAAACATACCTGTGTTTGTGTTAACTAAGCCTGAATCTTTACAGTCAAATGTTTTCTAAGCGCAGATATGGTTATATACAAATACATATTTAGCATTCAAAAGAGCATCACAAGAAACAGCAAATATTTCCACTGAATATTCATTTCTCCGTGGCTGTAAACCCAGTTCACCTACACATACACAGTTGTAGTTATTTTTTATAGGTTCATTCAATCCATGTGTGATATGAGTCATGCAATTGAAAGGATGTGTGATCAGCTTGTGTGGGATGCGAGGGGGAACTTCAGGAGTAATAAGCGGGGGTTGGGGGGGGGTGAAGATCGACAGACGCCTGGTGCTTTTTCATGGAGTGATTAGAAAATGTCATTATCAAGATCGAAAAAAAAGAGAGAGAGTGGTAGGAAGTGGAAAGACAGCAAGGGGGGGAGGGCATAAAGTGGAATTTTTAGTTTCCTTCTTCCCTTCCTCTTTTTTTTGCATTGCTCCTTCTCATTGCTGAGCTCCTCTTGTGCCCCAGAGCCTTTGAATTGTCGCCCAGTGTCAGAGTGTTAAACTCTGACAAAAATAATCATCCAAATCCACTTAGACTAAATACATTTCTGGGAACAATGCAGAAGATGATGAATGATAAGATATGATCTGGTCTATGTGGGATAAAACATCCAACCTATGTCACTGCTGTGTCCGCTCAGAGAAAAAACCTCTAATCATCCAGGTCCGGGTCATACCACCAACTCCTAAATCCCTCACAGTTTAAAGTCCTTCTTTAGATATTACTATTTATGTACTGAAGTTTGTTGCACATAGGGCTGGGTGATATGGGCAAAATCAAACTATAAATTGACAAGTCTTATTGGTGGCTATTAAACTGAAGGACTTTCCTCCAATGTCATTTCAATATTGATTATTTAAATTGTTTTGGTTTTAACTAAAAATATTAGTATTTTCCTTAAAAATTTTAGGTACAGAGTGTGCATGGGGCTAGATAGGGTGGGCAGTAAACATTTAAATGAAAACAAATATTATAAGAGAAAAGAATTAATGCTATATGCAAACAAATGTAATTTTCTGCTATATGTGTTCATGCAGTAAAGTATATGAAGAAAAAGTATTTTTGAAAATTTGCCTAGTGTCCTGATTTATTTTTATTGATGCAGAGCTGTTGGCTGCTCAGCTTCTACTACAGAATGAATTGGTTTCTCTTGTTATACTTAGCAAATACATAATCCAGCAACTCCCAAACTCTGTGGTGGATGAGTTCTGACCTGCACATTCACCACGCTATGAGATAATAACTGTAATATTATGTCATGTGAAGCATATACTCAAGGACTACTTTCTTCAATAAGCCAATGTTACCAATGTTATATTCTCAAAGCTAACTGGGTAAGTTACACCTGGAAGTTTGTATAGTTGGCAAGGACTCACTTACTGTAACTGTTTCTTACATCTTGCCAGATCCATGTGATACCCACCATGTATAGGTATCTATCTTTTTTTTTATCGCTCATTTCTCACCGCCGGAGAACTCCTTGACCTGAATAAGTGAATAATTGCCTCCAGCCACAAAGGAAGGAGGCTGATGGAGGCTTGATGCTGGGAGAATAATTACTCTCTCCATCTGGGGAAGAGTGTGTCTCTGCAGTGTGTGTCTTATTTTTTTTTCTTTCCTGTGCGTGTGCAGACGGCCGCGTGTTATTCCTGCACGTGGCCGGAAGCGTGTCTTTTGGGTTCTCGGCGCTGCGCCGGTGCAGCATGCTGCTCTGGGACGTCTAAAATACACTTTGTGCCTCGAAAGCCCTTCACCCTGGAGGCCTCTCGCAGTGAGGGATGTTCCCGTTTTCAGAGCCTATAGAGAGCTCCGAAAACCAGCGCAGGAACAATTTAAGGGCTTCCGCATGTGGGACAATTCGCAGGCAACGTGATACCGTTGGCAAGTTGAAAGGAAAGAGGTTCTGTCTAACTTACTCTTACAATATCTTTTACACCAGAGCTACAAATAAACCTAGCTAAAAGCTTCAGAACAGACATGAGAGAAATACAATTCATCTCCTGATGCATGCAGGTACTTGCAAGAACTTTTTAGATAATTGCATTGTAGTGACCTGGGCATGCATGCAGAGGTCCGGGCTATCTCATTAAACCTGAGTGCTAATGTGTCAGGTGTGCAAGAGTTAGAGTCTGACTGCTCTCAGCCTCCATAACTCCTCCTGCGTGTTTTCCAAGCAGCCATGCGGCCAATCAAGGACACTGTGATGAATCCTAGCCACACGACGCATCTGAACCCACTTTTCAGTAGTTTAGTGAGGAGAAAGGCCAGATGGCCCGGGTTCTAGCGGTCCTGTTGCCAGTTTGCGTTGGCAGGAGCAGGACAGAAAGATCTAGAGCAACGATATCAGGGGAGCTCGGGCAGCAGCGAGCAAGGCCCTAGGCATTTAGCGACGATCAAGGGCTGTTCAGAAACGACAAACTGACATTGGAGACGGTTTAGAGGAGATGGGAGATGGATGGAGGAGGGAGGAGAAGAAAACAGAGAGGATAAATGAGAGGATAGGGAAGACGGGTGTTGTGTGTCAGCAGATCGATTGCAGCTAAGGATAGAACTATATTTGGATTCTCCTTCACCCCGGCCTCAGGAATTGCTCCACTCCTGACCCCTGAGGGGAATGTGTGGACACTATAGATTAGCCAAGGGGTCATTTTCACAGACGGCATCAATAGTGTTTTCGATGGGAATCTTGGAGCATTACTATGGTCTGGGAATGCGGTGAATGGATATTTCTCCAATCGAGGTTTGCCCCAATGGCATCGTTGTGTGTTCAAAGTTGAACAGAGGAGATGGGTTACGTCATAATCTATCTGCTACAGACCATCCTGCTCTTCACTATCACAGCAGGACTCATTCTCTGGATCATGTAACCACAACGACTCTCACTCCACTTCACGCCTTGAAGTGTGACTTATGTGACCTTCGTTATGAGAGTGTTTTTTACACTTTCACCCAGTGTTCCAGAGATATAAGCTCCTGGTTTCCAGCATCAGGCCAGAACTGAAGAAGCCTTCTGGATAGGGGGTGAAACGTCTTCAAGCTACAAGAAGTCCAGTTGCTTACAAGTAACTCTTTTGACACTACAATGACCTGGATGAATGAGAATCTACACAGACATTGTTGTGAAAGGTTGGTTCTGAAACATTGCATATAACAGAGAACACCAGTGTCAGTTCTTGTGGAGAGTATGGCTAAGGACAATCTCCCAGCTTTTCTTGCTAAATAAAGGTATAAAGACCAATAACAACATATCTGGGAAGGTTGTTCTTGGCAAATATAAGAGGTGTAGGTTTGTTAGTGGCCGTTCTCGCAGCTGTCCAAGCAACCATCTTGCATTTAGACATCCCCAGACGATTGGTAGGCGGAAAGATCTTTAATCGTCTGTTGTCACAAGAATACTTCCTGGCTCAAATCTAATTGAAGGAGTTTCACATAAACAATACTTCATTTACAGATTTTAGATTTACTCATTATATATGCAGATACAATCACTCAGCATAAGGACACCTTTTTCTAATCAACAAAGTGGTTCTTTGTTGATGATTCCCACCCCTTACTTCATGCTCAGAAGGTGCCTGGGCATTTATGGTCCATGCACGCATATCATGGGTGAGAACTGCTCCAATAATCTGCCTATAATCCGTAGTTTATCCACAGGATTACCCTGATAGCTGTGCTGTGTGGATGTTATACCTCAGCATGGATGTTAGCTTGAGAATGACTGACTTGCAGAGGCTTCAGATAATGGTTTGGGTTGAACAAAGAAGGGATGTGTGCTAGGTCTGAGCAATGATTTTTCAAAATTGTGCTATGGCCGACTGTAATTTTCAAATCAGAGTTAAGTACCGCCGTGCTGCAGAGGTCCTGTCTACACATCATATTCTACAGGCATAATAAAATCTCTTTTGTTACAGGTCTGTGCAAAAATCGCACCATAATCATTTTAATATGTTAAAATTAGAATAATGGTATAAAAATGACCATTTTCTTTAATATCACACATTATAACACAAATGCACTATCAGTCAGAAAAGGAAGTTGATATTTTACCCAAATTGAGCTCAGTCTGGCTGGATATTGTTGGAAATAGTTCAGACTATGAAGATGTCCTTGCTTTGTCGAATGAAGTGCATTTTCCATTTGACATTCCCTTTTTTTTTTTAAACCAATGTGACCTCTCTTCATATCCCCAACTACAGCCCAATGGCAAAGATAATTATAGGTTTCAGTGCTTTTTGGAAGACATTAAAAAAAGCTTCCTCCTCTGAGTGGATGCTTGGATTTAGAATTTTCTATTAAATCTTGAATATCTGCCTTCCTGACGATGCGGTAGGATTACCAAGAGATGTCTTAAATTGCATCTAAAAATGTCAGTTTGATTCGCAGTACTGCCCCCACCCCCCACGTCCGTGCCTCCTGAACTGTGACTAGCTCAGCTGCTGAGGTCAAGTTGTTTCCAAGAGGAAGACGAGCTGGCTTGTAGCCGCGTCGCCCCTCCACCCCGTGGGAGCAAGGCCGCTCCTGCTGATATAATAGGCTGTCTGGGTGAAGGGCCACGATCCGGCCTGTCAGCAGCCGAGCCTTCCGAGTCTTCCGCCTCGCTCGGCGTGCTGCGGACTCTATGGATTTTCATATATTGCGGCGCTCAGGCCCCGCATAGAATTACACAGTGGCGGAAAGGTCGAAGTGCCGCGCAGAGCCGATACTGAGACAAAAAAAACAGGACGGGGAGGGAGGGAGGGAGAGAAAAAGAGCCATTAATTATCCATCAGTGTTACTCTTGTTGTCTTTACTCTTTTCATTTTGATCTGCTCTCCGTTTCCTTTCTCTCATTTTTGTCTCTTCTCTCACTCCACTAATTCCTCCACCCATATATATGTATATATATAGTGTAATCAACGGATGCAGAAGCTGAGCGCCTGCCCAGTTGGTGCATCACAAAAGGGAGTCACTCCCCCCCCCTCCCCCGAAAAAACTGGCCCTCCCCACACAAACACGCGGTGCGCCACAGTCGGTTAAGCCGGAGTGCTCCTCCTCCTCCTCCTCCTCCTCCCTCACCGCCGAACGCGTCGGACAGACGCGTCGCTGACCTAAGCCATGTGCCAGCGAACACGAGCCCTCCTTGAAACAACAGCTCCGAGAGAGCTGAACCAAATGTTTGATAGCCCCGCGTTTCAGCAGAATTAAAGCCGCTGTGTCAAAAAAAAAGAAAAAAAAGAAAAGACAGCAATAATAACTGACCACACTGTTCTCTTTGTGAATGCTCACCTCACTTTATCACTGTGCTCTTTTTATTTCATATATGCAAAGGAATAAAGGTGCATTTAAGGACTGCTTGGTGTGCAGGCTTCCACTTACTGTTCTCCTCCTGGGCAGACACACTATTAAAATTGTGCATATACAGCACAACCTCGAATGCATCCTTTTGTCTTTGACTCAGCAGGACGAGTTTCATTCATATCATGGTGTTCATTTGCTTATCATCATATGCAGATGTGCAGTGCAACTCAGCATGTACATGCAATAACGTCTATTGCATGCAGGCAGGGAGCAGCGTAGCGGCTACGAGATGTGTTCTGACTACACGGCTGATTTTTGTGCTACCAGCCGTGAAGACGAGCATCCCAGTGTAAATATTTCATAAGGAACGTCTGCATGAAGGCTCTCCATGAGTCTCGCTGCTTGAAACGCATTATATAAATAGTATCAAAATGAATGTTTCCCCTCTTGCTATGAACCGGTTGATATCTCAACCCTGCGATGGGTGAGCTTTGTGTTTGACATATGTGAATTCCTATTTTTTCTCTCTGATTAAATACAAAGCAGATGAAGCGTTTTTTTTTTTTTTTGCAGAGACAAATATCAAAAAACAAAGATGTTTGGGAAACAGTGACGCAGCGAGTCCTTGCAGCAGCGTCGTGATTTAGAGCCACCAGTTGGCTGGGGAAAGGAACGCGGCTCCTTGTTAAGGAATGGATGCGTTTCTGTCTCGGGGAAATGAAATTCCCTGTCTGGTGCCAGGAAAGCTATTATCACAAACCTTATTTTCCACAGAGGTGTTTCTGTGAATAGATTTACCTGCATGACTTAGGGGCCCCTTAAATAGTCCCAGATTTCGGCGGCCAGCATTGATCTGTATACTTGCTTGGGATACATGGTGGCACTGTGCTGCTAGAAGTGTTCACTCGCTTAATCAGCATCACTTTATGTCTTTGTGACCCAGATGATAAAAGAAGCGTTGTCCACCAAAGAACATTACTTTTAAATAAATGAGAACAGAGGTCTGCAGTAGGGTTAGTGCTGTGGTCTTTAGATTAGTAGTAGTTTCTTAAAGCACCAACAATCACATGCTCCAAATTAGGTGTGGCTCATATACAGTATTTGACAGATAAGATAATGCTTATTTGTAATTTATATTTTTTAGGGCATAAATACACAAAGAAATGATCACTGACAACAGATGAGGATAAGATACATCAGGCGGTTAAAGGAGTAAAAGGCCACTAGAAACACTAGGAAAAACTATTTCAAAGTAAAACAGGAACTAGACATGAAGGAAATAGGAAAAACAACCTTTGTTTCTCCTCAGTTTCCATGCTAAGCTGTGAAGTTTAGTAATAAAAAAAGAAGGTTTGCCACTAAAAAGACTGTAATGTTGAAAGATATCCACTCAGTTTGAATCTTTTGGATACCTGAAGTTTCATATTATCCTCAGATAAACTTTATTTATATATATTTTCTTGACAGAAGCAAGCATGTGGAGTTCATGCCCCATCCCAATTTTACTTTTCACATTTATACCGGAACCAAACCCCAAATTAGACTTATTGTTTAGGCAGGTCTTTGCAGTAAAAGCAGGTGGGAATAGGATTATCATCTTTATTTTGTCCTCATTTTATTATTAAGGATTAAACTAAGGTGTGTTTAATTATTCATTTATCCTAATGCATTTATTTTATGTAATTATAAGCTGTAAAGTAATTAAACTACAGCAATGAACTTTCTCATATTCATTATTCGAACAAATGCAACTAAGTTGTAGAGTCCTACAGAGTGCATGGATACCCAATATTCAGCAAATTCCTACTCAGCTGAACCAGAGAGTACATCCTTTTGCAGTCCTCTGAATTTGATTATGATCCATCCATCCATCCATCCATTTTCTATCCCGCTTATTCCCTTTCGGGGTCGCAGGGGTCTGCTGGAGCCTATCCCAGCGCATTTATGGCGAGAGGCAGGGGGATACACCCCAGATGGTCGCCAGCCAATCGTGGGGCACACACACCATTCACACACCATTCACACACACACTCACACCTATGGGCAATTTAGATTTGCCAATTAACCTGAGCATGTTTTGTATTGTGGGAGGAAGCCGGAGTACCCGGTGAAAACCCACGCAGACACGGGGAGAACATGCAAACTCCACACAGAAAGGTCCCAGACCCAGGCCCCAAGGCGGTCTTGAACCTGCGACCTTCTTGCTGTGAGGCAACAGTGCTACCCACTGCTCCACCGTGTCGCCCCGCAATGAACTTTCTCATATTCATTATTCGAACAAATGCAACTAACTTGTAGAGTCCTACAGTGTGCATGGATACCCAATATTCAGCAAATTCATACTCAGCTGAACCAGAGAGTACATCCTTTTGCAGTCCTCTGAATTTGATTATGATAATCTCCAATATGATTTTTCCATTAGTCATTATTTCATCATGAGTTCCATCAAAAAAAAGGCAGACTTCTTCCTCTCAGTCTGTCTTCTATCCTCTCCCTCTGAAGTGAATACCACAAAAGCCTTTTAAGCCTTTGCCTTTGACCTTAAATCCTCCTCTTTCCTGGTCCTTGTTTCTCATGAAATTACTGATGGCTGTATGTATTATGGAGTTTTGACTCTAAAATAAATAGAAATAAACACCAGATCATACTGTGCTACAAGATGAGGTGTGTGTGTGTGAGAGAGAAAGAGAGTTTTTGACAGAGAGCTATTATTCGGATTTGCACATGCTCTGAAAACCAAGTTTGGCAGGAGCCAGCTCCACACCCAGGACCAGTCCTCATTCTTATTTTTAAACCACTCCCTTAAGATCTTATCCTTCAATAACTGTAACTGTATTCTCATCAATCCTCCCTCTCTCCTCCCGTTTCTCTCCATGAACTTCTCCCCGCCATCTTAAGATGGAAACACGGTCAGCATGAATCTTGATACATCCTTCACTTTTTTTTTTACCAAATAAATGAGTCGATCAGCAGTGGCTGAGAAGGATCGCTGTAGCCTTCGCTGTGCAGAATGATGCATGTTGGGATCATCGGTCAATCACAGGCCAGCACTCCCCTAATACAAGTGTTATGTGGAAGCTCAAAGCCTCATGTACAGAGAATGAAGTTGTCTGTAAAGTTTAAAAGTTCTTGAAATTGAATATTTTTGCATATTTATCGGCTTTGGAATTTGTAATGAGGAAAAAGAAGTGAATGTAATTTTAAAGGCTTTGCGCCCTGAGGACAAACCTTTTCGAAAACCGTCACTTCTCAGCCACGTTCACCACGTTGCCATATTTGCGTCACTCGCCCAACACACCTCGCACCACATGTACATGAGCGCCCGCAGTCAGCGCCTTGAAGTGACAAAAGGAGCACAGGCCGTCAGCAAGAGCAATCTGAGCAGGGAAAGGTCATAGAGGGAGAGAGAGAGAGAAAGACCAAGAGATGGAAAGTTCCGTGAGAAGAAACACAAAAGAAAAAAAAAAATACTAGGCAGCAATTATGGGAAATTGCGAGCAGGATAAAAAAAAAAGGAAAGCAGGAGGAAGGGAAACAGAAAGTGAAGAGTTATGGATAAAAGATGCAAGCTGCCCGTCGTCTCAGGTGGCCTCTCCGATTGCGGCGCTTTGAGACGACGCAACGGGAGACAGAAAACACTCGAGTGAAGAAGGGGGGGGGGGGAAAATCAATGGTGGCTGTCAGTTTTTTTGATCTGTTGCTTTCTTCACATGGCACCAGCTCTGTCTGCTTTATTCTAGTGCTGCATACCACTCAACACACCCCACACACACACACACACACACACACACACACACATACACCGTCTCTCTCCATCCCTCTTCCCTAATGACTGAGCTGTTGGCAGGCGATATGAAGGCGACATTTTCTTGTCTTAAGCACATTAAACAAAGGAGAAAAAAAGACTCTAGAATGTTTTGGACTTATCTCTCCACTGACTCCCTCTGACATCCCCTCTCCTCTAGTTCATTCTTCCTCCTGCCTCTCTCCTTGTTTTCCTCTCTCCATCTCAGTCGGCTGTCGGCCGCTTCACTTTCTCCTGCAATTTATTGGGGCTGAAGTTAGGCTATGTAACAGGCTTTTTATTAAAAACCTGATATCGGCAAGCCAGTTTAATCTTCCTCCGTGATGATGGAAGATCCTCCCTGACCACCGCAGCTAGTCAATATACTTTTAATATTTTCTACTTCACATGGCCGCCCGGAGAAATCACTTCAGTCTGGTGTTGGGAGGATTTTACTCAACAGTCTGTAAAACGCACAGAAATACCTGCCCCTTTAGGAGCAGCTAATGCAACTCAAGGAATTAAATTAGTTTTAGTGTGCACTGATGTGTTGTAAGGTGCTGCTGAGAGGTTCTGGACAATAAAAGAGCCATAGTAAAAAAAAAAATGTAATTATAAAGTTGGCATGAACTGCAGTTTCGGTTAAATAAATATCAGATTCTGCCTCTGAATGCTGGATCCTAATGTTTTCTAATTTAGCTCCAATTCGGTGCCCCTTGTGCACAATTTTGAAGATTTTTTTTATTCTACAACCATCAAAGATTCCATCTGGAGGAGAAAAAATGACTTATGTTGTATGACACAAATATTATTTGCATATCTCCTAGATTTGCACATAAGGCTTATACTAGCATGGCAGTTAAGAACACACATTTTCTTTCTGTCCAGGTTACACACACCTGATCAGAGAACCAATCAGCTTTCGGCTGACGGCTGACTGACTTCTCTGGCCAGATCTGGGTATTGGATGTCTAGTCCAAGATCTGTTTTGTCCTTGTTGACAAATTCCCACAAATCCAGAGATGATAGTCCAGATACCATTTGGCCAATGGTTCCTATTTAACCACAGCCTGCTCAAACATGATTGGTCAACACTAGCTGCAAACAGCTCTTGGAACTGTTTCCAGCCACAAAACAGTTGTTCCTCACCCACAGATTCCCTATATGCACATGCAGATATCTGTTTATAAAAATTGACACGTAACTCCCATAAAACCGCCAGTAACACGCCAACCCTGAAAATTCTGTAAATAATGCTCTTTTACTGCAATTAGTAATTGCAATCTAATTAGCAAATATCAATTCATAATCCCTTAAGGTTACGGGTCCATGTGGGATTTGCTCAGTGCACGGAGCTGCACCACTTTCCCGGCTCCCCGTCCCTTCACGCTCTGGGTTCACCTCTTGTCCTTGGATGTGGATTTCTTCCCTGCCCCCCCCCCCCCGTTTTCTAGTTTTCATCACTATGCTGGTGTGTCTTTGTCTCTCTCCTTCCTCCGTCCTTCTCTCCTTCTCCCGCTGTGCCGTGATGATCAGCGCAGAGGTTGGTGACCCGCTTAGTAGCTCTGGAACAGATGTTCAAGGGGGCATCGTACAGTATATGTGTGTGTGTGTGAGCGTGTGTGAGTGTGTGGTCAGACGACGTACAATGAGGCTGGGCATCAACAACTAACCAGCGCTTACACTTGGAGAGAAAGATTAGTGCTTTACGCCTCAGGATGGAGGGAGGGATGATTAAGGGATCGTACAGATGGAGCGGAAGTAGGGCCTTGGTTTTGGGGGCGGAGGGGGGATTTAAAGTACTGTGTCCGGTTAGGTCTTGAACGTTTTTTTTTTTAACATTTCTGCATTTTTTCCTAGCAACAGCTGAGAATTCAGTCAGCTTTCACAAAGAAAACAACACTAAGGGAGGGGGGAGTGGTGAGTGCAGTGGAAAGGTCATGGTGCTAGAAAAGGATTTGTTATCTGGTCGCAGCTACTAAAGACTATTGACAGCCTTCCCTTCTGTTTACTGACACGTTCTGTGATTTGGTCTCCAAGGGTTTTTTGTTTTTTTTTTCGAACCAGGCTGGCAACGTTTCCTCTGGCCACCATGTTGGACACCCGGAGGAGAAAGGAGCGAAAATTCTGTTTGCAATCACACATCATTCTCAACTAATTTCTGTGACACCCAACATGGGGTTGGGTGAATATCTCCAGATCCTATCTTAGCAATTTTGTGTCTTAATCATATTGACTTGTTAGATAAACACTGTGGCTGCGTCCCAGATGTGTAATATGAATTCAAAGAAAATGGAGTACACTCAAAGCAATCTGTATGCACAGTGTAAACTTTATTTTTAAATGTGCTGGCAATAGACGGATTCTACCACCATGCAGTTCACACAGGAGAAGAAAAAAACGATAATTGTTCATGGCAAAAAAAATTAGTTCAAGAACATAAAAAAAATCCCATTACTTTGTTAATTTTAATATGCAGTTGTATTGTAAAGTCACAGTTTGACTGGTGCCAGACATGTAATGACTAAGAAGAACAATACACTAATATAAAGATTAGGACAGTATACTGTAAATATTATACAGATAATTGGTGCAGTATGTTGGATTGCGACTATGTCCTAGCACATAATGCTCCTTCTTTTAGATTACTATTTGTTTAGAAATAAACTACATTAGGTCACTGTTGTGTTTATGAAAAAAAATGGTTGTATGTTCATTGAAAATCATGTTTGATCATATGAAAAGTTGACCCAGTAAAATAACCTTTGCCAATGCAACAATCAAAGAGTTAATTACAGTTTTATATTTACACTTTGTAAACTGTTGCATTCTATCTTGGAGGATCATCCACTCTCACTGATAGGTGCATGCAATTATCATATGAGTTGAAATTGGTATAGTGATGAGTGTCCAGTGTTATTATGTAGGTGTTTTTTTTAACCAGAAGCAAATGTGATTGACTTTTGATATAAAAACTAAAAATAATGACGATGTGAGATTTGATCCAAGAGGATTAAAGGGATACTTTTCTTATTAGGAGGACTTGAAGTCATCTAAGGATTTGTTATGTGTCATATGTTATATGGCATTTTAAATGTCTCTGATGCTATTAGGAGGCCACTCCGCTGATAAAGGTTGGTTAACTGTGACTACTGCACGACCTGTGAAAACATAATGTCTTCTTTGGCTCTGGAGGACCTTTCCAAATCTTAAAACATAACCCAGATGAAGTCATTTAAAAGGTAGGGAGGGTCTAATGAAAAGACACTATAAATTAGTTAGCGAGTATTACTGCTACTGTAGGTCCTTTGCTGGCGTTAAGCATCAGTGGAATTAAGTGAGTGGATCATAATGTGAACAGTAAAAGCTGCTGTGATGGCGTTACAGCACATTTGTGATGTTACTGCAGAGAAACTTCAGACTTTTTTTTTTTTTTTACGTTTAACAAACTCAAATGATGCGGATATAATATGTAATACTCTTATTTTCATTCACTTATTTTCACTTTTAGCTCGGAGCCACGTAGGGTGACAGTTTGCTCTGTGTGTCCTCAGGAAGCATTACTGGCTGTAATGAGGGTGTAGAGAATCTTTATCTCTCCAATTAAATCACATCCTCTCTTCCATGCTTTTCTCCAGATACACCCCCCCCCCCCCCGCTCCATCATAACACACTGTCAACCCACACACACAAAACACACACACATACACACAGGCACAGACTGTTTGTTTTGTGGCTTGTGTTGTCTAAATGACATTTGGACAGCGCAGGCGTCTATTATTAATTTTCGGCAGGTACTAAAGAAACACGTGCGTCAATGCGTGCGTGACAGGTGTGCATTTTTTTTTCCCCCAACACTCATCCGAGAAAGGAGCGGTGCACACGCCATAAACCACATCAAATACAGGTTTATTGTGAGATCCACTGATTTCACATATGTAGCACGTAGCTGCCTGGGCTGCAGTCACTACTAAATTACTCCTTAAGGAGAAATTAATTTGTGTCTGTCTTTGCCTTGCGCATAGCCTGCTTGAGCAAAAAAAAAAAAACTATAAAATGTGATCACTTAAATCTCTTGTTAAGCCACACTAGAGGAAAAAATAGAAACAAATCACAACTTATATCTTGTCAAGTGTGGATCAGGAAATTACTAAACAAATGAGAAGTGTGCTGTCAATTTAGTAGGACGGGAAAAAAATGACGATGAATAAATGATGAATAAATGAACTGACTTGTTCCTTTTTTTCTTTTTGGAAAGATGTGGGCAATCGAGCGTTTTAACAACAATGCAGTTCAGCAAATCACACCTTGGCATTCTCATATCAGATGCCGTTATATTGTTTCCTAATCCTTGGAGCATGCAGCATTCACTAATCCCCAAAGGGAGAGGAGAAAATCATAATTGATGGCTACAGTTCTCCCTTCTGTAGCCTGGAAATTGGCCGCAAGCATTGTTGTCAGTGCAAAAGCATTTATTCTAATGCCTTCAGGACGAGGGACTTAACATGAGCCTAATTGCATTTGCGAGTAAAGAGGAATCGGGTGTGTGGGTTTTGTTTTACCAACCACTGACAAACCCTCAGCATCCGTCTCATGTGCATCACTCATACTGTATGACTTTCTCAAGTTCATACAAGCACAAGACAGGCCCCATGCTCGTTCTCACCTTCTCTCTCTCTCTCTCTCTCTCTCTCAGAAACACACACACACGTCTACACATACACAGGCACATAGAAAGTTGTTTGTGTAATTACCCAGCGTGACGGAGGAGAGGTCGAAGAGGTCAGCCAAGTCTCATCCGAAGCGGTCAAGCCCCGGTGATACTGTAATTTATGTCACCACAAACACGCACATACACACACATCCACTTTGTTGGTTGAGCACAAGCTAATTAACTGCCTAGTAAATGTTAGAGAAGTAAACAGAAAATGAACCTTATAGGTCGCACATCATACAAATAGATGCTTTCATGTTTCTTTTTTTTCTAGATAAGGGTTGATGGGGTTATATTAAAAATGTCACATGCATCAAACACTTGGAATAAACTGAAAAATACACGTTATTTGGATTAAGGAATGTTGTCGTTGCACAGCTCGTTCATACTTCCCTGACTTTGTGATATCCCGCAGGTCTGCTATGACCCCCCCTGCCCCCACTGTCCATCATTATATACATATGTATATATATCATGTTAGGGGATCAAAGCTAGAAACACAACCCAGAAAAGTGCTTTTAACAGTTTTATATCAGTAGAGTACAGGTGATTATTAACCGTGAATGTAACCTGAATTTTCTGCTAAAAACTCATCAAACACCCTAATCAATTCATAAGGGTCTGAAGTGTTTTAGGTGGAATAATGGGTAAATTAACTTATTGTTACATTTTCTATTAAAGCTTTTTCATGGATTATTATGCAGGCAATTTACAAGAATCCTGGGCAAGGGAAAATGAATAAGAGAATGTATAACTAGTAAAGTACTCCGCCAAGCATATTGTGACTCCCACCTAACATTGTTGTCCTATATTATGCAGGTGCCAGATATCACCACCAGGTGCTTTGTGTGTTGAAGGTCCATTTACCGCAATGTTACCAAACAACAGTAAATTCAAAGCGATCCAGTAGCCATGATTTCTTCCGGATCATTACCAAAATTGAATCAGCTGTTCATGGCACCATTGCTAACATTCGCTGAAAATTTGACAAAAATTCACCTAGAACTTTTGGAGGTATCTTGCTAACAATCAGATAAACACTGGCAAAAACCTTACCTCTTTAGCGGATGTAAAAAAAATATATATATAAATATATATATATGGTGTTCTACAATCAAACACATTGTATAACACAAGGCGATGGACATGTGAGATTATCTAACCTTTGGTGGTCTGGGGCTTTGGTACGCTGGGCTGATCAGATGATAAACCTCCAGTCTGGCCCATGAGATGATAAGACCCAGGTGTGGAGCCGAGCCAGCTGCCAGCCAGGTCAGGGCAGCTGTGCCCACGACGCACTGGCAGACATAGAGACGGCAGCCTGGAGAGGACGAGACACTGGGGAAAAGAGGCAGAACATGGAGAAAATCAACTTCATGGGTCACGAAACATGCAAATATTAAAGAAAAAAATGAGCAAGCTTCAACTTTAACATTTAAATGGCCTCCGATTTTTGAATAAATAGTCAGTTTAAGCCTAGTCAATTCAACTAGTATGTATCAATCCATTTAATACATTCATTATTATAACCCTTTAACCTAATAGCAAATACCCTAATTACGTCATTAACACTAGTAGATTAATGAATGGGATTTTACAGTAAAAAAGTAAGCTGATTTAGTTTCATAATGATCGTGGCAATACATTGTTGCATCACAGAAATCCCGTTTTGTTGGGCATGTTGAGTTGAGATGAAGATTAGAAGATCTAAACACGCACACACACACACACACAAACACACACCATAAAGCAGATTTAACATACAGACCCGCAGCTGGTCAGATAAACCCGTAAATGTGATCAGTGGGCGTCACAGAGGTGCTTTTGGGATTATTTTATGTTTTGTGAATGTGATGCAGCAGTTAACTGCTGTGTTGCATGACATCCGGTGTCAAGGGGATTGGGACACAGGACTGTGACAGGGCCCAATTTGATTTTGTTTAATAAAAAACAAAAAAAAATGCTTAAATTCATCATGGGGCTGGTCAAAGTCTTGTGGTCAATTTGTCAACATCTTGCATTGTGTCTGCTTCAACTTATCCATTGTTTGTTTGAGGATTTGATTTGTGCAAAGTCAATTTGTGTCCATTGCTGTCTAATAGTGGTGCCATAGCTTTTTAACCATCTTGGTTCTTCTCTGCTTCCTGTTCTGTCACCAGAGTTCATCCTCTTCTCTGTTTAATTTTTGCTGACCTCCTGTTCCTTTTGGGCTCTGATTGACAGGTGTGAAAAGCGGCCTGGCTAGTGCTGTAGTCACTGCTGTCGTCAAGGAAACTCAGAGCCCTGTCCCGTTGCCATGGGGAAACAGAACAGCAAGCTGCGGCCAGAGATGCTGCAGGACCTCCGGGAGAATACGGAGTTCTCTGACCACGAGCTGCAGGAGTGGTACAAGGTAAACTCACATTTCTGCACCTTAAACTGACACAAATCTGGGATCTGAGTCCTTATTACACCACAGCAGTAATTCCGTTCATCATCACTTCCTGAAAGTTTCATTAAATTGCATTAAATTGTCGTTGCAAAACTTTAATTACACCAGTCCTCTCAAACCACAATTTGTGATTTTTCTTACACTGCTCAGGCCAAAAAAACTCTAAGGGTTTACTAGGAAAATGGTATCTATTACATTCACTGATCATTCAAAGGAAAGGATTTTTGCAGAAGTGTGCGCGTTAACTGAATTTAAAAGTCACCACTAGTCTACATGATGTCAGTGTTGTTTACATCTCACGCCCATCAGGACGCTTCAATCCGTCTTCAGAATGCTCCCCTCTTCTGTACAGCCGCCTTTCAGCAGCAATGAGAGGCACTGACGGCGGCATGAAATCTGACTATTTGTCTCTGTCGAGCCTCACTCCGCTAATCCGCAGGGGAGACCGGATTAGATCGGGCATGATGAAGTGCCATAGTGACCTGACCGCATGAATTATCTCATCTTGTGTGCATGATTCTGTATTTGTGTAATGGCTCCGTGGCTTTAGCGCTGGATTAGATCTATGGAACAGCTGTGCGGGCTGTCCTGAATAAGAGTTGTACATGTTAAACCGCCACCTCGCTGACCTGTGACTTAAGCCCTGCTGACCCCGGGTGCCTTCAGGCTGACAGTGGTCATGATGGTGTTCACTCAGGCAGATTAACCACTCCTGGATGCCAGGGATGTCATAACCGCATATTATATCACAAAGAATTCCCTCGGCTCAGTGTGAATTTGTGCAGATTGTCTTTTTCCGGTGTGGGAGGGAGGGATTCATCAGTGTAAATTTGTGTTCTTTGGGCTGGCAAATTGAAAGTTTTGATGCTCTCTCTTTGCAGAAAATGTCAGACACTTGCAATTAAACTTGGAACAATGACTTGTCACCTCACTGCCCCTATCGTAAAGGCCTTTGCTGGCTGAACAAAGACCATGAGTGATGTGACTTTTACCTCCTTTATTTTCTCTTCTCAAGCACAATGCTGCTTTAATCAAATGTTACTCCCCGAAGACAAGATATAACTGCACCTTCAATACAAGAATACGCTTATTTATTAACTTATTTAAAAGTACTTCTCTGACTCTGAAGAAAGCTCAAGAAATCGTTACATGAATTAAACATATAGTAGTTGTAGGGGCGAATATCCCATTTCATTGATAAGGGGGGCAATCAACAGTCAATTTTCAGAGAATCATTTCTGAAAAGGACACGAAAAGAATATTAGATTACCATAATAATCTTATGTCCCTACATTCGTTTGTTACTTGCTCTGCAGGTTTCACCCCCCCAGCATGTTCAAATCATTTAAATCTCACGTGTCCATTAATTATATAATAAAATATATAATAATAAATAGTAGTAATAGTAGTTTTAGCGATCGTCCATATTAATTTACATTTATACATACAGCACACTAGATCCTGTATCATTGAGCGACAAACTTTAAAAATCTTTCATTGACGCCCCAAATCTACCTCTCTCTACTCTTCTTCCTGTTCCCCCCCTCCCTTCCCCAGTCACTGCGACTATAAATCACATCATTTGAGCTCATAAACATTCATTAGGTCTGATCTTAACCAGCAGAATGTTAGTTTTGTAAGTTTTTAAGCAAGTTGTGTGATAAATGACTTACTGGCTTCTAAATATAAATTTGATTGGTTTCTTCCATGTGGACTAATTATTTATTAGGTTTACACAGATTTTATTATTATACTGTTATGGAGACTGAAAAAAGAGAGTGAATTATTTCCTCCTCATGTTATGGTTTTTTCCTCTCCCTCAGGGTTTCTTGAAGGACTGCCCCAGCGGAACCCTGAACGTGGAGGAGTTCAAAAAGATCTATGCCAATTTCTTCCCGTACGGCGACGCTTCCAAATTCGCTGAGCACGTCTTCCGCACCTTCGACACCAACAACGACGGCACGATAGACTTCCGGGAGTTCATCATCGCCCTGAGCGTGACGTCGCGGGGCAAGCTGGAGCAGAAGCTGAAGTGGGCCTTCAGCATGTACGACCTGGACGGGAACGGCTACATCAGCCGCGAGGAGATGCTGGAGATTGTACAGGTGAGCCACTGGAAAGCAGATCTATTTCATTTTATTTAAGTCGTCAGGTTTGTTTGTCGCAGTTCTTCATGCTCTGTTGCTCACAGCTCTGTAAATTACTCTATAACCAGCTGCTTCGCATTGGAACAGCAGTAGAAACTTTACTAATTGGGATTTAGCAAATGTCTCATGAATATACAGCACCCCAGAAATTTAGTTAAGTAAGTACCTTTGTTAAAGTGGAAGACAGATTTTAAATGAGATCAGAGTCTACAGCTACACTTCCCATAATGCATCCAGAAGCATATTTTTGCCAGACTTTTTTTTTTTTATTCCCTGTAATTACTCATGTCTGTAACACCCCCCCCCCCATGCCCCCAATTTGCAATGCAGACCTTATAATATTGAGCGATCCGAAATAATGGTCACATGGGGACTGATCGTGGCTTGTGTGTCTGGCGACCCGATGTCATTAATCTCTTTGTCGCTAAACCTAACATTGTTCTTTAATTAAACACATATGGTGCGCTTGATAACATAATGGGCTTAAAAATGGTTGTGTCATCACCAGGAGGATAAATAGGCTTTCATTTCTTGCCGCAACATTGTCATTGCGCTTACAGATTGCCCAGAAACCCACCAGGGTGCATTTTTTATGTGGACCAGCCATTACTTTTGCATATGATATTTGCTCACTATGATTATGTCACTTAATAAATAACGGTGCAAACAGGGAGCCTTGAGCACCTATATGTAAATATTTGAATAGGCATACTTAACATTGGGACAGGCAACAGTTGTAGAGCGTTAAGTAGCCTACAGCACTACTGCATATCTGTGATACTTGTAATCCTTTCACTTTTGAAGAAAATAGATGCTCATATGCCGAGATATTGGACTGGTGATCTCATAGTATGGTCTATGTGTGTGTGTGTGTGTGTGTGTGTGTGTGTGTGTGTGTGTGTGTGTGTTTGCTTCTGGGTTCTCATGGATTAACAAGTTAAATTTAACCGGAGTTTATCCCTGAGTGTGCAGAATACTGGGATTATCCTCAAGCTCACTAAGGTTACACACCGCTGGATGAGAGGATGGGCTCGTTGTATTGTATCACTGGGCGGGAGATTTATTTTACACCACATAAGCATCTTCACATTCGAATCAGCATTTAAGCAACGTTTACCTGCTTTGTAAATATATATTAGAATTCATACAAATTGTTTGAATATGAGGCATGAATATATGACATAATTAAATCCTAGATTAGATCCTATGTTGTCTTGAACCTGAAAAAAAAGGTGTAAGACCCAACAGCAGGATGACTCAAACCCTCATTAATAAACACAAAATTACTGGAGCAGGAAGATGTCTCGCTGTTAAATATATTTTTACACATCAAAATTTGTTTACAGGTCTTGGGGATTACTGCTGCAACGGGGAAAAAAAAGATGTGTAAAGCCCTTTGATTCCAGAGGGAGTCTGAGAAAGTTTGATTAATGGTGCCATGGGTTGGGTCTGAGGACTACAAGTTTGTAAATGACCAAAAAAAAAGGAATGAGGTGGTGCAGAGTTAGAAAGAAGTGGGGTTATCACATGTGTGCTTGTAGCTACATAAGCCTCAATTAAAATATCAAGCCAAAACTGTGTGTAATGTAGGCACCAGGTTATGCCAAGGTAGAACATTTGATTCCACTGTCCATCCAAACGCTGATCGTGTCATAGAATTGCTCCCAGTGCAGCTCTTTTTACTGCTGTGTGGAGAAAAATATGAACTCTTGCTTTTATAGTCCTGGACGATACATTTTTTAAAGCTAGTCTGACATACCCCTGAAACCGCAGAGGGCTTATTTGAACAAACTTCCCTTCAGAGGGTGCTGCCATGACACTGATCTAGGGCCTGTTTTACACCCTCATGCGTCCCGCGGAGAAGATTTAACGCGTATGGGAGCTAATTGAAGGTCCAGGCCTGAGGCCCGGCTGATGCTCCGATCTCAGCAGAGATGTTAATGCTGTCAGGGGGCAGGCGGGGGGAGGCGGTGGCGTCACTCACCAGATAAAGACACATCGGATCGATACGGCGGGGCTAAGTAAGTCCCCCCCCTCCGCACTGCCCTGCTGGCACATGCACGTCCAGCGCGGTGCGGGTATTTGTGGTTAGAGCTGCCCAGGGAGCCGCTCTCTCAGCATCGGGCAGGAACAAATGTCAGTGGATTGTGTGTGTGTGTGTGTGTGACTTTAGGATAGCGTGTTTATCAGCATCTTGAAAGATGCAGTGACTTTCTTTTTTTCAGTTCAGCTGTGTTTGAGTTCTCTCCTGCTGAGTCTCCTTAATGGGTCCCTGCTGGCTTGAATTCACTTGTCTTTCTTTTCCTCCCCGCCCCCACCCATGCATGTGCCAAACATCTCTCTTTCTCTCTCTCTATCTCTCTCTCTCTCTCTCTCTCTCTCTCTCTCTCTCTCTCTCTCACAAACACACACGCATACACACACTCTCAGGCCATTTACAAGATGGTGTCATCTGTGATGAAGATGCCAGAGGATGAATCCACGCCAGAGAAGAGGACAGATAAAATCTTCAGACAAATGGACCTCAATAATGATGGTGAGGGCAAAACAGATGGATGGATGTGCTGTGGAGAGGAAGAGGAGGGAGGAGGAGAGGATGAAGGAAGGATGACGAATATAATTGAAACATGCTCATTATCTATAGGAACCAGGGTTTTGGAAAGAAACCATTAGTTATTTATATTGATGATAAAAATATAAGCAGCCTCAGCTGGTTAGTTACAAAAGTTACAAAATCAAACCTTGTGTGAGTTAATCTGAATCCTTCCATATTCAGAAGCTTAGGCACATTACTATATTATTCTTATTTACGAGGGATAAATGCGTAGCTTTGGAGTCCATTTGTCTTTCATTGGAGGGAAGGGAGAACAGGCAGACATGCTATGTGTTGAAGTTACAGACGGATTAGTAATAGAATTACTACAGTTCAAATTGTAATCTCATGCTATTCATCATAACAAGGGAAGAACACATTACAGATACCCTTCAAAATAAAAGTGTCTGTGTGTATATGTGTGTGCCTGTGGCTCTGACTATTTGTCAGATTCAATTTTTGAATATTTGTTGTGCATTGCACACTGATCTATACCCTTTCTAAGCACATATAACAGTAATATGCACAGGTTGTTATAATGTACAAGAAAAAGTAGGAAGCAAGAGATTTATTATTTTCCTGTGTTCTCTATCCCTGCAGGAAAATTATCCCTGGAGGAGTTTATCAAAGGTGCCAAAAGCGACCCCTCCATCGTCCGGCTACTCCAGTGCGACCCGAGCTCCGCCTCCCAGTTCTGAAACCCCGCCCCCCTCCACACACACACACACACACACACACACACCGCCCGAGCCCCCACCGCCGCGAAACCCCTTCTCCCTCACCCTCTCTGTTGCTATTGAAACAGTCACTCAAATCGATGCATGATGGCTCTCTTCTCTCATATTATCTTCATTTTGTGTGCGTGCGTGCGTGCGTGTGTGTGTGCGCGTGTGTGTGAGAGAGGATGGAGGTGGAATTTTAAGGAGGATTAAGAAAAGTCATCACTCTCATTCTACTTTCATTTTCTTTTTTAATATTTTTTGGAAGAATGAAGGGACACATTCAAGGGCGTTTGTGACAAAGTGTGAATGTTTGTTGTTTTTTTTTGTTTTTTTTGCAGGTTGCTCAGTTTCTCCTCCAACACACACACCACGTATATCACACACTGTATGTCTACGTATAGCGTCAGATGAACTACATTTGTCTCCATGTACGGTGCACACCCTCTGGCATTGAAAGGCAGTATTATGTAGCGTAGCCTCCAGGTCTGACCTTAACAAGGGAGGGGTCAGGCTGGAGGTTGGGTTTTAGGAGTATTTTGGGATTTTACTGCTATATGATCTTTCGCTGAGAAAAAGAAGGCCTAAGATCCCATTTGATTTTTATCGATATCTACTGGCATTTTGTTCGATTTTTACATTTCAAATGTTTTTTGTTCCATTTGTACATAACACTGTTTTCCTCCTCCCTGTTATTTTATTTATTCATTTTTATTCTTATAATTGTGCTTTTACTTTGATACGTTTAAGATGACCAGTTTACAGCGACAGAGAGAAAGAGAGAACATGAGTCAAGGTCGATCTCTCTGCGGTTTGTGCATTTGTTGAAGCCAGAGAGTATCAAATTGTGTTGTTGATAAGCATAAGGAGATCCCATAATGCATTTGATCAAAGACACCAGTAGCACATATCGTTCAAGTCGCCATGTGTTTATGAAGTACGGCCGTGCACTCGGTGCGAATGTGTGCATGTGGATATGCACTGTATGCTCCAGGCTGACTTTTACAGTATTATCATGTTGTGTTGTTTCTTAATTTGTAAGTATTTTAAAGTTATTTATCGACGAGCAGTAAACTTAAGATAGTCGTAACCAGTCACTAATACTGCATGATCCTACCAACCAGACAGCCAAAAAAAAAATATATAAAAAAAAAAATAATAAAATAAAAAGTAAATAAAATCCACAAAAAAAGAACAGTAAGGCACACGGTATCTTTTTGTAGCTCTGCAGCCTCCTTCAACCCTGTACCGAGCAGACACACGTCGACACGACCCCGAGATTTTTGTCTCGCCCTCGAGACAAACCCTTCCCACTTCCTTTTTTCCCTCTGACAGACAGAGAACTCACTAAGGGCTCATACATCACTCTCTAGCCGAACGCTTTTTTTTTTCTAACCTCCTGGATTAGTCTGCTTAGCGAGCAGTTAGATGAAGGGATACGTCTCTCACGAGAAAAAAGGAGCCAGTGTAGACGTTCGGTCCGAATTTGAAAAATTCCCAGACTTACAGTACGCTATGTAGACACCTGACAGGAATCAGCGGCTGTGTTTTCATGTGCAGAGGTGAAAATCTTCAATTAACACGCTACAGAACTGATGCAAGAAAGTGAATAAAGTGAGCATCAAACTAGCCTCTGAAAATACATTAAATACCAAGTTTAAATAACTAAATACAACTCCTCTGATACGCCGTGCACATGTGAGCGCAGCAACCTGCCGTAGCAGCTCTTTCTTGCAGCCATGCGAAGCCCTCGTTGCCAGATCTCTAACGCCATCTTGACAAATTCAGTATGTGAAGTAGAGAAGTACAATTGTGCATTGCTGATACTCATAGATGCATATTAAGCCGTTTCTTCAGTTTTGGGAGAATAAATCAGTTGAATAAGTTAGCTTTTATTTAAAGCATTTTAAGTAACATTTAATCACTAAATAATGACGTATTATTGTTACGCGTTACTTTGTCGTCGTGATTTCGTGGGATGTTACTAAGTAGGTTACTGTACCTGTGCAGTATTTTTGAGGTGTTCTCTGCCACGTTTATATTTGATAGCAGTTATGGGTTAGTTTTCAGGTTAAGATTTCACATGCAAAACGCATCTTTAATATATAGGATATCATACCTTTTTTATAGATAAAACCTACCCAAAAGTATATGAAGCATAATACATAGCTCCAATATCACATAAAAGGACAGCTTATATGATAATGAAACAATTAAAATCATCCAGTGATAACTGGGCCATGCTGCATGAGTACATTTACTTTTGATAATTTATGTACATTGTGTCCCCAATACTTATGTAGAAAAAAAAGAAAATTGAATGCAACGCTTTTATTTGTAATATGATATAATAATATTGTGGTATTGCTACTTGTATGGAACTAAATAGCTAATGTACCTCTTCCAGCACATCAGTGGAGCTGATGTTCTAAATTCTGCACTCTTTCTTACCTTACCCCCTGCTCAGTGAAGAGGACTTTTTTTTGAAACACTCCACACTAATGGAATTATTTCAGGTGGGTAAGCAGCTCCATAAAGCATGCCGTGGAAGGTGAGGAATAATGCATATGTATATCACACTTGGATGATTTCTCTGTCTGCCATGTGAGATAAAAATAAAAAACTACCTTCTGTAGCCGGTCAGATAGGAAACTCCCATCGTAACACACGTCTTATTTATATTTATTTATTTTAAGCCCCGATATTAGCCCGATGCATCAGACATTTTACTACCTCACAAACTGAATTCCTGTTCGTGACGGTGGCAGAATGAGCTCGCAGTGAGAGCCTGAAGAGCTGCAGCCGGTGCAGCCGTAGCCAGACGACATCAGGTCCCGATTTAACTCGTACCAAACGCTCGCACAGAAGCTTCCTGAGCAGCTGCACACCCCTGCTTCTGGGATCCTATAGTGTCACTGCCTTCTGCTGGTAGGATAAGGAACAATTGCTCCCCCCCACCCCCACCCCCCTCTGATCTGCAGATTTAATCTTTTTCTATTCTCACTGCCTCTGATGAACTGGTACCTTGTGTTGGATAAATAATGCCCCCTTCTTTCCTCCTCCCCGAGTCTTTAACTTTCCCCTTTCCTCTCCCACACCCGTTTTTTCTGTTGCATGAAAACCTCACGTGAGGGAACGTCATGTTTGTTCTGTTGGGCCTGAAAAATCAAAATATACCTACGTGTTTCAAAGCCGCATGTGTGGACTGTTTGTTCATTTCTGGTTATGCCACTGGATGTGAGGTGCACGTTAAGGCAGGGATTAACGCATCTGTTCCAGCCCGTCAGGACGCTGACATCATGTCGTGTATTCGACTGTAACCAGTCATTCCTGTCTGACCGCAGGCTGTTGGCGTTACCGCTTGCTTGATAGGATTTGTTTTTTCACTGAAAACATTAAGACGCAAAACACCCACAAGACAAGCTGCACGGTTATGAATAAAAACTTTATTTACTCAATAAATATGAAAAAAACTTACAGTAACACTTCCAGTTTTTCTTGACCTAACTACACACACTCCTGATTCCAAATGAATCAAACACCAAAGATAAAACAAAAACCAGGTAGAATATTGAAGGCATACCCATAGTCTCTGTATTTTACAGTACCTGCAAAACAGAGTTAAACAGTTTGTTAAACAAATTTGTTACTTTACTTTCTTGCCAAGATTCTGTTCAAGTGAATAAGCACACTCTTTCCAAAATGTTCATCTATTGTATGAAATCACAGACAGAGACAAATCTCAGAGCTGTAGAGGATCCATACATCAGGTTTTGGCTCCAGTGCATTATAATGATAAATAAAAACCCCAGCCTCTGAGCCCATCACTTTTTAAAACACTGGCACGGAAAGACAGTTTTGAGCGTGACGCTCAAATCTGAGTATTTCAGCTAGAACCGCAGCATGTCCCTTGATTTTCTTTTTTGGTCATCAAGAAGCTCTGGCATCATAAATAGATTTGTTAAATCCAGAAGCTGGACCTCTCCAGCGTGCCCCTCTCCAGCAGCTGACGCTGCTCGGCCCGTTGCTGGCCGCCGGCCCTCGTTTCCGGCCTCTCTCCTCCCGACCTCTCTCTGCGCGGCTGGCGGAGGGGTCGCCTTTCCGAAGGAGGAAGACTTCCGTGCTGACTTGGAAGAAGCTGAGGAGGAGGAGGCTGCCGCTGCCGCCCCGGAGGCTCGGTGTTTCGTCTCGGAAGCTCAGCGTTTTTCCTCGGGGGTTCCACGTAGCGCCTCGGGGCTTCAGAATAGCGCGTCGGGGTTCCACTGTAGCTTCTTGGAGGCTCAGGACAGTGTGAGGAAGTATTTTCCTGCACCGGCCTCACCACATGGAGCTACACAAATGCAGAGAAATTACTGAAATACATAACACACATTTGAATTTCAAACATTACTAATTGGAAAAAAGGTCAGATGCATCATCTAAAGGATTCAATTTAAAAACACTCAGATGAGATTTATTAGTAATATCTTTTACATCTCACCGCTCTGCCAAAGGTGCTGGTTCTCTTCCTTTGAACGCAGCACGGCAAACCCAGGAACGAAACGCAGACAGAGAAGCACTGGGCGGAAAACACCAGCTGAACAACACAAGTCAGGATCAAAGGCACCCACAGGATCAGGGTTGTACTCTGGGGAAGGGACGGAGCAGGGAGGGCAGTCAGCCGTTAGTGAGAACCACCGGCCCCGCCATGAGCAGCTACACATAAGGGGATACACGGCGTGGGTAATGATGTGACACGGAACACAATTTCTCTCCTGACAGCTGCAATGCTGCACAGGCAGGTCTGTCTGCACAGGTATGGCAAACAAACTCTGCAGAGTTTTGCAGTTTACTCTGAAATTCTGGGATGAAATATGCATGAATCATGAGAATAAAAAAAATAAACCACAACCAGAAGTCCCATACACATTTTCAGGTGATGTAACCCACCCGCCAGCAGCCACCTCGGAGGGTCCCCAGGCGTTAGACAACTCCGACTGAACGGCATATTTCACAGTCTCAGCAGACGAAACAACAAACAGAGGCAGTTATTTCCATGCCGAGTAAAAGCTGGAACTAGGTTTCTGAATATGGAATAAATTAAGTTCATTACATTGTGTCTTTTATTGTACAGACCATATGAACTGCTGAGATCTGGCATTGCTACATTGAAGTGCAGCAGGGTAAAAAAACAAGCAGTCAACAGTTAGATAATATAACTATAAATATTAACAGTCATTATTTGAACATGAACTCAAATGAGAGCACATTAAGTGTTGACTTTAACTTATGTGGAATAATTTTACCCAACATCTTATTATTGTGGAATTGTTGAAAAAAGCGACTGGACTGATCTTCTTCTCTAAATACAATTCTCCTCTAATCCAAGAGGCGTGGGATATTGCAAGAATACCCAGGAATTTAAACCCCGAGTTATTTTATTTTGGGAGTCACATGACCTCAACCCGGGAAATTGAAAATTGTTTTGGACGGGTAGGACAGATGGTTTTAGAGAGAGGAGTGAAAGAATCCACCCATGTCCTCTTAGAGAAACCTTCTCTAAACCTAAGACACAATCTATCTGCAGGATGTTTAAACACAGTTTAAAAACACACATAGGACCACCTGCTCTGGGTGTGAATACTCAAGGTTTTTTGCATTTGTCTCAAAACTGAAGAAACCTCTTGGGTAAGAGGCAAAACGTCTTCAGATAAGCCAAGATAGCATCTTTTTTTCACCCTACAACTGCAGATTTTTTTTTACTCAATTATAAGTAAGTCAGGTTGACAAGCGACTCAGGCCTCACTGCAGTTTTGTCTGCTGTACTAGACGATGTGCAATTTAATGATTCAGTTACATTAAGACAGAGGTCACTTAACGGACTACTGGGTGCACTAAAACGCTGAAGCCGGGCTGATGTGTGGATGCAGCTGTGAGGCTGAGAGGGGCTGACAGGCCATCTGGAAGACACTGGAACGGTACAGAGCCTGAGGTGGGCTGACAGGGTCGGGTCAGCATTTCTGCCACCAGACCAGCGGCTCCGGAGCGAGACATCCATCCACATGAACACGCATGCACACATGCACACATGCACGCACATGTACTATGAGGTTCCGTACATTTAAAAATGCCTGTGCAACTATCAACTGTGTGAACGTGTGAAATACACCATACCTCACTCAGGTATGAGTGTGTCAAGTGAATGGTGTGTGCCCCACGTTAGGCTGGTGACCTGTTTGGGGTGTATCCCTGCCTCTTGCCAGTAATGCACTGGGATTGGCTCCAGCAGACCAGTGCGACCGCAACAAGATATAAAAAAAACTGACTGACTACATGCACACCCCCATTAATGTGTGTTAATAATTTAATATGAATAAAACTTAATACTTGTTGTGTAAACATATGCATAACACACACGCATGCCTAAATTTAATAAGTTAATCATGCATGCACATGCCCATTAATGTGTGTGTCTGATTAATTTGACACAAATGGAACCTCATACTCGCACGCACCGCCACACACACACGCACTGTTACCGTCACGTGCAGCACTCTGTTCTGTTTTTTTTACCACGGTGACAACGTTCAGCTGCTCAAAAAGCCAGCTGCTGCGGAAAAGGTCAGAGGTCACGCTTTGATGTCAGCGCTCGTCGCGCACGCTAATACACTCACATAGATGCGCGTGGGGTCAAAAGGACACTCGTTGGTGATGCTGGAGTAGCCAATGGCGTCAGGGAAGCGGCAGTGAGTCAGGAGGCTCCGCCCACCGTGAACGATGGCCCTCACCACAGACACCAAGAGTCCGACGGCTGAGGCTGCTGCCAGGAGTACTGAGGCCAGACTGACGGTGAATAGTGCCCACGTCTGGGGAGAGAACACAAGCACAACACCCATATGATTAGGAAGGGAGAAACTTCATAAGATACCAGATCTTATGCATCTAGTTGGGTAAAGGTAACTGGAGTAATACCAACAAAACTATAACAAAAATCAGAGCAAACAATATAAAAATAGAGAAAATATGAATAAAGATATAAAAGATGAATAAAGTGAATTCAACAGATGTATGATAAGAAGCATTTATTTAGAGCCTGTTTTGCATTAAAGGTTAGATGGATTATGTTTTCCCAGAGAATTTTCACCATATTGCTTAAAATCCTATTCACGTCCAGATTGCAACCAATTAATTAAATGTTCTGACACATGCAGAAAAAAAAAAAGTAGTAACCTCTGGGATGGGCAGTACTGGATAAAATCCATCCAATCACTGTAAGTGTCACGCTGAACATTATGGATGGTGAATTTTTTTTCCTTAAATGCTGTATGCTTAAACCATTTTCCAGGATCATCCAACTTTATGTTCAATGTTTTTCAGTACAGACTTCAAGCTGTTTTTCCATCATTTGTGAAAGTAGATTCATATAACGTCATGATGATGAACAGTAAAAACAGTATATGACTGACAGGGGAAAAACATACCTGGCTTTAGTGAAATAGTTTTGCATTAGACTTGATTATTTTTTTAATTGCTTATGTTGAAAATTAAAATACATATTTTTTTTTTTATTGTCAACAAATCTAAGAGAAAGACAAAAATAATGACTGTATTAATCATAGAGTACTAAGAGGTAATTCCAATTTACCCCAAGCCTAAAACATTTAATTTCCTGGTGCGATTGAGCTTTATACACCATCTTATTTCCATTTTCTTTCTTTATAAATTATCTGCCAGTGAAATAAGATAATCAGTTAAAATTTAAGTTTTTGCAGTTGTAGTTGTTTAAAAACTATTAGGAACATGAACGAGCCTCACTGTATCAGCAGACTTGGAGGAGACAGACATGAAGAGAATCACTGTGCCAGGTTCCATGCAATTTCTTGATAAGAAAGATAGTGGACAATACTTGGCTGTATCCTTTATTCCCAATGAGAAACTGCAGCATTATTATACTATAGTCTGAATAGTCAGAACAGTAGGCCTATCCTCCAAAAGTTTACAGAAGGATCGACAGAAGTACAGTCAGACGACATGAGCTGTTCAGTAGAAACCTGATTAGAACATTAGAAAATAACGCATTGTGTCATGAGATTAGAAGTTGTCGCCAGCATATGTGATAAAGGGAACATGAAAAGAGGGCGTGTTGCGGTTACAGGTTTTTCATGCCTTATGATGCCTGGATGATGATATAACTGGTTGTCAGCGCTGCCTTGCCCAGTTCATGGCTGCACTGACTCAACAAAAGGGAAGCTGGGAGTGGTTTAGCACGGCAGGTTTGACCGTGTTTAATCATTCTGTTCAACGCGCTGCCTCATCCGTCCCGTCTGAGCAGCAGATCGACAGAGGACTGAATAAACAGGAGGAGAATTTGTGCATGACTGGAGGGAGAGGTAGAAAACAGAAAAGGCTGCTAGCTCTGCAGGGCTGGATCCTGACATGCAAGAGTTCAATGGATTTTTTTTTTATGTATCCTACAAAGTAGACAGAGACAGGAGCTGAGAATAAAGTGCTAGGAAGCGGACGGATATCAAAGAGAAAGCAAGTGTATAGGTAGATCAGTGAGGTGCATATCAAAATGAGTACAGTGTGTGCCTTGAAAGCACTGATGTGCAAACTACGTAGGAGTATTAGCAGAATGTACCTTAGAAAGTATCCTGGGTTTATCTTTTTTTTTTTTTTTATTCCTCCCCAGAGTATTTAAATGAAACAAAAAGAGAATTAGAAACTAAAAGTGATACTAAC
This sequence comes from Eupleurogrammus muticus, assembly GCA_036785175.1. NCBI lineage: Eukaryota > Metazoa > Chordata > Actinopteri > Scombriformes > Trichiuridae > Eupleurogrammus > Eupleurogrammus muticus. Next base: position 6,391,359 of record JAYKQN010000020.1, on the reverse strand, counting down.
CAGGCCTCTGCTCTTCTTGTTCTTGGATAGGACAATAGCTAGAATACCAACAACAATTCCCTGCAGAGAGAAGAAAGGAAAGACATTTTTTTCAGAATTAACATTTTCTGCTACAGATTGACAGTGATTTGAAAAACACACCACAGAGCTGAAAAGGAAACTATTTATATCGCAGTCTCAAGGAAAACAGTGATTTGTGTCACCCTCTCAGCACCTAAGAATTCCAGGGATGTGTTTGTGAGAGGGAATTTTACAAGTGACCCGAATGACGAGCAAATGGTCCATTGAATTGTTTGACTGAGAATCTAAATTTTCACATAATTCTAAAAGGCCCCCTGAAATTCAAAAATAGATTACTCTAGTGCTTTTCCTAAGCTTCCCAAAAAAAAAAAAAATCTATGGACATAGTGCATCTCAGCCAAAACACTGCAGCTGCACTATTAACAAGAACTAAGAGGAGAAAGCTCATCAGTTCAGGCTAAGCAGTTCTGCAATGGCTTCCCGTGACATTTAGTATTGATTTTTAAGTCCTCCTCCTGACATACAAAGCCTTCAGTGGGCAAGGACCGAGCCGCATTGCCAACTCCCTTGTTAGCCATGTGCCCTTGAGAACACGGAGATCAACTGCTGCTGGTTTATTGGAGGTTCAGGGTAACAGCAGAAAGAAGACCAGTGTGATGCAGCATTACGTCCTAAAGCTATGGAACACAACACTTACAGATAGCAAGGAATCTTGGCTTAAAACTTGTCTTTTTACTAGTGTTCATTAGCTCTCTGCTGTAAATGCACTCCGATGCACTTAAAAATTATTTTATGAATTCTGGTCACTCCACAAGGAAATGTATCACATTCATAGTCTATTTTATTATGTCTGTTGAAGCATGTACAGGTGCTATTATTATCCCAAGTTATATTATACCAAATATAGTAGCTTAAAAAAAAAGATCAAAACCCTATTAAATGTTTGGTGACTCATTCTGCACCCAGGGGCATTCATCCAATTATTTTTTTTCATAAGCTCCACCCACTTTCTTGCAGTCCAATCAAATGTGAGGATTTAAATTAAATCCCAATTGGAACAGGTAAAACCCAAGTCACCCTTTCATAGGGGCTTCTTTAGTAGCAATAAAAAGAATTAAGGTATAAGCTAACTCTAAAATATTTTACTAAAAAAAAAAAATCATAACATAACTTTGGATATTCAGACTGCAGCCACGGCACTGATGAAAAAGCCCAGAGTCCCAACAGTGAGCACTGAACTGAAAATACTGTTCCAATATGATTTGGTGGTTTCTTCTTTTTTTGTAATTTAATGGAAAGTTCCCTTTTACTCCTTAATGTCCCCAGAGATGAATTCCCTGACTTGAAATTGCCATATCATGCAGCTTGGGTATACGCACTCACCACCAGGCCGGACGTGAGAGCCACCACATTAGAGATGGCATACTCCAGGGCCCGGGCCTGCTTGTGCAGGTTGATGTGCCTGAGCACCACTCCGTGCACGAGCGCCCCCAGCAAGAAATTAACATGGCCGATGAGGATCGTACTGAGCCCCGTCTTCATAATGGCCTGAGGCTGCTCCAGGCTGGCACAACACGCTCCTGGAGAGGGGGAGGGAGGACGGGAGGACACAAAGAGAGAACACTCCAGACAGTGAAATTTCAAAGAAGTGTGAGGGAGTTGCAGTGATTACAGATACTGAAATATCATCCATGTTGTCCAGGTTCAATGTCCCAGTGCTACAGTCCCTGTTGTATTGATCAGAGACAAGAGCCAGGTCGAAACTACAGCAGAGATGTCACCCGTATTAATGATTAGCTGCTGAGCACATAACTACAGTACGGGCAGTACAGACTAACACTGTTACTTACGAGGGTATAAGAGTGGACCAAAAATTTAAAAAAAGAAGGAGCAAAAGATATCACATGTGGAGGATAACAATGAACATTCAGGGTAACATAGACACACTGTGTGTGCTCGTGGAAGTGAAAACATTGAATTCTAAACTAACCCCAATGAAACCAAGCTGGGCCGGGTGATTCCTTTATACCTTTTATTTCTTCCCTCTATCTTTGATGTGTAATCAATCAGACCAATTTGTTCAATTTGGTTACATGAACTTGATCTGGAAGTTTGGCATGTTGTTGTTGCTTCCAGTGTAGCGGTTGAGAAATATTCATATTCAGAAAATCTAACAGGACCTGGCTGCCTTCAGCTTCGGCTGTGTTGCATGTGTCTATCATGACACCTGTTTTCTTATCAGAATCCGTTCCTGCATTGACCGTCTCCTTCACCTGAGGATGAGGCAATTCACACCAACATGTTACACAACCTCTGACATTTCAAACATGTCAAGGGCTTAAAATCTCTTTCTTTCTTTTCTTCTTCTTCTTTAAAAACATCTTGCTCAAAGGGATGTGATATATCTAGTATATCAGGTCTGTCCACACCATTAGAGTCCAAGCTGTGTTGTAAAAATTGCTTCAATGTGCTGGACACATTAAAAGGCCTAAGTAACAATATAAGAATATATAAGGAGCCTATGATCATGCAGGTTGAATGTAGTATTTTTCTATAAGGCACTGTAGAGTTAATCCTCTTCAGGAGTATGTGAGCTACACCACCGCCACACCCAAATATCCTAAAACCTTTAAAACAAACCATTTAAATCAGCTTCCCAGCCATGTGTTTTACCTGTCCCCGCCATATCTCTGTCAGCTCATCCTTTGTTAAAGTGCCGGTGGGTCTGTGTGTTGTTATGAGCAGCATTTCCTCCTCTTCCCCCCTCTTCTTCAATTTTAAAAGCACAGACAATGACGCTTCTGCCCGATAATTTCAAAATAAAATCTGACCCCAGAATGTAATATCCCTCACGGCATTTAAAGAAACTTTTGAAGAATCTGTAAAGACAACCAACTCGTATTTTATGCAGATTTGAAGTGAAAGTTATAGACCAAAACAAAATAATATTGTAATATAATAAATTAATCAAAATAACCATAGTGGAGTTTATGTTTAAGACGTAAAATAACTGCAACGTGTTCTGTCAATTTCCCTTTACGACTTTTATTTTGAAAACCCGAGTCGCTAGTTAGACCTTAAGGCGCTGGTGCACCTGTTAGCCCCGCCCTCTGCTTTACCATAGGTTAAAAATAAAGGTATGAGGAGGCCTCATACAGAATGTAAACCACCCTACATTTTACTTACTTAGTATAACAAGTTGTTTGCGTTAGTTTATGTTGAATGTGCTGCTTCCTGTGTCAACACCTAGACCACAGCTTGGAACAAGCTGACAGGTAGCTCACTCTCTGATGGTTCTCTAATTCATTTTTACTAAATTAAATTCCTTGGAAGGAAGTTACCAAAGAGTATAGAAGCCATTGGCTGGTGCAGGGATATTGTAAGAGGAGCACATTTTTATTTTAACAATTTATATACAAAACAATTGAACTGTTGTATTTTTTGTGGAGGCTTCACAGCCATGGGGCAGTCATTTACTGCCATCAGGTGGACAAATGTTGCCATGACGAAAAATAACTTTCACAGGTGTGTTTTCTACCGTTTCCACATTCAAAAAGTATTCTCAGTGCTATGGGTATAGGAGTCACAAATAAGGTCACAATGCAGTCTTGTCTCCTTCATTTATTCATCGATCAATCAGTTCATGATGTACAGCTAAATAATTGAAATCTCTTCTATTAAAGAAATATTTGTTACACTCGTGAAAAATACTTCAAATGAGATTAGGGGTGATTGAATGTTTAAATATAATATGTCAAAATATAATATATTTATATTAGGCTTCATATAAAACTATACACAATATCATTATTCTTAATCTTGTTACTACAATAAAATTCAAATAGAGAACAAGTGTTGTTTTGTAGTTGATCAATTCAATTCCTGATCCTATGATTTAAAAGAGTCATTCAGGACCTTTCTAGACGAGTAGTGAGCCCTGCCTCGTTGTTTGAGGTTCACCACCCGGGAGGCGATCAGATAGAAAATCTCGCAGATGTTGAGCACCACGCACATGAGGGAAGCCCCCACCATGAAGTAGGTGAAGATGGTCTTCTCCGTGGGCCGGGCTATGTAGCAGTCCACCGCGTTGGGGCATGGCTTGATGTCGCACGTGACCTTCCTGGGCAGCTTGAAGCTGTCGTAGATGTGGTGGAGCAGATAGAGGAAGGTGATCTCGAAGCTGGTCTTGATGAAGAGGCTCATCAGGTACGTCCACCACAGGCCACCGTGCTTCTGGCCCGGGTTGTCGTACAGCCGCGTGTTCTCGCCGTGCTTGGCCCGGTACTTGCGCTCGCGCTCCTCCCGGTAGGCCACGTGCAGCACCACCATGAAGGACGGGCACGTGACGAAGATGAGCTGGAGGGCCCAGAGGCGGATGTGGGAAATGGGGAAGAAGTAATCGTAGCAGATGTTGGTGCAGCCTGGCTGGCGGGTGTTGCAGTCGAAGTTCCCCTGGTCGTCACTCCAGACGCGCTCGGCGGCCACCACGTAGACCAGCACCCTGAAGACGAACACCACCGACAGCCAGATGCGTCCGAAGGCAGTGGAGTACTTGTTAACTCCGCTGAGGAGACCCTGGAGAAACTTCCAATCCATGAGTTCGGCTTTGATTCACCTCTTCTGAGCTTGTGGCTTTAGAAGTCTGCCTTCAGTATGTAGCAGAGAGTGAGCTGTATCAACCCTAGATCTAGAACACGATACAAACACAAAGGCAGCATTACACAAGGAGAATTACAAGGAACTTAACAAGCAAACATAAAATAGAGTCTTAGATTTGCCAAAATATCATACTTTTCTGTTCCATAAGTTTCATTGCATATATTACCCATGAGACAAACATTCCTTTTTTCTGAAACTGAAACTGTCTTTTGGTTGCTCCAACACCTCGATCTCGTCTCCTATTTCTCACAGTTAAAAGTGTTTTCACTTAGTGTTCGGTGCTTATAAATATCCCTTGAATAATTCATGAAATACTTAGCTCTTCAACACATAAAACCCTCCACAGTGCAGAAGAATACTTGGCTTCAGCCTCGTGTAGCTATTGGAAAGTTAAGGCTGAGGCTCCAAGGTTCTTTGATTCTCTCTCTGAATAAACTTGTCTTCACAGAATCATACTCGTAAATCTCAAGTGTTTCATTTTGCAACGAGAAATTATGCAGTGAGAAAGTACATTTAAGCAAGCCTACCTCAAGAGAACTGTCCACTCAGTCCATCGTGATCCTGAGAAATTGACTGAGTTCGACAGGTAGCTTGTCCGACCTTCCCGCTGCTGTGGGACTCTGATATTGACTGGGTTGAAGAATCAACTCTTGGCCATAATCTGGAGGTGTGGTCACCTCTGGCATCAACCCAGAATATCCCTTTATACCTGCAACTCCCGATGACCAACCCATTTCTCGCTCCTCCTCAGCATCAATTCATCAATTTAACTGATTTTCAGCAAAGAACAATGAACCTCTAACTTGTTGGAGATGGGGTAACTTTACTGAAATTGGTCCAAGAAAACAGTCAAATTTACACCTCAGAATTTGGTTCCAGAGTGGGATTTTTTGCAAATTACTTAAGGTGATTAATAGGCAACAAAAAGACTTTAGTAAACCCCATTTAGGTGTGTCCTTCTACTCTGGCGGTAGCGGTGACTGACATTTCTTAACAAGTGACTTGGTATCAGTTCCATTAGGCAACTGCGAGTTGAAGATATGCCTTTTGTACCCTTTGATTAATCAGCCCTAAAAAGGGCCACCACCTAACATTTGTTTAAGCAGTCACAAGCAAGAACGGTAGCGACTCACACACTGTACACCAGTGATATGAGATCGCAAAACCAGATATAACAAATGTTTGCTCGTTCACGTGTGAATGTACATGAGTCTCTGCCTCATTAACACACTCCGTTTTACACCTGCACACATCAGTCCTGTTGATGGAGGAATGCAGGATGTGGTTAGTAAGATTATTGTGTGGTTAATAGGTGGTCTGAAACTTAGGAGTGGTAGCTTTTTTTATCAACTTTTGTCAATAATGATACTCCTATTACTAACCATGTGTAGATCATTTTGTACCCAAGTTGTTGAACATCACGTTGGAGTTAGTTCAGTTTGATTTGCGACAGTTTCATCTGCTCTGCGGTTTACAGATTTAAGAAAATGACCTGAATGGTGTGTGTGAAATGAACATTAAGATGTATCACATATTCACTTAGTATTTGCTATTATAATATTGTAAAAGTAGATTTTGTAAAATATTTTATGTACTGTTGTATCATGTATTTATCAGTTAAATATCTTGTGCAGAGTCAGTTGATGAAGGGCTGACTGGATATAGGCAATAGTGCAGCTGTGTAATATGTGCAAAAAATTGTCATATATATGTTTAGCAAGGACAGTATAATAGTTAAACATTTGTGGAATGTTAATCAATAAAGTCTGAGGTTAATTTTTCTATTTGTTAGGACAGACAGGGGTGTTTTTCTGACTTTGGGTAAGTTCCTGTCACCTCTTATTCATCATAATATTGTCATTATTCCTCAAAAAAATCATGTTCAGCACTAAATACCACAAAATAAACCAGTTCACCCACAATAATATTTATTTTTTATGCGTCAGTGTTTTTGAAATAGGTTTGAAGACAAATACACAGGTCAATCAATAAGGAAGGTTTCCAAAACATTTCCTACAGCAATAAATGAAAAACATGTACCTGGGCAATTTTTAAAAAGAAATTGTGTCTGTCTCTTCCAAGTTCAGAACATCATGTGTGTTTATGTACAGCTCTGATCTAATTTATGTTTGCACAAATCATGCAGTTTAATTTTGTGGCTATGACATTCAAGAAACAAATAAACAATACAACAAGTAATCATATAAATAACCTTCTGCACATTAGTCATTTCATGTTAGATCACAAACTTACAAAAAGAGACATTCAGCTTAAGCATATTAATGAATAGAAATACTTTTTTAAAAACAACAAATGACCTTCCAGAACAGCATTTTCTTAAAATGCTGTGCTTTTACAGATAATTACAGCCAAAAAAGCTATTTTGAATTTTTAGTTTTCTCTCAGGAGACTGCTATGCTGTACGCTGGGGCCGAACCCTCCTTGCTCGCCGCCCCGTTGTCGGCGGTCTTCGACTTCTCCAGTTCCTCGCTCCCCACGTTGTCCCTCCCGGTCAGGGGAATTCTGGGCATCACAAAGGAGTTCTCTCTCACGGTGTGGGAGCCCCCCGTGCAGCATTCCCAGAACCTCTTCCCGCACAGATAGATGACCTCGCAAAGGCTGAGAAAGATGCACAAGAAAGTGGTCGCCACCATGAAGACGGTGAACAGCTTCTTTTCTGTGGGCCTGGGGAACACAGGTTTAAAGATGAATGGTGGTTAGATATTACCATGCATTGATTTCTTTAGAATAAAAATATGTGGTTTGTTAGTGCAGGTCAGAGGTCATGTTTAGCCATTGAGATTCCAGGATCTTCAGTAAAACATTCTTGCTAAAGGACAGGTGAGACATATCCTTACCTAGCAATGTAGCAGTCCACCACGTTGGGACATGGCTCTTGACTGCATTTCACCACGGGTGGGAAGAAGGTGGCCTCGTAAATGTAGAACAGCAGGAAGACGAACACGGCGTCCACCGTGATCTTGAAGAGCAGGCTCAGGAAGTACGTCCACCACAGGCCGCCTCGCTTCTTCCCCGCATTGTCATACAGCGGCTTGCAGTCTTCGCCGTGTGTCAGCCGATGCTTGCGTTCCCGCTCCTCCCGGTAGCTGACGTGGAGCGTCACGAGGAGCGACGGGCAGGTGACGAAGATCAGCTGGAGGGCCCAGAGCCGCGTGTAGGAGATGGGGTAGTAGTGGTCGTAGCAGACGTTGTGACACCCGGGCTGGCGTGTGTTGCAGTCGAAGTCCTTCTGCTCGTCGCCCCAGACCTTCTCGCAGGCCACCAGGAAGACCAGGAGCCTGAAAATGAAGACGATGGCGAGCCAGATGCGGCCAAACGCCGTGGAGTACTTGTTCACCCCACTCAGCAGGCCCTCAAGGAAGGCCCAGTTCATGGTGCCGTTTCAGAGGACTGTGCAAAAACAAAAGAAGCGGCGGACGCCCCGACGATTTTGGCAGACAAACTGCTGAGCGCCCGATACACAAGGCTTGGACACAAACTGGACTGAGCACATCAAGCACAAAGCCTCTTTAATATAGTACTTAGTTCTACTGCCGTCTTGGCACAGGTTGAAGGGGAGGGAAGAAATCAAGCAAAGCAAACATAGAGTCATTCCTGTGCCACAGCCACTGGTCGACTTGATTATAGCAAACACCTTGGCTAACAGGCAGGAGGGAGAGAGAGAAGCCCGAGATTCCTGTATACACCAACTCACAAGAATCCACTGCTGTTCAGGGTGATACCGATATTTAATTGCGTTTTAATGCCACTTCAACTACAATTATTTCAAAATAATATAAAGAAAAGGACTAATAGAAAACAGAAAATGGCTTCATATTAGGGAAATTCCTAGAGGACAGGAAAGGCATTAGTATAGTTATATAGTATAGTATGTTGTTACAGTATCTTTAAGCCTCCTTTTTGCACCCTTAGTGTGCTGTAGCGTTCACATGTGCATTGTCCTGCACTGATGGGACCACTCCTGAATGCACTATCGTCGTTGTAACGGATGATGAATGTGAAAAATATGAACAGCCACGTAAACAAAATTCTATAGTCAATGCAGTATTCTGATCAGATCCCCGTCTTTTTCTGATCATGTGTTGCAAGAGGTTGCTGTGGGTTTTGCACGGCAGCACTGTCACCATCAGTGTGTGTGTGTGTGCGTGTGTGTGTGAGTGAGAGGCAGAAATTGTAAAGCGCTTTGTCCATTAAGGTTCAGTTCATTTAGCATATACGAGATTACTCATCAGTTTATATTCAGTCTTTCCAGCAAACGTGTCGTCCGTCTGTGTGCTGTAACAATGCAAGGGCGCAGCTGAAGGCTCCTTTATGTCTAGAGCAGAGGGGAGAGGGAGCCAAGCATATGACACTACCACATTACTTATAGTCCACGGGACAGGGGCCAAAATGTCATTTGTTGGTACCATTCAAGGTGACAAAACCTACTTAGAATTTTATAAAAGATCCATGTCTGTGGATGAAGTTTTAGCTGTGTCACACTAACAAACTCATGAATTAACAGTAAGGTACATTTTAGGTGCATATTGTAGTTTAGGCTCAGCACATTTTTCAATGTTTTATAATGTTGTTTTTACCACTACCACATTCATTTAATCATATTTGATTTGTGCTTTTACATTTTAAATACAAGCAACAAAAATACTACCCATCCATTTCTAAAAGCTGGGAGAATACACATGATTGTGATAGGTGCAAAAACAGATTTCCTGCAAATACAAAGGCACTGTTAAAAGTTTTGCCAACTTATCTGGTCTGGCCCAAGGACAATATGAGAGATTTCTTTTGTCATTCTTCTTATATACTGTAAGGTCTGTTGTTATGCTTCACAATTAAATTAGATCATTGTATTATGCATTTATGTGCATTCCAGTTTATTGAACAAATAGTTTAGGTGAAAATTGTGGGAAAATGTGTCATTGCTTGAATGAAAGCTAAGAAGGTCCCATTTAGGACATGAACCGGCATCTAAATGCACCTTGAGAAAGTGTACAATGAAACGTGTGAACTTTTATATTTATATTATATATTTATATTATATATTTGAAGCAATTTAAATGAACATAGAGTTGTTTGCAGATGTGGTGGGGAACCATCGTCCTCAAAAATGTAAGTGTGCTTTGTTATAGACAATGTGTGATTGAATTCATTACAGTACATGCCGATTTTTTTCTTATTTCTTGCAACAAATCACTGAGCAATATAAAGTACCAGTGCATTTACATCTGAAGGATTTATAAAGTTGTTGGGAATAATGTGCATTTTTTTGCATATGGTTATCCTCATCGTTATAATGTATTATTATTGAGGTTATTCACATCCGTTCCATTTAACCAAGATGAGACAGTATATCTGCAGATGGACCCACTTGTGTGTTGGGTGGTGCAGGTGCTGCATCAAGACAGATGTAGTGAGAATGTTTCCTTTAGCTACAGCCAAAATAAAAGGACAAGTGTGTGAGTTGAAACTGAAAGGCTGCCAAAACGGTCCGTGTACTGTAGGTGGGCTGTACAAGGATTGTTTTCATTTACAAATCGTGCCTTTAAAATTAATCTCTTCTTTTCTTTTGACACCGGTGCAGTGGCCAAACATGTTTTAGTAGATCATAAGCGGAAGTCTACAAATATCATTTTCGCTGCCTTGACAGTGGTGTCGGGTGAGGGGTCATAAATTGAGACAGACTCCTCACATTTGCATAACGTTACAGTATTCCCCCACCGCATAGCTGAAAGACAATATGACCCTGCACTGTCCCCACTTTGCTCGTTAGTGAGCACTCCGCTCCGGACCGTACCGAGGAGTTAATTTTCTGTAGCGGGATTTTGTTGGGACACACACTTTCTCCACAGTTTTCTGCGGTCCCCTCCTCTCCGTCCAGGCGGCTGCAGCTGTCTCTCCGCGGCTACGGGAGGTAAGAGAGAGCCGCTCCGCGGTGGGACACTCCGGGGCTAGCTGTCGGCTAACGAAACTAGCTAGCGAGCTAACACTCGGGCAACTGGGCTGTAACCCGCCTCCTCGACCTAATATTCGGAATGATTAATTGGGGCCGCGTATGGCCGTACATTTTTCGTATATAGTGGCCTATTTGAAATATTGTTACTGCGTCCAATGTGCAAGTTTTAGGTAAGTTGTTAGCCGACATGCCGATAGACGACGTCAAGGTAGCAGGACTCAGCAGTGGCGTTTCCTGTGCCCTTCAAAATAAAAGTGTCATTCTTCGCTAACAAAGATAAAGAACTTGAGGATATGTCCATCCAAATATATTATTTGTAAGTAATACGTAACATAGGACATTTCCTACAGTTTTTACACATGTTTAACTCGAGTATAAAAAAATAGTAAGCAGTAAAAATGATAATTAGATAATTAACAGATAAAAAACGTAATGACACTAATAGTTAACTGTAGGCCTATAGTAAGGATGAAGATAGAGTCCGATGATATATAATTGTGTAATTGATGAGCATAACTATTTATTAACCAATTTTATTTTTTCAAAACATGTTTTCAAGATTACTCCTATCTATATGTACAGCAGATTAAGTCCATGAATTAGTCCAGGTACTGTAATAAACCTTTTCTGATTTTTAGTCAGGGAGTTGTAACGTGACAAGAGAAAAGGGACTTTACAATGCACACTTTCCTATTCAGATGAATTGGAAAGTGTGTCCAAACTTTTTACTGGAATCATCTTCTTATAATTTTTTTGAAGTTAGGAATCTCGAGAATCTGAGAATTTGAGGAAAAATGGTTGCTGTTATTATTATTATTATTATTATTATTATTATTACTATGTATATATTTTTTCAACTTTAAAGATACTTAAAAAACACCGCTTACCCATAGATGACACCAAATGCTTTTATTTTGAATAAGACGGTTGTTTTCCATATAACGTCACGTGCGACTGGCGAACTTAACACAGCGCTATGGCAGCGAGCGGCTACCGGGGCTGGTGCTCGGGGGAACCAACCGGAGTTGACCGCGATAGCTTAGCCTGCTAGCGAGCCGCCCGACGCCGCTGCGGGTTTGCCAGCATGCTAACGGGAGCCGCTTGAGCCGCCACACACTGCAGCCAAGTCTCTCATCTTGTCCCGTGTAGAGGTCCAGCCGAGCCGAGCCGAGCCAAGCCGAGCTCCCACTGAGCCATGCGACAGTGGTGTGTCCCCGCCGCGACCCCACGCACCGAACCACTCCCGGGGTGCCTCTCCGCGTCGCCCCCTCCATCAGGTAAGGTGACTGCACACGGCGGACTTTTTCCCAAGTCAAAGCCAAAGCTTGCTGCCGAGTTGCTCAACCTTTTGCTTGCTTGTCGGTTGGTTTTGCACGGGAAGGACCCGAAGTGTGACAAAACTGTCTGATAGAAAGTGCTTCCTTAAGTTTTCTCCGATAGTTGCCAAAATATGACCCGTAAACGCACAAAAGGTGACATCATTTTTACTTATTGACTAAGATGTGACAGTACTGGATCTCAAGTGCTTGTGTCTTTCTGGTAAATTCGGCATACATCTCATACCAAGATCAACTTTTTAAAGGGAGTTTTCCATTTGTTTCTTATTTTCTTTTATTTTGCAGCACACCTTTTATGTGCTTTAATTCACGTAAGGGACCATAAGTGCATAAAACCACACTATGCTGGATTAAAGAACAGTTTCAACACATTCATAAAATGAATGAAGTGGTGTCGTGATTTTCAAGTAAGCAGGGTCTTGTCAAATTGCCATTTTTTTTATTTTCTAAATGAGTTTGAAGTAGTGATCACTCAGTAAAACAAACAAGAGGATGTGAGGATTGACCCTGCTGCAGCCGTGCACCAGATGGGCAGGTACAGGGGACGGACAGACGGACGGATGGATGGATGGATATGACTAGGCCGGCTGGACCTGGAGTTAGGTTATGTATGCCAGGGTGATCTTACTTTAATTCCACCCTGGACAAATGGAGCAAGGTTAGCCCCAAGAGTCTGTGCCAAGTGTTTGAAAGGGTGCCAACATTTTGAATGACCCAAGGGTTCTTCAGAGGAGAATGCAGTCTGTGTTTGTCCTAGGTTCCTTTTTTCCTCTTTTTTTTATTATTAACCACTCTCATTTTTGCATAGTTCTAATTTGTTTTGCCAAATAAAACGATAGAAAATGTGGTTGTAACATTGCATTCAATGTGTATTGCAGATAAACACTTACCTTGAAGTGTAGTGTTTGAATTACTTTTTTTTTTTTACTTGCTTTTTGTATCTAATAATAATCCTTTCATCATTTGTGTGTGTGTGTGTGTGTGTGTGTGTGTGTGTGTGTGTGTGTGTGTGTGTGTGTGTGTGTGTGTGTGTGTGTGTGTGTGTGTGTGTGTGTGTGTGTGTGTGTGTGTGTGTGTGTGTGTGTGTGTGTGTGTGTGTGTGTGTGTGTAGGTGTGCAGGTTCTGAAAAAATCAAAATACAGCGTTATCCAGATTCCAGGTCTATAAAAAGGAGCTGAATAGAGTTAAATATAGTAGTATATATCTTGGTAACACTTTGTAAAATCTTTCACAGTGAAGTCTCGGGGTGCTGTTTATCTGGTGAGAAATCAACCCAGCCAATCAGAGCCTTTGGTGTATTAATAGGGCTACAGTTGGTTCAGATTCACTTACAGAATTGGTCTCATATTTCATTCTAATTGGCATTTCGAAAGGCCAGTCTCGTGTTCACTTTGACAAAACTTGCACCCCATGTCGTGTTGGCAGATGCCAGAATGGAGTGCTGCGAGGTGGAGCCGCGCTACACCATCGAACAGATTGACCTCCTGCAGCGCCTGCGCCTGTCGGGCATGACCAAACCTCAGATCATCCACGCTCTGGAGTCCCTGGAGAGGCTTGACCCGGACCACCGCCCGCCGCACTGTGACCCCCACCCCGCCCCGTCCAACAACGCGCCCACCACAGCCGCTCCGGCCCCCTCCTCGTCCTCTTCGTCGTCCTCCTCCTCGCTCTCCCTAGCCTCTGCCACCACGCAGACCTCCGGCCTGGACGGTGCTGCGCTTTCCCCCAGCAACAGCTACGAGGCCTCGCCTCCGCCGCTCTACCCGCCCAGCGTGGCCGTCCAGCGGTCATTCAGCTACGACATGATGGGGGAGGAGGAGTGGGACCTGGAGGAGAAAGTGGAGGAGTACATGAGGTGAGCAGGGATGAACTCGTGCCGACTGAGAACGCGTCGGAGAGAAAGGCTCAATGAGTCGTACAGACAAAGAGAGACTATTATAACATCGGATAATGACAGCTACTGTCCCCAGAGCTGCGGGCCACCTTCTCCAGAATCTAGTCGAGTTAATTCAGGTCAGGTGTATGGGGATAGCTGATAAAAGAGAAGCTTCAGTGAATAAGGTTAGTCAGAGCAAAGGCTGCTGTTTTAACCACTGTGTAATTGTTCTGTTTTTATTTTTATTTATTGCATTTGCAGGAGAGACAGCAACCTGGTGAAAGAAGAGATCAAAACCTTCCTCAACAATCGCAGGATCTCTCAGGCTATCGTAGGACAAGTTACAGGTACTACACTTTCACTGTGAGGCTTTTTGCTGAGGCTTTACACTTCACTGAACAGCTGCAGGGATACATGTGAAACATCTCTAGTGGGTGCTTGTGAGGATTTGATGAGTCTCTCTTTTACATTATTGTACCTTGTCAATCCTGTGGGTTGTCTGGTCACATTGGGCTCTGGAAAACTGTCTTTATCTTGGGCAATTTTCACTAATCAGAAAGTAATGGGCAGATTGATCATCATTATGCGCAGTTTTAGCATAGACTATGACAAATTATAGATGGTACAGCAATCCTTTAATACATAAATGAGGGGAAAAGGTGACCTAAAAAGCAAATTATTATAAATATTATATAATATTAAATAAAGGTTGGTGATAGTATAACAATGAAGCTCTATGACACAGATGGGTAAGCTACATATCATTCAAGACTATAAATAATAGAATTAGAGATGTTTTTTTTTTTTAATGAGCTTTCACTAAACAAATATTACTTAGTATGTTGAGAGATTAAGAATAATGCAAAAAATAGGCACTGCACTCACAAATAGCAGCCTGTTCACTTGAGTAAACTTTTTCCATCCCTCTCTGAAAGAGTATTGCACCAACGAAGTCCTTAATGAAATAATTTCTATTAGGGCGGCTTCATTAGCTTAACAGGAGGATTTCCGAGCTGGCTCCCAGCCACTCTCGATACCACAGAAGCTACCGGCGCGCCTCGCGATAAATCAATGTCTTTAATGTGTTAAGAACACATGCCTTGCCTCTCCCACACAGGCATCAGCCAGAGTTACATCTCCCAGTGGTTGCTGCAGCAGGGCCTGGAGATGAGCGACTCCAAGCGCAAAGCCTTCTACCGATGGTACCTGCTGGAGAGAAACAATCCAGGTGAGGGTTCGACTGTTACGGAGCAGAGGATGCGATCGTAGATCATCACGAGGATAAAAACCACAGGCAGACTAATTATAAGGCTGAGCTCAGATCAGCACCCCGTGGATGTTAATGATAAACGATTAGATGATATAGAGAGGAAGGTTTAGGGACATTATTTGTTTGCTGTGTTACCTGAATGTGAGCTGCTGCTTGCTAACCTTCCCCTTCCATCTACCTCCCCTGCCCCCTCCTGCATGGTAAACCCTGCACACCTCACTAACTCCATCTTGGCCCATGAGGACTGTGAGGTCATGGAAGGACACAAGACCAATCTATAATTTCAGAGGAAAGGCAAATGATAATGGTAGTCCTGTCACAGGAGCTGCTAATCAATACTGTTAAGCCTTCTGGTTTGGAACTGAAACAGTATTGGGTGAGTGTGTCTGTACAGGGTAGAGTAACAGCTTAGGTTGGAGTTGACCTCTCCATGTCCTAGGATACCGGGATGGTGCTTCCTTAAAAAAAGTTTGATTATTAAACCGCCACAGTGTACCTAAAGATGTTATTTTATTGGTTTGTATCAGAGTGCATGTGATATAGTGCAGGCCAAAAGTTTGGAAACACACTCTGTGACCAAACTTTTGGGCTGTACTGTACCTCATGTCAAAAAGTCACATTTTTACATGAGCGATTCTACGATCTGAACATAGCCCGCGGCGGACCATCTGCGCCACCCCTCTTCATCTTTATTTCCCCGTTTTGGAGTTTTTATTTCTTCTTCCCTACCCAACCAAAGCTTTGCCGTAGCTCCTCTGTAGTTCTCAGCCCTGATGCTGGAGGTACTCTGGTGCTGGTTTTCATTCCTACATGGCTAACAAACTAACAAGACCTACTTCTCTCTGCAATGGGTCCGATCCAAAGTGGCCACAATGCTTTTTATCCTAATTTAGGCTTCTATTGACCTGCCAAAAGAAGCAGCGTTAGCGGTCCCATTGACTCTTAATTGGCAGCTGTTAATTTTCGAATTGACTATGACTGAAATCTGCCAGGCAGGTCTACAGGAGTGTCATAATTTAATACTGAAACTCTCACTCTCCAATCACGCCTTGGCCTGCCTGACCACTGGTTTTGTCCTGACTGAAGGGCTGAGGTGGAGTGAAAGCCAGCACAGCGTGAGTGCCATGCCCAGGGCCAGGGGCGGGGAGAGAGACGGCACGCTAGCAGGGGCAAGCGGCAGCCTCCCCAACCCCAACACCAACCTCAACCCCAACCCCAACCCCGTGTGGAGCAGGCAGAGAGAGCTGCTGATGCACTTGCTGCCGTGGTACACTGCTGCCGCCGCGGCCGCCCAGGCCCAGCCAGGTAACCTTCCCTGCCCTGGCCCCAGCAGCTCGCCACGGGGGGGGGGGGACTCCTGCATGCCACTCAACCCATAGCCACTCTGCTGTCTGGGGAAGCATTTCAGCTTGACTCAAATTGTTGCTCAGCCGAGATAAATCAGAAGACTGTACCCTTTAAAGCTAAAAAATGAGGGAGCTCCATAATCTTAAAATTCCAGTCACGTTTGACAGTAGCAAAGAAGTAAATTCTGTGCTGTAAACCAAGTTAGTTACTATGTAGAATTGAAATGTATGCGAGCAGATAAATTATTCCTACTATACACATTTCCTGTGATAGGCTACATCCTTTTACAGCTGAAAGAAGTTCTCTGCTGTCTATTGTGCTAAACAGATATACAGAATTCAAATTGTTTTTGTTCATTTTACACTTTTCATAAGCATTTCTCAAAGATTGTTAATTGTTGTCCTAGTAATGAGTAGTAAATAACTTGGTAAATTACATTAAAGTAAACAGAAATGATTGCAGTAAATGGGGTAAAAAACATGATGTATCACATTACTTTTTCTGAATATCTGTCCAGTTTCTGTTTGTCTCATAATACCTGAGTGATGCGCTGGGCTGAAACATCACTTTCTGTGACATGACACTCTAACTTTGTTTCAGGCGGTGCAGACCGGCAGCCAGATTCATCTTGGTTTATATCTCCACTGTTAAATTGTTGCATGCTCCCTCTTCCTCAGGTGCCACTTTATCCATGCGTTCTCTGGTAAAGGAGGAACCGGACTGGAGGACGGGGGTCATGGCCGGTGACAGGGCGGGGATGGTGGGTGGTCCGCTGAGGCTGCGCAGAGGAAGCAGGTTCACTTGGAGGAAAGAGTGCCAGTCCATCATGGAGAGGTGAGAGATGGGGAAAGTTGGCTCATTGCTGTATCATTTAGAAACAAAGATAATTACTCATTAAAGGTACAATGTGTAAAAGTTTACCATAATTCACTTGGCAATTTTACGAAAATTAAGTAAAAATATCAACACATAAAAACCAAGCACCAGAAATTGAGCTCATCTTTATTTGTTCCTGTCAATTCTGTCGTTTTCACTCACACGCACAGAGCGAGAGAGAGCACACGAGTCAATGAAGGTACAATTGCACTGGTTCACCCCATCAGACTAGCAACTAGCACCACACAATGCTACTTGCTGGGAAATGCGTGATTGTTTTGCAGAGCTGCGTACTTCAGTAAGCATGACTAGCCAAGTACCAAGACTAGTTCTATAATACCACTTCTCCCACTGTACTGTCCATTCTGCCCTCAGTCACTTATATGCTGCTTTTATTGTTTTCATATTAATTCCCAAAATGTGGTCCATTTAACCCAAATAAGGCTTGTGTAGGAATCTGATCTGATGAGTGGTGTGCAGCTCTTTGATAATTTACATCTGGTGTTAAATAAAAAGGTAATAAAAGTAAGCGTGGCTTTCCACCACTGGAGACTGAGCCGATGTTTGATGCTGAACTTGTAAAGTTTCGAGACTGATGAGTCAACAGATGAAGTTTGCTATTTAGTGAAGTGATATTTAGTGCAAGTAACAACAACACAAACCGTAGCCAAATGCTTTCTAAATGGCGTTGTTGACTTTGACTGAAATTGATTTGCCAGCCAAACAGCAAATAAACTATGAAGGAGAATTCAATCCCATTATTTGCTTTATTTCTCATTTGGTCAGTTATTTTACTTGCGAGGATGGCTGAACGTACATAGCACTCAAAAGTTGTGATGTATGTATCTGTGATCCAGATTAAACAAACATCCAAGTATTTTACTCTATGAATAAAAATAAATAATATTATTGTTGTTGATGTAGTAACAATTCAATCAGTTATCCAGTCACCAAACAGATGTAGAGGTGTCTGAAAATCTCCACATTGATACACGTCTGGAATCCTCAGCTGTCATTTCACTCAATTTGACTGAGGAGTGACGACAGGAACAGGAGCATGAAATCTCTGATTAGAATTTGGTGGTCAAAGTCACTGCGACCTCCCAAAACACGTTTCTGGCCATAACTCAAGCATTCATATGCTAATTATGAAAAAAAAAAGTTTCACACAAATGTCAATGATCAACTGATGAAGAGATGACATTTCATATCCAAAAGGTCAAGGTCAACTTGTGACAACTGTGATGCGAGGTTCTGCAAATGAATAGATTGTAGTCACTGTGACGTCACCTGTTGGTTTGCGAAGTCACGTTTTGAAAGCCTTGTGTTTTCAGCAGTTTAGGGCCAGCATTTTTTTTTTTTTTTTTTTTTTTTGGTTTTGATGCCAGCAGTGTCTCCTGTGGCCATATTTGGACGAGAGTATGGAGCTGGGCTGGATCTGCGCCAGACACCTCGTGGCCACCTGTCACTCAAAGCAGCCACTCCCTAGATTGTATAAAACTTCAAGACATAAAACATTTTTCATAAAAAGGAAAAAGAAAATGTGAGAAGTGAGTTGTATAAAAAATTCACCATCATACAGATCATAGTCAGGAAAAGAGGAAATTATCTATAGAGACCAAAACTGTTTTTGTACCAGGTTGTAAAAGCTCAACAATCAACTTGCCTTGTGTTATTCTCATATCATGTGAGTGCAGCATTGTGTTATGTACCTAAGGATTTTAATAACCTTCCCAGTGTGAATGTCCTTTACCTTTACTGCTGTGACTCTTTTGGCTCTTTGCATTACCATTCAGTGTATTAAGCAGTTTTTTTTCTTTTACTTTTTTTTATTAGGGGTATTGTGTCTCTGCTTCTCTGTAACACATTTGTCCCAGACAGCCTTCTCAGAAGGATGCTGAGAAAGAGGAGTAGGCATCCCTCCACAGCCACTGTTTGCAATTGATTTCTCTATTACATGGTTGCTGTAAGTATAGGGTGCAGTCAGGGCACTCACAGTAATAACGGCACACAGACAACGCTCACCAGCACTGACCCTGGATTACGCAATACTACTGCAGTGCTGATCCTTATGAGCTAGTTTAGACCCAAGGACGAAACAGTAGAGGTTAAGATGAACGTGTGTGTGTGTGTGTGTGTGTGTGTGGAACAGAGTGAATGGAGTCGGGGCAACTCACAGAGATGCGTGGGATGGAAGAAAATTGATCCCCGCTTGTTTTGTAATGTGAGCTAATGATTCTTTTTCAGTCTTTTGGGAAAGTAAGGAAAGTAAAATGGTTGATCTTTACCTGGACCTATATATTTTTCTCTCTGCTCAGGAGTCTGTTCTATGCCTAGAAGGATATTTAAGCCTTAATTGCAGAAATTAATCCACTTAATGCATCCATTAATCTGCTCCTTTACTGCGGGGACCTAGCGTGATGCTCTTTAACTGTATAAATATTTTTCCGAGGCTAAAACTTGATGAGGTGTAAAATGGGGAGGAGGAACCCGGCGTTGCTCAGACTGCTGCCATCATCTAAAGAATGCAGAGCAGTATAACTTAATTGTTTCCAATATTGTGGATGTTTTTTCTTTCTCTCACAGTTTCTTCATAGAGAACCAGTATCCAGATGAGGCAAAGCGGGAGGAGATTGCCAACGCCTGCAACTCAGTCATCCAAAAACCAGGTATAATCACACATTTTGACTGAATTAAAGCCTGTTCCTGTTAAAATTCTCCTTTTCACTATTATAGTATGGGAAGGTGTGGTCAAACTTTTGGTACTGTATAAGCATGTGTTTATCTTATACAAGAAGCAATAAAATGTGTATTAATAGGCAAACATTTCTAACATCCAGCCAGTTGTATTGTCTCAGTGACACATGGAAGCCTTTGTTGTTTCACTGCTCAGGTTGTAAACTGTCTGAGTTTGAGCGTGTGACAGCATTGAAGGTGTACAACTGGTTCGCCAACCGTCGGAAGGAGATGAAGAGGAGAGCAAATATCGGTGAGAACCCGATCTTGTCACTTTCATGCCGGTGATCGGAGAAATGACAAGAGGAGGCTCTTTTCTCCGAGCGTTTTACATGCACATTTACGTCTCCATCTCCAAACCGCCGCTTTCCTTTCCAGAAGCTGCCATTTTGGAAAGCCATGGCATCGAGGTGCCGAGTCCAAGCTGCCACTCAAATGGTGAGGAGGGAGAGATGCAGGAGTTCACCGATCAGGTGAATCATCGATTCTCAGAGCAAGTAAGTCATTACAGAGGAGGGAATCCAGCCTACTATTTATAAGGTTCAACAGTCATGATGGTTGTAGTTTAAAAAAATAAACCCCCCTATAATTCTGTTTATATGTTTATATGATTAAAATGGCATTAATATCCCACAATCCCTTCTCCTGCAAGATTGTTTGATTTGGGAAAAACACAAGTGTAACTAATAACCTAGCTCAATTTCTATGTAGTCCTGCTGGCCGGCAAGTACAGAACTGGCAAAGTGAAATGGAACCCAGCCATGATGAATGTAATTAGGCTTGTGTTTAATAGGTGGTAATGTCTGCCACTGGAAAGCTCCGTTAGCAGAAAAACACTTGGCACTGTTCACAGTGTCTCTGTTGAAAGTTCGTTGGACATGTGCAGAAAACAGTGATGTCACGATGGCTTTTCTTACTGCTCCTGTCTGAGTGTCTGAGTGCCCTATGATTCTTTATTCCTTGTGGAATAATGTGTGACTTCTTGTCCAAGTTGTTCAGAATAAGTCTGATTCGATTACAGCTTGGATTGGATCAAATCTTGAAAATTGGTTTTGTCTAAAAGAAGGAAAAAAAAAAACGAATCGGGTAGGTGTTATCAGAACTTTTTGCTAGGGTTGGGACCATTGATCCAAAATGCAATGTAATAAAACTTTCTAATTGATCACATAATATAAACATTTGTATCTAGCTGTGTATACATTTAGTGAGATTTTGCCCTTGATTTCTTTAACCGTCACATCGATAAATAATAACGTTAAATCATATTTATCTCTGCATATTGATTACTATGACACAGTCAACAGGGATGAACCAACTGACAAGGTCAGCAGAGTACTGGATATCAGCATTCCCAGAGTGAAACCGAGCATATAGTTCCTGTTTGGTGTATTGCTCCAGTGGTTTTGTGCGGTCAGCGTACACACTTTGACGGTGTCCTCTGCCACCTAAAACAGCGGTGGCAGAGGACAATACCCGCCATTTCAGATCCCCTTTAGGTTAGTCAGAGAAAGGCTGCATAAGGTGGCTGACTTGGGTCTTTTCAAACACACGCCCGCTAAACATCTATTAGCTGATGTGCTTTGGCTTGTGTTCAATTAAATCAATCATGCCCAAAGCCTATAAACTCTTGAGTTTACTACACCAAAGTTTTAATTCTACTAAGGGTGGAGAAGAGACTAACAAAAAATAATAAAAAGGAGAAGAATGTGAAATGAATTTGAAGGCCAGGATAGGACGATGCTGAAAAACAATAGTCAACAAGCCCCTTAGAAGAGGTGCTTCATCACAGTATTTGCGGCTATAAAGTTAGTCTCAAGGCTCTGTAGTTGACAGTCAAGCTCGTGATTGTACGTGAAAGCGTCTCCAGTTGGAACGTTGAGCTCCCATTGGCTTTCTGCGGTCTTTCGAGTCCATTTCAGGATTCTTTTATTTGTTCTTAAGTCTTTAAATGGTCCGGCCCCGCTGTACCTCTCAGCTCTGGCCCGGTGCTAACGACCTACCTTTGCCCACCAGTTAAAAACAGTGTCCTGTTAAAACTCATCTTGGAACACATTTTTATTTCTTGGCTTTCAACCCCACATGAGGCTCCGCCCTGGTTCTGTTTTAATGATTTTTGTATTTATTGTTTTATCGATTGCTTTTTATTTGTTTCATTGTTTTCATCGTTTGCACTTACCTATTCTACTTTATTTGCATTTAGTCCCATTGCTTTTAATTGTTTGGCTGCTACATACAGCACTTTGTGGCTGCTGTATAAATAAAGTTGAGTTAAGGTGAAATCTTCTGGATCCCAGCCCTGTAATGGAGGAAGAAGGTGGCTCCTCTCTGATAGAGCCAGTAGCCAAACAAAAATGTTGATGCTTATAAGTCACTTCTTAAAGGGATAGTACAACTTTTTGGAAGATTGTCCTATTGTAATGATTCCCATAGTCATAGCAATAGGTGCTTTACCTTTCTTGTCAATACAAGCTCTTTCTAAAACAGCGGAGACAAGCTGCTCAGCTACTGCTACATGACTAATGGTATTTTTTGGTTTCTCCGATTAAACTCAGCAAATACACAATCCAGCAACTCCCACAGACTGTGGTGGACTAGTAATCTGCCACCAACTATCGTACGGGAGCTATCCCTTTAAGTAAGAAACTGAAAGAGAAGAACAAACAACAAGACTGGAGATCCACCTCCTAAAAGGAACACTTCAAAAAGCTGGTATATCCACAAAATAATCTTCTACTATTTGACATTTAGCCTTTTTGTGGTTTCAGTCATTGTCAAAATATCCATCTTTTATGAATAGCATTTGTTTGTTTACTTCAATTCATCTGTTATGGGGCCTGAAGAAATTAAAAACAAAATGCGTTGTTGTACAGCACACAAGTAAGACAGATTACCTGATCCTGCATAGCAATTTTTTTTGACTGAGCCCTTGGTTCTATCCATCATACCTCTGGCTGCTACTGTGGAGAGATGGAAGAACCTGAAGGAAGTGACCTTGGATAATGTCCAGTTCCAGAATATTTAGCTGCTTTATTGATTCTGACAGCACAGTGTGCAAGCGATGAACAATCCGCTCGGTTCTGAGACTCTTCTGTGTTTCTGTAGTAATAAAGTCAGGTGTGTTTTGTTGAAGGTGGAACGGTGATGTATGATCTCACGCTTAGACAGAATGAGAGTAAAGACGACCAATTGCTGACTTCTTTCATACTGGCTCTTTTTTTTTTTTGCATTAATGGCACGGGTTGCCTTTCAGGATTCTAACAAACTAAGCTTGAAACCAGGTTCTTAATTTTTTTTTTTTTTTTTTTTTTTTTTATAATTTTTTAAAAATATTTTTTTAATTAATTGCCAATTAATCTGCCCCCACTGGTTGCTCGTGGTACTGCCCATTGACATGAATAGTGGTCATTTTTCAGTCCAGTATCTAGTTCTTCTAGAACATCCATGGTGGCTGCAGTTTTAAGGGTTTGTGCATGATAGGATGCATGATGATCTTTTACAGGCTTTCTTTCTTTGTCCATTTTTCCAAAAAATGTATTGTTTTTGCTTGTTGTTTATTATATATTTATAGCCGGTAACCACTAACTAAAAACAGAGCCTTAACTATCCATCCTAGTCCCTTTAAATCCAGTAGATGTTGCCTACCTACTCAGTAGTGCATAAGGTGGTTGCAACTGGATGTTTCTCAAATGGCACCATGGAGGTAGGAATAAGGTGAATCCCGATGAAATTTTTCTGTTCACACGTCCTTGCTTTTCCACAGGAAGAGTCTTCCACCCAGGGGATTGTGGACCAACAAGACCCCGCGGCGTTGGCTGCCTCCGAGGTCACGGCCCTGCAAAGCCCCACCCCGCAGGCCCTGGAGCAGAAAGAGGAGGATTCAAAAAGGGAGACGGTGGACGAAGAGTAGCCGAAAACCGGCGGAGTTTGGATCGTCGCGTTTTGAATTTTAATCCGATGAAATAGGAAAAACAATGTGTCTTCTGCACCTGCGTAGGGCCTAAGACCAATAAATCAAAGGGAGAAAGGGTGCTGAAGCTCACTGAGGTGCCTCTGATGGTAAGGAGGCAGCTGTATTTATCGAAAGTTATCCTGCTTATATTAACGGCAATATACAGTATATATATGAATATATATCAATATATAGTGCATTCCAAGATGGTATTAAAAAGCCTAAATTCCTTAGAGGGAGAATTATATAAAGGATACCTCGCCCATTTTAAGCTAAGCCTTCTTTTCTTCGCTACATGCCTTCTTTTTAGCTTTTCCGTGCGGTCGTTTGACTGGACCTTGGTTACATGAATGTGCTGAGCCTGCAGGTCAGGTGTGTTTCGGGTGGCGGCGGTTTTGGCGCGGGCACAAAAAGTGCTATCGAGGATGTAGTTTGTGGTGATGCGAGTGCCCTCTGCTTGCTTGAACGTCTTTGAGCCCCATCCGGTTCACAAGACTCTTAACCTCAATCAGTCGATTGATCAAATCGGTCTATCAATCAACGAGTGCTGTTGCTATTAAATCCATAAAGCCCTGAGGGACAACTGGAATCTCAGGTAATCCCAAAAATGGTGGATAAAGACGGTGAAGAATTGATATATATATATTTTTTTTGCTTTATCTTCAAATGACCTCCTTCATCTTAACTGTGTTTAACCAAAACAGGACGTGTTATTTATACCTTTTTATATTAGCAGAACAAGCCTAGGATGATTATATATCATAGTTACCGTCGTCATTTGTCTTCTTTGTTAAACTGAATGCTGCTGTTTGGTCATTTTTGTAGTCTACCCTCATTTCAAAGTCTGTCTCAAACCTGAACTCAGCAAGTGAAGCCAGACTAGTGAATAAGTACTACTCAGAGTTTTTTTTTTTTTTTTTTTCTTTAAACGTTTGAAAGAACGCTAAAAAAACAAAAATGTGACGGGAAAAAAATCACGACGCGTCGGCCTACATACGCTACAAGCACCTTTCTCTCATGTCGGAATAAGCTAAAGCTTTAGCTCATGTAAATTTCTACGACTGCGAAGCTGCACTTCAAAGTGGAATCTCACTATAATTGAAAGAGGGGAGCGTAGGAGGCCGAGATACGTTCAGTACATAACCCAGAAAATATACACGTCCGTGGGTGCTTTCCTTCAAATTTCACTAGCAGTATATACAAACTGTTATTTGTCAAACTTGAAATATGAATAGCTGACTTGAACTCTGCATTACTTAGTCCCCTTATATTCACTGGCCCAAGGCCTTGGGGAATTTCTCCTAAAACGTTCATAAAATGAACAAAAGACGCTTGTTCTTAAATGGCCCCTGACCGGGGCGCTACCGTGTTACCTCCTAATGCCAAAGCTATGCCAAGGTAGAGATGAGCTCCAGACTCAACTGTGCTTACAGGACAGGACATGACTCAGTCACAACACTATAGATATACAGTATGTATAGATGTTTATTTGCTCAGTACAACACTAGCCAACTTTCACCTCAGAATAACTCTGTCACGGATGTGTCGCAGCCTAGCCGTCATAAAGGTGTGGCGGTTAGCGACGCGGACAGTGTTATGTAGCATTTCTGACAGTGGGGGGGTTCCCCTGTATTGTTAACCTATACTCACCTCAGACAGTTCTCTCGTCCGGCTTTGGACGGGAACCCCGAAGCTGCACACTGTTTCTGATTATTATGCTCCTCCCTATCTGCTTTTATCTGACGAGAAAACAATAACAATAAAATTGTTAACAATGGCTGTGGTACGTCTCCATTTATTGTGCATTTAAGGAACGTTGAGGAGCTGGTATCAGTAAATGTTAATAAGAGCAACTCTTATTAACAACAACTTGTGTTAATATAATGCCATTGTGTTATCAGTAGTGAAAAAATGCTGTGTTTTCTAATGTATTCGGTGCTGATCTCAGGAGTAGTGCTATAATAGAGTGTTATCATAGGATGTGATCTGTGGTGAAATTGATGAAGATGATGCTGGCTGATACTGAGGAAGCTGAACTAACAGGGAGAGCATGTCATCCGTTCACCACAGGCACAGTGGAACTTGTTTTTAAAGACTAAATTACAGATGCAAAGTTTTAAAGGTAAATAATATTGGTGTGTTTATCTTTGCTAGTGCTATATTAGATATTCATTACAATACTAGACCCCATCTGATAAAATTCTTGCTTTATATGTTTTATAACAAAGTGAAGGAAACACATGGCCAAAATTATGGAAAGAAACTGCCTAAAATATATAAATATGAATTTCAATTAAAGAATGACTCACTTTATAAATAAATATCACAGTAAATGCACATATTTAATTTTCCATTTCTAAATCTCACATTTATTTGTGTATGTTTTAATTGTACACATGAATGCTGCATTCATTTGATTTTCAATTCATTATTTTTTTTTAAAGGCATTTACATATGCATCCTCCATTTATTTCACTCTGCATTTTCACCTCTGTATCAAATAGAAAATACAATGTAAAATTCAGGAGCAAAATAATAGTAAATACATGTTATTGGGATATTAAATAAAGGAATTTGTTTTAAATGAGGCAATTCTTACATTGTTTCTTTTTTTAACAACTTATGAATAGAATTATAATGAAAATAAATGATTCTCCTTTTTTTCAGGAGACCCCTTGGCCTCCTGCCCCCCTGACTGATTGCTATATGTAGTATGTTGGCATGCTATATATATATATATATATATATATATATATATATATATATATATATATATATATATAACTTTAAGGTGTTAAATAAGTAATAAGGAATGCAATGAGTGCAATTGCATAAACCATAAGGATTAAACTGATTTGTAACTAATGTTCTGTATTTACAGCAGTTGGCGTACCCGCGTCTAACCACTAGATGGCACTATTGTCGCTCCTCTACAGTATAACTCAAAGAAATGTGGATGCTGTGGCAAGGACAAGTTATCATGGAGGCTGTGAGCTCAGCCTTGCTGTGATATTCAGGCCTACAGAATTCCAAGCTCAATGTGAAGAAGACACTGTGCTGAAGGGGAACATATATACAACAAGTATAGAAATGAATCCAGTGATCCTGAAAAGATGCATTTACCTCTTTGTTATTGCAGCTTGAAACAAACATTTTACGCTACGGTACTTATTCTGCAAAAAAATCTACAAAAAGCTTACAGCATTTCACACAAATTGTGTTTACAAAATTGTTTAAATCCATATAGTACTTTTCCTTTTTCCAAGATGAACCATTGACCTGACAGGTATAGCACATCAAGTTGCTGATCAAACAGTTTTATAATTGCACAGGTTTGCAATTAAAAAAATGCAGTTTTACTTTTGGGGAGAAAAAGACATTATACTGAGCTATGGATTTCACACGTCTGGGCTATAGATTTGCATTGTTTTAGGAGGCAGGTAGCTAGTTAGTACCTGGTGTGAGCACCGTTTGCATTGCAGCACCTTCACATAGAGATTGCAGGCCCACTCCTCTTCATGGGCTGTGCATAGTTTTATGGATATGAACAGGAAGTGGAACACGCTGTCATACAGGCCAATCCAGAGCATTCCAAACATGCTCAATAGATGACATGTCTGGTGAGTGTCACATCTTACGGCATCTGTGGCGATGTGGTGTGTTTGTGGATAAAATTTAAGAGCTTATTCTCCCTTTGTTGCACAGGATGAATATTAGATCTTTTGTTTCTATTCTTGAAAAGTGCGGGCAAAACCAAAAGCACATTTACATCCAACCCTGACCCAAACTCATATTATATGCAGCATTTCCCCTCAGAAACACATTGTCATCCATTTAGACACTTACCCTGATTCCATTCATTGTTAATTCAGGGTGCAAGATGACAAAATGCAGGTGAGTCAAGGGACAGGTCACACTATTAAATTAAGCTTCTGTATAATTTCAATTCTTTTAATTGTTTACTAAGTGATGCGTCAGGTTTACTATCATGAGATTTCTGTGGACTATTCACTCACATGTCAGCCCGTTGTGCACAATTAAGAGTGGATTCAGTAGTAGTACATTGCTTCTTATTAATTACTGTGATAACAGTTAGCTAGATTCATTGTAACACTGTTTGACAATTGAGTCTTTATATGTGTACCGCCGGATTAAAAAAGAGAGGAAAAAAAAGTTTTTACACCATTCCGATCACGACAATTTCCCCAATCCTGAATAATATATTATGCATGGAGTATGTAGCATAAGTATTCATCACACCCAGAACAAACATTGTGTTAAATGTACTCAGAAGATCATTATATATTCATGTTCTCCAACTTGTTAATTGATTTTCAGTTGAGCTGTGTGCATGGAGGTGAAATAAAAAAACACACACACACACACACACACTGGTGCCATTTTTCCACAGATGCATTTGAATGATGCAATATAATACCAACATGGTGCCAAAGTTTGCCCCAGAATCCCCCAGAAAGCCGTTCTGTGATGAAAATTTGCCCTTAAGGCTAAGTATGGTGCTACTCAATATTTTTTTAATCCATTAATTAAATGAGTATATCACTCAGTGGGATTGTATGTGTGTATGCAGAGGCATGTGTGTGTGTGTGTGTGTGTGTGTGTGTATGCTTGCAGGCTTAGTCATGCCCTTTTATAGGTTTAATCCCTATGGAATTCAAAACACATGTGGTGAAATGTCTTTTTTTATTTGATTCGTCTATTACCCACAAGAGGGAGTCATTGCTTACTGTTGTTTGCTGGAACCAGACGAACCACTGCTCTTAATTTTTAATCTCACTTTTTTTTTTTTTTTTTTTTTTGCGAGAAATATTTTGTGAATGAAAATAATGAGCCCGGCCATTGTTTATCATTCTCAAACGTCTTTAACTGACACACAAAACTAGAGAAAGAGGGGTTTTTTCCACAGAGAGCTCCTCACATTCTTTCCGCCTACATGGACCGTTTTTCACTGGATAAGACAATATGATGAGTGTCAGTAATCACATGTATTTGCAAGTCAAATTAGCACACGGCACTCTGTGTCTTTCTTGCCTGGCCCACAATGAATAGTCGGTAAAACTCTGACCATCTGGTGGTACATGTACAGTAATAGCCTAAAGCAGGCTTCGTATCTTATAGACAAAAGACAACTCCATTTGGCTGCCACTTTCTGCAGTGGAAAATTATCATTATTATTAGTGGTGTTTTTCAGTATTGTTTAAAGATCTCATTTAAATCAAATGACAGATCTGGTTTATCAGTGACAGATTTTATCAGTGAAGCGTGATAAAAGAAACACAACAACATGGAATTAAAAAGGTATCCTAAAGGTTAGAATTCAAGATGCTGTTTTAAACTAAAAAAAAGAATGTTGGTATATCTGATGTGAGTTGTAGCTCAAGTTTAAACACTTGCAGCAGTTGTAGTCGAAGCAATAGTAAGAGGCCTGTGTGCGTAATCGCAGCTGTTACAGGTGATGTGGAAATTTTTATTTCTGGGTCGCCTCTGAGTGAATTCAGTAACTACGAGGCAGTGTTTTGTCTGCAGCTGCAGCGTTTTGCATCCATTACCCCTCTGATGGGCCACTCGACTGGCTTCTTCCCCATAGTGATGGAGCCTTATAGGCTTTATAACGCTGTAAACTGTATGCATGTGTGTGTGACTGAAATGATGGACAAAACATTTTTTTTTTAGAAGCAAATCATTGAAAGTGATTAAATCTTTTAACTTAAAACAGGGATGTTGGTCAGTTACAGTTAGTTACCAGATATGTCCTAATTATTATATATATTATAATTGTAAATATAATATACAATGGCCAAGGTTTCTGGGAAAGCTCAAAAATATTGATCAAATGCAGAGAATATTATATTTCTGAATCATTTCAATCAAAAAGGTCTTGACAGTGGGGACATACATGGGTCACTTATGTAACATTAAAGAATGAAATGACTCAATTCCTGAACATTCTAGTGTGACTTTAGGCAACTTCAAACCAAAGTCTTAAACCATCTAATTGTCAGCTCCCCTTTTCATCACTTACCTCAGGTCTTCTTTCCCTCTATTTTATTTATTCATTATTTATATTGAATATAACTAATTTCTAACATCTAGTTTTGATGGCTTTTTAAAACCTGAGATGTGACAAACTTTCAATAAGGTGCTGACATAGGTTTAATGGACTGAAGATCCTGGAACTCCCTTCTGTTTGGCTGCAAATTTATTGAATTTATTAATATGCGCAGCACTTTTTACTGAAATATTATTAAAATCTAACTGGTGAAATTTAGACTAAATGACTATAAACCACCATAGCCCACAGCCTTTATTACTCACCAGCAGAAATTGATTCAAGAATCATGTTCAGAGCTTCTCCTTGCTTCTTGAAGCAGCCGCCATCATGAGAGCTTGTTAAATTGTCATTTTTATTCTGCCTGGGGCAAAAAAGCTTTGACTTTGGCAAAAAAATAAAACGTCCTAAGTAAGATGGCCATTGTCCTAGTCCGATGCCTTTAACTCAGGATTAAGGCGATTTCACCAGACAGAATGTTTCAAATCACACCAATATAAACTACCTTGAATTATGTATCTACAAATCTATAGTAAAAACTATATATGTAACCATATCTTCTGTTATATATTTAATTACAGACGTCTTTACTGAATGTCTATATAAACCTCTTGCTTTGATTATAATAGTGAGAGTACTCTATAGAATATATAGGCTACAATATAGTGGAGAATTGAATATAGTTTAGAGAAGATTATAGATCCTAGATGAAACTGATAGATGGCAGAGGAGAAGGTGCAATTGCAAACCTGTTTGTCACCTCAGCGCCAACGGACGGCGTCGTGGATTCATCAATAGACGAATCACAGATATCAGCGTCAAGGTTGAGCCCAGACAGCGTAACCTGCATTAATCCGTCAGACAAAGGACTAACATATCTCATTAGACAGCCGGTATATCGCCTGCTACATATAAGATTTAGTTTCTATCCTGAGTTCCTGTGTTACCCAACCGTGAGGATATCATTTAAACGCATTTAAAAGGAAAAAAAACAACAGCCCTTTACACCACAACTCAATTCATTCTTTCATTTAAGTTTTGGTAGGAAAGCTTTATTGGTCATTCTTATTTAGCGGCCTTTTGGACACACACACACACACATACACAATGCCCATAATCCCTCTATATGCATACTAATATACAAAACACCTACATACACATAGAGGCAGCTCTGTGCTCACACACACACACACACACACACACTGGGCACCCAGCGGTGTGTTTTGGCAGCGTCAGGCTCCGGGACCGACATGGCGCTTCCTCTATCATTCATCCCCTTTCAGAAGTACTTTTCATCCCCCCCCCCCTCTCTTTTTTTTTCCCGACGGAAAAACAGAATTCATGACCCGTCACCTTTTTTGCTGACTGCACGGCCCATCCGCCGCCTCGGTAAACGATTTCCCGGCTATTTTAGTTGCCTCACAAAACACTTGATGACACAAGTGGCATGAAAAGTATGCAATTCAATTTGTCAGTGGTTATTACTTTGTAGCACCGGGCGGTTACGGTTACGTTTTGATTACGGGCATTTTCTGTCGAGCTGGCTGTCACTTGGACTGTTTTCAAGCGCAGAGGAAGTGTTTATTTCTCCCCTTTGGCGATCTATTAAATGCCCTCCCATGTCTGATTAAATTTCATCTCAACACGGACTCACCTTTAAGCGAGATGTCCTTTTTTTTTTTTTTTTTTCGCATGCGAGAGGAAGGGAGGCGAGAAACGAAGCGAGGGGAAGGTGTTACAAGACGAAGATAAAGGCAGGAAGGGAAAGGTTACCTTCAGACAGCCGGCATTACAGGAGATTTTGTGGGAGTGGGGGAGAAAATCTCATCTACTATTGTGTTTCTCATACAGCGTGTCTGTGTGTGTGTGTGTGTGCTTTTTGTTTTGTGTTGTAAATAACACAACAGCACCAGCAGACACACTGGCAAGGCTGTTTGCCCTTGAAAGACTAGATGAGTAGGAACATTCCTTTTTTTTTTTAACCATGTCCTATTTCGCAGGACAAATAAGAGGAAGAAATGTGCACACACACACATGCACACACACACATGCACACACACACACACACACACACACTCCCCGTGCCCTGAATCTGTCAGGGCATTGGTCCCCTCCTTTCCTCCCATCAGATAAGAATTCCCACAAAAGGACTTGTCGCAATCTCACTGCGCCAACTTATTCTTCCCCTTAATTCAGAGCATCTCTCGGCAGCCGCACCTCCTCGAACGAGCGCGAGCGGGCTGGAAATAAAGTGAGCGAATCCCATCCCTCCTCAGGAGGCTCCTCGTCTGAACTAGATGTTTTTTTTTTTTCTTTCTCTCATAACTTTTTCTCTTTACTTTGCTCTTCCCATCATCACCGCCCCTCAGTTGGGTTGCAGACTGCAAAAAAAAGAAAAAAAAGCCTTTCATGATGAAAGAAATCCAACCTCTGGTTACTGAAAATACCAAAACCATCAGCCGTCAAATGTTCAAATGACGCACAAATGACAGCCGCACATATATTTTT
The DNA here is from genome assembly GCA_036785175.1 of Eupleurogrammus muticus. NCBI lineage: Eukaryota > Metazoa > Chordata > Actinopteri > Scombriformes > Trichiuridae > Eupleurogrammus > Eupleurogrammus muticus. The sequence continues at coordinate 6,358,736 of JAYKQN010000020.1, read as the reverse complement.
AACCTTTTTTTTCCATTTTACCCAGGGAGGGAGGTTTTTGCTGAACGCGTGGCAAACAAATCTCCTGCTCCGACAATCCTGTTCACAGCAGGATCTGCCCAGTACATCTTCACTTCACTATAACTGCTGGCTGCTGGACGGATCCCCTGAACGTGTACCTTGCTGCTTTATTCACACGCTTCCCTCCACCATTCAGTCCTGGAACAAAGGGGGCCTGAAATAGAACTGTCAACTGTTCAAAAAAAATCGAATGGACAGTATTTTTTTAATCAAGCGCTTTCCCTCGCGTTTCAGAGGGTGAATAATGAAAATCCCCCACCCAGACATGTTTTAAGATGTAAATTAAAGCTGTATAATGTGGAGCTTTGTAATATAAATCTCTGTTTGTAACATCAGAGTTCTTGCCAAATGAGTTCCCAAAACGATCATTAGGCCCGATCGCCCTCAGGTAACTCCATCTGCATTTCTCTCTGAACCAAAGGTTCGCTTTTTGTGTTGGTGCCGACGCTCCCTGTCCACCGGCTGCTCCCAGGTAGCCCTCTGCTGACATGGATTTCGGATAAAATAATGTTAAATTACAGTTCTTCTGCACTCAAGTGTTGTCTATAGCTTTAATTTCTTGAATAACAGTGGCAAGAAGTCCAAAAACATGCTTAGGTTTATGGGAGACTCTATGAGGGAGGTATAAATGTGTTTTATGTCTCACGAAAGGCTGGCGACCTGTCTAGGGTGTATTCCTGCCTCTCATCTGTAATGCCCTGGAAGATGTCTGCCAAGCATATTGTGACTCCCACCCAACATCATTGTCCGATAAAACAAATGCAAAAGTTGGGTCTTTAGGGGCAAATCCATGATATCACTACCAGTTGACCCCAAAAGGATGGTGCCTGTTTGAAGGTCCATTTATCGCAACATTATTAAACAAAAAGCTGGATTTCTTCCTCATCATTACCAAACTGCAGGACCCTGTTCATGGTACCATTCTCTAGGTACGCTGAAAATTTCAGGGAATTCTGGCCAAAACTTTTTTTTAGATATTTTGCTCTGACTCTGAGACCTTCATCCATGCCTTCATCACCTCAGGTCTGGACTACTGTGCTGCTACCTCAAAAGGTTTTGGCCAGATCTTTGTCAAATGTTCTGGAACCATGATTTTGCCATAAATGGACCCTTCAAACAGGTACCATCGTTTGGGGTCACCTGGTGGTGATATCTGGCATCTGCCCCCACAAACCCAACTTTTGCACTTGTTTCTGCACTGGTTCTATTCAAAAAGTAAAGGACAACAATGTTGGGTGGAAGTCACAATATCCTAATGGAGGTCTGTGCTTTTCTAGTTATTTTCTGTTTTATTACTATCTGCCACACTATGTAAAGCGTCCTTGGGTCTCTTGAAAGGTGCTATAAAAATCTAAGTTATTATTGTTTTTATTGTTATAACGTTAGGGGACCACGACTTCTGATGTCACAAATCTTTCTCATAGACCTGCCTCTTAAAATTTTGGAATTTGCAATTAGCACGGAGAAACCTTTTCACTTTCCGTAGCTGAATGTCAAAAAAGCCGCACAGCCGCACTGAAAGACTCTGCACAGTGAGGTTAAACCATCAATCTGAAAGAAAAACACATTTTTGTACATGAAGAAAAATCTCTACAAAGACATCGTGAATTCAGTCAAAAATCCACACTCAAAGTTTTCCAGAGGCTGAATGACTCATAGGGTTAGGGTTATTAGGGCCGGTACTCTAACCTTTAATAAAGTATGTTTTTCTGCCTAATCCTAACCTCTAAGGCACTTCAAATCTACCCTGACCTTTTCATTATGCAGAAGGAGCAGGACTGGAAAATTGTGATAGTGAACATAATGCAGCAATTATGTTTCCTCCAGTATGTATTAAGAAAATCCTTTTAGCAGTCTGTTAACATGTTTTTTTTTTTTTTGGGGGGGGGGGTAGATTTGGTCAGGCAGGTGAAATAAAGGCAAACGTTCCTATGGATTCTTTTGCTTTGACCGACACCGGAGATGGCTTTTCACATTTCATCTCCAAGCAGCAGTTTAAAGGTGCCAAACCAGATCAGAGAACACTCCAATAACGACGGATCGTTTCTGTAAAGGCATACGTCGTTTTTTTGGAAGGCACCGGCACACGTCCTATTTTGTCTTTTAGGTCGAGGCGGGGGTTCGCTGTATCAAACCTGCTGCTTTATCTCTGGACATCTTACCTCAGACGCTTTGTATTGTGCCGGTCTGTTCCCCCCGCGGATTCTGCCCCTTCCCCACATGATCTAATGTTGGAGCCAACCCGCTGTTTCATAAGGGTTTAAGGCTTACCGGCGGGGGACATGCGAGATGAAGCACCTGAGCTTCAGAGAGGGCTGCTCTGCCCTGCGATAGATAAGACCAGCCGCCGTCACCACCACCCCCCCCTCGCCATGCGCTCATCCGTTAGTGATAAAGATGGAAAGGGAAGATTTCCCGGAAAATTTCAAAGCAGCAAACAGGATCAACAGCTTAGTTGGCTTTCCACTCCTCAGCAACTTTCTTGTGCCTAATGTTTATGCTTTTCTTTTAGAAAGATGTCTCTCTGTGTGTAGGTGTGTGTGTGTGTGCGTGTGTGTGTGGTCTTGTGTGGGAATTTATTCTCCTGTGTATTGAAGTGTAAAAGATGCCAGAATGCTGCCTTTCACTTCACCGATGGTGTGCAGCAACTACATGAAATAACACACACACACACATATGCTACACACACACACACACACACCCCTAGCCCTGTAACTCTTGCCCTTTTTTACCATCACACACTTGTGTGACAGTCAAATAAATATACCCACTCAGGACATTATTACTTTGAAAAAGACCATTACGTTACGCCGCCGCCTATGTCACTTTTATGGACGCTGCTCCGTCGTATGAATGCAAATGAGGCTGAGAGCATCCAGAGATGCGGCAGATGCACGGAAAAACCAACAGCCTGAAGATAAAAGCTCACGGCAGCCTGTGCCAGAGCCGGCGTACATGAGCCGATTCCTCAGTCACATTATTGTTTGCTTGATATAGTTGATATGAAACATCAGTTCAGCAGCTCTGTGCCATTTTAAAGGGATTGCGACGTCTTCTCCGTGTTTGCTCCGAATGTTTTCTGCAAGCAGCAAAATTCCACGTCGCTGCCGGCGGACATGTATGGATCGATTGGAAAAGAAGGGGGTGTAGGGGGAGATGTTGACAGAGGAAAGGAGAAGTCAGGGTCAGATAACTGACCTCATACAGTCCCACGTGGTCCTCAGGCTGAGCACGATTCCAGATAAAACCAGGAGACTTGTAAAGGTAAATAGAAACCCAAATAAAACCCAAACCCAGTCGACTTCAAATAGATTTAAAGGTTTGAGGAAGTTGCTTTCCCAGTGATAACTATAAAGTATTTTTAGGAACACTGTGAGAATGTGTGAATAACAGGGCCTCAGGTCATTTTGATTAAGGTGTTTTTTTATGCTCAATTCTACAATTTCAAACTTAAGTATGGTCCAACAATTTTATAAATATGAAGTGATAATCGCAAAAAATGCATTTGTTCATTAATTTTCTAAATTAAAATGCCATAGTGCTGTGGATGAAGGATCTAGAATTAACCAAGAAATCCTGAATCCTGAAGGCACCTGATGTCAGATGCAAGCACATCTACAAGAAAATGTATTTCCCCAAAGGTCAGTTTAACCTATTTGAGTTTTTGAGTTGAACAAAACATATTCACCTTTATTTTTACATCTTCAAACTGGTGGCCTTTTCATGTTTGGCCTAATTATAAGTAAGATTTTTACAAGGTGCATGGTAAAATGCTTTTATGAGTCAATACTTCAGCGCGTAGTGTCGGGTGATTTGATAGGGGTAAAAAAAGGGTCAGATTCTGAAGTTATTTTCTAAGGAGGTGTATGACAAGTCACACTGACATTCTGTTTTTTGGGAGAAGTATCTGTACCTGTTGGTGGAGGCGTGATGTCGAGGATCGTGATGCAACTGTTGTGTAGGAGTGTGTGCATGGGAGTGTGTGTGTGTGTGTGTGTGTGATGCTGTCGGGAAGAGGAGACATCAGACAGTAAACATTATGTCTGAATTCTGAATTGCAACAGTAATGTAGCTCAGATAGATGACGTATCCCAGCCAAAGCTCCTTGTTATTGATGATGCAGATGGAGAGCACCAACAGCTCTTTTCTAGAGATGAAAAAAAGTGATAGCAGCAGCTATTAAAAAAGATGAGGGTCACCGGCGATGTAAACATCACCTGCAGCGTAATCTATGACAGCCTATTAGGGTCATTGAAGGTACAATGAATAAATTAAGGAGCCGGGGAAAGGGGTTAAATTCAGGGGGAAAAAACACAGAACATACAAGTTTGGAGTCACAAATTCATGAGAAATAAACATTGCTTCACCCTGCACACTTGGATCGAAATCATCACAGATGTGGTGTGATTTCGCAGCAAATGGCTCCTTATCACCATTTACTGCCGCTTGGCATGTATTACGCCTGCAATGGATGACCTGGTCAGATAATATTTTGGAATCAGATCTGGCAACAATAATGCATTCACACTGGATTTCTTTCTTACAGTTTTTACAGCCTTCTATGGCAAATCACTTTTTCTCTGCACAAACAGCAGAGGTCAGATTGGTCCGTGTGTCTGTCTGTCTTTCTGCATATCGCGACAACTGTTCATCAGATTCACACTCGGCAGATGCATTGGCGCAGTGTCGAGCGTGAATCTGTTTGTACGGGACGGACGGGATTATTCTTAGTACACTCGAGAAAAAACAAAACAAGTGATTAGCAAATGGCTCGACTTGAGTGCAGAGTCTGCCGTTCCAGGAGTAATGAATGAGCCGGGGTGTTGAAGTGGCGTCCTCGCCTCTGGAGTGGAGCGTTTCTCCGAATCTGGAAATTAATTTGGATTAGTGTGAGTGGACGTCCTTACTCTTGTTTGATGTTTTGGAAATTGCAGAGAGCCTAACTGCCTGCAAATAGGCAGCAAAAGACACAGCTTTTATCAAGAGCATGATATGAAGAATTTTTCTAGCTAGAATAACTAAATTATTAATACTAGGGCCCGTAGGAGGTCTGTTTTCCTTTAGAAAAGTGGTAGCTTAAGTAAACTTCAGTTTGGCTAAATGAGGGAATGTTACATAATGCCAAGGTACCCCATATTGATATTGACTCCCCAGATGACAGTTTCCTATACAGTCACAGAAATGAAGTGCTGGCACTTGAAAGCAGACGAGCACAGCATGGTGAAACTTGAGATATACTACTTACTGATGAGATAACCGTAACATGGAGGAAATCCAGCGTAGGCGACCACGTCTAGTATTTAAATTGTGTTGATAGGCCAATGTCTTACTTTGTACTTTTGTTATGTTGGCTGCGTGACTAGTGCAGCTCCCAGGGAAAAGTAGATAGATTGGATGTACATGTTTTTTGAATGTCCCACACACTGCTCTGCTAACCACAGTATAGGACTTGAAGTATTAATGCTGAATAATATAAAAATTATGTTTTGACTATCCATCTGAAAAAAAAATCCTCAAAAAATCCATCCACAACAACAATTTCGCAAAAGGGGGTATACAGTATTGCGCATCAGGAAAAATACACAGGACGCGGATAATGTGGATAGGAGGTGAATGAAATGTGTGTATGTGAATCACTCTCCTATCTCCTACCAAGACTGTGCGGAATGTACAGAATCTAGTCATCCCAAAAGACATGCAGATGTGCTGGACGACAAATGCAAATGACGTCCAGTCATTTTTTTCCCTAGAGAAATATATCCACATTACATGAAAACATATTCAGAGATCGTACTATACAAAAGGAAGAGACCAGCTGTGAGGATCTCAGACATTTTAAATCAACAAACCCATTTTTGGCTGACTCAGAATCTGCCTGTTATCTGGACTGTACGTTGCTCTTACGTGGCCTGTTCTGACTTTTCTGGCTGCATACGCTACACATGCTGAGCTGATGCTCGTCTCCTCTGGCTGATTTTGGCTCTTCCCACTGGAGCTTGCTGCTTAAAGCCACGGCACGCCCAAAGCACCAGGCAGATACACGTTGTAATCGGAGGAGGAATATCCCATTATTGTGCAGTTTTTGTTCAACGATGTGGAGTGTTTCTATAAGATTCTACTCCCTTTTCTCTTTCTCAGAGATGCCGATGTGATGATGACTCATGCCGCATGCCGTCTGTTAATGTGCTCAGGCTTCTGTCTAACAGAAAAAAAGTCACGGTCTGACAAAGAGAGATAATTAGAAACTTAAGTATCTAGTCGTGATTCAGTCTCCAGGAGGATTACAGCAATTTCCTTGTTGCCTACTTTATTCTCTCCTCCATCGCCCCTCTCTATCCGTGTCCCTCTGTCGCTTCCTTTGTCGTCCTGCTTGACCTTAAATTATTCAAATTACTCTCATTACCGTGTGACTTTAGAGACTTCCAGCAGGTAGCGTGCTAACAGCAGAGCCTCGGGCCGACCTTGGAGACAGTCAGGCGATGATGGCTCATTTAAACACAGCGGTGATGTTCTTTGGTTGGTGTGTCGGAGGGAAGGGGGGATGGGAGGGGAGGGGGGGGGGTTGTGGGCTCGCTCTGGGAGTCGGTTGCAGGTAATTAATACGCTTATTAACTCCTCAGCTCATATCATAATCAAAACCATGAGGAGAGAGTTGCGGGGGTGGAATATCTTAACTGAATTCACACGGCTCTGACTCGCAGGGTCGCGCCTGGTGGCGGCGGGGGGGTGTGGGGGGTGTGGGGGGTGTGGGGGGTGCTTCGAGTTTAGAGGTGACTGAATCACTGAATCGTTTGATTAAGCATGATGTGTTTTCTGGCTACTGTATGTGCAGGGTGCTCAACTGGGCAAGGTGAAGTGTGGGGAGTTGCCATGTCTTTAAGTGAGGCCAAACTAGATCTACTATGATAGGTAAGATAAAGTAGGAATATGTCCAGAAAATTATTTTGCAGCCAAAATCATATTTAAAAATGTGAGAACAGAGGGTAAAATGATAATTATTTCTTAGAGTTGAGAGTCCTCACTGTGCATGTACAAGAGTGCATGTGTGTGTGTGTGTGTGTGTGTGTGTGTGGCTTAAGACCAAATATGACTCTGCACTCAAGATCCATCATAACCCCAGAGTCAGAAGGGGCTCGTACCTGACCGACCAATGGGATTACACATACCAACAGAACAGAAGTGGATTTCCTGATATGAGAGAAGACCACAACAGCAAAAAAAAAAATCATCAAAAATCATCTTCTCAGGAGCTTTGATTGATGGTTGCTCTGTTGTCTGTTGTAAGCTAGTATCACCCCAAATTTCATTGGGTGCATGGTTTATTTATGCATGCAAATCACTGTATTTTAAATACAAAAGATGTTTAAGAAGTTTACAGCATGTACGTATTAGACATACAGCCAACATGCAGTTAACCCACAACAGTGCAAAGATACACAACATTGTGGAGCAAGGACAATACATCATGCTAATATCTATGAAATTAACTAAATGTCCTTGATATGCTTCTTTACTGTAGAGAGCTGCAGAAACCAGAGTCAGAACAAGGACATTGTTGTCAGGTAATGAACAAGAAAATGCATAGATACGAATTTTCCATGAATATTAGCAATAAGATGGGAAAAGAGATGATTTCTCTGCTTTTGTTGCAAACATGAAGAAAATTCATAGCAAGGGTGCAATGATGCAGGAAAAGTTGAGTAACTTCTGTGTTGGCTGCACTTTACCAAATTTAGTTTTCCTGCGTTTGAAACTTCTGTGCGGGGCGTCTCGTCATTAGAGAGGAGCCCGAACCCTCATTTACACTCATGCACACACACTCCCATATACCACAGAGAGTTGTATTTGATCACACATCTGTGACTCATGGGAACATGGTGTTTGTTTACTGTTTACATGAACACAAGCTGTCATGCGCTCGCACGCGCACACGCAGCTCAATCAAAGTCTAAATCCTAATAAGAAGCTCAAAGGCAGGATTTCTCTTTATTCTGTCACCCTTATTTTTTTTAAATGGAAAAAAAAAGAATAGTGGCTTTGAAGAAGCACTATAAAGAGCGATATATCATCTCAAATCATTAAAAATTGAATGTGGGATGAGTTACGGCTGTGTTTTTTTTTTTTTTAGAAATGCCCTGAAGGTAGGAATCAGGTGAAGTGGAGGGAAAATCTCCTTACACTTAACAGAGCTTTAACGCCTAAGAAAGGCCTCTGATCTCCATCTGCAGCCAGCCTTTCAAAGGCCTAAATGCATTTCTAATTACTAGAGGCGAAAACCAAGTGCTAAATCCTCTATTGGTTTCAGAGATTATTTATAGTATCTGTGCCTTGTAGATATTATTCAGCAGAGAGAGGCATGGGAAACCATGGTTTGACATATCAAATGGCTGTTTGATGTTGTATACACCTGCCAAAATGAGGCCGTTGAAAGAGAGGGAGATTTTCTGGGTTGTTGGCAAACGGCCGACAGTTTAGTAGCTCTTTAGCAGTGTGCAGCTTCAACAGGACATAGTACAATACATTAAAGCAATGCTAAAAACATTTAAACAACAGAAATCCACTAGAAATCTACCAGTTCTGTTTAAAATTGTAATAAGTAATTTCAACCCCCCTCCAACCTACTCATCCTCTACAATCAACTGCTCCCCATTCCCTCATTATCTCCCCGTGTCACTGGTTCATTCTCACAATCTCTGCCAGATTGTCTTTGTGTCCTGTACTATAGCTTTCTAGGAAAATGATTAAATAATGCTGCTTCTTTCACACTATTATGTATTCAATGCAGGTAAATTATAATGACTTGACTAAATGTGTGTTGCCATTACATGAGCCATTACATGGTATAATTATCTTAGTTCATTTGAGTTGTGTGTTTTTTTTTTTAATAAATTAAATGTTATCCAGGGCGACACGGTGGTGCGGTGGGTAGCACTGTTGCCTCACAGCAAGAAGGTCGCAGGTTCAAGACCGCTCTGGGGCCTTTCTGTGTGGAGTTTGCATGTTCTCCCCGTGTCTGCGTGGGTTTTCACCGGGTACTCCGGTTTCCTCCCACAATACAAAAAACATGCTCAGGTTAATTGGTAAACTCTAAATTGCCCATAGGTGTGAGTGTGAGAGTGAATGGTGTGTGAATGGTGTGTGTGCCCCACGATTGGCTGGCGACCATCTGGGGTGTATCCCTGCCTCTCGCCTTAACGCGCTGGGATAGGCTCCAGCAGACCCCTGCGACCCCGAAAGGGAATAAGCGGGATAGACAATGGATGGATGGATGGATGGAAATGTTATCCAATTTAATCACTTAGGCATGTAACTAGAATAATGAAGTATACCTAATAGCTCAATTAAAGGTTTATACAGTGTAAATATGGGTTTAATGACAATACTGTCATGTGTTACCAGATAGTTTAACCTTTTAACTTTTTCCTAGAGGAAATCCATATATATATATATATATATATATATATATATATATATATATATATATATATATATATATAGCAGCACCAGCAGACAGCCGTTCTTTCCAACCTAGGAAAAGAAGAGCAGCAGTTTGGAGACCCACTCTTGACTGCCTGGAAGAAGCCAGAGCTGCCTGGCAACCTTACTACACAAACTCTGCTATATATATATATATATATACAGGATACATACCCGGAGTAGTAGAGTGGAGCCACAGTTTGTTCTTGTTGTGGAATAAGGATACAAGACGATGTTTTTCAGACAGAAGTTGTTTTTAAGCACATTTTCTTGGCAAAGACACTGTGGTACAATAAGCACACAATTTACTTTCCCGCAGGAGAGGATTTCTGATTTACTTATGAGGGGAGAAGATGTCAAGAGAGTGTCAACTTAAAGTTTGCACCCTAATGCCAACTTTGGAGTGAACGCCATCTTTAATATTTCATATAAAAGTTCATGTGTATGTATGTGTAGTCTTCATCCAGCTTCACTGTCTGACATGAGAGGCAGAAATGCGACAACGCTGCTGATCCTTCATCAGTAACTTCAGCAAAGGACCCATCAACCTAGTGTCCCATTGATCCCCCCCCCCGCACGAGGAAGTGAAGAACCACAAGATAGAGATGAGTGTAGTCAACCATATTGCACATTAAAATTAATCTTCATTACAATGACTTTTTCATTCGGTGTATGTATGGGACAACAGCCTTGCCTGAGAGCTTAAATATCCCCCACTGCCACTATACTATTTGCTTACTGATGACACACAACCAGGGTTGAATGCAAACTGTTACCTGAGCAATCTCCTGGAGGTAACACCAGATATAAAAACCTAATGAGCCTCCAGGCCTTATGTGGAGATATATATGCGTCCATAAACACTTTATTGGCTATCCATTTGGGTCAGATGAATGTGGCTGAGTATCATAGAATCAATCCTGCGTATATGTTTTTGCACTCAGGTGTAGCCCACGATAATGTGAAGGAGAGAGGATTAGACCTAGAGTTTTCACCATGTGTCATGACCCAGCTCACCGGTCAGACAAAGCAAAGGAGAACACGCAGATAATTATAATGAGTCAAACGTATTTAATTAAGTACTAAAGAAAAACTAACAGAAGCAAGAGTAACTGTAAACCGAACAAACGCCTTCTCGCCATCTGAGCATATCCCTACTGGTTAGTTAGGGATGGAGATAAAGAAAAATACACAGATAGAGAGTGGTACAACACTTATTTTGCTGCTGAGCAAGCCTGCACATGTTGAGTTACAAAACACAATGTGAAGGTTAGGATTGCACAGATACCATTTTTTCTCCCTCAAATGATTTTAGTTAGAGTACAAGTATTTGTATGAGTTAGAGTGCTCGCCGAAGTCGTGCAGCTTCGGTAGCACTGTGTTTGTGATATGGCCACATATGGGAGTCTCATCTGATTAGGGAGCATGGCTGGTCATCCAGGGCACTATGCTTGGCAGCAGCATCTGTGATTTTAACCGCACGTGGGTTGTCGCCGGACATTTTCTCCCACTGAGCCAACATCTGCTCCAGAGTTGGTCCTCTCTTGTTGGTGTTGCGAGTAAACTGCCTGTATTCTGCATTCTGGTGGGATTTCAAATGTTTAATTAAGTTGCTTGTGCTCTGAGCAGTAGATTTTGTACCTTCTCCTGAGAGTTTTGCTGAACATTCTTGCATCTTGCTTTGTTTTTGCTCTGTACTAGTATTGGGGCATCTCTAGTAAAGATTTTCAATCTTCCAGGTCATCTAAGGAGGGATGAACTGGACTTAGTTCTACATTTGAAGATGTTTCACCTTGGATTTCATGCATTTCAGGGCAGGATCCTCTCACACTTGTTACAGATTGACCCCCCAGCCCATGGAATCTAGTGTAACAAATGCTGTAGTGTGTTCTGAAAACAAGAGTTTGCATTTAAAGGTGGGATCACGGTGTCCACATTTCAGCAACCATGACTATAAGCAGAGTGGTGGTTGTGTATTGAGCCATTACTTTTAAACTGCAATACTGGAGCAATTTCCCCAGTCCCGCTCAGCTGTCAGAAATAATAAAACCTGAAACGTCATTTTACTTATTCATTGAAGCAAAAGAAGTTGCGATTTCACCTGTCTGTTTTTTTTTTTCACCCCTGGGTTTGTTACGGGTGTAAATTCAAGGTTTTGACTGCTGGGTCTGTGTAAACTTCTTTTTTTTTCAGTACCAGCAGAACATGACATGCCATCACTAATGGGTTTTCCTAGAAATCCAGTCAACAAAACGCAGCCATTCAAAGAAATCGTCTACATTCCCAAAGAATATAGTGCAATAGTCTATTGTAAACACTGTATTACTATTTCTTTACAATACACATATATTTACTAATATTAAAAATCAAAAATGAAAATTGCCCATTTGCTGACTTTTAGAGCTTTTTCTTTTTTTTTTGCAGGCTCTTCTTAAGGTCGTCAACAAAATCATCACACAGAGAAATAGTCAGGGGGACAGGGTGAAGAGAAGAGAGGCTTGTTTTCTGTGGTGGGTGGGTGGCAAGAGAGGGATGAGCGACAGAGGGTGGGAAGAGGTGGAGCTGTAGGAGGAGGAGGGGGTGGGTCAGGTGTTACAGATCTAAGCAGGTGTGACAGTTCTGAAAGCTTTCATGAGGGTAAAAAAAAAAGGTTTCTCTGGCCTTGTAGCAATGCTAAACTGAGCGTGACCCTCAGACTGAACCCAGTCTTCTCGCTCCTGCGTGCTCGCCCACCCACTTTTTCGCCTAAAACGCCCACGACCAGCAAAATCCAACACTGACAGTGTGTAGACCGGGATCTAAGCTTTTCAAATTCTTTGCTCCCATTTCTCTCCACAATTTGCCCTCACTACTTTTCTCCTGTTTACTGCTGTCGACTGAGAGTGCACTGGTGGAAGACTTTCATTTAAAAATGGATTTTATCCATTTAGTGTTTTCTTTAAATTCATTGATTTGAGGAACCGTTAGAATGAGAGGTCACTAGCAGATTTCACAGTGCTCTGCACTGTGTGCAGACTAAATGCATGTTGCAATAAAATTCTGTTTTAAAATTGCACACAAGGTGCAGCTTTAGTGTGTAAGACCTGCTGCTTTTGGTATAAATAAACAATTGCTTGTTTTAATAAAAGGCAGAGGCAAACATAAAAGTCCTTGGTCTTGATTTAAAAGAACTATAAGTTGCAGCAGACCTGCACTACAAATTTGTTCCAGATACGTGAAGCATAAAAACTGAATGTTGTTTCTCCATGTTTAGTTTTGACTATGGAGACAGAAAGCAGAGAGGTCCCAGATGACCTGAGTGGCCTGGATGTTTCATAAAGAATCAGCCGAATGGGAATATGCTCCGGCCCTGAACTATTCAGAGCTTTATAAGCCGGCAAAAGTATTTTAAAATCAATTCTTTGTCATACCGGAAGCCAGTGTAAGGAACTTAGAATTGGAATGGTGTCATCCACTTTATTGGTTTTAGTGAGGACTCGAGCAGCAGTATTCTGAGTCAGCTGCGGCTGTCTGATCGTTTTTTTGTTTTTAAAGAGACCTGTAAAGACCCTGTTACAGAAGTTGAGTCAGCTAAAGATGAATACATGAACAAGGTCTTCCAAATCCTGCTAAGACGTACATCCTCTGTGATCATAGGATGCCTAATACTTTGGTTTATAACCTAATACATGTTATACTAATGGCGTCAGCCTCTGTACGTTGTGTTTAATGCTAATTAGCAAATATTCGTAAGCTAAAACTAAAATGGTGAACATGGTAAACATAAATATCACTATCGAACTATTAACATCAGCATGCAGGAATTGTCCCTGTGAGGATGTTATCATACTGCTTTAGGCGTTTAGCTCAGAGCGTCACTGTGCCTCAGAGCTGCCCAGCTGATATGTACTAGTAAGACACCGAAAACTCTGTGCTGTAGTGAAACATTTGTTCGGCATGAACATTTCTATTTATATTAGTCTCATTGTCTCATCTGCAGTTTGCAAAAAATAAGCCGCCATAAGGAGCTGCTGAGAATTCCATTAGTTTGACTTTTAGTGGAGCATCAGAGTCCCATGATGCACTAAATGCTGTTTCACAGCCTCCTCTGCTCTAACAAGGCTAAAACTCCAGGGAGAACACTCACTGAATCTTTGGGGCATGATTTTTTTTTTTTTTTAAGTCAGACGCAAAGATCTGGAATAGCATTGGCTTATAGCTATTAGCCTAACTCCAGTGTTTACCCCCTTCCATCTGCCCCTGTTTACCCCAGACTGCGGCTCTGTATGTTAGGGGACAGGGGATGTCCACAAGAACAGAAGGCAAGAGCGCGAGCTATCGGATTGGAACTCCTCCACCTGCCAAGAGAAGTAACTCTTCCTTTTATGAGCCAATTGAAATTCAGCTCACAGGCGATCCATTCTGTCAATGACAAGAGGAGTCAGGACAACCTTGCAACCCCCAACACTAATAACACTGTAATGGTCAGAGATAGATCAAGCTGAACGCTGATAGTTAGAGCGGGTCTTCGGCCTCCCATAAGTGTTTATTGCAGACTATTTTTGCCTTCATTTGTTTTGAGCAGATGCATGTGTACACCTGCGGTCGATCGTAATAGTTTTCACTCTGGCGAGCGGACTGACAAATGAGCTGCAGCTTTTGTTGTTCGTTTTAAAGAGCATCCACCTGCAGATAATATGTGTTCCTATATATCTTTAAAAAAAGACCCAATACACAGGGAATGGCCCAGCCTTGCTTTATATGCATTAGGCCAACTCTAACCCCTGACCTCTTGCACTCCACTCAATGACATGACGGGTTCATTACCACCATCTGAATCAGAAAAAATCAATTCGTGAGCGGTCTGTTCCAGATATTCTCCCCGCTGTGCTCTCCCGCTCGCACATATCTCTCGCTAAGTGTTTCTGAATCAATAGGAGTTGAGGGGGAAAGGGAAAAGGATTAGACTAACAAAGGGGGGTTTTCTCCTGGTGAACCCAGGTCCAGCAGCATGGGGCTCACTCTCATGTCATGATGAGTGCTGCCACTAAGGGGCAGTAAAGAGCCTAAAATGACACTGCCACAGCTCCAGGGCACCCTGGAGTTTGGAATTATATCAACAAATTAAACAGGGGATGTGTCATCATCTATCAGTATTCACATCAATTATAATACACCTGATGAAAAATATATTATACCGCAGAACATAACAATTCATACCTATGACTAATATTCTCAGCCTCCCTCTATTTGATTGTCTGTTATCAGTTTCTTTTTATTTTAATTTCTTTCCGTTCTCCTTGAATGTCCTTTGTGATTGATGTGACTTAGAAACAATAAAAACCAAAATTTCCAATATCTATCTATCTATCTATCTATCTATCTATCTATCTATCTATCTATCTATCTGTTCTGGATAGTGATTCTAATCAAGATTAAGTGTGTGTTGTGTTGATACTACACTTCACAGACTATTTCAGACATCTTCACCTGTTTCAATTCAATTCCATGAGTTATACAGCTAACATTAGTTGGGTAATCTCATTATTTAATACGTAAAAAAACGCATTTAGAGAAGATAAATCAACATTAAATTCACATTTGCCAGTATAAAGCTTGTTGATTGCCCTCCTGCTTCTAATTTTACAACATCATAAACAGCAAAGGAAATATAACTGCATATGGCAATAAACTGACATATTTCCATATGATCGCTGATAAATTAATTGTAAGAACTTCTGGCTGTTACACGCACTGGATTGTATAAAGTTATTTCTGTGAGTGTTTTGAGGGAAAAAAGGCCAGCTTTAGTGAAGTTACAAAATAAAAGAGGTTAATAGACATTTATATTTGAGCTCCGGCGGTCACACCCAGGGACAGCGTTGAAAACCTGCGGAATTATCAACCCCGCAGGCGCATTCACACGCGGGCACAACGGTAGGCGGCGTCAGCCCCTGACGAACACGTCCTTTCTGAGCTCACTTCCGTCGGCTCGAGTCGGCTCGCCGTTCTTCCAGTCTCTCCCCGCTTTTGTTCTCTCATTTCCATCCAGCCAGCGCTGTCGAGCAGAAGGGAAGGAGCCGAGCGGGCAGGGGGGAAAAAAAGCCACCACAAGACGCAAAGTAGCGGACCCGTCCGTCGCTTGTTGCCACATGCAAAGCACCGTCTGCAAAGAGGATACGCGGCACTCCGTAGTTACATAACTGGACTACTTTTTTCTGTTGTTACTGGGGTTATTTTTTCACGTTTTTTGTTGTTGTTACAACGAAAACTAACGTTACCCCCCCCTGCTTTCTAAACTCAAAATGGAGAACGGCGACAAATACCTCCCCGAGCTGCTGGCGGAGAAGGACAGCCTGGACTCGTCGTTTACTCACGCCATGAAACTTTTAAACGCAGGTAGAGTGAGCCGACATGCGGCTTTTTTAATTTTCCGCCGCGCGACTGCGGCGCTTTTTGCCGCTTCTGTGTGAGAGAAAGAGAGAGAGGGGGGCGCCACGTAACGGCCCCTGAACGCACCACGCTCCGGTGCGACATGTGTTTCGCGGACGGGACGAAGAGTGCCCCGTGGGGTTTTTTTTTTCAAACCCGCAAGTGCGTTCGGCGGGTGAACAATTCGCGTTGAGTTGGCTTTCAGCGTGTGACGGCTGTTAATAAATAGCCCGGAGCCGTCACGACGCTTCGAACAAGAGGCACTTTTAAAAAAGCCGTAATGTCCGCTTTCCCTAGTGCAGCTGCGGCGCGGGGAGCGCGAACTGTTGGCGGTGTTACAGCTACGTAGCAGTTTTTAAATGTGCGCCACTACTACCGCGGCTGGCCCGGGGTCACCTCGCTACTTAGAGAAAACAATAGGGAAAAAATGCTCGAGCCCCGCTCTCTAACCGGGGCTCCTCTGTCCGGTAACGGGGATGGAGAGCGAACAAAGGACGGGGACTGTCTCTATGACATTTAACCGGTGTTCACAAACAAAGTCTCGGTCAACCTTTCGCTGCTGTTCATCTTTCTTTTTTAATCAGTTCTCGAGGGGCAACATTGTGGCAATATGGCGGATAATGACCTCTATAAGATAGTAATGCTGTAATATAAAGTGCCACAAGTCCTTAACGGGGTTGTAACGTGTAGGGTATTTGTAAGCCGGCTATCTCTGCTGTACGCTAAACGAACTGAAGGTTTGATACACAGAGTAGTGGGTTTTGTTTTGAAGCCTGGTTTCCGATGTGTCGACTGGTGAGTCATTTTTTGCTGCAAGCTGCTAAAGTCCCGGCCTCAAGTCTTACGTTTTCCCTGATGCTGATCGTGGATAAATTGGGTGTCTTTGTCTAACACTGTTGTGTCCGGACATATATCTTTGAGGCATCTTGCGAGAAGGGTCCAGAAACACAAAAGTGTGTCATCGTGCGCTGCTGGTTCACACATCTGCTGAGACCTCTGATCCGATGCTGGGGTGGATCTGGCATGTTTGTACCTCTCAGGCTCAGGAAACGTCTTAGCAGGGAGTGGAGTGATGGATGCCGTCTGTGCAGTAGGGTTTTATATAGAAAACGCGATTTGTAGAGGGTTTTGAACTGTGATTTACTGATTATTTCCAATATAATCATTTAAATAACAGTCAAACCTGTCCACAGCCAACGGTAGTACCCTTAAAGGTCTTGTTTTCGTCGGAACAAAACCTCATGTCAAGCTGCAATCTGAGGAGATGTGTGGAGCATTCCACTTGAAACAATGAATTATCAAAATAGTTGCAGATTTATTTTCCGACTGTTGCAGCTCCATTTGTGATCTTGACAAGATCGAGGCAGCTGATAAATGAAACGCATCTGCGCTCTTTCATCATCTTCTATTCATTTGGTTAAAAAGACTTAGCAGTTTGTCAGTCGGAAGATTTTCAAGTTGTCTAGTTTGAAGTGAATGGTTGTCGGGATGTTGAATGTTTCAGCAGCAGTGCAATGACCATTTTAATGCTTTGAATGAAATATAGTAACTTAAAACCTCATCTGACAAAATTTAGGTTTATTTTGACTGAAACACTGAGTTGGTTTTGAACTGCAAATCTCCAAACTAATGTTTCTTCTGTGGTGTAGATGAGTGCGAATAATTCTCTTCATGACTGTTGCCTCTGTTTGCATGGACACTTTTTTTTCTAAAATGATGCCTCTCCCCTTCTAGAAATTGATAGAGTCCAGAAAGGCGAGACTAAAAAGGAGGCAGAAACATACCTGGACCTTTTCACAACAAAGAACATCAAACTTAAGGAACGCGTGCTCATACCTGTTAAACAGTACCCGAAGGTGAGCTTTGTTCGCCCCCGTTGTCCCCCCCCTCCTCTTCTGTCCTCTTTTCCCCTCCCGACTGTGAACCCCTCTTGATTTAATTTATCCTGCAGCCGGGTTTCAATTATACAAAGCCACAGGGTTACTTAGGAGTCTCAAATTACTCCTCTCAACCTTGATCTTTAAGCTCAAGTGTATAATTGCAGCCGGTACCCGCATGTTTTAAAATATCACTAAAAAGGATCAAAATGTTAATATTACTAGGGCTAGGATAGCAATACTGTGTAATTCAAACTGTGCTTAGTGGATTGGCTCCACTCTTCTGTTTGTGCTCAGTAAATGTCTCTATTCAGAACAAAGTCTTTATCATCATGTAACCTCTGGTCTACTCATCTGTATCAATCCAATCTATATCTGGCTCAGACTTATTGCTACATTGATTTCATGCTCATGATGTGATGAGATACCATGTGCTAAACAAGATGCAAGGGTGATGTTCTGTGAGATCCCAAGAAAATGTTGACAGTTGTATAAAATGTATAATCTGCATGTTAGCTTTGTTAGTTTTGGGTCACCTAAGTAAATACGCCTCACTCCTGTCTGATGCTGATTAATTTTTTTTAAACAGAAAAATATGCTACACTTGTTTGAAATAAGTTGAACTTGTTCTAACAAGAGTAGGATATTTGGATGCTGCCCCATCCTGAGCACAGATCAATATGATGTAGGAGTCTGGTGTGTCGAGTGAGACAGCCTCTCTGATCTCCCAGACTTAGTTGTAGTTTGTAAATCTGTCCACTGACGCAGGGATGACAAAAGCTAATCAGTGTTTTCAGATTACTAAAACCCTCCTTACAACTCCCAGAAGGATCGGTTCGCTGGGGGGCTATATTTCTGCTAAACATGTTTAGCAGTGACAGCTAATTGTAGGACACATCATATACACACGGTTGTTGTCTTGTTCCGAAGATAGCTGGGGTAACGATTGCAGCTTTTCGAACACGAGTATGTTGTGGTTTTGTGCTTAGCTGAATTGTAGCTCTGTTTTGCTGTTTAGTTCAATTTCGTGGGGAAGATTTTGGGACCTCAGGGCAACACAATCAAACGTCTGCAAGAAGAGACTGGTGCCAAGATCTCTGTGCTGGGAAAGGGATCCATGAGAGACAAATCCAAGGTAAAGTGCCACTTGCTGTACACATGCTCTTGCACAAATTCGTATGACTCACCCGTGAGGCACCTGAACCCCTAACACATCTGGACTGTACTTGAATGGGATGGGAGGCAGGTGCTTCCAAGTACCACACATTTGTTCTAGGAATCTTTAGGATTGCTGTTCAATGTGTTATCTCCAGTATGTAATCATCATTAATCTATTATAAAGGAAGGGACTGCCACACCTATGCTTCTCTCAGAGGTGAAAATGGCTTCCTACATAATTTATTTAAAATTAATGTGTAGTTCCTTCGACTCTCTGACGCTCCTGTGCCTGTGTTGCAGGAGGAGGGGCTGAGGAAGGCTGGTGAGCCCAAGTACGCCCATTTGTCTATGGATCTGCATGTCTTCATCGAGGTGTTTGCCCCAGTGCCCGAGGCCTACCTGCGAATGGCACATGCCATGGAGGAGGTCAAGAAATTCCTCTTTCCTGTGAGTTTAACTTTTGTTGCCTTGTTTGTGTTCTATCTAGTGACTCGTTTGCACGAGCTTTGCCTGTTATTGATGTAAATATTTATTCAGTTTGCCATTTAGTCTGTAAAATGCCAGGACTTTGAACACTCAAACAACTTTTCCAGCACCCAAAGTAATGTCTAAGCTTTCTAAGACCAAAAAACTAATTGATCCAATACCATCAAGCCTAAAAGCAAGCTATTTCTGCACTAATGCAGTTGAAACAGCAGTTGATTGATGAATTGTCAGTGGAACCTAGATTGAACAGAAAATTAATTTTTAACTTTATGATTTAAAAATTTGTTTAATCTAGGAGAATTTATCACATTGCAATTAATTGACTATTAAAATGATAGATTATGCTACCTTCTTTACACTTAATGGACAAAACAAATATTCATTTTTTTCAAGGTGATTGAAGGATGAATTAATAATGGCTATCTGTTAAATGCAGACCTACCTCAAGCAAAAGATTTATGAATGGGCTGTCTGTAAATTAAATTTCACCATTTTTTGCAGACAGATTTGCAAGTACAGGTCCTATATATTGCTACTAAGGTTTATTTAAATTTCTAAGAACATAATAAAATATTCTTTAGATGCAAAACTTCTTGGGGGGAAAAAATAAAAATAACACATTGCCAAGTTCACATTCACACAACAACTTGACAGCTCTAATTGCCGGGGTTATGAGAATATTCCACTCTAAAAAGTGAGTCACCAGCTGACAAAAATGCTGAGAGACCCTGCTGAAAGTGTTCTTGTGTAAGTGACTAGGGTGTTTTTTTTCCAGAAAGGTGCAGTGAGCAGCAGGATCTAAATTAGACAAAGCTCTGGGAGGGGGGACAATAGGAGAGCTAGCGGAGATGGAGTGGGTGTTTACCCAGCACGAACCCACCTGATGGTCCGGTCCAGACACGTAAAGCAATCAGCTGTGTCGGCAGGGTGACCGTTCATCTCGCTTGTTTACATATCTGTCCATCACAGACTCTCTAGGGAGAGAGAGCAGAATGAGCCTGGAGATGCACAGATATGTGGTGAGGCTCATCCTGCCCATCCTATACTTACTTTATTGATTTTAGGCTGAAGGAAGACATGTCAGTAATTGATTGATAATTCACTGATTTTTTTTATTGATTTATTATTGAGATTGAGGTAACAGTCTGTACGTGTCCATCCACAGTTAAGGCCATCCCTTTGACTTTTGTTTTTGTCCCTGTATATATGCATGGGAGGGAGACTGATTTGTTAAACGCCACCTCTGCTATGACAAGTGGAAATGTGCATTCAGTTTTGGTATTGGGTCATTAAAGGTTGACCTTTTACGTGAAAGACTGCAACAATAGACATGATAGACAATCTCACAAATATTTACATAGAATACTTTTTTCTGCTTTTTTTGCAGATGCACCATATCTGTATTCTTTGAGTTATGTTCACATTTTACTACTTTGATTTCTGGGTCAGACACATACTTAGTGCTGTTTGCCACTAACAGTAATTTTAAATACCTGCTTGAAAGAACATTGTGAGCATGCAGAGTGTAGGACTGTAGTGATTCAAAAACACAGGCGGATATTATCTATGCAGGTTATGATATGTGCAGCTACTTGCATTTTAGGTAGTAATTTTAAATTCAGCTGTAAAGCTGTAAATGTTACAAAAAGTATCAAGAGCACAAACATAACCTGAGACATGTCCACCATTGTTGATTCTAGATCAGGGTCTCTACACTCGTCTACTTGATCTGATGTTTTCGAATCTCTCTTGACTTTTTTTATCTGGTTTGAAAAATCTCTGGATAAGTGCTGTGTTTGTGTGGTTCAGGTTGGTGGAAAAAGTTTTTTTTTTTAAAAGCCTGCACTGAACATGTGTAATGCGAACATGTAGAAGCAAAGGGCAGCACTATGATGGAAACATCAAGGACAAGCAGGATTCTTAATTACACGTTTCAAACAAAATCAACACAAAAGTGATCAACTGTTTAAATGATGCTCCCTGCTCAGAGTTTATTGTTTTTTTTACCAGTGGCAGTAAATGAGCAGATGTTTCCAGCAGCTGGACTAACATTGAACATCAGACTCACTCCATCATGGGTGATGTGCGTTTTATGTATTTTTTCCTCCCCATCCTAAATGGATCCTAATTGTATAATCCTAATTTTAACATGTTTTAGTTTTTGTTTCATGTATACTCTAAAGCACGTTGTTTAATATTGTTGTTCATCAATGATGATATGTCCAAGTAGAACCAAGCAATGTAACCAAGAACTGTACCAGTTTGCAAGTTATTTTATAGCACTGTCTTGGCTTAACATGTGTTAGATTCATCCAATTACCATTAAGATTTTTTCTGCAGCAATTTTCGATATTCATTAATTGTTGTTTTTTTTTAAACATGTCTATTCTGAACCTAGAAGTTGACTGTCATTGTAGCTTCTCTGATTTCCGTCTAACATAGATCATGTCAGTGGCTCAACAGCTTTGTAATAGAAAAACGAAGAATAATTTAGATCAGGTGAGATGAATGGGCGAGTGATCCAGTTTCAATGTTGGTATTACCATGTTGTGTAAAAAGCTGTCCCCTGCAGAACCTTTCATTACAATTTAAGGTTATAATCTGTCAGATTTGACACTGGCCTTCATTTGGAATCGGGCCATATGGTAATAAATGACTCAGGATCTCAGAAAATAGATGGATGTGATTTTTTTTTTTTTAATATTTTTTGATTAATTATATTATGTATTAGCTGTCCTTAAACTCAGGCATTGCAGAAGACCTTTGTTCCTTCATTGCCTTTATATATCTGTAGGCGTGTATATAGATGAATGAAAGTGTGGGGGGTAGCACTTCACTGTAAAGAGTATACAGATCATTTCATATTGTGACACTTTATTCTATACCTTGTATGCTATTTCTAAATAAACTTAATGTGAACACCTTGATGGATAAATACATATCACCTCTCTGACCGGTTAACCGCAGCTGTAGTCACACTGTTTCTTGCCTGAGGTGGATTTCAGCCAGAGAGCTTGTCTGTCTTTCCCTGTTAATTTTCTAGTATCTGCTTTTTTTTGCTTCTCTCCTTTTTGCACCTTCGCCAGAGTTCAATCACCATTCCAGGGCAGGTTTTGATTCATGGAAAAGAATTGATT
The DNA here is from genome assembly GCA_036785175.1 of Eupleurogrammus muticus. Lineage (NCBI taxonomy): Eukaryota > Metazoa > Chordata > Actinopteri > Scombriformes > Trichiuridae > Eupleurogrammus > Eupleurogrammus muticus. Next base: position 6,336,130 of record JAYKQN010000020.1, on the reverse strand, counting down.
AGGCCACAGTACAGCTCTTCAGGTTGCTCCCCAAAGAAAGGCAGCAGATTGTGTTACAGGATTTGTGCTGCTCAGACAGGCAGCTTAACTAATCCACACCAACTTACTGTTTTTGCAGCTAAAATAAGGTTCACAGTCACACCAGGCTTGTCATGAAGTGTAGGGAGAAGGGATTTACATTTTGTGCGTGATGTAGAGGCACAGGAAGGCAAGGAGTGGGATGGAAGCTTTTCAACCACCCACTCCCACGACCCCCCCCCCCCCCCCCCCCCCCCCCCCTTCTCTTCACCACTGTGAGTCACTGGCACTGAGACTTTTTCTTCCACTTGCTCTGTTTCTCTGTTTCACCGCATCTGCCATTAGGCCATTAGGCAGATGCAGTGTTTTTACCAGCTTGGTAATTGTGTTCTCTTCTATTCCTCACTTCTTCTTCCATGATGCCCCCCCCCCCACATTTTGTTTCAAACTTTTTGTTTTCTCTCGTGTGTGTGTAGGATATGATGGATGATATCTGCCAAGAGCAGTTCATGGAGATGGGCTACCTGAACGGAGGCCAGGAGCACGGAGTCCGAGGCAGAGGGGGTATGCCAGTCAGGGGCCGTGGAGTCCCACCTGCTGGAGCACACAGGTGAGGAGATGTAGAATTCTGACAATGTCAGTGTGTTTTGCAGGGGGTCTGACATGAGTAGTTGTCTATCTAACCCTAACCTGATTATATCCATTATAACCATTATATCGGCCATTAAAAATTGGTTGACCTCTAGTCTGCAGTAGTGCAAACAGAACGCTGATAGTACCTCACTTAACAGCAATGGTTAGGGTGCCACTACTGAAAAGGTATATGCAAGTTAGGCACGGCCTCCTTTATGCTTCATATCAGAAAGAAGAAATCCCAATGAGTTGAGTGAATGTCAAGGGATCTTGACCAGTGTTGTAATTCAGGCAAGTAAATTAATTGGTTATAATTACTAGTGTTATCACCGAAAAAAGAAACAAAGTTACTGCACTATAAAAGTAACTGGTTACAAAAAAAAGCAACTATCATGCTTTTTTTTACATTTAAAATGTGCTGGAATTTCCTGACGATCTATGAACATGTCTTATAATAAAATGCTGTGGCTTGTGAAAGAAGAAAATACACATTGCTCTTGAACTTTTCTTATGAAGTTTGTTGTTTTGGTGTTTCCTGCGGCAACTGTAGTCTGTTGGTGAAAAATAAAGTAGGAGCTAAACCAGGTAAAGATCTTAACTTAACTCTACCTTTTTTCTGGTAAGTTGCTGCTTTTCACTCTTTATTTCAAAAATCAAAAAAATGTAGCTGGGCAGCGGGCCACAAACCCATAGAACAATGGCATTCTGGTAATTGTAACACTATTGTGGGGATAGGAAAAAAATTGGTTAAATCACCTGTTACTGAAAAAAACCCTATTTGTAGTTTCTTGACAAATAGTAAACCCTCTTCAAATCTTGTCTATTTTTCCAGGGGAAGGGGAATGCCCCCGCGTGGCGCTCCTTCCAGGGGCGGCGTGAGTCGAGGCGGCCTGGCCAGAGGTGGCACGGTGAGGGGCGCCCCAGCAGGCAGAGGAGGACCCCCAGCAGCACCGTCGAGGGGAGCTGCGGCGCCTCGCGCAAGGCCACCAGCTGCCGGACCCCCCCAGAGGATGGGTCCCCCCCACCAGCCTGCAGCAGGAGCCGAGAGCTATGATGAATATGTAGGTTCAACCGGAGGAGGACTTGTCATTTAGCCATTTAGTTTCTATGTAGTTACATGCAGCACAAATTTGATATTAACATGCATAATTAGGAAAATCCATCTAAACCTTTTAAATAGGATATACACAAGAACTGTTTAAGAGGAATTTGTAGTACAAAGACAAAGTGATGCGCATCGCTGATGTTGGCAGGTTTAAGTCTAACCTTGCCAATGTTTCCTGTGAATGAGATTGTTCTAGGGACTATGTTAGCTCTGACTTGCTCGTCCGTCAACACAGGAATAAGTGTTTTGAGATGCATGAGATGTGGGGGAGGGGGGGCAGCAGAAGTAGTACAGCATTACATTGGGGACTTCTTGACATTCATGATTCATGAAAAGCCTCTTCTTACATCTCACTCTTGTTTCCATTTCCCTTCCCTCTCCAGGGCTACGACGAGAGCTACACAGAGTCTGCCTACGAGCCATACGACAGCTATTACAGTCAGCCGCAGGCGTGAGTGAATCACACGTCTCTTTGGCTTCACCTGTTGTTCTAGTTGCTATGTCATGAAGGGTTAGGACTTAAGGGGAGCACAAATACTTTTTAGCCCCTCTGCCCAAATTCAAAAGTAGATGGTGCTTTTAGGAGAACTGTCATAGTCCGAGATATTTCATTTGCTACTTTTCGTGAAGGGCAGTTATGATCTCCCTTGACATGACAGTCAGCAGCTTTTGATGTTTTTAGATTAACAGTGACTTTCTTTTTCTCTCCCTGTTTTTTGACCATTAGAGAGCCAGAATACTATGACTATGGACACGGAGAGAGCACAGAGTCATACGAATCATACGGTAAGGAGGACCTTGTGTTTACTATAAATAGATGCTAGATATAAATTGTGAACAAAAGAAATGGTTAGAAAAAAATGTTATTAAAAGAAGTCTAAAAATCAATATGTATCCTGGTATTCTTGGTTTGAAAACCAACAAGCAAAACTATGACTTAAGTCATGAAAGCATGCTCAAGAATTTCATAGATCTAACAAATCTGAAGTAGATGTATTTGCTTTACAATCTACGCTTGAAAGCGTACCCCTGCTCTAATCGGTAGACCCCAAGGAACAAAACAATTGCTCCCACATGATTCTGCAACTAGCATTTGCTGAGCAATGGTTCAGTAAATTGAACCAAGGCTTCATTGGCTGTCAGCTTTATCTGTTGGTTTACCATGGCCATCGTAGAATACACTGAGCCAATGACAGACGATTAGTTTCTTGACTGATTGCAGTGATAAGTCTTAATTAGGCAACAATTACCAATTAGATAACAATTCCAATGATACAGTATTTTATGGTCTAGTAAGAGGGCATTCTTCACAGTGTCTGTATACAAGGAAGAAGGAGTTTATTTGCAACAGACAGAGCACTTACTCACCAATTGACCACAGTTTTAGCTGGTAAAACATTTGTAGTGTAGCTTTAGGATGCGTGGTACTACAAACCAGGTCCAGGAGCATGATAGTTGGGATATCGAAGCATCTCTATTCACTTTAGATGCTGAATCTAGCAGCATCAATAGTGCTGACTCTGCTGTGGAGGATCAGTTTGCTCAGGGACTGAATGCTATGCTGAACTGGTTAGTATCTATACATTATCGATGTTATAATTATTCTCTTTTTTTAATCTGCTTGAAGCCTGTGACGGTGATACAACGCAGATATTACTTGTTTCAGTGCAATGGAAGTTAGTGCAAGCTACAATGAGATTTAAATAGTACTATGAACTATTTTCCAGATAGTCAGTGAATTCCTTTCTATTAATCAATGCTATTTTCTTGTGTGGGGAGCATGTATTGGGCACCTATGCGTTTTATGTGCCTACGCTATTTAGTGGTCATCCAGGACTTGGTTTAAGTTGAAATCCCTGCACCTCAATTGGTGCACCATTTACTAAGATCGCTAATGCTTGGCTCTATTTGTTGTTTTTGGCCAGGATTAGCCCTTCATTAGACCATTATTAGTCACCTAGTGAGGACTGGGAGCCAGAGATGATGCCACAAGCGTAACTAATGCGCCCTTGCTGGACGCTACCTTGTCACACCAGCAGCTCAGAGGACTGATGGCGAGATGTAGATGAGGTAGATGTTGATCCACCGCAGACTGCCTTTCAGGCACCTGGACCTTCTCAAATGCATATACAAGAGAAGAAACATGAGGGGGAGAACGAGGCCACGTCAGGCGATCACTTTGCAAGACATGTACTCATTCCTGGCACTTGTGATATAAATGGGTGTCACAACATTGCATTCAATCACAGACTACTGGAGGGGGTCTGAGCTCTACAGCCTGCCACTGCCCCCTAGCATCATGTCGTGCGGGAGATTTACAGCCATCACATTCCCTCTCCATCTCAGTGTCCAAAGGTGAATGCAGAGAATGAAAAGAAGTGGGGAACATCAGCCTTTGGCCGACTGTGAGAAATGAAGCCTCTGTGAAGATGAGAGAATGGTGGCATCAGAGGCATGATTTGGAGTAAAGTAGTATATGAATGAAGAACAACATGATAAAACAGGGATACAATCTTTGTCATGGCAGACTCACTGTGTGGTTACACCTGGAATTTTCCTGTCCAGCAAAGCAGTGGGTGATTCTGTCGTGATATGTAAGTAGAAGTTGAAGTAGCAGATAAACAGAATATATATTAGATTTTAAAACCAAGATATATCTTGAAGAGAGTGAGAGTCAACCGTGTTTTTGAACGCACCTCTGTACTTTGTACAATGGAAAGGCAAGCGGGATGTTTCCATGTGCTTCAGCATGCACAAACCCTTTGGAAGAGACACCGTCCAAGGGGAAAGGAAAGGCCATGATGGCCAGTGGACACATGGACGTCCCAGTCCAGAAACAGTGCACTGACATTTTTTTGTACATTTCCCAATTGTTTCCTATTCATTTGAAAAGGAAATAAACCACTACAAACAAGTTATTTGGTGTAATTCTGGTCTATTACTTAAACTGAACATGGTGATGGCTCCATTGAGTTTTTAGGCTATAATATCACAGCTAAATGTTTAATTCAAAAAGATTGTTTTTAGGTGAGAATGAATTTGAAGTTTTCCCTGTTTGAGCTAATATCACTCAGTATCACATAGACCTACAATATCTCTAAAACTTGGTGGAGTAAATGCAGCTTTGAGGATTAATCATAGTTTTGCCTGTTGTTACAGGGCTTCCTGAACCGTAACCATTTTAATTTGGCTAGGTCCTTTTCAGTCGTATCCTCAAAAAAGGGACCACTATGGAGTAGTTTAACTTCCGCAGCCCAAATTTTACTTTCAGAAATAAATCTCGAAGTAGTTTAAATTCCTTGTGAGAGGTAGCATCCGCATTAAAAATGTATTTTTGTGTGTTGTCTCCAGGCCAGGACGACTGGAATGGGACCCAGCGAACAGCTGGAAAGGCCATTCCCCCCTCCAGAGGTGCCAAGACGCCCTACAGGGAGCACCCATACCGACAGTACTGAAGCGGACACGCCACCCTTAACGTGTCGCCCTGACTACCGCCTGTCTACCACGGCAGCTGTCGCTTTAAGCAGCCCGACAAAAGTAATTGTCCGTTTTGTCTTTGGTTTGGTCTTTTTCCTACATCGGACTTTATACGAGAAAGAAAATTGGGAACTGAAAATCGGAACTGTTTTTTGAGATTTGACCGCGACCTCCCTCCCCCACCCCTACTTTGTCGCACCAACCAACCAACCAACCAACCACCCATCCATCTAACCAACCAACCAAAGCGGCTTTTAGATGGGTTAGAGAGGAGAAGTTGGCGTCCTTTTTTTGTTCTTTTTTCATTTGAGTTTTTGTTTATTTTGCTGTATTTTTTTCTCTGACCCTTTTTACTCCCCTTTGGCTTTTTTTGCATTGTTAAATCTTTTTTCTTTAAACTGTTTGGGAATAGTCATTTCTAGTGGAAGTAGTTGCTCATTATCCACTTGTCTAATGAATCCATTTTAATTGTTTTTAAATACAAAGAATCTGTCGAGGGTCAGTTGCAGATTCCCATTTAGGCTACATTTCAAAATTCTGTTAATATAGCCAAATAAAAGACCTTTTAAACTTGTAATATAGAATCAAAAAAACAATCTTAAATTAAGTGAAGGATAAAGAATCAATGTTAATGGAATTCAGTACAATTCATTCTTGATGATGGTTTGTTTTTAAATAGTTCTAAAACGTTGTCCATTTAGATTTAGGCAGCAATATTTGTCATTGTACTTAGAGTTTTGAAATATAGCCCTAATAGACACTGTTGAGATGGACTGTCCTCATATCCTCAATTTGTTTTACATGTTAAAAATCCAATTTAAGACTCTGAAGACAAAATGTTTGTTTAATGAGAACATGGCCAAGAGACGGCCTCCTGTTATGCTAAAAACAGTTCAGGTCTTCATTTGTGATCTGATTCTCTATAAACTGCATGCACAAAGTACACAAAGAAGGATTGGGACAAAAATCTCCACATGGGTCTTCTCTTTCTAAGGAGAAGGGATCCTGCAGCTCAATCCGAACTCTTGTACATATTTTAAAACATCCTAACTGTACTTATTCTGCCACTAGTATCTGTACCCTCTCCATAAAATGCATTATGCTACATGTGTAAGCTTGCCTAAATAGGTTACTAAATCTGTCCAAAAGATGTTTTGCAGCAGTTTGTCAATAAAGCTTAGTTTGTTTTTTATGAAACTTAACTTGCTTTATTTGTTTCCTGTCCTAGTAAAATCTGAAATGACCTTTTTTAAACAACCTTCAGCAGTCAGATGTAGGTGTTTTCCTTTGTTTCTCATTCAAAACCGCTTTTTAAATCTAAATGAATGTATTGACGTCTGAAGACTTTAACCCTACTAAATGATGTCTTGATTGATTATCAAAAGAGCACAACTTATTCTTTCTCTCTCTTTCTATACTTTTTAAAAAGGACCCAGAGGTAAGACCTCTAAAATAACCTGGATAGCTTCCTAATGTGTATAGAGTTCTAAAGCATTGAATGCCTGGGTATGTATAAGACTTTTTCAATCCTCTTACCTGTGGTCGTAATCGTTAATGAGAATTGCTTTCATAGCATCTGAAAATTAACTGAATTCAAACCACCATTCAGGTCTAGGCTTCATTGTCATGAATGACGCTGGCGCGATGGCTACTTTAGTACAGAGTAATGGCAGTGCAATGGAGAGGATGGTTATAACCTAGAGAACTCCACTGTAAAGGTAACCTAACCCTAAATGTTTAATTTCGTAGTGTGTTTATCCATTGACATAAACTTGCTGGTAAATGCGTGCAATTTCTTAAAATATTATTAGAGTCATGGCAACAAAAAAAGAATCGACTCAAAAGTAAGAAAAACGTAACTTCCAATACCATACATTAGTGGATTTTATGTACCAAAATAACTGTTCTGTGTACTAACAAAATACATTAGGATAGTGTTAATGCAACTCTTGCTAAAATGGACAAAGCCAAATCTATGTCAATATCTTCTGTACAGTTGAGCTGCTGTTACTTTTTTTATTTGCAATGTGTGTGTGTAAAGGTTGCTTACTGTAATATTTGAAAGGTTCTGCCTGTAAGAAGTTATTCTGGAAAAAAAAAAAAGATAAGCTTGAGTTGCATGAGCATATCTTCTCCTGTAGACATTGCATGATCTCTTGTCTCAAGTTTCTCCCCGTTTTTTTAGACGTGGTATTGATTTGGGGTTTTTCCTTCCTTCAGGCACAGCTATCGGTCACTGAGCGCCCGGGGTACTGACAAGTCTGCTGAAGCACGGGACCAGGCAAGCCTTCAGGTTGGTCCACGCCAAACACCATCACAACACTGTCTTTGCCAGTTTATTCTAGATTATTATCACCATCTCATTCTCAGTTTTGAATCAACAAAAAGGAGATGTCTCTTCAGGGTTTTAAATAGGTAATTATACTTTTTTTTTTTTTTTTTACCCTAATATTTGACAGTCCACCTTATGTCAAGTAGAATGTCTTGTGTGTGTCGTACATGTGGTGGATGCAAATAGATTTTTCAGCTTCCAGATAGCTGTCAGTGTCTTGTACGTGTTTTGTTTCAATATGAAAATCGGCGAATGCAAACTGGCATGAAATGTGTAATTCATCAGAGAACAGATTCGGCTGCTTTTGTTTTGGTAAAGGCTTCATTTATTTTTGTAGCGAGCGGAGCTCGTTTTGGAATCTCTCCCCGATGGTGCATTCATGGATGCTCAGGCACCTGAAATCTCAGTGTCTGCTTGCAGACGGCATTTACCATGAGAAGCAATCAAAGTCACGGCAGCTTTCTTATGCAGTACGTATTTGTTCCCCCCCCCAGTGATAGCTCATGAATGTGCTTTACAGCGAGAGATTTCACCACTAAGGAGGATTTTTAGTCCCCTTGCTATTAAAAAAAAATCTGACAAATTGCCTACTGTGATGGATTAGCTTCCTCCAGCAGTAATGTAAAGTCGTCGCACAATTTGTAGGTAATGTTCTAAAACATTCAAACCCACTGGTATGGTCATTTAACTTTCCCATTTTCCTCAAAGACACTTTTGCTTGTGGATGCCTCTGGGCTTTTTCCAGCCAGTGTAACATTATGCAGCAGCGGCACGTTTCATGATCTTCACAGCGTTTCAAAGCTTGGTTGATTCAGATGATTTCCCAGCTCCTGTAGTCTCCTTTGACAGTGTCTGTGAATTGGTGTGTGGCTGCGCCAGCCTTCAGCGAGTCTGGCTGAGGGGGAGAACGAGGCGCCGGTGTCAGTGTGGTCTCGGGGAAAGTGACTAATGAGGATCTGTAGCTCAAGGCTCTCTGACAGAAGGAAAACAAGAGCGAGAGGACTCCGGCGATTCCCGAAATGGAACCAGCGGGAGGAGAGGTGTCAGAGGGATTTCTCATGATGTCCTGTCTGTGCCTCGGAGGCAGGAAGAAGTTAAATGAAGGCTGGGGGGGAGCAACGCTCCTTGGTCAGACTCTGGGAAAACAAAACTGTCAAACTGCCTTTTTAGCAGAAGGAAGTTGGACAACAGAAACCGTTTTCGGGTACTTTTTGATATGTCACGACAGACCGATCACTCACCCGTTTGAAGAATGTGTTCGTGACTGCCAACAATTTGTAGACATATTAGAGAGAATTCCTGTTCCTTTGTGTTAATAAAGCAACAGAACAGATGGTTCGGAGCTCTCTGATTTTAACGAACCTGTGCCAATAAAAAAAAAAACTGTTGCGCGTCTAGACTTTTTGGAAACACAATATTCCGCAAAAGACATGTCCACTCCGTGCTTACCAGAAACTGCCTCAAAATAATCACACCTGCTGTGGCCACTGATTGAAATATGAATGGTCTCCACCAAAAAAAATCACCAGTCTTGCAAGTAATTATGTCTCACTTAAGCAAAATGTTGCTTACCTACCGCTGAAGAGCCGCGCTGCTTGGCAGTGAAATTACCTTAATTATCACAGCCGCTGCTTAAAAAAAAAACACATCATTTAAACATGTTGTTCTTATCTCATTAAATCGCCATAGAGAGCTGGGATTTTGTCACTATAAAGGAGAGAAAACCGGGGAGAAAAATAAAGAAAAGGTGGACTCATCTGTCTCCCCTGTGCTTTTTGTCTCCTCTGCAGTGAAGCCGTGCACAGGAGCAGCTCAGCGCAGGAGGTGGTCAGACGAGGCTCTCAGGGACGCTCTGTTCAAAGGAGTGGCACGGGGCCCAGTTCTGTTTCCTGGCGGGCGGAGGGGGAGGAGGAGGAGGGGGGGCGGAGGTGAAGTGACCCACAGGAGCCAGCTGACTTAGCAAAGAGGGGTGGGGGGGGGGGGGATCTGGCTGAGAAGAAGGACTGCAGCTGGCCTGCGAAGACGCTCACAGTACACAGAGACTACCAAACAGCCCAGCGTGTGGACTCTCCTTCGCCACTTCACGTCGGGCTCCGAATCACTGTGCATTATCCTCCTGTAATTACTCCCACCGCCAACGACGCCCACTTTCGAGTCGTTGCTGATTGCCGGCTGCTGTACAGTCCCCCCCCCCTTCTTTCTACAAATGTAATCGTTAACAGCATAATTTACCATAAAATGAGCACTCCTGTTATAGTAGGCTGTGAAATTGTTTTTAATATCTATTAACCCTTTGAATTAGACATGAAACAAACTATTTCGCTCCCTACAAGACGAGCTGTAGTCTTCCGTTTTGAGCGGGGCTTGTGTGACATTTTCAAGCGTTTGACTCTTTTTAACATTCCGGGCGCCGTGCTGTTTAGCATCCACGCCTTATTGCTGGCTGAAATTAGACTCGTGACGGAGAGTCGAGAGATGCCCGGAGAGTACAGATCAGTATCTGAGGGCCGAGTTCACCGCCAGCGCACTCCGCTGCAGCTTGGCAGTACACGGTCGCCGAGATGCCCCGAGGACACCGAATGCAAATGCCGAGCTCCCCCCCCTATTTGCATGTACTCGCATGTGCACTCCCTGCAAATGTGCATCAATTTCCAAACCAACAACCCGGCCTGTTCGCCGCGCTTCAGCGTCCAAGTGTGATAATTCAGTGGGATGTTGCCAGGGCGCGGGAGGGGTTGGGGGGGTGCATGCGAGAAAGGGATGGCCATTACAATCCATCCATCACATCTCCGTTGATTTGATTCCCTTCTCTGCCATTTGCCGCCACCGCCACTGATGGTATTACTGCTGCCTGTGGTGCCGAGTTACATTTAGAGGTCAAAAATGTACTTTCTTGTATTAAAAACAAATTTCTCTTTCCATCCTCCCCCGATCCGGTGGTCAGAGGCAGCATTAGCCGCATCAGAGGCTCCATTTAGTTTATTGAAAAGGGATAGAACATTAGATATTAGGATCGACGCAACGATTTGAGGCGACATGTCAATGGGCCATATACAAAACAGATCATTATTCAGTCTTTATGTGCCATTATGTCTCCAATAATGATTTCTGTGTCTCCTGTAATCTAATGAAAGATAAGTGATGCTGTGAAAGCCATCTCCTTTTGTTCGAATCGATGAACTGTCAAGAGCATGAGGGTGGAAAAGAAAGTAAATGTTAGCGTGCAATGATCAATAAAAGTGGACTTGAATATGAGCGAGCGTTTATCAGTCATTTGTGACGTTTCCTCCCGGCCGTAGCCGCCCTTCACCACAGTCTGCCCCCGTCCACCCACATCCATGTAAGCTGATGTGTGCTGCGGGATAAGGTGAGAGACAGGAGTTTGAGGCTGGTGGAGGAGGAGGTGCTAAAATGCAGCGTGTGCGTGTTGAGAAGTGGAGACGCTCCAGGCGGATAACGGTGAACAGTTGGATCGCGTCTCCCGGTCCTGAAGGATTCACACCATCGCCGGGAACATCGCACGCCGGAGCCGGTGACAATCGAGGGCTCCATCAGACACATCAGCTGCCGCTTCATCGGGAGAGGCGACGTTCTCGCGACAGGTGGTGGTTTATAGGCGGGTAGGGGGGGCAGCTCCTAGGGAAGATACAAGGGAGCTTTGATTATGTATCGCTGTGCAAACAAGTGTTTCTGCAACGTGCATCAAAGACTAAATATAGCAACAAATTTAATTCCCCCATATTTATTAAATGGAATGAATTAGTTCTAGAATCTCTTCATATACACTGACTTAAAGATATAAAAAGGGATACTTTTGCACTCACTCCTACAGAAGTCGAAATCTTGGAATTGCCAGTGGTTACTCCTGGCTGCTTTTTTCCCTCTTTTTCCCCTCCCTCCTTGTTTAATCTTCCAGGTTTGCATTCGCATTACGACCACCTGGAGTGACAGACGCTATGTATCTAATTGTGCGCACACGTCTCGCTAACTAATTATTTTTTCACAAGCAATCAAAGGAAGGCCATGATCCCCGTGGTGTTAGAGCTGACTCACTTTGGTGGGGGGCAAGGAAGGTACTCGGGATCAGCTCAGGCTTTCAGCTCGTCTGCTGCACAGTGCAACGAAACTCCAACATCACAACGGTTACTCGTCCTTTCTGGTTTAAGTGTCTACTGGGCTCCTCCATATTAATGTGGATTTAAGGTAAAATCAGAATTTAAACTGTTCTGTTTCAAATGGCCCCTAGAAGCTAAACAATAATTCCTGCTTATGAGTCAGCCAGTGGCTTTTTTTCTCTTCCCATTCGTTGTCTTATGACCTCTCAGGTCACTGTACACTATACTAACTGTATAAAGTAGTTGAAACCACATCCACTACCTGCAGCTACAGCAGGAATATGCTACTTATAATCTTTCGATGACAGGAAATAAACCGTAAGATTTTAAAAGCAAAAAAAACACTAGTTAATTATTACTTCACTTTTAAAGTAAAGAGTCTTCAGAACTTCAACTGCTGGAAACACTGTACTGGAAAAGCAAATGTTTTGATCCGCAGCTGAAAATAATAACCCCAGCAATCTAATATTTCTGTTGCTTAAAACTAATTGCTAAAAGAACTAGAGTGCCCAGCTGTTTTAGAAAATTACACACATTTCTTTATATTTATATACAGTACTACTCGGAAAATTAGAATATTGTGTAAAAGTTGTTTTATTCATGCAATTCAACATAAAAGGTGAAACCAATACATTTTATAGACTCATTGCAAGCAAAGTGAGATATTTCAAGCTTTTATTTGTTTTGATTTTGCTCATTAGGACTTGCAGCTTCAGAAAACCTCAAATTCAAAAACTCAGAAAATTAGAATACTGTTAAAAGCTTCAGTATTGAAGGCTCAAAGTGTCACACACTAATCAGGTAAGTAATCCAAAACACCTGCAAAAGGGTCCCGAGCCTTTAAAAAGCCTGTGTCTTTGGTTTAGAAGAATTCACAATCATGGGGAAGACTGCAGATCTGACAGTTGTGCAGAAAACCATCATTGACTCCCTGCACAAGGTGGGTAAGACACAAAAAGTGATCGCAAAAGAAGCTGGATGTTCTCAGAGTGCTGTGTCAAAGCACATTAATGGACAGTTAAGTGGAAGGCAGAAGTGTGGAAGAAAACGGTGTACAAGCCGGAGGGATGACCGCAGCCTGGAGAAGATGGTCAGGAAAGGGCCATTCAAAAGTGTGGGGGAACTTCATAAGGAGTGGACTCAAGCTGGAGTTGCTGCTTCAAGAGAAACGACACGCAGGAGGATGCTGGACATGGGCTTCAAATGTCGTATTCCTGTTGTCAAGCCGCTCCTCACGAGCAAGCAACGCCAGAGGCGCCTTAGCTGGGCTAGAGAAAAGAAAGACTGGACTGTTGCCCAGTGGTCCAAAGTCCTCTTTTCTGATGAGAGCAAGTTTTACATCTCATTTGGCAACAAAGGTCCCAGAGTCTGGAGGAAGACCGGAGAGGCGCAAAATGGAAGATGCATGAAGTCCAGTGTTAAGTTTCCCCAGGCTGTGATGACTTGAGGATCCATGTCAGCTGCTGGTGTTGGTCCTCTGTGCTTTATCAAGTCCAGCATAAACGCAGCTGTCTACCAGGACATTTTAGAGCACTTCATGCTTGCTTCAGCGGACCAGCTTTATGGGGATGCAGATTTCATCTTCCAGCAGGACTTGGCACCTGCCACACACGACCTTGGTCGCCCGCATGTACTTCCACAATAAAACTGCGCTCCCCCGCCCCCCCCCACTTGCAGCTTTTATTTAGATCCTTTCAGGGTTTTATTGGGTTGTACACAAAACCTCACTTGGCGGCTGCAGAGGGGTTTTTGTGTCCCCTCTCGCTGCACGGCGTGCTGCACGGCGTGCTGCAGTCTGCTCAGGACGTGGCCGTCTTCATGCATGGCGGTGCTCAGCGGGGGCTGGAGTAGACTAACTAGGCCAGCTATATAAAGTGGATGAATCTTACTTTTGAAATGGTTGCCATGGAAGAATTTAGTAGATGCTGCAGTGCAATGTGGGCTACTCTGGAGCATGCATTCACCGCGTGTGTGTGTGTGTGTGTGTGTGCAAGAAAAAGAAACTGGAAGCACATCTTTGGTGGTTTATTAATGAAAGACGGAGTGCAGGAGGAGAAGAGCGAGCGTCTGTGTATCGTTTTCTGTAGGAAGACAGAGAGGGAGGCTGATGGGAAGCGAGACACGCACACAGAGAAACAGAGAGAGAGGTTATGGAGTGCCTCTACATCTGTGCGTGGGAGGATATCGCTATGAAATGTCATACCTGTCGTGTTTCCTAAATAACATTTATCAAATAGCGAGATCACATTCGGAGAGCAACACAGACGTCTTTCAGCGCCGCTCACAATCGGAGCTCTGCCTCGCGACAGCCAGACCTTTCACTAATCCCATTGATATTCAAAACCGCGCGTCTGCGGCTGCGCGCGAGCATGCCGTGTCGAGTCCTTGTGTCACCCGTCCCCCCCCCACCCCCTGGACTGGCATGCGGGAGATCAATAAGACTCAAGCTTCGGCCCGGGTACGGAGCGGGGAGGGAAATGGCGAAAGGTGCCACGGCAACAAAACCGGCCCGGGCTGGGCCAGGTTCCGCGGCTTTGTCTGTCACGTCCGATTCCCGTCAAAAATAATGAAGTTACCTCCCCCCCCATCCCCCGCAAACGGCGAGGCGAGCTGGGACGTGATTTGGAGGTGAGGTTAAAGCATCCATGGTTCACCTTGCTTTGATCTGAAGGCACCGGAGGGGTTCTACTTTGACCTCCTTCAGCAGAGTAGGGCAAGCCACCAGAAGGAAAAAAAAAAAAAAAGGGGGGGAAGGAACTGGATTTTGGCTCCAGCGTGAAGACCTCAGTGTGACTGAGTGCTGGCACGCTTTAATGATGACTTTGATCACAATTAAATGGTGTGAATATCAGCTCCTTGCCAAAGATAGCTGGAATGCATTGTGAAACAAGTAGGGCCAGCCAATATGTCCACGTTATATCAATCGTACAATATGAGAGCAGATATCTTAGATTTTGTAGATCATAGTATCGTGGCATAAGTGTACTGTATTTTCCTAGTTTTACAGGCTAGAATGTTCTAAGCTCATAAACCTTTATATGATACATCAAAAAATATGATACAAAAAAGTTGTTGTTTTATTGTGCTAATCTTTAACCATATTACTGGTTTATCAATAATCTCATCGTGATTTCTTTCTTTTTTTGTGGAAAGCACCAATAGTCATTCCTACAATATTTCTATAATATTCTAGCCTGGATATACTCATCGTTCATTGCACAAGAAATTCACTTTGCTGTGAAATTTTAGTCTGGACACAAGACACAAGATGATGACGAAACAGAGACGTGACTTTGTTGATAAACTAAGATAGCATTCTAAGTATAATATATTAAAACATTTGTGTTTTTTTTATTAAGAATAAATGATATAATCGGCTATATCCTACATACAGTTGATTTGCAGACATTCGTAGCACTCAATAAAGAGCTCTGGACTTTCATAAACCATGCCACCGATATGAAGAAATAAACAGAAGGTTCCCAGACCCAATATCACTCCACTGAGATGAGGTCTGGTGTTAGCCAGGCTAACAATATTCAGGTATTTGGACAAAAAAAAAATATTTAAAAAAAAATACGTCCACTCAGCTAAACTGGTTGGTGGTTGGACTCTGTGAATCAGCTGGTTTTCAGTAATATTGTCTCTTCTCTAAGACATTTCTACAAATCCCACTATGTTTTTTTTATGTTCTCATGAAAATTACATGAATTCCAACTCCAAGATAATAACATCCAGTTCCTAAACCATAGATAACCGCAAATGTCCTTGCTCTTGCATTATTGCTTTCAAATGTCCCATGATTGATGTGTACAGTCCATAACATAAATGCACTGAAATAACTCTGAAGTTCCCCACGCTCTACTCGGACGGCTGGAAGCTTCCAAAAAACCCTCCGTATGCTACTAACTGAGCAAAAACTGCAGAAAATCTAAGAGTATTATAGATTGAACCAAGTAGTTATTTATAATTAGTCAAAAAGTTGGTTAAGGGATGACCTTGCTCTGCACTGAGCTTCTATAGTTGGATTTCTCTCTACTTATCAAACAAATTTAAAGCAAACTTTTTAAATATAGTGAAATAATATGAATGTAACATAAAGGAGGTCTATGGGAAACATGGGCTACAGTCCTTTGAGTGGTCAAGGCCGAGTGGCTACTACATCCGTGTCAGGGAGGGAGGCCTTTACAGCTAAAAGCCGCTAATTAGGTGAGAAACAAGGGTGATTCGGTACAGTCAGTTCAGTTTGAAGATCCAGTGATAAAGATCTGTTTTGCACTCCGAGCCCTACACCCGCAAACACGTTTTGCTGGTTCCTGCAGCCGGAGTCGGGGAAATAACGGGGAGAATTTTGATTTTTCGACCGGTTCTTTTTTTTCCTCTCCGACTTTCCACCCCCCTCCCTCTAACTCCTGCCTCCCTCCCACTCCCCCCCCCCTCCCCCGCCTCATTGTGCTCGCTGCTTCCTTCTTGTTAGCTCGGCCCGGGTCTCTCACCTCTCATTAGCTTCTCCTCCGCTGACTGGAGGCACCTGTCCTCAGGTCCCACGGCGGATATCTCGGCTTCTGTTTAAATCAATTTCCATGTTAAATAGCTGCCGGAGGGGGAGGAGGGGCGTGGGTGGGAACGTGGCGCACGGCGGGGGGGGGGGTCGGCGGCTGCGGACGGTGCTCTTTCCCCGCTGACCCTGCAGACAGCCCCCCTGCTCCTTCTCTCTCCGCCTGTCTGTCTCCCCCCCCCATCGCTCCTCTCTCCTGGTTTGGCCTTTTTTTTTTTTATCCGTGTTCTCCCCCTTTGGCTTTTCTCTTTCATTTTATTTCACCCTGTCCTTCCTCTTTTTTTCTCTCTCTCTCTCTCCCTTTCTATCTTTGACTTCCATTCTCCCGGGGCGGCCCTGGGCATGTTCTCATATCATTTGAGAGGCAAAAAAGAGTTGTGACAAGGTGGTGTTTGCGTGCGTGTGTGTGTGTGTGTCTCTCAGTTCTGCAAACTGGAAGTTGCTTCCCATTAATCCCCCTACCTCATAAAACATCACCGTTACAGACCATTACCATTTCAATCCTCGTTTAAAAGCCATTCAGCTGACATGCAGACTGATCTGAAGCGGTGTTCCATCGGCACAAACAACCTGAAATAACCCCGTAGTTTCGCTGCCACGTGCGTTCCCCTGAATCTCCCCGTGTCCTATAGTCTCCATCCTCTTCCTCTCAGATGTGCTGTGTCACACATTTACTGTCCTAATTTACAGCGGAGGGGGGAGACGTTATAAGGGAGGCCGGCAAACCGCTGCAAACCTCGGCGAACTTTCACAAGGCTGAACTTTCGATATTAACATTTCATCACATGATACTGTAATGTCAAACCTTTGTATTTATTTATTTATTTTTTCTGCAGCCAAGCTAATGGCTCTGCGAGGCTGCGGTTGCACACGGCTTTAACTGAGATTAATGCGAACGTTTGGCACAGTGCTGGACTCAGACTATATGAAGGGCGGGAAAAAAAAAAAAAAAAAAAAAAAGGGCATCAGCTGTATGCGGCGGGGCACCGGTGTCTTAATGCATGATGAGAGGGCATTTTATCACATCCCTCCACCGGAAGGGCACCCTAGTGGGGAATTTATCATGTTGTCTTGCACATTGAACCATCCTTGAGGGCATGAGCGTGTTTTATCTGCCCTCTTGGATACCACTTTTTCAGTGTTTTTTTCATATGTTTTTCATACATCTTTTGTTTTGTAAGTGTTGATAGTGCGAGACAAACAGTGGCTATCATCAAATACACCACAAATGAAACGTCATTCACCTCCATACTATGCTCATTGGAGTAAATGATGCCACAAAGTATCTACAGGATACCAACAGAGGAGGGAAATAAGTTTTTTTTTATATATTGCAACAAATAAATCATTGTATTAGACAGGCATTTGGACAATAATTTCACTTCTTTTATTCATTTTAATGATTTCAGTATCTCTCTCTCTCTCTCAAAAAAAAAAACACAAAAAAGCAAAAAACAGCTGCCTTTTCAGGTCTTTGCAGTGGCATCAGGTTGATGGAAGCGTTGGGATGCCGACATCGGCAGATGAACGTCCAATAGCACGCCTGGGTTCACCAGTAATACGTGTGCGAAGTACTCACTGTGCTCTATTGTGTTCTGTGATTACATGAGTGAAGCGGTATTAAACTACTGAACTAACAGCTGTATTTCTGCATATGTGTGTGTGTGTGTGTGTGTGTTTGTCTGTATGCATGCGTGTCTACTGACTCATGTAATGAATAGTCCAGCGAGCGTTCTCTGCTATTGTCACTAAGTATAATTATGGCCTTGTCCCAGATTAGTGCACACACACAATACAAAATGCTTGTTAATCGCCCAACTGTGCGCAGCACGTTGCCGTGGTTTTTATACGTTTAACTCGTTGCATGCCGGCGTGCAAACACCGCCGAGCACCTTATCTGATGAGATTAAAGATTAATTACTCTCCTTTAATCCGCGTATAAAGGAAATGGGCTTGATTCCTGATAAGGCCTTCACCTCGGATTCGCAGTGTGTAAATGCCAGTGATGTTTAAAACACATAAACACTGCTGCTTCCCTGCCCGCACTACTGCGCAAACACACATAAAACACATGGGGTAAAATGTCGGAATATGACAGATAATGTCACCGGCTCAGAAATATCCTCTGGGAATGTTCCACTATCACTTGATCATTCAGCATGTGCATGTACACTGTGTTTATTCGGCTTCACGCCTCAATGGAAGAATTCATTATAAATCACTCCAGCTCAAATAAACCCATGCCCTCACACGGCAGCTTCCACAGAGTATTAGATTTGGATCATGCTTCGTGTGGCGCTGCTTAATATTCACAAGATGGCATATAAACAGCTACATCTTTAATTCAAATCGAGTTTTTTTTCTTTTTTTTTTTTTTTATCTATAGGCTCTTGTCATCGCTTCATCACGCTGATCATTTTGGAGTGGGAGCTGTGATTAGATCACACTGTTTTATGCAAAAGCTGAAAGTAAACGGGGGAAACAGAATCTAGACAAAAGGATCATGTTGAATTTCAATGAGGCGGGAGACAACACAGACGTCGGGTCTTGCGCAAGACTTAATCCTCGCAATATTTTGCTGTTACCGTGTCTGAATCTGCCTCATACCTATGGCTAGGAGTGCAAGTATGTTGGCTATTAGCCTCTAGACGTTTCAGTTTAAATGAAGCCTATTGAAATATTACCAGGGAAAAACAACATAAATATTCCAAAAAAAATATTTTCTTGCCAAAATCCTCAAGCCTATCACCATTAGCCTCTGATATTCCGAGAAGGCTTTCATCATGTGTCTTCCTGTTGCACATGTCAGCTTAATTGTAGCTGGGAGTGGCAAGGAAAACGCTTCCTGAAAGATTTCCCCCCCAACAAAACCGCTGCAAAAAAAAAAAAGGCAAAAGAAGCAGCTTATTGTATTTCCCTAGTCGCCGGGTGGCAGGGGGGCACATCAGAACAAGGGGAGAGGAATAGCGTTTTTTTTCTAGGGTAATGGGATGCAGCCCGGCATTCTGCACAGAATGAAGCATGCTCCCATGCAGCAAAGGGTGGAGGCGAGGCTCACTCTCCCCACTCCGCTGGCTGCCTCTCGTTTTCCTCCGAGCAGACCTGTCAAGCAGAATAGAGTCACATCTGCTCCCCATATCTCCTTCATGGGGGACACAGTTGGCAGAGCCACCAGCTGCTGGCCAGAATGCACGAGGTGGCGCACGACACGCACGCGCCCCCCTAACCCCCCCCCCGTCCGTCCGTGCGTTTGGCTGCGAGTGTTTATGGCGACCGGTTAACCAGCACTTGTCACAAGGGACATCATTAGGCTCCACTCGGCAGAAGCAGGAATAAAGATGGAGGGAGGAGGAGAGGAGGGAATTAGAACGACATCCGCTGCTGTCTAATTCCAAAAAGGAAAAGCTACTCTCTGCTCGTCTGCCTGCTCATACTGTATGTGTGTGTGAGAGTGTGTCTAGTTTTTTTTTTTTCACACCCACACAACTGACTATTGCTTCAGCAATAAATTGCGAGCTCCCCGATTGTGTTCTATACCACTGTCATTCATCCTTTATCCTCCCCAACCGCATTTCTTTTTTTTTTTTTAAACAGGAAAAAAGTAATTGAAGCCACGGCCGTGTTTAAAGTCAAGCTGAAATTTGAATTACCCTTCCTCTTTTGTGTGAGGAAATATAAAAGTATGATACGGCAGCTATTGTGGCATGATAAAGAAATAGGGGCTGCAATAACCCGGGCGGTGGATGTCGTATCCCTCGAGATACGGACTGGGGCTCGGGTAGAAGGAAAAAAAAAAAAACAGAAAAAAAAGGTTTGACAGTCAAGTTGATGTGAAAAAAAATAGAGCAGGGGAAAAAAAGGGAAACATGTAGAGGACAAGGACCACCTGATCTGTCAGAGACTCCACTCGCCGCAATAACCTGAGAAGCATCAGTGAGCGTGACACTTCCGAAGCAACGAGGGCGAACACGGAGGCATCCAAAGGTCATTTTATTTCATCATTGTGCACTACTTGCAATTACCTGTGGGATTTATCATTAAAGGCCAATAAAAACACACAATGAGGGAAATTTAATGCATTTGGTCAATGCATTAAATAACAATACATTTATTTTTAATGCAGTCAAAAAAGTAATTAATAGGTTTGTGCTCATATTTCCTTTGACAGCCATGCCTTCATTGTTTGTACTTACACGTGGCCTGAGCCAGTTTTTTATTTGTTTGCATGAGGGAATTCGTATTAAGGAAATATTGATGAATCCAGGATTTGTGCATAAAATGTTCAGAGTACACACTGTTTGTGAATGAGGCCAAACGGAATGTCCCTGCAGCTGGATGAATACCTGTGTGGCCATTAGAGCTATTTTTTATTAGTTCAATTACAGCAATGAGTCTGACACCGTGTGCTGAAACTGCAATTTCATGTTCCCCGGAGAAAAGTTATTTGGGGGTTGCTGTCACCGTAGAAAAAATAAATACTACCTTTTTTTTTTTTAAAGTGCAATTTTGACCAAAAAAAAAAAAAAAAGAAAAATCAAACATCTTTCAGTTTATTTGAAAATGTCATCATCCACCTTCAGGCGGGTCTGTTTTTTTTCCTTTGAGAGATAAAGCGGGAGGAAGAAGGATGCAGGTACACATCCGCCCGCCACACAAAAAAATCCCTCATCCCACAGTAAGTCCCACGGCGAGCCGCTAAAACCCGCTCGGAGGCGGACGGCGGAACACTGGCGCACATTTAATAGCGTAGGATCCCTTTTTTACAGCGGAATAAAGGTCTTCTGCTTCGCTGCTTTTCGGGACTTCCACAAACGATGACCTGCCCTGCAGCTCTGGATGAGAGAGAAAGAAAAAGGAGAGTACATGGGCCAAAGAAAAAGAAGTGGCATGGAAAAGTAGAAGGGAATTTCTAAAGAGATCAGTGGAATAAGTCATAGAGAAACAAAAAGGGTAGACTCAGTTTGTCCTCTTTGTAGTTCTTAACAAAGCACACTGAGCTCTACGGTGCCCCCCCCCCAGCCCCAGACGCGGGGACCGTGGCGGGCTCCAGTGCTTCATGTTTCATCCCTCGCATGTGATTAGGGAACGAGGCTTTGTATTATAGCAGCGGCGGCTCAGATGAATATTACTTAAGCCCACGCGTACAGACAATGCAGGGCCATAAATAAATAATAGCCAGCTCGCCGTGCTCCGCAGAATTAAGGAGCGCGGGAGAGAGAGAGAGGAGACGCCGGGTAAGCCGGGGGAGAGGAGAAGCCGGAGTAATAAAAACGGGGAGGAAGGGAAACGAGGAGGGAAAGGCCGGTGAAGACAGAGAGAGGGGGGATGAGGAACAGGGAGGGAAATTGGCAGCTACTGGCGAAAGACTGAGAGACATAGCATCACATTAAAGGCCAAGGCCAAAGCCTCCTCACACCCTTATTGAGATTCTGCCTCTCTCTTTTCACTCGGCCTCTCCTCTTCCGTTCTATTTCCTCCTTGTTTTTGCAGCATTTTCCCTGACCACACTCACCCGACTAGTAGAACACACAATAAACCACATAATATTTTCATCAACTTTGTTATTATAAATAGGGGTTGTTTTGCCTACTAGTTCTTATTAAGTGTTTAACAATGTATTACATAGACATTTATTAGTTTTAAAATCAGAGCTTTGCTTAGACTTGCATTTTATAGGCTCTCTGTGCCAGAAACAGGCCAGAACGTGATGGGATGGGGTGCAACTCTCACTTTCAGCTTCACCCCCACTTTTCAATGACCTGTTTTGGCCCCCTCTCCCCCCCCCTGCTTTCAAACGGGGGGGGACTTGAGTCTGCAACTTAGAATCCAGTCACACTTAATAACGTCACACGCGAGAGTTGACTTTTTACTCTGAGAACAATCTTTGTTTTATTAGGCGGCACATCCACTGCAGCATCTCAACTGCTCTGTCAGCTCGATGGGGTTCATCTGCGCGCTCACACACACACACACACACACACACACACACACACACACAGGCAGTGGAGACAAATGATAACTTTAGATGAACAACTACACTCAATACTCTAAGTGCAATAGAACCTTAGCGAGTAAAGGCTTCTACCATCATTTTATATAATATATATATATACTATAATATGTACATATTTAGTCAGTCACCATTTGTGCAATTTCTCCCACTTAAAAAAGATGAGAGAGTCCTGTAATTTTCATCATAGGAACACTACAAGTGTGAGTGTTTGAGATGAATTCATTGGTAAATCCCTTGGTAAAAAACTGTCACAAACAAGCTAGACCTCTTGCTCCCAAACACCTGTAACTTCTCCTTTAGGAGGTTCCTCTGTCCTCCATTTGTTACCTGTATTAATGGAACCTGTTTGAGCTCATTATCAGTATAAATGACACCTGTCCACAACAGTCACACTCCAAACTCCACTATGGCCAAAAAAGTATTATATATAATAGTAATAAATATAAGTTTCCACCATATTTTGCAAAAAAAAATATTTTAAAATCAGACAACATGAGTTTTTGGGTGAATTTTGTTCCTAATTATTTGAGTTTATTAAATTAGTCTCATAGTTGAGATATACCTGTGATGAAAATTACAGGCCTTTATATTCTTCTTAAGTTGGAGAACTTTACTAAATACTTTTTTGTCATAGTGTATGGATATACATATATATCCGTAAATTGTATATGTTACTTAATACAGCTAAAAAGTTAAATGATTGTCCTATACTCCTTATATAAAAAGCTTGAACTCCATTATGTCTTGTTACACAAACCATACTTTGCAGCAGCGTGAACAGGCCTCATGCACCCGCCTGTCAGCCATCTGTCAAGCGCATCTCACCGAGTACTCCGCTCTAAATAGCACGCCGTGACGTCGACCACCTCTCTCCACGCCCGGGGTTAACGTGCCTCGGTTCCTGACCACACCTGGAACGCTCCCGCGAACGCAGCCTTCAGCACAGCTGTCGTTGCTCAACACGTCCGGCGACTGTTTGATTCTTGCTTGGTGGCAAACGAGCAATTACAGCTGCGCCCCAGCACTTCCACCATTTTTTTTGTTTTATATCTATTAGGGGTGGGCCTGGATTAAATAATAATCTAAATAATTATGTAATTAATTAATCACATAATAATAACTTTTTAATGTAAATGAACTATAGTCACTATCTGTAGCACATTTTCCAAACCCTGAAAGTGGTCTACAGTCCTGGGAAGATATTCTGTGTTTCTGATGTTCGCTTAAAGATTTTCTTCCTGATGAAGCCAGTCTTTTGTGCTTTTATTGTTGTAGTGACTGACAAATATTTCTGTGTTATTCGCCATGCAAACTGCGATAAAATGCATTGATATTTTTAATGAGTTTTTTTTTTAATAATTATTTTTAATAACACGTTAATGTCTCTCCCCTAATATCTATGCAACTTGCTGTGTATAACTTGTAAGAACACCCTCCATATCCCTAAATCAAACACATAAAACACCTTTAAAAAAACAAAACAAAAACACAGCGATAAAGCCTGAATGTGATCAAATGGGTCTTTTTTTGGAAAAATAGATCATGGATCGTTTCTGAAATGTAACGTTCTAAATGTAATGTTCTAAATATGGGGGGAAGCAGCTGTTACAATTCATCATTCAACCAAAGAAAGACGTTTACAGATATAGACAAACATCTATATTGCTCTTTTGTGCAGAGGGTGATGTTCCACATTGTATGGGAGAGGAGAAAAAACACTGTACGATTCCGGAATGAAAAACAAAAACACAAAGAACCTATTTACATAAAATTTAGAAGGAGGACAATAATGACATGAAATTGTAACAAAACACACTAAGATTCTCAATTCAGAAAATTAGCCTGCAAAAACTGCAGATTTAACCAAGTAGACTCATCTGTTTAATTTCAAAATCAAGCTGGATTATTAAGCGCTTTCTAAGAAAAATCTGAAATCTTAACATCTTTTTTTGGTACATTTTGTCAAATTTTGAGTAGAATTATCTAAAAGATAATTTATCTTTATAATACATAAAATTGGGTTAATCTTACTAACTGGGCTCAGAAGATGATAACAATGAGTGTCAAACAGAACAAAGAAGCAATTAATGATATTTTCTTCAGATCTTTACTAATCGGAGCTCAGAAAAAAAAATGGGTACAACAAAGTTACAAACATCCATAATTAGTCTTCTTTTAATTGCCTACACATTATTAGTCTCTAATAACTGAAATGTGGTAATGGTAATGAAAGTACCACAACCACTACTTTGAATCTGAATAACCCCTGTAGAGATGTAGTCGGCCGTGTCAGTCCAATGTCACAGGCTGCCCTTAAACTGTCTGTTTAGTGTCGCATTTATTTATTGTTAAACTTATTTCTTGTGAGTGTCACTGGCAGTTAAATGTCACGTAAAAGTGCTCCTAATTAATTGTCACGTTGCTAATACTTTCTGAAGATGCAGACTCCACGCCTTAGTGAGTGCGATGGTGTTGATGAGGTGATGCTTCCAGACAGAACAACACTACACCCACTACAAAAAAAGTACACCGCCGATGGCATGTATTAAGTTTTTCCTGCTTTTTTATTATATACAATTTTATTTAGCAGATGCAGACAAGTCAGGAAAGACTAACAGCTCTAAAGCTCAGTTCTAGAAACAGAGGATTGTATAGAGTAGGCCTGAACCATCCATCGATTTAGCCTGAAACCTCTATATATGTAATATAATACAACTAATATTATAAAGGGAGGAGCAGCCAAACCTAAAATGAAGCACAGGCTCCTGCTGTACAAAATCCTTTCTTGTCAATGAACAGGACTCCATTTGTAATCAATGACTTGACTTTGGATTTCATTCTTGCATTAGGATTTTGACATTTACAGTTTCTAAGTTTCTGTGATCGCTTGCAAATGTTGTTGCGACTGAAACTCGATTTGACGAAAATTGCGAATGAAAACCGGTAATCGCAATGTCTGCATTTTTTCTTGAAATTGTTCAACCCTACTATGGAGTGCAAAGAAAAAAGATGTATTGCCAACATTGCAATACAACAAACCACATTACATTCAGCATATGGGTGTTCTCATCAAAAACAGGCAAAACATAATACACTTGTACATTCTGAACGTAACAGTGCACTCACCAAATACAGGAATTGACTCACTTTAGGTTTCTACCTGCATGAATAAATCCTCACAGCAACAACAACAAAAACTGATTTTTGTAAAGAAAATGTTAGTCTTGACCAAATTGACCTGAAGGAAAGAAAAACTTGAAATAAGATAAATTATCTTTTATAAGATAATTCTACTCAAAAGTGGACAAAATGTACCCAAAAAGATGCTAAGATTTCAGATTTTCCTTAGAAAGCACTTAATAATCCAATAATTTATTGCATCAAATGATTCAGTCCATCCTGAGAAGCGCAGGAGGCTCCTAACCTAGGGCCCTGTGGTGGTACCATACTTTCCCATTGACACAGCGTGCTGTAAGCGCGTGGGGGGGGGTGTCATTGGGCTGGTGCCGTCTGAGTGTTGTTTTGTAAGCGGGTGTCAGGGCAGCGGCTGGGAGCCAGTCTTAGTCAATGAGTAAAGGATCACAGGTGTCTATGTGAACACCCCGATCAATTTCAGTTTCCCTCTGCGACCTATGGGCCGGTGGGCCGGCATCTTGATTACTACTCCGGTTCTCTTAACAAAACACAATATGCATTATATGTACTACCACCATGTGTATGAAGCACGGATTTGAACAATGATACTTAATTGACCCGAGTGTGTGTCCTCCATTATGCCGGCTGAATGTAAACTGAGAGGAGAAGTGAAGTCTCCTGAGGGGTTTAAGACCTCGCGCTGAAAAGATGGCCCCAGTAACACAATGAATTTCATGCACAAGTGCACCAACAAGACGCGCAACTGAATCAATATGTCACGTAGGTTGGACTTCTAGCACTTAAAACCTCTATTGATCAGTATTCCTTGTGGCTTGCATGATTCACAATGACCCTGTTCCATTTTCTGGCGAGCCCTGAGGTCTCTGCGGTGAATAAGGGTTCAGGCGACGGCCATAAACAAGTTTGCTAGTGAAATTTGGCATCTCTGTAAACACTGTGCGGACTAATGGGTTTCTTGATTTCTGTTTCATTGTTTAGAGTTTACCCGTGTTACATTTCGGCAATGAGGCCAATTCCAAGTGCTTTACATGAAACACAAAAAGCATTTACACAAAGTGCAAATGAAACGCTATAAAAGAACATTAGCACGTGTACACTTAACGTCTCTCCACGCGTGCGCCGACCCTCTGTAATTTATATCAATACAAATACACCAATTTCAGATGAATAAATTCCCTCTAACGACCTTCAAGACTTGATAATGCACGAAACGCCTCTGGCGAAGCCCTGAGTGTGTATTTGTTCTTTCGGGCAAACGCAAGGAAACAGCTTAATCGGCTGGAAAATGGTAAAACTACAATGTTGAAGCTCGAACTTCACTTTGAAAGCTATTGAAAATAGAATGAATAGATTGGGTTTAATGGGTGTGCGGTGGGACATTTTTTTATATAATCATATATAAGATATAAGAATAGATTACATGAAAAAGTGCTTTTAATAGGTTTCATTTGCACCTAAAATGCCCCTTAGGTGCTGAGTATTTGTCTGATTATTTTTTTTTTAAATTAAGGTCATCCTGAAACAGCTTATACTGTATAAACAGGAATTTCATGGAACCATTAAAAAGTGGACGTATCTCAGCCAATCAGGCAGTCATGAGGCACTTCATTAACAAGTGAATGTAATGATACTATTTATTTAAACTCTTCCGGACAAGTGTCATTGTTCTTTTTAGTCTCAAGAAAATTGCTCATATTACTAATTATGAACATGCGATACACTTATCAGTGAGTTATCCCCAGTATGCGCTGTCATTAAAATGAATAGATCATAATAGTGTTAGATTTCAGCAACCAGGCAGTTCACAGCGCTTTGCATAAAAGACAAAAAAAAAGCATTGAGACAAAGTGAAAATGAAACACCATGAAAGGACATTTACCCCGTGTGCCTCACTTTAAAACATAAACGGTTCCCATCAAACCTGCCATAAAAAAAACATGAAATATTAATACAATTTGACACTCTTTTGGTAAAGATCTTTTATTACACTTTTTGCAATGATTCCACTAGGACTATGACCTGCAGCCCATTTACACTCACACACACACACTCACACACACACACAGACATTTACACATCGACATTGAAAGAAACACACCTATATTAGATGAATAAATTTGCTCTGGCTGCCAAAACTTGATAATTCAAGTCATTCCTTTAATTAAAGATTAACTTATTACCTGCATATATTTATATATATATATATATATACTATATAAAAAATACTGTCAATTTTGTAGACGTTATCACATCATTCTCTACGTCAACTGCCTTTCAGTTTTTCGATCAGGTTTATATGATCTAACAATCATGAGCTGGTATTGTAAAAAAAAAAAAGCAATTACCTGCACCCGCATGTGTAAATTTGTACACCCTACAGAAGCAATTACTGCGCCCCATCATTACTGAGTTTGTCTCGTGCCGAGTGTGCTCTCGGCTAATAAGCTTCGGCTAATGTTGTCATACAGCTGCATAAGAGGCGGGCATGCATGTGTGTGTGTATGTGTGTGTGTGTGTGTGTGTGTGTTTGAGTATGTGACCAGCTGACAGGCACGGTTTAATTCAACTCCTTCAACTATAACGGTCAACAGGAGCCTTTCAGCACCATTACACATACTAATGGAACTGCATGTAATGTATCCTCCCTACGCAAACCTCTCTCTCTCTCTCTTCTCCCACGTGCCGTCTCTGACACAGAATTATCACTCCAACTTCCCTCCTTCTCTTCTTCCTGCTTCACTGAGTCCCCCCCCCCCCCACATCTCTCACTCTCTCCACTCTCGGAGAAAAAAAAAAAAAAACACCCACCTACTCAGTCGAGTGCTGAGTGGGAGACAAGTTTACAGACTCCAAACTCAACAGGTTTTACATTCTCCCGGCAGTTCGCTTTGGGCTTGTCTTTTCCAACTTTAACATCTGGCTTCAGAGGACCTAAAAAGCGCTTGAGAGAAGAAAAAAAAGGTGTGGGTTTGCATGATTGTTTTAAGAAGCATTTGAACTCTCAACCTGTAAGCAGTGTTAAATTATATATTTATACATATTAAAAAAAGGCTAGACCTTGGTTATTTTCCTTGCTGGACAACATGTAATTAAAGCCAAATTAATTCAGATTATTGAAACTTTTTTAACTTTGTGTTCTTCTGCATGATTTTTGAACCAAGAGTATGAGATTTGACATAGAAGAAAAGATCCACTTCCAAAACTGTCATGGGATCACTGGGTTATTTAAACACAAGTCTGTTCTTTCTCTAAATCAAACTTCAAAAACCAACAGACAAAATCAAATAAAAAAAAATGAGTAGAGCAGGTATGGGTCTTTGATGCAAGGATAATTTACTAAAATATCAGTAAGTTGAGTAAATTCCACCTTTAAACCGTCTGAAGATCCTCTCTTTGGTCTCAGCTTATATAACTGACTAAATCCCATCTATTGGTTTCACCCCTCGTAATGTCAG
Source organism: Eupleurogrammus muticus (assembly GCA_036785175.1). Lineage (NCBI taxonomy): Eukaryota > Metazoa > Chordata > Actinopteri > Scombriformes > Trichiuridae > Eupleurogrammus > Eupleurogrammus muticus. The sequence goes on along the minus strand of JAYKQN010000020.1, from coordinate 6,307,268 downwards.
GGCTTTTCTACGCTCTTTATCTTATTCTTCTTTATCAGGGCCCTGTGTCAGGGACTTCTGGAGTCCTGGTCTACCACCATTACAAACCAATGCTGCCGATATTGCATTTGTAAAATAAAATAAATCTCATCTGATATCAACAGGTTCCACTTCTTCATTTCACATATCAGTCATTAAAAATGTTTCAATTTTACCCTGGCACAAATATATTTAACTTTTGGAAAAGCACAGATATAATTTAATATCAGAACACATTGTTCTTCAGGTTTATTTGACCTTGAATTTTTATTTCTTTTAATACTTGGACCAAAAAGGTGCAATTATATACAGTTAATGAAAGAAGCAGACATTAATGCAATTGTTGATGAATAAATTGAAAAAAGCAACACAACAGTCTGTCAGGAGTTACAGAAACTAATTCGTGCCAAAGGCTTTTACAAACCATGGGTCTCAACCGAGCACCAACTGTTGTCATGGATACATACATATGGTAAACTCTCCCTATCCAAATAATCATAAAAAAACACAATTGGAGATGGAAACTGGAAACAATTCACATTTCCTTCTTTCCCGCCCTGTAATTTCGACAAATTTGGATGGAAGCCCAGTTAGTGTTCCCCTTTGACCACACAACACAAGACAAGCATGCTCGGGGTCCGTTCATTTCTTCGTAATTTGGATGCATAAATTGTAAAATTATTCATTTCATTCACTACATTCAGTTAGTATTCTACCTTGGAGAGCCACTCACCTTGATTGACAGATGGATGTAATGGTTCTATTAGCTGAAACGGCTCTGGGCAGAAAAAAAAGCTCATTCTTTGTCCTTTTTTTCGGCAAATAAAGTAAACCAAGTGAACAATGTAACAGGAGATGCGATCTAAAAGGATTAAATAAGACATTTTTCATTCCAGATGGACTTTAATAAAAGAAAAAAAACTATGATTTATTACAAGCTTGAGTTTTACTTCCGAAGCTTTTGGCAGCGGCTGTCGGTTACGATAACACTGTACTAACCAAGTAATTGCTGTGATCTCAGAAAAAAAAGTAAAAAAAAGTCAACATCATGAGATTTCAGACAATCATACAGTGTGTAACCAAGCCAACAGCTGTCAGATTAGATCGCACTTCAATTGGAGGGAAAAACTGAAAGAGAGCAAATCCACAGTCTCAGTCATAATCCCTCCTCACAACGGAGGAGCCGTGATCGTGCATAACTATGGGGAAAATATCAGCGCGTAAACACAGAGGGAAATTGGACGGTTTGTTTGCAAGCCGCATGGTCGTCTGACTGCACGAAATGACTGTTGGTGGGGAACGCTGAAAACCTGTCGCCACTCTTTGAGCATTTTGAGCCACGAGGCTAGGAGGGAGGAGCCCGGCGAGAGCCTGGACGGATCCGGTTCGACACATTTTGCGAGATCAAAGATAATCGCCACGAAGCCGAGGCACCGCTCCGCCGTCTTAAGCTGACATACCAGTCGCTTTAAGCATGCTTGATTCTCATCTGCATCATATAGTCAGAGATAGGTGATGAAAAGGTGTGATTGAGCCGCAGTCGATGAGAGGAACCATTAACAAGTGGTAGCTATATTATATATATATGATGTAGTTGTACGATCTTTTTTTGACTTCACAACTCTTTGTGCAGAAAAAACACAACCCGTAATTCTTGCGTCTCTAATGTCTAACATCATTTCTCCCCCTCCGCCCGGCTGTTTTTATTACTTTTGAAAAATTAGTGTACAGGCGGCAATTACGGCAAACTGCTGTTCCATGTCAAGCCCCCATCTGGCCGTGCAAAATGTAACATGAAATACGGTCGGTCGCGCACGTTCTTTTTTTTCTCCATGGGACAGGGAGTCCCGGATCTGGATGAGGAATCGTGTGTTCTGCCGCGTCATTTCGTGCAAAGGGCCGACTTGGTAGAGTGGCACAAATTCACCCGCCGGAGCAAAAGAATCTCTTTGTTAATCAGATCTTCACGTCCACAAACACACAAAGACGAATAATGACTGCTTGTAACTTTCAAATTCTTTCATTTTGATTCTCCAAACTGCATTGTGTATGAGAAAATATGGCAAAATGCGTGTTTTTTTTTAATGACTTGCATGCACTGAAGCTGTGTGCGCGCACACACGTACACGTGTCAGGTGTAGGTTTGTTTGCACCCTAGGGACAAGGCGCTATAATGGAGTATCGATGTCGCAGAGGGGTGGGTGAGAAGAGGGCGATAATTTGATTTCATTCTCACTCTTTCTCTCTCTCCGCGCCGCTCAGATACACAGCGTTTCTAATGAGAGAGCACGGCTCTCGCCAGTAATTACCTCTGTATTTTCCCCAAAAAAAAAAAAAAAAAAAAATGGGCGACAGTAAAACGGCTGCAAACTCCCTCGACCACCGATTCAGAGACACCCGACATTAGCCGGTCACATAATTAGTTGTTATAACGGCGGATGATCAAACGTGTCAGGGGGAGGACGTTGCTTAATAAACCCAGTAAACAATCACCGCCATCCATTATACTCCCAGCTGCCGGTGTGCAAAAGCAAAACTGACTGCAAAACACAGTTTTTCTTTTTTTTTCCTTTTTTTTTTTTTTTTTTTAGTACGACCTGACACTCTCGCATCTCCAGGATATGAGCGTCAGGTCAGGTACTGTTCGTTCCTCCATGCTCCCCACACTGGGTGATAATGAAATATTCCCTACTGGGTGGGAAGTCAAGAGGCCATAGGAAATGTCAGTGTGAACTCACACCAAGATACACACACACACACATGCTCATCATACTTTCATGCACTCATTACATACAGACATACGGTACGTGCAGCATAAGGAATGACAGCAGGCGAATCCTGGAATTTATCAGAGGCTAAATTTAACAAAGGCTTTCAGTTCAGTTTATGACATAAGGAGGCTCCCAGTTCTAAACTAACTTAGCACGCTTCTTTTTCAATTTCACTTAAAAATGTATAGAAAAAAATAGAAACGCTCTGTGAGTGGGTCCGGGAGGGGCCGAGGCAGGGAGAGGACGGGGGGTAGGTGTGAGTGTGTGTGTGTGTGTGTGTGTGTGTGTGTGGGGTGGGGGTGTGAGGCAGGAAAAAAACAGGCAACTGCTCAGTGACATCAGAGAAAAGGGTGAAGGACTTTCTCCCTTTCGTCTGAGTTCATTTTATTTCATCATGAAGGCTGTTTTAGCTTCAGGAACAAACAGAAGTGGAGTGTTATGCTGCCATTGAATGTCTGTTTTTTTTATGAAAAAAGAAAAAAAAAAGCGTTTTAGCAGCAGATAACCACAGCAGAAGATAGCTAGAGAGTTAAAGAGCTACAGGACAAACCACAAAGAGGATTTCTGTTGTTTCCGTGTCTGACAGCCAGCTATGGTTTCTGAGGTTGCGTGTGTGTGCGTGTGCACGCTCACTATGCATGCTCGCGTGTGCACACACATTCACAGGCTCAAACTTACCACTAGTCTTTATATTTAACTTAAATATTTTACTTTAAATAGATATCATGATGCAGAAAGCCGCCAAAATGGTTCCACTCTATAGCATTTCACATTTTTCGGAATGTTTTAGGATCAATGTGCTGCAACTCCCTGTCATTTTCAAATATAAGGCATTTTTTTTATTTTACTCTGGACAAAATCCTGGGCAGTGGTGTATGATCCTGCTCCTGGAGAACCACTGCCCTGCATGATTTAGGACTCTCTCCACTCCAACATGCCTGATTCTAATTATCAACTCATTATCAGGCAGCTAAAGCTTGTCAAGGGCTTGATAATGAGTTAATATTTACAATCAGGTGTGTTGGACTGAGAAGTATCCTAAAACAACCAGGGCTGTGGTTCTCCAGTCAGCTCTGGTCTGGGGGAAAAAAACGGCCCACGCATCGACCACTCAAAAACAGAGAGATGCACGCAGCCTGAATTTAGAGTTTGTACTTCCTTGACTTTGTGATGTCATGCAACCATCATCATGACTTTTTTATTAAATCAGATATTTGTCAAAATTTGGGAGAACTCATAACTTTAGATAATATGAAGAGTTTATATTGCCAAAAGTCCGGACCAGTCACAAAGGATTTTGTGCATCGCATCCACAGGTTCAAACTGTTATAAAACACATGGTGTGGTCACAGTGTAAAGAGAGTGGATCTAAACAGGATGTCAATCAATCATTTCTTAGGGGCTCCTGTGTTGTATGTATGATCCATTACTGTATGTGCTGTTCTTATATTTAGGGATATAATAGTTTTTTCTTACCGTTTCTGGTGTGTATTGTGTCACTATGAATCTTTACATTACTTGTCTTGCATATTTGGTTTAAATATTGTAGAATACTAACTACAGAATTTTCCAGACACATACAGTTTGCAATTTGTTATTTTTTCCCCACTACTTTTCCAGTGATGCTAAATTATTTAGTTTGAACCTATTGTAATATTTTTCTCCTTTGTTTTTGTATGGAGGTCTTTGTGTTGTTGAAGATGATTTACTGCTCAAAGAAAAAAAAAAGAATTGTATTGAATTGAATGAAATAAAATGAAGTAGTAGTTTCTGCATTGCACTGTAAATTGCATTCTTATTCTATGGTTGAAATCTTTCCTGGAAATCACAACGATTTGCCTTGTTGAACGGTTGGTACACAAATAAACTTGCTTTAAACGTAATCCAGTCTTTTCATTATTTCCAAGAGCTTTCAACTTTGCCAAATCCCTACTTTTTATTCAAATACACAGGAAGATGTGAGCGGGTTCATGAGTTTTGCGTGTACGTGTACGATTGGTGTGGATGAGGGGTGATTGTGACTCGTCAACCCTTCATTAATCTGCAGCTTCAGCAATGTACACAGACCTGTAGAAAAATATAACTCGACTTTAGATCTCACCTCAGTTGAAAAGTGAACTAAACAAGAACAATTATTAGACTTTTGAACACAAGTCCTATCAAACACTAATCTTGTCCAAATTGTTCACACTGCCCCAGTGTGCTTAAAAGTTTAAGCAGACATTGTTTTAATCATTATATTTTAAACAATCCCCAAAAACATCATCCAAAATAACTCTGGGGCACTTTTAAATAGGGCATTTGATTAATGAATTTAATAAATAGCTGCTATTCTTTTTGTTTGGTTCATGCACAGTGGTAAAAGTGACAGATCTACTTAAATCCAGTTTCTTTGCAGGCAACTCTCATGTTGAACCTGAATTTTGTATTTCAGGCACGACTTACCTCAGTGTTGTGTATTATCCGCTGCAAATATTTATCTTTGTATGTGACGCAAATTGTAACACAAATTCAGTCATGACTGAGTGATTTAATCATCTCCTTTTGAGATTCAATGAGATAGTAGGTCTTTGTACGCGCGGCCACATAAAAATCTACTACAAACCCGGGGAAAACCGACTTGGCCCTCTTCCCCATTACCCTCCTGGGAGACCTCATTCACACGTGTTTGAGGTGATTTTGATCTCAACCAGGACGCACTGAACCATCAAAACCACTCTTCACATTTTGGTCCCATGGCACACACGCGCACACACACACACATACAAAAACACACACGCGATCACGTACACACACACACACACACACACACACACACACACACACACACACACACACACACCGGGATGATCTTATTCCTTCTGCCTGACATGGCTTCTGGAGATCAGCACTATTTTCTCGCTTTCCACACCTGGTCGGCTTTCAGGATTAGTTCGATCAGGAGTCACGGCGGAGCATGCTAATGGCGTCTTACAGACGTCTGCCATTCGGAAAAAAAAAAAAAAACCTTGCAAATATGGCATCCAGTGAAAATGTTCTTGGACTGCGTGATAGCGTGACCTGAAGAGCATCTAGCATGTTCTGGTGTGGACATAAGAGCAACACGGCATAGATGGAAGTAAATAGGTCTCCCCTGAATATAAAATTGGAAAGTGATCTAAAAAAAAAAAAAAAAAATACAGAAGGTTTTTTCAAATTGATTTCCGATTTCTATTCATTATGTCAGTTTCCTGCCATTAGAGAGCAGGAACATTTAGCGCGTCATTTCTGCTTTCCATCGTGGTGGACTGACAGCGGTGGGGGAGTATTAAAGCACCTTTACACTTCATTGCCTCATAAATCCTAATACATTTCATAAATGAACTGCCGCACACCGCTGCTCTGTTACTTAGCTCCTTGTGTTCATTTGGCGGTGTGACTGCAGACAGATTCATTTACCAATGCCCCCGGGCCAGCAGCGTGCCGCCCTTACAGGATTACAGGCTCGCGTTCCTTCATTTCCATCACCTCAAATCAAATGTTGCTTTAGCTGGCTTGCAGAGGTTTAAAGCCTGCATGTGTGAGTGTGTGTGTGTGTGTGTTTGCGCCTGGGCGTGCGGTAGGTTTTATGAGTGGGTGGAGGATGCCCCCAGGGACTGGTGTGTCACCCTGTTTGATCACCGTTAGTACCAGTTCCATCTCTTTTTTTTTTTTTTGCACGGTGAACTTGAGTGATCATTGATTTTGCGCGTGCCGAATGCGAATTCTTAGGCCTCTGTGATGTCACATCTCCGACGTGGTTTTGCTCAATCGTCCGCTACCCTAAACAAAAACATCATGCAGGCCAACTCCCCTATCTGAGGCTTCTGTGGAGGCCAACGCTTAACAGACACCAGGCGGCGTTTAATAAGCGCCTGATGGCTGCCCATATATTCAATGGCACCTGGCATATGGCGCCTATTAAATGATGCATTGCAACAATTTGCGTCATTCTGTATGCCATTTTTTTCTTTTTTTTAACCCTAACCCCAACCCCGAATCAATTACATTTCTTCTTTTAATATAAATACGTGTTTCCTCTCATCCAGGGGGCTTTGATAGCACTATCAAATGGAGACGTTTGTGTTTCAGCCGCGCTTTGTGAGTCATCCCGATGAGTGATGAGCACTTGCTGGCACCGGCATAACACGCTAGATTTGCCGTGGAAATGTGCCGTGGCAAACCCTCAAAGTGACATCAAGGTCTTTTTTGCATTGAAGCGCAGGCAGGGGGAGCGACAGAGAGGGAGAGATGGAAGTGCCGAGGGGGAAAGCAGGTGTGCGCCGCGACACATTTTTTTGCGATAATGCTTCTCAGAATTCATGAGCTTACCACAATTTGTGTGAGACGTAGGTATGTACGTGAACACACTAATGCACAATGTTACATATCATGCTTCCTTTAAGCATATCTGCTTTACTTGATGGTAGAGACACTAAAACAAGGAAGAGATATAAGGGATGACATGTAGCATAGAACCTGAATTAGTCTAGTCTAAACTCGCAGGTTGAGTAAAGCAACGTTCAGACTGCAGCCTTAAGTAACCTAAATTGGATTTTATCACCCCTATGTGACCTGTATCTGATCTTTTAATGACTATCTGATTGAAACAAATGTGATCCAGGCCACTTGGATATGTCCTAAAACCGAAAGATATCTGATCATATGACTTAAGTCTGAACAGCCAGGTGGCGTCCATCTGACCTAAAAGCGACAAACGTCACTGTTCTTCGCTGAAGTAGGCGGAAAGGATGAGGAAGCATCAACCATGGCCAAAAACGTTGCTCCTGTTCTTCCTTGATCTCCTCCTTAAAGCGAATATGTTGTACAATGTGGTAGCTACAGACAGTAACTTTAAAAATCACCAGATATTCAAAGCTAGCGTCCATGGTTATTCCATAAACACCAAGCATACTCGCTGTGTGTTATGTCACTGTGTCATTCAATGTACATGAGAGACACTTTTTGGGGCATTTAAACTTCACACTGGTGACTGATCTGAATTAAGTTCCAGTACTTGCTTTAACTCAGCCAGACTACGTTGACCTTGCTTCCCTGTTCACCCCTTTTGTTGGGTTTGTTGAAGATGTTTCACTATGTGTTGCAGCCTTAGAGGGGGGATCAAGCAGCCACAAGTACATGAATTCTCAGCGGTTACACGCATTGATTCGACATAAGCTACGAGGGAAACCTGGAGAATATATCGCCCTCTGTGTTAAAAGTCATGCTGTGTGTACCATTTTGTACTTTCTGTATGCTTGTCTGTCTGAGTAATTGTGTCTGTGGATATACAGTACACCACAGAGGACGTGCTGAGCACTCAAGCGTAATCAGGACCTAATCCTTGCCAGAGGCATCCAGCAGCTGGATATTAAAGTGGGATTTTATTTTTTTATTTCCCTCTGACTGTCTCACAGCTGCGATGTCACTACCTGCCATAACAGTGAAAATTTACTGTATTTAATCACGGCACCAACCTTGCGCTCTCCACCTGGGAAATGGGGCGTATTTGTGGTCAGAGATACTTGGTTGATAGTCTGTGTATTTCCAGTTTACTAAACCATCAATCATTGCGTCTTTTAACCACTCATTTACAGAAACCTGCTGTGAGTCACAGATATCACTGTCACGCCTCCCTGGCGATAATAAATGTTACTTTTCTTCGCCGGCGCCCGTTCGCGAATGTGTCTCTTCTGCCAATTTGCCTGATGAGGGAGATAAAACCTCCCAACACCATGGGTAATTAATAAATCAGATCGCGATGATGGAACACAGAGAAGCCGTTGTTCCATTAATCGCCGTCCCCGTCCTGCTCCGGTATCTTCTATCTCGGCGTCGCCGTCCGTGGCTCCTAATTAAATTGTACTTTGTCGATTGTGCTCATTACTCAGGAAAATCCAATCAGCGATCTGCAGCTGGGCCTGGCGATGTAGATAAATACGGGAGTAAATGTTGTTTGAGGAACACAACATGGGGTATGTCGCTTGCCTCGATTGCAGAGACAACGCGGCGGGCGCTTCGGGCGGTGTTTCAGCACAGAAATGCACCAGAGAAGAGCCGGTGCTTTCTTGAAGCCATCTCGTGATAGTCTACCAACGCCTCATATGTTATAAAGAAGAGAAAATCAGAGATGCAGATCATAGATCCCCTAGCCTGACCTCAGCTTCACCTCAGATATCTCTCAATATGCAACAAATCAATATTAGATCACTAATTCATTAGTGTTCTAGCTTTGCGTGCTGTGTACCGCCTGTGGGAGGATAACATGATGTTCCTGAGCTGTGCATCCCTCTCTAAGTTTTATATATATATATATATATATATAAAAGAACGAAAAAACTAGACACCTATATGTCTAGATTTCTGTTTCTGTTCCTATTCTATTTCCTCCTGCCACAAGACTCCGGTCTCACCTCTCTCCGCCTCACTCCCACACCGACTCGGCTGCGTCTGTGCATGCTTCACTTCAGCAGATTGCTGTACAATTGGACTCACGGCCAACCGTGTATATGTGTGTGTGTGTGTGTGTTTCTCTCCATTTCAGCCCCGGAAGATAACCGGGCGCTCGAAAAAAAACCCTCCTTTCTGTCAGTGCGCCCGAGTCCTGAAAGCTGAGAGGTCTATGTAGTGTTGATGGAGGTTCTAGCTGATAGCGTCTCCCTCCTCCCTGACACCTCACCCTGCCTGACCAGTCAACCATTCCACTTAGACACACGCCGCTTCCACCTCAACACTACAAAGTGATGGGAGGGCGGGGGGGGGAGGGTTTTTGTGTTTGAAGAGATAACAGCAGGTGGAATAGGGTGGGCTTTGCCTTTTTAAAGACAGTTTTTTTTTTTTTTTTGTGGTTGAAATGAAGGTAGGAGCAGCTCAAGTGCAGTGTGATGGATAGACAAAAGTCGGAACTGCCAGGGGAGAAAGATTGCCGTGGATCTGAGCTGCCTTTTTTTTCAAAGGGTATTCTCTCTTGAAACTACAAAGCTGTGAAGTTTGTCACAGAGTATTTGAAGCATTGACTGTATATAAAGTGGACGACGGGCCAGCTCCCCAAAAACGTGAAGCCAACACATCCGGTGACTGGCTGCAGGATGGGTCTTAAGCCCCGCCCCCTCCTAGTTAAAAAAAAAAAAAGATGCTGTCATTGTAGGTAGTTCTTAACATGCTGATGTATATTCGAGTGATTCTTGTTTCTGATATTTTTTATTAGTTAATTGACAATATAAAAAGGAGGAGTGACTGACGGTTGAGACAGACGCTCAGCCCTCTGTCAAACTCCCGCATTGACCCTGGCCCCAAGTGATGAAATCACACTAGTGAGATGGCAGCTCCTGGCGAAGCAACACTTTGGCTTCACTTTGCATAGTGCTAGGAAGTTATATATAGTCTTAATATATATGGTATATGGGTGTAGGTTGCAGCGAGAGGAGGCTTATAGCTCAGGAGCTGCAGATTCACAGCCAGGCTGACCTGGTTCATCAAACAGTTAATATTGGAATTCATTTTTTTTCTCTTTCCCTTTGAGAGTGACATCAAAGCAGTGCTTTTGCATTAGAAATATAGATGGATCAGGACATGTTTAGCTGAGGTTTAGCAGCCTGCGAGAAGGGAAAAAGCCCACCTACAAATAATATATTAAATGTATATTATTAGCTGTTTTCCCCTGTCCCTGGTCTTTAAGCTAACTCTCTCTCTTTTAAAAAAAAAAAAAGTAAAATAGGTGCATGTCCAAAAACTGTTGAATTATTAATTTGAGTCCACTCTGAAGATTTCCTTACCTTTTCTAATATTTATCCCGAGAAATGAAACAGCCGACTCTGAGCAATAGGACTCGGCTGTTGGTTTCTGAGCGTACCCGACGGGACAGTTTGGGGTTAAATGTTTCGTGAAAAGAACACATGGACGACAGTTGTTAGGAAGCAAAGAAGGAGCATTATTCAGTCGGTTTGAATGCGCGCACACACACACACACACACACACACACACACACACACACACACACACACACACACACACACATTTGAGCACCAGAAAATTAATCAACCCCCCCCCCAATACACACACACACACACACACACACACACATAGAGAGAAACATGTAGGGTTATATACAGAACAGAACACACACTGTTGTAATAGAGGGGTTCTCAGCATCTCTCGCTGAAAGACAGGAAGTCAGGATGTTTTACCACTGTGTGTGTGTGTGTGTGTGTGTGTGTGTGTGTGTGTGTGTGTGTGTGTGTTATGTATGAATGTGTGTGTGTGTGTGGTTCTATTGGGGCGGGGTGGGTGGGTGGGTTTGCAAGTGACAGGGTGAGATGGTGAGAGAGATAAATAGTCACACTGAGGGAGGCGATAATGGACTTTTCTTGTCTGCACTGTGTCGGCGTCTGCAGGCGGCGAGGCCAGGGCGATGACAGACATGCTGATGAGTTTAACTGCTTTCATTCACTCAGAGGGAGAGAAAGACAGCTAGGGAGAAGGGGAATAGAGAGGGGGGGCGTAGAGGAAAAGATGCTGATGCTCTTTAACTCCCCTCCACATCGCCATTGGCAACAAAACCCCCCACCGCCGCTCTGACAGATGCATGGTAATGAAGCCCGCTTTACGTGAAACCCGTCACCACCTTCTCCCCGCACATCCGCGATCTGCCCCACTCCCTTTCTGTCTCACTTCTCCCCGTCACACGCACGCACCTATCGCTCCATCCTTATCACCATAAGGAATAAGTGAGAGAACGGAAAAGATCCAAGAAAAACAAGACAAAGGTAAATTGACAAAAAAAAACAACCAAAAAAAAAAACCCTTCTGGTATTGAGCCTCGCAAAACGGTTTTGTTTTCATTTGTCCAGATTTAGAGGCATCAGTCTTCTCCGCCTCCACCCCGGCACAATGAAGATGAATGTTTGCGGCGCTCCCAGCGTTGACAAATGACAGCGGAAGTACCTTCCACTGAAGAAATAGTGCTTTATTTCTGTAGATTATCTAGAGTAATGGGGACTCTTTCGGGAAAGACATTGTTGTTGTTTTAAAAGGAGAAAAAGGTGCAACAGAGCACATCAAAAGCTCGGAGGGACTTAGATGAACTAATCTTGATTCGAAAAGGAGAAAATAGTAGGATATTGGTAACAAGCGTGTTCACAAAGTGTAGCTGAGGTTATGGTAATAAACCAGGAGATGGAAGTCATTACAATTCTGGGGAGCAATGAATGTGATAAGCAAATCTATGCTTGTCCATCATGTCGATAATAAGATACACTTAGATCAGCCATCCAGTTAAAACTTTGACCTATTGGTGGTACTGGAGATAAAGCCAGAGCAACACCAAAGGCGTTAAAATGGATCTTCAAAGGACCTGACAGATCTGTTGCAAATTCCACGTCAATCCATCTAATAGCTGTTAAAGGCCCCCATCCGCTCAAATATCTGTTTTTTTTTCTCTTCCCGTTCCTACAGTTGAATAATGTAGAGTTTTACGCTATTTTTACACTTCTCTGAGCTCATTAATAAATTAAATTTTTTGGAGGCGGGGCCGACAAGTGTGATTTGTGACATCGGAAATAGATTGGAGGCGAATCCTGGTCCCATATTCAACACGATGTGGAAACGTGAAGCCTCCAGTGCACGCTGGGGATTTCACAGTAAAGTAGAAGGCAGCCTGTATCCATCACTTATGAATTAAAAGGATTTCCATATTTAATAGTTCCTGGCCTTTATTTTAATGAGAGAGTAGGAAGGGAAGTTAATTATAAGATGTTAAATGTTTAAAAAAAACATATCAGACAAATTATTATTTAAGAACATTTTATATACGTCTTATTACATTTCTGGAGGGAATCATTCGGTTATTTCCCGCTGAAGCTCGAGTGTTAACATCCCAGTGGGACAGGGGAATGGAAGTCAGTACTGTACAGAGTTTCGTAGCAATCCATCAAATAGACGTGGAGATGTTGAAAATATTCACTTTCCAGGATGCAATTCAAATCAATTCATTTTTAAATTCTGGCCCAGATTTGGACGATAGCTTGACCTTGACAAATTCCGACAAGCAGCTTTTATGAATTTGATACATCGGCCTGTTTGATATTCGGAATCACGCCTCTGGCTGAATTATTCTCCGTGGAGAGCCAAAGTGCTGAAGAAGTCGGATCCTGAAGTAAGAAATCCTCGCTAAAAAAGCACACAGACGTTTGTAGTGACATGATTTATTAAAAACCCGGCCTTGGAACATTACTCAACAGTGCGCCATGTGGTTCATCCTTTATGTCAAAATGAGGATGACACGTTTAAGAAAGAAACCTAAACACAATATGTGATGTTTATTCAGTACATTTTATCAGACCCCTTTCCATAACGGACAGAAGAGGCTGGTCACATGGGTGCAGCCAGGTAACCACGGTGGAATGAACCACTCAGGCCAGGGGCGGGGGGCGGGGCTAGTGGACGCTTCTGATTTTTGTGTCTAAGTGCCGACTTTACTCACTGAACAATTGAATATTCTCTCATTAAGGACCAATTTAGGAAGAGGGGAGCGTTTTTCTCTTCTTCGATACGGTTTACAGAAGGAGCTTTTTGTCGGGTTTCAGTTTTCGTTGCCGAGCAGAGAACGGGACAAGTGATCTGACCCTTCTGAGGCCTCTGTGCGCTCCTGTTAGCGAAGGCAGCGGAACAGAGGCCCAGAGCCAGAAAAGGGCAAATCTCAATTGTCCGCTGGTCACTTCATCTCCTAACTGGTTTCCCCTTCGCCTTGCAGTCCGTTTGTCACTGCCACCATAAGCTTATGTCTCTCTTTTCCCGAGGAACGGCATGTGTATGAGCGCGTGTGTGTGCGTGTGTGTGTGTGTGTGTGTGTGCATTTTCCACGAGCCAAGACAGAGACAGATGGGCCAACTCCCACCGGTTACATGTGTTTGCTCTCCGTCAGAACACTCTGCCAAGAGGTCCGGACCCGCATGCCACTGAGGGTATAAACGCTCCCTCCCGGCGGCCGCTGGGTTGCTGGTTTCAAAACCCCGGCCTGCTGTTTCCCTGGAATTGGCATGAAGGGGCTGCGGCATGTAACACGGGCGGGGTGAGGAAAAGTAATGGGAAAGTGCAAAGTGCGATTTCCCCCCAGAAGTTATATGAGCTTTTCGCCCGACACGCTTGGGCGACACAAGCTTCCCGTCCTTTTTTTTTTTTTTCTTCTCTTATATAACGCACCTGGCCTGGCCTTTGCTAATCCCAGCTGCTCATTTTACCCATTATCCTCAGCACCTGTCTATCAACTTGCAGAGTGACCTGAATGCTGTTACAGCACAACCAGCCACAAGGCAATGACATCAGAGCAATGTAGGAACATCTTATACCAGTTTGGGGAGGAGGGTTCCCCCCCTTTTTTTTTTTCTTCTTCCCCCCTTCCTTTGGCATCAACAGAGGATTTATGATGAACAAAGGGAATGGACTCGGAATAAAGAGCTGAACCAGCATGTCCAGCCGCTGTCCAGAGGGGGAAATAGTTTGGTTTGATGGGAGTTGTGTTTAAAGCCCCGCGGTCAGCGCTGAGTTTAACATCTGCTCCTGTCGCACTTAGGGACGAGGTTCAGAACGCTGTGACATGTTAGAGTTACAGCCCGCTGCACACACACACACACACACACACACACACACACACACACACACACACACACACACAAACACACACATAGAAAAGGTAGAACTAAAGTTCCCTGTCTAAACACACAAAGAGGTAGACACACACAAACACATATATATACAGGAATTAGTCCAATGCTCTTTAAGCCTCACATCAATGATAACTGTCAGCAAATTAGTGAAATGTGTGATTATTGCCAACTAAAAAGTAACAAAACTAAATTTACATTCGGAAATTTAAAATACAATTTTAGTGAGTGAATTATTTGTGATATTCAAATTCAAAGTGATTTAGAGACAAAATTCCTATCATATGATTAATCATTAATTCCTTTTCTGTATAAATCTACAGATATATTAAACGATAAGGCACTGTTATCATTGTTAAATTATACTTCCTTATTTAACTTGCTGATCACACTGATCCACGGTTTACAAATTCCCATGCTATAAAATTTAATGATTTGTTATATTATAAAATAATGTAAATCATTTTCAGAGTCTTTTTCCAGACTGCATATGCAAAGGATACTTTAAATACAGGAGGATAAAAATGATTTCTGAAGGTTGACTGTATAACAAAGACGAAAACATTTTTAAAAGGAGATGCATGATGATGGTGGGGAAATCATGAAATTAGTGCATGTAATTTTTGTTCTATGTAATTTTCACAGAAATGATGAATAGACTTGTTTTTGCAGGTTAGAAACATCAAGTATTATCTTTCTTTAATTTTCTATTATTATTTCTTTACTATACTCCATTGTGTTTTTCTGACGGGAACCTTGTACAAAGATAAAAAGCAGTTTTCTAATTTCCTTTTGTAAAAAGGAAGTTAAAATATAATAAGAAGAAAACAAATGTGGCAAAGTACACTTTCATCTGTGTATGCATACACATTTTAACACATGATAATAGGCATGCATCTTCATGAAATAATTAATACACACACACACACACCTCACAGGTGAACACCTGCTACTAGCTTATCTTACTATACTGTAAGTGTATATAAATGTATTTTAGACTTCACTCTTATTCTGCAACACACAAAATAGGATCAGATTACATCACATCATCTTCGAAAACAAACTACAAACAGACAGATAGAGATTTTTGAGATATGTAACATTTTAGGAATGACAGAATTATTATTAATAAGAATATCATATGGGGTGTGAAACACCTTAAAGCTCAGAGAACGGAGAAGAGGCTGCATCTGGACACTTGTGAAGATGTGCTTTCTGTGGTGCTAGAATCGAGCTGGGCCGTTAACGTTTTGGAAGAAACAGAAAAGGGGCGGACAGAAACACAAAGTCCAATTACTGTATATGTGTGTGTGTTTGTGTGAGAGGAAAAAAGTGTTTAGTATATCTAACAGTTCAGTTCACTTCAGGAGACCAGTTCACAATCACAGGGAGCATCTGGCTTTCTTCCCAGTAGTGTCATCGCCTTTAATTACACCTCTGTTTAGCCATGGATACACACAAACACACACATAATTGTACGGGAAGAGGGACAAACAGAAACTATACACAAGACCAGTCAAAGGGAGTGGAAGGCTGTCCTCATGGAGACTGACAGAGACAGAGTTTCTCACCATGTTGCTGAGCAAAGAAAATGAACGTTCCATTCTGTTGAAGTCATGCAAGAAAGAAATGCTCTACCTGTTTTCAACAAATGATGTTTCCACTGCAAACAGGGAAAAATGGACAGATGGTAGCATGGACAATGTCTCGGTAAACAGGATACAGGAGAAGAATTGGTTGCCAGTGTTAACAAGCAGGTGGGCAAAGGATTTGATCATTTTCCTGGACTGTCTGTATGCGTGTGTGTGTATGTGTGTGTGTGTGTGTGTGTACAAACTTGTGTGCATTTCTGAATCTGTCAATTAAGCGAGCAAGCCGTTCGAATCCTGGAAGGTGAGCCAACGAATAGAACCTGGGTAAGGGTGGTTTCCATGACAACCGCTGCCACTTAAAGCACTTTCCTCTGCTGTACCCATTTCACCTTTGTCTGAGGTGATGGTTTCCACGCTGTGCAGCCCAAAAAAGAAAAAAAAAAAGAAAATGTTTCCTGCTTAGTGCTAACAAAGAACTGTGGGAGAAAGAAAACCTGATGGACGGGGGGAAAGGAGTCACAGACATCATAGCAGTGACGAGTTTTTTTCTGAGAGTGAAGGGTTCTGCCAGAGGAATGAGAGGTGTGGGAAAAGGTGTGTGTGTGTGTGTGTGTGTGCGCGCGCAAGTACGTATGAGATTCTATAGATATCAAAATGTGTGCACAACTATCACCTGAGCATGTCACAAGTACTTTGACACCTGTGCATCAAGGTATAGCTTAAAAAGTAATGTAGTTTCCCTATTGACTTATAATGGTGTCCTGTTCATGTGTCTTGATGCTGCACTATGGTAATGACACAACACACTAGGTGTCCATGTGACATTTATAGTTATATATATATATATATATTTTGCAATTGTACGCATGGACACACATGTTAGGTTAAGATTTTTGTCAGAAACTGACATGCATGTGAAAAGGATGTACACACACTACATTACACGTAACAAGAAGCTACACACAGCAGTCATTTATAACATGCATGTCTGTCTGCCACTATTTGAAGCAACCACAAGTGGATCTTCATAGTTCACATAGTGCAGTGAAATTCATCTTCTGGGCATGTAGCATTAGAAATTGCTAACCCACACATGGATAAATAATTAACAACAGTGGCAGACAGACGTCTGCACGCTGTAGGTGTTCAACGCAGCTTCTTGATACATTTGAAATAGAAACTGTACATAGCAACACCAACACGCATGCAAGTGTGACAAATTGTATGAAGTTCATCATACATGCACACACCAGTCATTGTGTTTGTGTGTGTATGTGTTTGTCTGTTCAATTTTATATGAATGGAACCTCATACATGTGCATAACAACACATGCACACACACCAACATTAGGTAATCACGCATGTGCACACATGTTGATTAATGTGTACTGAATAATTTGATACGAAAAATCTTTATAGAGTGTGTGTGTGTGCATGTGAAATGGGGGGGGGTTAACCAGTGGCTGCAATATTGGGCTCGTCAGCGAATGAGGGGTTAAGGTCACGGAGCTACTCCACTCATTGCAACAAATGATTATATAGTTATTGTGGCCGCTTTGGGCTGAAGGCGACAATCAATGCAAACATGTTAAAGGAATCTCAGGCAGTATAAACGGTGGATGTCTCCCCTGGGTGACAGCGTTCGCTGTTAGAAAACCTCTCATCCGCTGCTTGGCTGAAATATATGAGGTTATTCTCTTATTTTGAGGGTTTAATTGATGCCTGTTGAGGATGCGTGTGTTGCGAGAATGGGAGCTGCTTGTGTATGTGCATTCATGTGTGTGTGTGTGTGTGTGTGTGTGTGTGTGCGCGCGCAGATGGCGCTCCAGACAATTAGAGAAGGAAAGTGGAGAGGGAGCCATTAGTGCACAATTAGCTTTGATTGCCTCAACATTGTTTTGGTGGGCTGCAGCGCTCTGTGAAATGACCAAATGACCACCTTTTATTTAGATTGCTTGTGTTAAAAGATCCTCTTCAACATTATCATACATTTGCAAGGAGAAACAAAGCCACTTCACATGCAAAAGAAATCTCTGACATATGCTATACTATGCAAATAAAACCTGAGACATTAATGTTGTAGGGAAGACAGAAGACCAAGAGCAGTGTGAGCTGTAACAGCAGATTGGGCAGACATCTCTACTCCCACATACAGAGATTAATCAAGCTATGCTTAAAATTCAATGTTTGCGTCTAGTCAGACTTCTGTCCTTGTCTCAGTTTATCTTCAACAGAAAAAATCCAATAACTGAGTGGATCCACCCTCTCATGTGGCATCACCTGAGTTTTCAGCAGCTTTATATGGCCATAGATAAATACACATATATACCTGTCAATATTTCTGTCACTTGTAAAAGAAAATGAATATAAACAACTTAATGAGCTTAATAAATTTGCAGCTGGAGATCCTGACCAGACGTGCCAGTCTCTCTGCTCTGAGAATAGTATACGGGTTCGCTTTTGTGTCTCTCTGTCTGATTTTATTTGAATTAATCAGACTTGGTAGTTGCCCTGTGTGAAAATAAAATGAATCGGTGCTAACGCCATTTTTTATTCTACTGTTAAGGTGCAAGTGCTCATGCATTGCCCAGCTTCAGTTCATATGATGGAGAAAACAAATTACAATCTAGGTGTGTTAATTTGACTATGAGAAGTCCAACTAATATCCTACCAAAGTCACATTAAGACAATAATTAGATTTTCTTGAGTGTCACGTAAACGAGTTTCACCACGTCTCCATGCAAAAATGAACCATCCACCAAAAAACCATCCAAAGCATCCTGACCGGCTGTATCACCGTGTGGGGCGGGAGCTGCACTGACTACAACAGGAACGCTCTGCAACGCATCGTGAGAACAGCTGAAAGGATAATCGGTGTACCACTCCCCTCCCTGCAAGATCTTTACACCACCCGCCTCAGCCGCAAAGCTATCTCAATTGCCAACGATAGAAGTCACCCTGCACACAGTCTGTTCAGCCTCCTGCCCTCTGGAAAGAGGTACAGGAGCCTCCGCTCCCGCACCACCAGACTCACGAACAGCTTCTTCCACCAGGCCGTGAGACTGCTGAACTCTCTCCCCTCCCCACCCACGGGACTGCTGAACTCTCTCCCCTCCCCACCCACGGGACTGCTGAACTCTCTCCCCTCCTCCCTCTCACCCCCAGCCCCAGCCAGAAGGAACACCAGGCTGGTAGCAAACCAAGCCTAGGTCACTGGACTGCCCCCCCCCCACACACACATCCACCCACCTAAATTGACTCTGCACATGCAAAAATTTGCACACACTTGCTGCTTGTATATTTATATTTATATATATATTGCTATTGCACTAGTCATTACATTACATCAACTACCTCATAATGCACATAACTGGGACAATCAGTACTGTCTGTTTTATCTTGTTGAACTTGTCCTTCCACTCCATACTACTTATGTCTTGTCTTGGGGTACTCACGTCTTGTCCTGTCATACATGTTTGTTTGTTTCTAGTTTTAGTTTAGCACTTTACCGTTGTTGTTGTTGTACCGTAGTTTAGGATTGTCTCGTCTTGCGCACCTGCACTTTGATGTTGTACATGTAAACGCATAGGATAGTGAGAAACGAAATTTCGATTCCTTTGTATGTCAAGTACATGTGAAGAAATTGACAATAAAATTGACTTTGACTTTGACTTTGACTTTTGAAAATGAGTCCGGTTATTTGAAGCAAGGCATTTTACAAAGGATCACAGCAAGGATGTTCATATCCTACTGTGGTTCTTTTGAAATAAAATCCGGAGCCCTCTTTGTCAGAGACTTAAGACAAGACTGAGTAAAAATGCGGTCAATTCCAAGACGAGACCTTCAGAAAGTGGCCTTGAGACCAAGCCCAGTCTTGAATATAGCATTGCAAGACATTTTGAAAAGCCGATACAAGAGATTGTTCAGCTCTGTATTTTTTTTTTTATTTTTATTTTTTTTAACAAAGAGGTTGTCGAGGTGATTTTAGTAGTATAGCCCAAAATTACAAACCACTTAGACCCTCACCCTGTACAAGGAAAAACTACCTAAAACCCTCTTTAATAGGAAAAAAGTCGATGAAATAAGTTTCACATAATTTTCTCCCTCTAGAATCTTGTGTGTCTAACTTTCTGTATGTGTGTGTGCATGTGTGTGTGTGTGTGTGTGTGGCCTGAGTGGGTTTATTTATTTTTTTATTGATATTTTTGGCTGTGATTAGCCATGATATATAGAACAATATGTGTATGTTTTTATTTGAAATTTGTTCAAGTTCAACCACAACTCTTATATTAGGTCTGTAATAAACTGTGTAAAAAAACATTCTGTACTAACATTCAGGACCTTAAGGCCCTTTAAGGTCCCATTGAAACCCATTAAAAACACTTTTTTTATTGCCACAGTTGCTGGAAAATAAATTTACCCAATCTATTTTTATTAAGGTTTATAACTCTAAAAGCCCAAACTTCAAAACATTAGTTTTTATTATTTTGGAGCACTTTAGGCCAAATGCAGGTTGTAAATGCAGAGCAATTTGGTGTATTTCACTCAAAACATAAAATTCTTATTTTGTATGAATTACTGATTCAGTAACTTTTATTCCTGAAGTACCAGTTTTACTTTATTTAAATATGTTTATTCATTTGTTTTGCTGAGAGTTAGAGGAGAAGATTGATGCCACGCTCGTGCCTGTGCATTAGGTTACAGCACATAAATCTACAAAAAAGGGAAAGTAGCTTATCTTATTTTGAAGGACTGGAAATGGCAGCAAGTGGCCTGGTCTGGATCTGTTAAAGCTGAAAGTAAAAAAAAAAAAAAAGCTCCTCTAAAGCTCCGCTTCTATCTTGTTTAATCCATAGGTGTACATAAAACATGTAAAGATGACAGGTTGTGTTATAGGGGGATTGTGACTTTAGTTAAGATTACTTGACTATATTGAGATGATATTCATTTTTTCTGCTTCTAGACTTTATGCTAAGCTTACAGACTCCTGTCTGTAGCTTCATATTTTATGCACAGACAGTGAGAGTGGTATTAATCTTCTTGTCAAACTCCCAGAAAAAAAAAAAAAAGAGAAATAAGGACAATCCTCTGAGGGGAACGGGTATGCACACCTAATATGCTATAGTGTGAATACATCACAAGAAAACTAATTAAAGTGCTTCTACTTTTCGGCACGTGAATTGCATCTAAAGGCCAGATCTGCACATTTCTACACTCGTTTGTAAAATTTGGTCTTTGGATCAAAGATCGCATTTATCACTGCGCCGGCTGGGATCGATAGTACTCTGGAGAAGGTTTAGTCAGCAAGGACACACTAAGATAAATTGGAGAAAAATATTAAAGTACAGAAACTGTTATTGGAAAAAAAAAGATAAATATCCACAGGGGTGTAATCTGACTGGTCCTTTGATATTCAAAGATATTATTTTTTAAACCTTATTAAAAACTTATTGAGCAATTTTTATACTGGAGACGTCCCAGAAATTTCTCCTTATAATTAAATTTGAGTGTAATCTTGGTGGCTGTTTAGGAAGCTGCAGTAACATCAAAGATTTCACTGTAACTTTGAGTGTGTGTGTGTGTCTGGGTCTCAGTAGAAGCACAGATCTTCTGACAGAGCAAAAGTTGAAGATGACGGGGAGCCTCGGCACTCGGGTAAATTTAGGATCCTCACCGAGGAGCCGACTTCCTGCTTTCTCTTATTCTCTGCCGCTATTTCTGTCCCTCTCTCTCCCCTTCTGTCTCTTTTGTCTTTCGCACACACACCGTAACTCCATCACACCGGGTCCCCTTCTGTCTGGAGTCGCTTGCTTGTCAGCGGGGTGGGAGTAAAGTGTTGATTAGTACCACGCTGGCGAGTGGCGGGAGACTGGAGGTGACCCGCTGATGCCGGCTTACGTGGAGCCCGCCACCCCCTTCGGCCTGGTCTGGCAGGAACAAAAGGCAAGCATCGATGGCTGGGGACCAAAGTGGAAACAAAATGAAGTGGCGCTGAGCGAGGGAGACGCTTTTTCGGCTTCAGCCACCAAATAGTCGTTTGTGTTTTGTCGGTGAATTATTTCAGCCCCGAAACTTTTTTCGTGTGCATCCAAACTGTTATTTTTATAGCGTCTGATCGATGCTTCGGATCTTGCAATCGCTGAAAGGGGTGGTCCTCTGGAGTGAGAAGGAAAAAGATGAGATGGGGAAGACATTCTGAATTTGGAACCAGGGACATGGCACTGGTAGAGAAATAGGGAGTGAGGGTGACACAAAAAAAGGAAAAAAAAACATGAAAGATGATGCAAAGAAGAAAAAAAAAATCAGTCAGTTGGTGTTTTCAGTGGGCGTGTGAAACGTGGTGTTGAAACGATTCGGATCATTTGCCTCCCGAGCCAGCCCCTGCCTGATGTCCTTATTAAGGCTTTTACATTTCTATAACGCCGTTCTCATAAGATCAGCCAAGTTAAAGGTTAAACCTTTGAGATATGCAAGCGAGCCAACTGGGTGTGAAAAGGGCCTTTAAATGACGGGACATTTGTAGACGTGCCAGACAAAACTAGGGAAAGGTAAGGAACATATTCCAGCTCTACGTATAGGGAGACACAGGAAGAAGAAGAATAGTATGAATAATGAATGCTTCAGCCTGATCTACCTGACATCCACTGTGTTGTCCTCAGAGTGATCTGAATGTCAAGATAAGGTTAGTCTTGTGATACCAGTTGATCAGAGACCACCCGATTTTCCAATGGTATGAGTATTGTAGTTGCTTAGAAACAACCATCCAGACTGGATTGCAGACCTAGAACTTTAAAAGCCAGAAAAGCCCCCATGCTTACATGTCCACTCAGCCTGTGCCAGTTCGGAACTTTGGTCCCACGTCAAAGACTCTTTGTGTTGTGAGAGTTCAGACCTCTTTAGAAGTCGGGTTGTAAAATTTCATCAGGCCCCCCCCCAAGGACACGCTGAGCTCAATCATCTGAGTCCCCTCCAAACGTACACCGTGGAGATAAGTGATTTTAACCAACTAGGTGTGAAAAGGCTTTAAATGACCACGCTCGTAAATGTGCCAAATGCTGCGAGGAAGGGAGAAGAGCACATGCCACCTCTGTACACCAGGAACACTGAGCTGAAACACGAGGATTTGCTAAATGTCAAGTGAATAAGAAAAGCTGCGTGACTTTTCCTTCATTTTTTCCCTAAGACCCAGCGACTAGATATTGCATGTTGGGGGGAAAAGAAAAGGCTTTGGAAAATAGAACAGAGGAGAGCGAGCGCGGAGTTACGGAGGACAAATAAGCTTGTTGAACCCGTTGCCAGTTTCCTCCTCTTCGCTCCCTCACAGAGAAAGATTAGCTGCTGCGCCATAAAGGTCACAATGGTGTAGTCCTCTTTGGCGATGTCAGCCCCGGGACCGGATTGGCCGGCCTTCAAAGGGAGGGATTACCATCGAGACGGAAGCTGGAAGTAACCCGGCGCTGACAGCACACTTCGGGGCCAAATGACAAATTACAGCTGGTCTGGTTAGGTCTGTGGGCCAGGAACTGTGTATGTGTGTGTGTGTGTGTGTACAGATCAACACTCCAAGAAGCTGCCTGAGATTTTCTTGTTTTTTTTAAAACTCCATTACACAGTACAGACAAGTGACTCTGTTCTCCTTGTGTCCACTTCACACACACGCGCGTGCACACACGCCAAGTTGAAGTCTGCACAACTCCACCGCCCTCTGGGACAATGATATCAATACACAAACATACGAACACACACACACACATACGCAGACACACACCTATAATCTCTGACATGCAAGGAGACGTGCCCTTCAAAGCCAAAGGAACTGGAGCAGATGAGACTAAGATGGACACAGCGGTGATGCTGCACACAGCCACAGGAGACATGTAGGAGACATAACCCGTCCCTGTTTACTCCTATTAATCAGCCGCCTGTCAGCCACACAGCTTGTCCTTGGCATTGTGTGTCTGCCTTGTATAGAAAGTCATGAAACTGACAAGATCTCCGAAGATAAAAGCGCGGCATTTGCCTGCATAGCACAAAGCGGGACAACAATCGGTGAAGCGGATGAATAAGCACAGCTCAAAGTTTAGGAGAATAGTCTTTAAGGGAACAGCGATTTGTCAGAGCAGACTATCGCTAATTGTATTTGTTTTTGGCTTATTGGCCATCGATGTTATGGTTGAGCACCTGTGACCAGGTTCAATCCCCAGTCAAAATCTGTGTTACCCCCAGGTCTTCAGCTTCCCCCCCGTCAGTTTTTTTTTTTTTTCAAGCGAGCAGCCATTACCCTCACACCGTCCAAAACTGCTGAAAGACCCAGTTCTGGATTTCAGCTTGAATGGACTTTCTTTCCTTCCTGTTCCTGCTCTTTTGGTGTGTAGATAAATGAAGCAAATCGTCATAAAGTTCTTTTACATGCAAAGAAAAGCATCCGAAGAGTGAGGAAAATTAGGATGAATGGCAGGCAGAAAAGGCAATTAATGCATAAAGATGCAAACTGTGTGACTTCATTAAGGAAAAAAAAAAAAGAAAAACTATTTGCAAACCCACACTTTCAGTAAAGCACCCTCAACTTGGGGGGGTGGGCAAACATTACTCCACAATAACACTCAAATTACCTCATTAGAATTCATTCGTGTGGGATGCGCAGAATGCATTTGCTTTCAAATAGAATTATTTGAACATTATTCTGGCATTACCACTGAATACCCTCCCTTGTTGAAAGCGTTTATATTATAAAGATAAATTAAGACTCATCTGCATGGGCTACGTGTGCTGAGCAGAGACTTAAACGGGCCTTCGCAGGGAAAGGGTGAGATGTGGACCTGGCAACGGCAAACTGGTGAACAGAGCCGTCAACGAGGCGAAATGCTTTTTTGTAAAATATGATATATTTTTTTACAAGGTCATCCACATTTCTACTTAAATGCTACTTGCATCTTGGGTGAGAACTTTAAATGACGCAAAAGTGTTCCGCATGCATGTTGGAGGATGACGTCACGTAGCGGGCATATAGATATATACATACATTTATATATATGCATGTATATGTCTATGCAATGTGGCTAGCATGGAGTATCTGGCGATTTTAAAGATGCTTTCCAACCAGAGCCAGCACATGTATAGCATATTTGTTTTAAAGAGGAGACTAAGGCAGAAAAGACCAGTGCAGAATAGTGATGTTTGTTGCATGTTCAAGACCTGTATGTCAAAAGAAAGCAACCTGGCCAGGCAATCGAAAGTTGTATGTCAAAAGATCAGATATTTATTGATCAGATATTTTATGACATATCTAATTGGCCTGGGTCGTATTTTGAAAATATCAAGTCTGTATCATTCAGACTCTCATTAATAGATTGGGTACAGGTTGCAGTTTGAATGTTAGGACCCAAATCGTGTGTGCAGAGCCAAATATACAATGATTCCACATTTAAGTACTTTGTGCAAGTCTGATGTATCTTGGGCCTCCTTTGTTGTCCAAAACCCGGGTCACATGTGCACCCGCAATGATCACAATGCACACATTCCCCCCCCCGATGAGTTTGAAAAAGCTGCATTTTTGCCTGGGGAGTGTGATACACAGCTTTCCCAACACCTCCCTGTGTTAACATAATGCTTATAAACTGGGTCTCGGGAGGCCTTCTGAATAGTGCAGGTGGTTCTGTCTGTGCCTGGGCGGTACAGGTGGGCCGCCGCTGCGGGCCACGGGTTCTAGTCTGCTCAGTCACTGCTGGCTGCTCAGCAGACGGACTCGCCGGAGAGCAGCGAGGCCTGCAGACACCACTGACTCATCCTCCCTCGCTCTCTTTCCGCGTGTCTCTTTTTCTTCTCAGTTTCGGCCGTTCGCAAAGAAATCGTGTGTGTGTGTGTGTGTGTGTGTGTGTGTGTGTGTGTGTGCAGATCCTCAAGGAACACACTTTACCCGCACACAGCCTCAAACCTTCTCCCACACATGCACTTGATCATATGGGCACACACAGTACAAACATGCATGCTCATACTTTTTCTTTTTTTTTGTTTTTTTTTGTTCCCCCCACCCCACACACACGAATCTGCAACTCTTCATGGTCACACTCTTTCACAGTGACTGATTTATTCCAGCATTTGTGATCAAAGCGCTGCTCAAAATGAACTTCACAGCGTCATCGGGCATTAGCTCCCGTTATCAAATCTACATGTGAAATCTAAGTGGCTGTGTTCTTTTTTTCGTTTTTTTTTCTTCTCCCCCAGACTTTGATGGGGAAAAGTGAGGGGAGGCGAGTAAATATTGATGCACGTTCTGTTCACTCTCGGAGCTTCTCCAGTCCATCTGGATCCACAGTAGCCTCTGGAGCACAAACAAGCTGGAAGAAGCTCTCAGCGCTCCCTCCCCCCTCGCCGGCTGTCTGTCTGCCTCTTTGTCTTCATATCCATCCCCTTCCCTTCCCGGCGCCTTTAAGTTTTTACCACACATGCTGCTCTCCTCCTTTGTCAGTCCCTCCCAATCCACCTAGAGATACTTTGCTCGCATTTCATGTGTGTGTGTGTGTGTGTTCCCAGCCGCCATAGATTAATTATAGATGACCATCCATGAAGCACAATACCAGACATCTCCCAGTGCATCTACAGCCCTGAGCAACAGAAATGTTATGATATGGTCATTTAAACCGATGCTTTTATCATAAGTGACCAGTAATACGCTGCGTTTTCTTTTTTTTTTTCTTTTTTTTAGCCTGGAAGGGGCTTTTGCTGATTGTTGTAATCCAAGAAGAAATAGAGAGAGATTGCTCCGCTGCAGCCGAGATGTTGCTCAAATCTGCTTGTTGTTTCAGCTCAGTTCAGCCCATATGTAGGGCAGCGAAACAGAGCCAGTGGGAAAGATGTCCTATTCCCTGTAATCATCTGTTGGAAAATAAATATCTAAGCATGTCCAAAGCCTCAGAAGTATCTGGAGTATTTGAGCAAGCCATCCGTGAAAGTGAATAGTAAATAGACATCACAGCTCCCTCATTGCGTAGGCTCTTTTTCCCCCCATCAGGTTTTCTGCTTCTTCTTCTTCTTCTTCTCTTTTATTGAACAGAATCATTTTTCTTGTCAGAGTCCTCCCTCACTCCATCACTTTTTAATAACCCTCGTCTCTTTAATGAGTTCTGTTATGTACACAGGGGCAGCGGCTAGGGGCCAATTTGTGATTTCACTTCAGATCAGATCAGAGAAAGCTAAGAAAATAAAAGAGGGGCAAACACACACACACACACACACGCACATAGACACACAACTTCCCGCGTATCTCCTCCTCATCACAGCTACGCTCACAAGAGAGAGCCCTGCATCTCATCTCAGCCGCCTGGGGAATAGCAGCAACTCCCCGAGCCGCCATTTTGGAAGCATCCTCTGGAACAGCGAGCCACCGGAGAGAGAGAGCTCCTCAGAGGGTGGATGGGAGAGAAAGAGAGAGAGAGAGAAAAAAAAAACCTGACGTGCACCCGTGTGAGTTTAGTTAACTTTTACACTTCCGGATTGTGCCTTAATGAAGTGCTCTTGTTCTTTTTTTTTTTTTTTCCCTGGGTTTTCGTTGCTGGAAGACTCACAGAGAGGTGAGGGATTTGCTAATTGGCATGCAAGAGGAAGCAAGAAACACACACATTTCTGACACCTGGGTTTAGTCTGTCTCTCTCAGCTTAGGATGCAAAAAAACTACCGGATTGGCTCCACTTTTGCATAACTCAGACAGTGTCATAACCTTGCAGAACTTTGCTTGCCGGAGTGTTACTAAATGTTTTTTTTTTTTTTAAGGCAGGATATTCATACATAATTGCAGCATAGGGATGATAATCCATTAGTATTTTCTTCAGTCATGTATTGATGCAACTAAGACTGGGCATTTATATTAAAAAAACAAACTTTTATGTACAGTATACCCCAGGCTGTGTTCATAGTTTACTGTCATGTTGAAACACAATAGGGGCTTTCTCAAAGAGTCCTAGACCTTAACGTACAAAACCTGACATGTCCACATACTTGTAGTGTACATGCAGCAGTATTCACACAAACGTATTGTGTGTTATTCTTGAATGTAATAGGTCAGAATATCCATGAACAGAAAAGCTTTAAAATATGAAATATATGGTTCAAGAATGTTTGGGGGGAAGCAACTATACCTTCAATTTTCATCATTATTACTATTTATCATTATTCATATTTATTAGTCCCATAGCTGTTCCTGTTATAAAACTTTACATGTCATACCACAAACACACAAACTTAAACTCCTGTCTTGTCACATTCCAATTGTTCTAGTATTTTTCTTTCCTTTTTATGTTGTGTTGCACCAATAATAAAAAATGTAATATAAAAAACAATGGTATATGGTCCATATTTGAAGAGAAAACAGCGGTGCCAACATAGATGCAACACCAGGACCGGTGCCAACGATCCTCTCCAAAAAAGAACTGTGATGCAGGAAATACTGGGGAGAATCAATGTGGTGTAATAACTATCAGGGAAAAAGAAAAACACTTTGATTTACGCACTCGGGTTTATCCAAGGTGCTTTGGCACTGGACTTACCAATTTTGCTATTTTATTGCATTGTACTTTGGGTAGAAGATTTATACTGCTAATAATAAACAGAGTCAATTTTTTTTTAATTTCTCTTAATATTCAGGGTCAGAGCTGGCCACGAGCAGCATTCACTGTCTCGTCCAAGGACACATGAGCAGGCGACTTGTGCACACTAATTAACCAATGGCCTTCATACCACCGCACCAAAATAGTAAAATTAAGAAAATCATTCAAATGTTACACATTTAAAACATTCTTGAATATGTGTGTGTGTGTGTGTGTCTAACCTGCAGCTCCACTCACCTCTTTTGTATGAGGAACCACGGTGGCAAAGAGAGCAATGCCGTGCCTGGGAATAAAATGACCGGTAGCAGATTATAATAAATACCTTCATTTATCATTCTTTTCTCGGTCTCAATTGGGGAGAGTTTTAAAAGCTTAATATCATATTGTGCCTCTTGGCTATGTTTGCTAAAGGTAAACATGGAGATTTTTTTTTAACACTGAAACTCCTTCTACCGAATTGTTTAATTTTTTTTGTTTTTTTTTTTAGCTGGAGTAATAATGATAATGTAATACTTTGTTGATCCCCGGGGAAATTCTGTTCCCACTCAGAGATTAGAGGTCATGGCCAGCTTTAGAAGAGCATCCCCGGAGCTTTGATTTGACAAGAACACAGTAGCAGTACAGACGTGTGATTTGAAAATGGTTTCCAGCTCAACGTCCATATGCCATTAGTAGACCATCTGTTCGGATTGGAATGGGGTAATTTCTCATCAATTTACTTGCACGACTTTAATTGCTTGACATGGAACTAAGTCACAACGTTGTGTGACCCCTCCCCCCTAACAGCAATGCCCAGTCCTAACTGGGCACGCCAGGCTTGTCAATCTTTGGGTTTTCCTGCTTTCATATCAGGGTTCAGGCTCAAGTTAGCAGCATCATGCTCCCTGAGATAATGATAAATTGCCCAAAGACATTGTTTAGTCTCCATTAAAAAAGCCCTTTTTCTTACTAATGTTGAGTTAAATTTGCTGTTTGACAATTACTTCTACTTCGCCTTTGAGATGCAGCTTTTTTCTCAGTCACACACACACGGTGCAGGGATTTCCATTTTGCATGGGCCAAAGTAATTTTAGCTGGGTTTTTTTGATTACAGGAGTTAATGCTGTGTGCCTTCCTGCCTACTGATGGTTTCCAACTGGTAGTCTCGCTAAAACAGGAATAAGTGATACAACACTTTTAAAACATCTCTTTCAAAAACATTATTAATGTTGAGCTCGTCTATAATATCCCCACACTGGTTTGTACTAGGGGCGACACGGTGGAGCAGTGGGTAGCACTGTTGCCTCACAGCAAGAAGGTCGCAGGTTCAAGACCGCCTTGGGGCCTGGGTCTGGGACCTTTCTGTGTGGAGTTTGCATGTTCTCCCCGTGTCTGCGTGGGTTTTCACCGGGTACTCCGGTTTCCTCCCACAATACAAAACATGCTCAGGTTAATTGGCAAATCTAAATTGCCCATAGGTGTGAGTGTGTGAGTGAATGGTGTGTGAATGGTGTGTGTGCCCCACGATTGGCTGGCGACCATCTGGGGTGTATCCCTGCCTCTCGCCATAAAATGCGCTGGGATAGGCTCCAGCAGACCCCTGCGACCCTGAAAAGGAATAAGCGGGATAGACAATGGATGGATGGATGGATGGTTTGTACTAATTACAATATACACATTTCAATTCATTAAATACCATCTTGATTCTGCTGCTCTAAAGGCATTATAGTGGCATGGATTTTCAGCTCTTCCTCCCATCTTGCCTATATTATCTGCTAAATAAAAGTTATATACACAAATATACATTCTTGGATGGTGGTGGACGTGCGTCCAGGCCTGTTAGGCCCACACACAACTAGCAAAGTTAATGGTAGCCTGACCTGCCAGCTGGCTGGGAGTAGAAACATACAAGCAACAGTTATCATTTTGCACCGTTAACATCTTCAATCAGCGGCTTGAAAAGACGCATTACCAGCGTTCGGTGACCTTAGTCTGAAATCAAATATCCTGTTTTTTTTTTTTTTTTTTTTTCTGAAAATGACTAATCTGACTAATCATTGTCAGTTTTAATTGCATACTGTGTTGTAAAGTGTGACAGACAGAGCAGCAGGAACTTAAGTGGAGTGTTTTTATTTTATTCTAAAAGGTTTTTCTATTTCTTTTTGCTTCAAACTTGTGTATTTTTCACCTTTTTGCTCATAGTCAATATGTTTGTATGGTGCATATATTTCTTTCTCTTTTTGTATCTTTTTCACATAAATGTTGAAGCACCCAGGATCCTTCCTTATTTTTTTTTTTTTAATGCTTCAGGTCTAATTTAGTGGTGAATTTTCCGACATTATGGAACGTATAGAGCGGTAACAGATTGTTTGTTGGCCGGGTTCATTTCTGAGCTACTTTAAGCCGCTAAATGAGGCACTGAGGGGCCGACATGTCTGTCTAGCAGCCTGCTCGGAAAACGACTGGACCAAAGGGATGGAGGAGTGATGGAGAGACAGTCTGCTGACCTGATGGTGTCATCTGTTGTGAAAAAGGCCGCGGCGGTGAAGTCCCAGGCTGCTCTGTCTGGACGCTTTTATCGGACTCTACGGGGGTTCCAGACTGTCTGAAATCAAAGGGATCTGCAACACGTTTTCTCGCTGAAGTTGTACACACATAAGTTGGCAGCTCGGCGGAGGTGTCAGCGCCTCTAGTATCCGAATAAAGGCTTGAGAGGCAGTTTTGAAAGCCGTGCCGTTGGTGATTTGTCGGGAGTTACGGAATAATTTTGGACGCCATGCAGAGTGGTTCTCCAAAGCTTCTCCTTCCAATGACTACACACCAGGTGATTGCTCATTAATTCTCCCTGTCTGGCCGGGGAAAATCAGATGCAAGAGTTTGGAAGGAAAAGCTGCACATATTTGGATGACCCCACTGAAGAGTGATGGGTTTTGAGAGAATGGAGCGGATCCGAAGCCAAGGAGCTGATGTAGTGCTCTGGCCCGGGCTCTTACCTTGAGGATGGAGGAAACGTAAGGCGAGGTGACACATGGACAAACATCATGTCAGTGGCATGATGATGGAGGGGGCCATTAAGATGGATTTCCTTCACCTTGTTCTCTATTTCTGGGCTGTCAAACAACCAAAGGGAACGGTGGAGATCATCTGTCGTTTACACAGTTTGATTATGGAACAATGTGGAAACTTCCATGTGGTGTTACACTAACAACTTGGTACCAGACAAGTTTAATATTCTAGGTGGATTTTCAGTTACACCATTTCACATTTTGTGTGAAATAGAACAGAATCATGATCTTCTAAAACTAAATGGTGCAAATGGACTTTTATATGACAAGAAACCAACATGAACACAAAATGTGCGGTACTGTTACCAAAACCTTCATCTCTCTCTCACTTCATTACTAAATATTCAAAGTCAAAATCTGAACATATCCAATATTTTACTATAGGCTACCCATCGGCCGATGGAATATATTCTGAACTTTCTTTTGTCTTTAAGCAAAGAACAAAACACAAACAAAACCCTAATGATGGTGGGTCTTTTGGTAGGTATTTTGCTCACAATTATAATTGCACAGCTGTGTGCTTCTTGATATCTGTGGACCAACCTATCTATTCCAAGCTTATCGCTTAACTTGATAAAACGACACAAAACACACCCGCTCACCCTCCTACTGATTTTAATTAGGACATTTTGCCATGAACATTAATGCTTTTCAAAGTCTGGGCACAGAGGAGACCTCCAGGTCAGCAGGACGGTTCACAGACTATCAAAATGCTTTAAAGGTTTTTTTTTAAACAGACAAAGTAGATTTTAAGATTGCATATTGCAGCCTTGACTGCTTAGGTAGGAGGGCTTTAAATCAGGCACCTGCTCTCCTATCTTCCATCTTTTAGTATTATTAGTGATTAGTGATATTACATTTCATCCCTGGATTATTATTTAGGCTGATTGTTCTCATTAGCATCATATTCAGCCAAAAGATGCATCGATTCAACAGACAAAGCAAGGATAAGGTTAGTGACTGGAACGTAAGGATGTACTTAGCAACTGAAAAAGATGACAATTCTCCTAGGATTAGCAGTTAAACGGAGGGTAAATATGCCAGTCACCCTGTGTCTGCTCAAGGTTTAAATAACCATAACTATTAACATGATCTATGAGTCGTATGTCAGTGTTACATTTACAGCTTGTTTAAAGAGTAAACAAATTATCATAATGCAGGTTTAATGAAAAGTAACTCTTGGAAAACTAACACAGAAGTTTGAAGATATAGAATACTTAACTAATACAAATCAAAATATTTTCAATACATTTACGCTATTAGGAAAGGTGAATTGTTGAATATTTTAATTTTAATTGAAAAACACTCACCACTCTGCATCTTATTCGCTTCATCTAACTTTCATTTTTGAGCCCAGTGACCCCGGCCATACCCTCCATCATGAAGCTGTATTTGACTTCATCTCTATCTGTGTGGGGGATGTTTTCCAACCATCTTTGGCTGGGAAAAAAAACACAAAAAAAAACGTCTGGGCTGCAGCCCAACGCAGACATGCAAGGCCAGCTGGATAGCTCTCTCTACCAGGCCTTCACCCCAGATCTCTCCACCTCCTACACCTCCTCCTTCTCCTCCTCCTTTGGTGTTGGGGTCACGTCTCTCCCCATTGACAGGAAAGACTTCTTTTAGGGGCAGATTAAAAGGCCTCCAAACCGATACTGATGGGAGGTGTCTGGGCGCTGATGTTTCTGGCTGATATGTCACAATGCTGAGGAGAGGAGTGGAGATGTGAAGGCACACAGAGCTGGGAACTTCTGATTGGCTTCGACTGTGGTAGGTAGGTGTATGTGTATGTGTGTGTGTGTGTGTGTGTTGCAAAGGGCATTTTCCACTGACCAAAGATGAAAGGATAACCGTTGTTAGTCTCCTCTTATGATGGCTGATTAGAGTGATGCAATCAACTGAAAGGAGGCTTCCTCACAGTCACACACAAACAACATTCCCCCGAATCATCGAACCCACATCACCTTACAAAGGTGGGAAAATACATGCGTGCGCGTGCACAGGCTGGTTGCATCACAAATCATCCAAAATGTCCATGTCACTCAACCCTGCTGTCAATTGCCAGATCACCACCTGACTTATTTCATAATCGTATTGTAGTAAGGATGGACCTATTCTGCAACCGAATATATTTGGCTAAATATTGGCGCCTACGCTGAAATGTTGACAGAGCTGAGATATTTTGAAATTGTTGGAGAGTGAGAATAGAATTGTGATTTCTAGAAGGGCGGTTCCTCTGCAGAGAAATTTAGCTTTACTGCTTTAATTCTTTAAATTATTTTAATCCTTAAAGGAAAACTATGTGGGTTATGCCATAGATCAAGTGGGCCACATAGAACACATATCGAAAGTTTTTTTTTTTAGGGCCTTAATGAGTTAGGTTCAGACATAGAGCCTCATTAAGAAGAGTCTGGGGCATTCAAAGTTCTTGGTACACCAGTGTCATGGTGTTTCCTTATGGGTTAAAACACCCAAACACTCTTAAGCTGCATCAACTAAAAGGAAAGTTGGTCACAACCACGCCCACTCCTTCTGTGGCCGACGCCTTTACAAAGGTAAAAAAAGTTTGCAAAGGACAGCGCCAAAGCAAAAGTTCTTTGGACACAATACAGACGGTGTTTCTCTGATGTGTGCTTACTTGATCATCTTTGCCTTTAGCCCCAAATTTTCCTTTCGGTGCATCCCAACATTGAAGTATTTTGTGTGTGTGTGTGTGTAAAGTGGTGGTAATGTCGGTAGTGGTGGTGGTGGTGGTGGGGCCGCTCCAATGGCGGATGTGTGACCCAGTCAGAAAAGGTCAGCAACACTAACTAATTAAATGTCAGTGAGTCAGTTAGAGGGAGAGGAGATGGGAAAGGAATGGCGGCAGCAAGTGGGCGGGAGGCAGACAGTGAGCGGACCTTGTTGTAAATGTCAGGTGTTACATGAGGTTTCACTCTTTGGCAGCTTTCCGACAGCTTGACTGCGTTGAGGTTTGTTAAGTGTTGACCTGCAGGATGTGTTCTTTTTGGTATTCGTAGCATATCCTGGCGCGATATGAAAATGTCATAAATAAAGTGGAAAAGTATTCAGAAAATCCACGAATTAAGAGTCTTTATCCATCGGCCTAAAAGTTCAATCCTGTGATAATCGTCCAGTGGCCAGTTACACTGTTTCACACTGTTGTTTCACAACCAGTATTACTGGAGCTGGCAGGCTGCATGCAAATAACAGGAAGCTTGGACAAGCATGTAAGTTCAGTAAGACAGCTCTGCCTCATTCATTTTGTATTTGAATAACCATATGTATATTGCTGAATTTTACAAAAGGAAATGGTGCAACACAGGTCATATTGCAGACTTTATAACATTATAATAAACGATAGCAATGAGTCAATGGCATTAATTTGTGTGTCCAACTCTACTAAACTTTGACACAGTGCAGACTGTTGTCACATAGCAAGAAGGTGACAGGTTCAAATCCTTGGTCTGGGATCTTTCTGTGTGGAGTTTGCATGTTCTCCCCGTGTCTGTGTGGGTTCTCTCCACGTTCCCAAGCTTCCTCCCACAGTTCAAAAAAATGCTGAGGGCAATCGAAGACTCTAAATTGCCCCTAGGTATAATTATGTGAACGAATGGTGACCAGCTGACCCCCGTGACCATAATGAGGGAGAAGCAGGTATAGAAAATCACTAACTAAACTCTACTAAAGTTGAATTGGAGCAAATTCACAGCAACTCCATTGAGAGACTACACCACCAGGGCAATGGTCCCAAACACAAGGATCACTTTTAGTTGGGCCAGGTGTGGGGGAGATGGGACACTGCAGCTACTAATTGTAGTTGCTTTACTCTAAAAGTAAACAGCTGGTGTCGCCCGAACGATCCCCTAGGCACACATCAATGATTTTGATGTTCTTGTAAAGCAAGGTGACCAACGACCAATAGCTCAATAACTTGGTATACAGTAGCTGTATCCTCTGACTCTGGCTAGCTGCTGTTTGTTTTTAGGAACAAAAACATTTGTTTAAGAGAGTAGGACCTAAATTATACTGATGGCATCGTTGTTCAGCGCACATGCTGTGTGAGTGTGTGTGTGTGTGTGTGTGTGTGTGTGTGTGTGTGTGTGTCAGGGTCCTTACATTTTATCTAAGGGAGGATATTGGAAGCGTCTCCTCTCCCCCTAAAAAGCTGTTGAATTATTCACTATGCCCCAGTTTCTGCCCATTAAGTTGACACACTGCTGGAACCCTCTCGCCTGGAGTAGTTGACAGCTTTCTTACGCACACACATGCATGCAGACACACACACACACATACACACATATATGCAGACAAGGCCTCACACACACAGACAAGACCTCCTTCTTTCTTATGCACACACACACACTCGGATTCAGATATTATAACGCTCTGGTTCTTTAAAAGAGACTTTTCCCTCACCCCCTGATGATCGTCACTTCTCCTGTACTTTAGTCCAGTTCCTTCTTCTCTTTCTCATCTTTCTTATATATATATATATATATATATATATATATATATATATATATAATTTGCATTTCTTGTTCCACCCACACTTTCACCATCTCTCATTTCCATTCTCAGTCAGTTGTCCCGGCTTCTCACCTGCCAAATTTCTCTTACAGGCTTTCCACAGTGTATGCATTACTGTCACCTTGTTGTCCTTATTCTGGGATGGTTGCTAAGGCCACGCTCTGAGTCCAACACATGCTCGAAAACTTTTGACCTCCGCATACAAATTTAAAACCAAAATAACTTTTGTCCACAATAGTCATGTTTGAATGTAAGATAGGGATCATGTTAGCATAAATGCATATAGCTAATTTGGAACAACATTAATTTCATTAATTAAATTAAAACAAAGTCCAAACAGAAGCTTAAAATCTCCACAGAGCTTCAAGGAAACTGATAATTCTCTTTAGGTTTCCTACTATAAATGACTCCCTGCCCATGAATAATCATATGATTTTTTACATTGTTATTCAAAATATTAATTATAGCTTCTTTAAGTATATTTATGGACTACAACTTAATTTTATCCACCATGAATATGACATCAAATACTTTGTCCCTCTCATCTCTCTGAGCACATAATTGCAGCCTTTCCCTTTTTTGTTTATACACCACTTTTGTGCCTCGGAGACTGGCTGATGTTTGTTTCAATAAACCCAGTATTCTCTGAGAGCCGAGAAGTAAAACGCAAGTGATGGAAGTCAATACAGCTTCTGTGCAGTTTCCTGGAATGCACTGTTCAAATATTGAGCCCTGCTTAAAATTTCAAGTCCATCTTTTCTGCCTTTCCCAGATGATGCAATCTGATTTATTCAAACCCAATAATTCATGTGCGGATATGAATGTTTCAGTTACGGTAGAGGAAATTAAACTGAATTAATGATAATCAAACTCCAGGCACTGTTTCTATTTCAGGCCCAGCAGGATAAGCTAAGCTAGATGGATAGCAGCCCATATCTGTCAATCTGAGAGGCCTCCTCATTACAAACTGCTTACAAAAGTAGTTTCTTTTTTTTTATACATTCCTGTGGAAATTGGCTCGTTTCTGCATAGAGAAATTGAATAAAAAATGTCAGAATGTAGGACTTTCTGACTCGTCTGTTGAACCAATTGTCACAGCTTTTCCTAATGAACTTCACATTGGGAAGCGACTTTATCTCTGTATTTTTTTAATAGATGTAGCTCCCTAATGATTACTGTAAAGCAATCAAAATTTAACACATTCGCGCGGCATTATCACATTCATTTCTGATTCCAATCAAACTTCTGGTTAATTAGTATGGGCTAAATGTACTTCAGCATTTGCATGGAAATTTCAAGCAATCGATAATTGGCCCAGCTTTAGAAACATGTTGCTTTGTGCAGACATGACAGCGTGCGAGCCGTTAAGAAGTGTCTGCTTACATTCCACTTTTTGCATATTTTTCTGAATTTTAAATCCAAAATGAATCCCGTCTCATCTTCATTACATTCTTCCATTCCTAGATCTCTTCATCTTCTGTGCTAATGATGCGCCCGAAAACCCCCCTCCCCTCCTCCTGAATCCATCCTCCCTCCTTTCTGTCTATCCACCTCCACTCCACCTTCTCTGTGTCTGTCCACACTCTAATGATGGGGTGAGCTACAGCACATTCAAGAGGTATCCTTCACTATTTTTCACATTTTGCAAAACTGCCCAATATCGTGTTTTCACTTTGTCATCATGGAGTCCTCAGTGTGAATTGATGAGGTGGTTAAAATTGAATTTAAATGGATTTTAGCACAGGACTGCAACATAACAAAATATGAGGACAGTGAAGTGGCCTAATGCGTGTGTATGTGTGGCTTGATGTGTGTCTGTGTGTATGTGTGTGTAGAATTTTTTTTCGAAGTGGAAGGGCTGACAATGAGCTGTCCACCTACAGTGCATCCAATCACCAGAGAGGGTGTTATTATGAAGTGTATGAAATTCAGACATTGCACAGTGTGCATGATACTGAGAAAGAATGCAGGTGATTAACAGCAACATGCTCATGCACACACACAACTACAGGACAAGGCAATATATGGGACAACGTCAAAACTGTCATGTGGTGTAACCCTAAAAACTTAGTACCAGACAGATTAACTCTCTTAATAGAGGTTTAACAAAATAAAAACACATGCTTTCATTTAGTTTTATATTCTGGGTGGATTAAATTTATAAAAATTATCATTCTTTTTCAGTTACATCATTTCACAATTTGTGTGAAATAGCACAAAATCATGATCCTATAAAAAGGAATGGCACAAATAGACTTTTATATGACAAGAAACCAACATAAACACAAAATGTTCATTTTGAGAGACGTGATGAATGCTGCTTTAAACTGTATTTTCAAATGTTTTTTATTTATCGCTGGCATATATATGCTGCTGCACTAAACACATGCTATCAACTCGTTATATATATAGGTAGATTAAATATTTAAAAGAATCATACTTTTCGGTTAAACTATTTGACATTTTGTGTCAAACAAATCACATTATTTAATTTTTGTTAAATAAAAGGTACAAATGGACCTTTATATGACCAGAAACCAACCAAACCCTTTGAGATACCCGATGAATGCTTCTTTGAACTGTATTTTTTAAAGTTTCCTCTAGCCCATCATGATTTGTCGCTGACCCAAACGCCCAAGTTGCTTCGGTTTTGTCCATGTTTGTGTGCTCTAATACAGCCGCAGCCATCATTCACATATCTATACTGAAACTGGGGTCAAGGCCAAGAGTCTTTCTTTGAAATATGAACCAAAACACTTAATGTGGTTTTACCACTAAATGCTGCAGCTGACCTTCAATTAAAGTCAAAATGGCCCACATTTATCAAAGCATCACACACACACACACACACCATGGGAAAACTACACATACCCCGAACATTGTAAAAATCAGTCACAAAATGCAACAAGATAGATTGCTTGTGCTCATGGCGATGTGCATAAATCCACTTTTTTCCCCTTGCTTGCCACTGACATGTGGTGGATATAATAACGTGAACATCTTAGGGGTATATCATGTGTCTGAGAATGGGTAGGAGCGGCTCTCAGCTCCCCTACTGCCTCCTGAGCTGTGACTATTTCATAAAAGAGCTGTCTTCAAGAAGGAAAGCTTCCATTCGCGTCGCGGGATGAAGGAGTCGAGAAATCTATTTCTTATAAGGGCTCGTTCGATGATGTTTACACTATAAAGGCAGAGTGATGTTTACACTGGGCGAGTGGGGAGGCCGCAGACTTCATCCCGCTGTTGATGAAACCCGGCGCGATCGAGGCGTGTGATCGTGTCGAAAAACACACGGAACGTGGCGTGTTTGCTCCGCGGGATGGGGTCGGTTCTGGGATGTGACCCCGGCGTTCTTCAGCCAGCACACGGCATACAGGGCAACCAAACACTCTCTTGCCTTCTGTTTGAGTATTTTTTTTTGGGTTTCACACTGCTCTGAAACCACTTTAAAGAAAGTAGACATCAAGGCACCATGCGACGTTTTCACATTCTTATCCTGAGTGCATCAAATCCTGCTATTCTGTACCCAGCAGATAAAACCTTCATGTTGAGGTGTCAGCATTCATATTAGGCAACGGTAAAAAATTTGAATATATAATTTGAAATTGTAATGAAAATAAAGAAGGAATGGTTTAAAGTTCAATGCTACAAATGGACCATGAGGTAGATGTGAGGAGGTGAGGGAACTATCTTATTCTGACATAAAGACCTTGAAGCAAATTGTGTTCCTAGGATCCTAAAAGTATATTCCCAGGGAATTTGTTCCCAGGT
This sequence comes from Eupleurogrammus muticus, assembly GCA_036785175.1. Lineage (NCBI taxonomy): Eukaryota > Metazoa > Chordata > Actinopteri > Scombriformes > Trichiuridae > Eupleurogrammus > Eupleurogrammus muticus. The sequence continues at coordinate 6,267,262 of JAYKQN010000020.1, read as the reverse complement.
TCAGTATTCTGTTGGCACACAATAACAACGGTTAAAATGTTCAATTTCATGTTACAATATTTCATAAATATTATTATTATCATTTTCTTTTATTGGAAAATGAGTTCAAGGCAGATAGGCTATAAAAAATGATGCTTTATTCGAGTTTGATCTCTAAGGCCTCTGATAAAAAAATCAGATTCTTGCTTTGGTAGGGTTTGATCTTCCCAGAATATTTTATTGTTGCCTACCATATTATTAAAAATCATGGGTCAGATTTGACCCTATTGCAGTGATTTGATGATTTGTATAAGGCTGGGACACAGGGATGAGCCCATCCACTCTGAGGATCTTCTGAGGCTACAGTTAGTGGAGAACAGGACATCATATGTTCCTCGTGTCCAGCCTGTTGTGTGTTAAACACATACAACACTGGGCTAGATGATTGTCTTTCCATTGAAGTATACATAGACAGCTTTTGTTTAATCTGTTCTGTCAGACTTGTTTGACATCAATTTTCAACCTTTGTGCTCCTGTCTACGACTGTCAGGGCTGATATTCTTTGTGTGTAGGAAGAAATTGTTGTTTCACAATGCGTATTCATTATTTGTTGTGTATTGTTCCTTGGAGACAAAAGACACTTTAGGGAAAAAGACAAAGGCCGTTTGTCGCATGTGTGTGTGTTTTTGTGTGTTTGCATGTGCCCTGCACATGACATCGCTGCTCACTTACACCTCTCCTACATCTAAATGCTAATGCCTGCAGAGGTTAGCGGGTCCAGTGGGATTGCAGCGCGGAGAATCGAAATGACATCAAAATGTTTTTACATCACTGTACAGGAATCACCTATAGATCACGGTCACAGAAGTGGAGCATGTGTATATTAAGCAGCTTCCGGTCTCAACCTGCACTACTTCAAGGCTCCATTTGTGGCTGATGCTGCTAGTTTCCCCCCATCTCTTGGGACGAATAGGATGTATCCTGATTATCAAAGGCAATTATTGAACTGAAAGGTACAGAGTTGCATTACTGGTGTCCTCATTCCAAGCCCTATGATCTAAATGTGTACCACACCTTGGTGCTTGTCATAGTATCATCATTCAACAAAAGATTGAATACAGACCACAAATATGATGTGGATACCAGATTCTTCAAAAAGGTCTATTATTTGCCCCTTATTAAAAAATACAATCTTCGATCCGTATTTGTTCCAGAAAATTTGGGGATTCTGTTGTAAATGTTAGATATTTACTGTTTTTTACCATCCCTTCCCAGAAGCCAACATTTCACCTATAGACTACACACATTTGCTATCAGCCTTTTCACAATAATGAAGTTGGTCAATTGATTATTTTGGGTATACTATAGGGAATTTTAGTGGCAGTTTAATGTCGATATGTCACACATGTACACTGTGATGCTGAGAAAAAATGCAGATGATTAACAGCAAATGTCACACGTACATACACACATGCGCACACACACAACCACAGGACAAAACAATATAGAGGACAATGACAATGTCCCTATTATCAAAAATATATTATCTAATACAGTGTAACTCTGAGGTGCTATACTCTAAATGCAACTACATCATGGTGTCAACAATATTAGCAAATTTCTGAAGTAGATATTCTTTGGACAACGGTGATGAAGTTTCATCCTGTCTCATCCCGGCTAATTATGGATTTGATACCATTAACAAAAAAACACATATTCATTACTAGATCCAGGAATTTTCCATTAATATCTACTTTCAGTACTAACTGTGCCAGAATGCGTCTCTGTAAACTGTATCAGATAACTTACTGCGATCAATAAAGAGAAAGAAAAGGCCAAACAATACAAATCAATATGTTTCAGTAAAATATGCGATCTGTGGTGAAGAAACCATTTTTTAATGTTGCCTGGTTTTACTTATGGGTAGAATAACTCTTTTTGTTTTTTAGCAAAAAGTGTGTAAGGATACACAGAGTTGCATTCTACACGTTCAAGTGTGATCGAGTGAGTGTGATACTGCTGTCATTTTTACAAATCCAACGTGTGATTTCACATGTGTGATTAGAACAATCTTCAGGGACATCTGCACGATGCAGAATCCCATTAAAATACCGACTGTGACATTTGCAAATATATACTTCAATTAAAACTTGTCCGTGGCATTGTTCAGTTTAAGAATAACTTGAATTCTTGCTCAGGAAAAAGAAAACAGCAAAAAAAACATAAGCGAATAATTAGAAATATTTACAATATGACATATAAAAGTTTACACTCAGTGTACTCATGCAAACACAAACGGGAACAGGTCGCTAGTGAGGTTGCAAAAATAAAGAACAAATGAGTTTTCTGCCTAGATTTTAAAGTGTCAGCTGATTTTCCATGGTAGATTGTTCCAGAGGAATGGTGCTCAATGGCCTAAGGAGTCCCGTTAACAGGAGGAACTGTCAGGTGACAGGCCTTGAGGGAACACAAAACCCGTAGTGGAGTGGAGTGTATGGGGTAATAAGGCTAGGGATATATGGAGGAACTTGTCTGTTTAAAGCCTTATAAGTGGGAAGTATGGCTTTAAGGTCTTCTCTCATTTGAACTAACCAATGTAGAGCCACTAGAGGTATATTTGGGATCGTTTATGAAGATGGGAGGAAGGTGGTTTGTATGAAATGAAAATGAAAGTAAAGGGTCAAATATTATATACAGATTTTTGGTTGATAAAATGTATTATATCCGTCCATTCAACTTCAAGAAGCTCATTTGTTTAAATCATAGAAAACCAAAGAGTAGAATAACAATTTGTGCTTTTACAGAGGATTATGTTTCTTGGTCAGCCTCTTGGAATCTTCTTGTTTTTCCCGAGGTTGCCAGGCAACTGTGATTCAGGAAAGTCACTTCGGCAGATTAAATGTATGACAGTCAAAAGAGTTCACATTAAAGTTGCAAATTTTCATTTTCGACCAACTCTCGGGCTCCGAAATTGGCTCAATCTTTGGCCTCATTTGAGGTTGACGTGCCGCTAATTGGCATTCAGCTGAACATGCCTCACCTCTGCCGCTGCCCCTGGGCTGCTTCAAAGCCGCTTCAAAGGTAGCCTTTTCGTGTAGTGTTTCCATCATTTTGTCCATCCCTCGGAGCGGCAGACGAGTTCAAAGGGAGCTTCAGCGCATTCACAGGAGTTTAGCTCTGACCGGCGCTAATTTGCTGCTGCAAATTTAATTTCGCGCAATTACCGTGATGCTAATACATTCTGCTTTGAATTAGAAACACACACAACGGATTGCAGCGCCGTTACGCAGGTGAAGGACGGACTGTCTGGTGAGGCTCTGCCTCGTTTGCTGATTCTTCAAAATTTCCAAAGTAAAGTGGCACGTTTCATCATGTACTATAAATAACATTCAATGTTGTATGAAGTCGATCCAAGACAGCATCTAATGTCCATGTTGTGACATATTTGTGGTATAAATTGTACAATAATGGGCAGAGACATGGATTGGTAATGTGCACAAACTAAGTTAGCACAGGCCCCTTTTTTTGATACAATTGGGTCTTGCACTACCTTGATGAATGTGATTGTTGCATGTTGTAATATGAGAAGCCATATCGAGTGTTTGCTCTAACCCCAACCCCTGATCTAACTCTTTTTTACAGAAGCAGGGAAAAAAAAGCAGCGGAGGGACGATTATGTTGGGCGACACCAATTTGTGTCAGACGTTTAGACCCCTTACACCATGTGGACAAACACCCAGCAGCTATACCGGCCCCCATCGCTTTCCAAAGAGTCCCCCTCACAGCAAGCGTGGCCTCACACGCAGCCGGCACAAGCGGAAAGCCACAGCTCTGTAGCTTTAAGCATTCATGTATTCACTCAGAACTCAGTCAAAGCAGGAAAAAGCGGCGAACAGGGCCAACCGGGGGATCTCTGGAAAACAGGTCTCGTCCCATTTCATCCTTTATAAATCAAAGCGCGCTCGCAGGACTTGGATTGTGAACAATGCCCCTAGAAACGGGACGCCATCCATCTCGCCCCGCTCCATGCAGATGTGACGGCTGGGGTTTGGCTAGTGTCACGGTCGCTGCGCTCGCGCACATACACGGGCATAGGAACGTGCAGCAGCGCCGACGTGTCAAACGTGACCGTGAGGTGTCAACCTCTCAGCTCATTACGGCTGATAAGTCGGCGGAAAAAAAAATGCAGACGGTGCGGTAGGGACTAACGAAGGAGAAGCACCGAGAAAGAGCGCCAACGGAATTGGAGCTTTTCTCCTTTCCTCCCACTCTCAGCAACTCTCTACTGGATGCCCTGCTATTGTTCTCTAATAAGCCCGGCTTCTCGCCGTTGCCCACATGCCTGTTTGTGTGTGTAACATCCATCCATAACAACATCATTATCAGGTTTTGTTTGAAGCCCCTCTCGTCTCTCTCCCTCTACCCTTTCTCTCTCTCTCTCTGTCTCTCTTTTTTTTCGTCCCTCCGCTTCCTCTGGCTCATCTGCTCATCCTTGGCAGGCATCGGGTGAGCCGGCGCCGAGCAGAGGAAGCGGAGGGAAGGGAGAAGGAGGGACGGTGCGGAGCGAAGAAACTGTCGGATGCATTAGCATATCAGACACATGGTGAGGGCTGGAGATTGGGTTCTGGAGCAGATGTCGATTTACATATTCAACGTGGGGCCAGCGGTGCATATGTGCAAAGGTGTGTGTGTGTGCGTGCATGCATTTGTGTGAGAATGCATGAAAAAAAAATCATGTATATCACGTGTGAAAGAGGCGTGGGCAGAGCAGAAACAGATAGAGATAGGATGAGAGTGGCATCCCAACCAGAGAAAAAAAAAAACGCTCCCTGCCATCCAACTTGACCAGAGACACTCATTTCACTCCATGAAGTAGATTAATCACTTCGTCATCCCTTTGTTTTTGGGGATAAGATTAGCATAAAAAGACGAAGGCTGACTGACGGGTGTGTTTTGCAGAAAATTTTTTTGGCAGGCGCCGGGAGTCGATCAAAGCCTGAAAAGCTGTTTGACAGTATTGATGTAGTTAATTAGAGTAAACACAAAGCACTCACACGCCGCCTCGTTATCTGCCGTTCGCACACACACAAACTCGAGCCGATATGTGTTGTCTTTATATCTCCATTCACCAGCCTGAAATGTGAAACCCCCCCTCTCTCTCCCTGTCTTTGTGTTTTTCTTCCGCTTCATCTTCCCATATCCTGTATTCGCTCTTGTAAAACTTTTCCGGCTCTCCGCATTCCTCGCTAACCTCCCTCTATTTAGTTTTTCCCCTTTGTAGCATCATAACTTCTCAAACTCTCGAATCTCTTTCAATTTCTCGGCTGTGCTGTCTCTTCCTGGATGGAGAACAGGTGGTTGCTGGGAGCAGCCTCAGCTGCTGTATGTTCAAGCCACAGAATGGTGGGGGAGGGAAAAACACACATGAATCACACCCGGGCACCGCTGGGCTGGTGTGGGATCCAATAGACACGTGGTGTGGTGCCATATGTGTGTTTTGCATAAGCGTGTTGGTAAAAAGAAAAAAGGAGAGAGAGAGAGAGAAAGAGAGAGAAACAAAATTAAAATGAAGAGAAGGAGTTTTGGTGAATATTGTTATTCTGCACATGCACATATTGAATATGCAGAGGATGTGGTGAAACAGGACTAGTGTAACATTGTGCAGTGAAACACATGGATATGCAGGTGAACTCAAAACTATCATGCACCATGTACAGCATTGGGCCACATACATACATACATACATAATACACACATATTAAAAAAAAAGTTTAGTCGTCAGATAGTACGAAATAAACTATGGTTAAGGTATGGTTCAAATTAGGGCTGGGAATAACTGGCTAAACAACATATTTTGTCTGTGTCCCCAAACTGTTCCACGTCAAGGACCTCCACACTGACACAAATTAGACAAATTGAGGAGATTTTGCCCTACCGCCATCCGCCCCATCTGATAGGATTGTTGTTTAATTACAGAAGGTATATAAAACCCATAACTGAAATACTCATATATTCTGTCATCATGTGACTTATGGGTGGAATTAAGAGTGGAAATAAGTGTCATCACACAGGCCCCATCAGTTGGGTGTCCTTCGTTGTCACAGCAACAGTAAACAACACAGGGGCTGATCCCATGCACCTATATTCAAACACCACCCACGCTCACTCACCCTGCACTTTCTATGGCATGAATGTTTACAGCCACATGCACACACACGTCTACACACTCACACAGCTACCGTGTAGTAGTTAGTGTACAATTTACTGTATATAAGTGTTATCAGACACCTCCATGGGGAAATATGTGTTTGTGCCTGAAACTCCAGACTATTCTCTCCAGACTGACCGTCGCCCAAACACAGGTCATTTGCATAGACTAATATTGCTGACACCTTTTACCTTTTTCAGTACTTCACACATGGCTGTATTTGCTCCCCCCCTGTTTTCTATCCCTTATCCTCCCTGGTCATCTGTCTTATCCCCGTTTTAACTTCTTTCTTTTTTTTTTTTTTAGCGCAATTCCATGTTCTCGCTCCCTTCTGTGTCCACATCCTGTTTCTTCTTCTCCCTCTTTCTGTCCCTCTGCATCAGACTCGGTTCGTTCTCGCACTCAATATTGTATTGATTGGTTTCCCTCTGTGTTCTCTGACCTTGCTGTAATAGTGCCAGAGAGGTCACGGCAGATAGATTTCTCTGAAAAAGACACTGTCATGTTCGGTAATCTATGGTTGCACTGTGCCAATTAACGACGAATAGACCACAGACCTTCCTCGTTTAGCGTTTTAGTGCATGAGGCCCTGCAGTGGTAAGAAAAACACAACTCGTTGGCCCTTAAATTATTCAACAAAAATTCAAGAGAAAACTGGGTTTATACGGTCATTTCCACACAAAGATCTGAACTTATCAATTTAGATGTACGATGAAATCACAAGTTAAGTCTCAATTTATATACACAAGTGAGTCTTGAGTTTTTAAAGCTACTAACCTAAAATACTACTGCAGTGCCTGCAGTCAGGCAGAGCCTCCCAGATTTATACTTAGTTAGATTAGATATGGGATCTAAAATGTTACAGTCTATTACATTTGAATGGTGCTATATAAATACAAATGATTACTGTCATTATTATCATTATCTATGCATGCAGCCACACAGGCTGCATAGATAACTGCAAGCATACAGTTGCTTATTTCTTTAATTTAGACTTATTTGTTTATATCGGGGGTCCCCAACCCCTGGGCTGCGGACCGATACCTGTCTGTGGGTTATTTGGTACCGGGCTGTACAGAAATAATTTATAACAAAATTAACTACTTTTACTTTTTATTTCAGAATATGAAGTATATCTTATTTGAAAAATTACCCGATTCCTGTTATATCTGTCCACTCAAGGCGCTCTTCTCGGTCACGTGATCGGTTACCGCTAACATGAAACCCAGGAGCTTGCAAAATGAGTAAAAAATGGACATCTTTGGAAAGTTTCTTTGCAAAGGGGAAAAGGCCATAGACTGGACATAAGACACACACTTCAGATGTCATTGCCTCCTATTCTCTCTAGATGGGGCCGCCTGGTTGCAGAAAAACTGATTCAGCATTTTGGTGAGCTGTATTTTTCCTGTACTTTCTATATGCAGCATATCTTATTTTGAAGGCATGTTTAAACGATACCATAGCAACCAGAGAGCGTTGCACAGTTTTCATGCAAGTCATATCATATTGTTGTATTTATCCACCACACGTTAAAGCCGGTCCATGAAAATATTGTCTGACACTACACCGTTCCGTGGGGTAAAAAAGGTTGGGGACCGCTGGTTTATATGACATGGACGGATTGCTTTGATGGATTCAAATAAAGTCTAAAACATAATAGTAACCTGTAGTATCTAGAATAACCTGCACGGGACCATTTATGCCAGGTATTAAGGCAGATCAGATGGGCGAGGCCACAGGTTCAGTGGCATTAAAAGAGTATTAAAGAGCCTAAGTGCTTCGGCCTTTTCAATTACCTCATGGATCTGTATTATCATGAATCACACGTATGATGTTTGTCAACTTATAGCACTAACAATGTTCCCTGCTAGAGAAATATGAGAGTAAAATAGTTAAGTTCTTTGTGTGAAGTGGTTTTGTGGGAAATGCCGCAGTGTACCATTAGGCGGTATATCATTTAATACCTAATACCAGTGTTTTTTTTTTGTTTTGTTTTTTTAATACATGGATTTTTATAGATACCTAATACCAGTGAGGACTGGTATTAGGACTATAAAACTATAACCTGTTCTTTGGCTAAAGTTAAATTTCCACGTGTACAGGTGACATTGATGTTGGTGCTGCAACACAAAATTGCCGTTATTTGTCTCTAAATTATTAAATATGGGATTAACACCCCGTCATGAATGAAAAAAAAACAGTCGAATACCATGACATCGATGCAATTTTGAAAAATACTGTTACATGAACTTCAGTTGTATCACAGAAATAAAACCAATACTAACCTCAGATGATTTATTTCCATACTGCAGTTTTTGGTTTTCAGGCTGCCAAATTACAAACTATGAACTTATTTGTTCTGCCAGACTGTAATGTCAATTTCTAGGTCTGAAGTTTCTCTTCTTGGCTGCATTTCACATCTCAACGTTGTAAACTCTACGGCCGAGGGCCTTTAAAACCAGAATATATAGGGGCGCGTTATTTAAATGACGACTGTTTTCAGCCGCCGCGTCAATGCGCGATCATTCTCACGCTGTGATTGGGGGAGATATGGGCAGGTTTCATCAATCACACCTGAAACCCTGTTGTAACGGCGAATTCTGCACTCGGGTTCCACGCCGGGAAAGATAAATGAGGGCCTTTGTGAGGACAGGAGAAAAATGGCAATGAGAGAAATCACAAGGCTGCTGTTGAGGATGCTTAATGTGGTATGTGTGTGAAGGGGGTTTTAGCAACGCACAATTGAAATGTCCAGCGGAGCTGAAGGCCATGAATAACAAAAAAGAGAGAGAGGCCAGGTTATGGCTTTGATACATGAACATGTCTCCCCCCCCCTCACACTCGCTGTTTTGCTAGCATTTGTGTGCCCCCCCCCCTTTCCCTGCTGAATTTACCATTGATATGTGAATAATGGAAAACACATCCTCTGGCCAGACAGACGGCCGCAAGTCCCCGAACACACATGCGCACGCACATGCACACCCGCACACACGCGCCATAGCACACAAATACACAGTGACACACTCGAGCTCGGCATCAGCTGCCCCCGGAGGAATTCTCCTTTCACAGATGGTGTGAGAAAATTCGGTGCTTCCATAGTGACACCCCTCATGAAACTTTCAGCTCTCCCCCCTGCATCCCCTCCTCTGCATTTCAATCTCAGACACCCCCCCCCCCCCTCCCCCCTCCCTGCTGTATCAACTCATCTCCGACACTCCTGTCATCGGTCTCTCTCTCTCTCTCCTCCGCCCCCCCCCCCTTTTTTTTATCACCCGCTCGTTCGCCTCTTTATCAGTGTCCTTATCGACAGGCGCTCCATCTTCCCCACTGGCGCAGCTACATCTTCCAAACTTGTCTTCTCCCATTCGTCCGCCCTTCCCCTCTCTCTCTCTCTCTCAGCTTTTTTTTCTCACTCTGCTTTAAGGTCAGACATCTCACTCTATTCCCGCCTTCCCGTCCTACCCCCCCCCCCCCCCCCCCCCCCCCCCCCCCCCCCCCCCACACGGTTCTTCTCCCTCCCAGCTCCTCTTTTGCGCACAGCGCTGTCATTGAAGCATGACTCTCTGGGGGCGCTAATGTAGGGAACTGTTAGCAGACATGCCACTGCAACTTATTCTATCTAATGGGGGCGGGGTCCCCCCCCCCTCCTCCAAGCTTTGCATTATACATCGCAGAGAGCATCACTCATGCAGCAGAGGAATCAGAACGTGTACAGGAGAAAAGCAGTGCCACTGCAATTTATGTGCACCGCTGCACTTATCTAGATGTGGCGTCTAGATAAAGGCCTGATCTGATTAGAGAGTGCTGTGAACTTATCTTAGCATAGCATTAGGACTGGAAGCAGAGGGAAACAGCTAGCCTGGCAGTCAAAGTTGATCAAATAAACCCTAATATGCAGTAGCTCCTTTGCTTAATCTGTACACAAACAAACAAAATGTAAAAATGAAGGATATATGTCCCTAAATTGTGTGCTTCTACAATCAAATGAAATGTAGAAATAGATGGATAAATATTAAAAAAAGAAAAAACAACAACTAACCCTGCCCCTCTATGTCCAACTTGGGTGGACAAAGGTCATTATGTCACCACACATAAGACAATACATTTCTGCCCAAACCTGGGTTTGAACCAGGGACCTTTAGACGTATTAGGTTTCATGGTTAGAGGTTAGGATGGTGGGGTTAGGGTTAGGGGCTAAGGTTGTGGCTGTTAGAGATTAGAGATTTGCATCATTTCATTTGGTAGCTGCATCCTCTGTTTTGTTGAACCTGTTCTAACCTTTTTTTTTTTGCTTCATTAAGCAGCAGATATAGCTCCCATAGCAAATCCTGAACTTCTTTACTGGCTCTGAAGAATTTTTGATATTCAGCCATTACATCATTTTGATCATGTCGTAAAAACACAATTGTTGGTTTGATTGGTGGATTAGAAATCAGTGTTTTATCCTGTATGTCTGTCTTGACCCTTGGACCCTGATATTAACATTGTCTCGATCATGTCTGAAAGACACAACTTCTTTTATCTGAAGGAGTATCAGATCAGGTGTTACACTACTGTGATCAGATACTCCCTATATCTCTCTCTACCAAATACAGCTACTCCGCCTCTTAGATACTCAAACCCTCCCCATCACATTCCTGTCACAATGACATCATGGAAGACATCTGTGCACTGCAACATTTTGCTGACAGTATGACCGTAGTATCATACTGTATACCATAAAAAATACTAATAAATGGTCATCCCTGCCATATAAAATAAAATTAGATGCTGTTGCATTTTAAAGTACTTTCTGTGCAGCACCATGCAATCAGCTTCCTGGCTACATCAGTCTTCGGTCTTGGGGAGTGCAACTAAAGACTTAATGTAATTTGTTACTGTTAATTTGTTAATGTTGTTTGTTGTAATTAATTTGTTTTACAAAAAATAAGTCACTGTCCAATAACTGCTGTGCTGATATTACATAGGCCTACAATAGTCTGGTTTACTTTATCAAGTTTCCTAAATTGGAGAAAGTTCGAAGCTGTCCACCACCAGCAGTGAGGAACAGCTTAATGAAATTAACATTAACCTTATAATAATAAAATGAAGCCATTTTCCAGAGAAGTCTCATAAAAATGTTTGTAGTAGATTGTATTTTTTTTAGGTTACATTACTCAGTATAGTCATGCAAATACTGCAAATGTATTTTGCCTAATTACCAAGTAAAGGTAATTCTTTGGCAATAGAATCTAAAACAGCAACTCCAATGTTGACGCTTGTATGTTTCGGGGACAGTGTACTCTCGCCCAGTCCCAGGAAAAGTTTCTGAAACACCTCGAAAGAGAAGCGCTGTGTTAGAGGCCATAAATCGTCTCCTTTGGGCACCGTGCAAGCTTTAGCGCTGCTGCCGCATCCTGGCAACGTCTCCCGGCCTTCCGGAAAGATGCATACATCCACCGGGTCCTCTCCGTCAACACACACCACGGCGAGGACCTCCAGGATGTGTGGAGTATATCACGGCGGCCATCCTCCTCCACGCGATTTATGAGGGAAATGAAATTGAATTGACTCCTTTGAAATGACTTAATTATCGGGGCAGAATGGACGAATATAGGCTAAAAACGCTAAACATAGTTCAGATGACTTTATTTATAGAGCCAAATCGAGACAATGAGCCAATGTTTAAAACCCTAGCGTGTGTTTCATTTCTGTGATTTTTTGGGGGTTTAGCTGCTTTTTTATTCCTCATTTGAATTTGTAAAGTTAAATATATGGTTGAAGAGTAACAGAATAAAGATTTATACGCCTCTTTTGCACAGCCATCCCTTACCAGCATAGGAACAGGGCTTTTTTCATGGAAATGTCAACCATGGATGTCGGCAAGAGCTTAGTTAAGGAATCTGCCCGTATCCTAAATGTCTCTACAGGGTATCTGCTACTTTTGACTTTTGTGGTGTTACGGAACCTTCTGTTGACATTTCCAAAAGGGTTCAGACTAAAAAAAAGAAAAAAAAAACACTTTGATGATATTTTGACTATGTGCTTTAAGCCCAGACACTTTATATCCATGACAGAAAAATGTCACATCCACAACGGCACTATATCTTATTTCTTTTCCTTAACAGGGAACGCTGTTTTCTTTCTAAGGGCTGTTTTGTGGGCACGACAAACTCTACCCCACAGAAAGATTTAACATATCAGTCACTGAGCAGCTCACAGACTTTTTATGACGTGTTTATTCAGCTCGGAAGGGTGGTCCATTTTTATCACAACCGTAATGCAAGGGTGTTTTGCCACTTATATCACAATATTTCATATTTATGCATTGCTTAAATTTACCCCAATGAGTGCAATAAAAAAAAAACATTTTAAAATTTCAAAATCTAAACTGTGCTTTGCCAATGTCAAGTTTACTTTCCAAATTTCTGTGTAAATGTCACATCCATAGAACTGGACTCACCCAGCAGGATGGCTGACATTAGCACTGCCCTCTACTGTACTAAAAGTAACTAAATACATTTACTTTCTGCTGTAATACAATTTTAGGGTAGCCTACTTGTACTTTCATGTGATGCAACTATATACCTCACTCAAATATTATACTTTCTACTCCGTTTCATTTATTTGAAAACTTAAAAATCGTATCTTTTCCCCAGATTTTACATAAAATAACTTAAAGACTTAATGATCGATTCTCCTGGTTTTATTGGCCCAACCTTGCAGGCCAAAGATAGCTTGCGAAGTGGAGGATTCCGAGCAGGGGAGGAAAAGTGCTTGCTTTTCACTCGTACAAATGAAGTCCTCTGAAGGAGTTTACATTATGACAGCTGGTGAGGGAGGAACAGCGCGCCGCAGCCCACTGAACTCGCCGCCGCATTAACCTGGCAGCAAGACGCGCGCGTGTGTCCGCATGAACGCACTGCCGCCGCCACCGGCAGGCAAGGTGAAGACGGGGACACATTAGGCGGGACGGGGACCGATCTTTAAGCCCCAGATCCCAATGAAAATGAAGAAAAAGACGGATTGGGCCGTCGTGCGCGCCCAAGCGGGGGAATAGCCCACGCCGCGGCCGCTAAAAGGGTTTGCAGCTGTGTACGCGGTGGCTGTCTGACCTGTGATGCCATTTAGCCTTTTCTGCTTCCTCTCACGAGCCATATTCAGGAGGTTCACTGGAATGATTCTGCTCTGCCAGTATCAATAAGTCACACAGGTGTATGAATAAATACATTAGGTCTGGGGCGATGGCTCCGTGTCTGCGGGGCCTGTCCAACCGAGCGGGAGGCTAATTTTCTGGTGAAATGGATAGGATGGTGTGGCTATCTTAATCTAAGCTCCTAGCGGAAGGGCTGTTTAGCGTGTGTGTGTGTGTGTGTGCGCGCGTCCTGATCTACTTAGTTTTTTGTCCCATCTTAATCTTGGTTGGACGGCTGTTAATTAACCCTGCTGTCAGGCCGCCTGACGTCTAGACCAGCAGCCGTCACTTCTCCCAGGTCTTGTTACCGCTGTAATTAGTGGCGGATAAGAAATTACAAATTCCCCCCCACCCCCACTCCCTCCCGTTAAGATTAGGACACCTTGCTGTTTCTCATTCCGATGCACGAGTGTACCAGGGGTGTGTAGGGATTCTTGTCATTGTTGAAAAAAAAAAACTATGGAGCCAGCGCGCACTATATGATGAAGATATCTTTGTTTTTTGTGTAGAGACGGTCCAGTCCGGGTGACGTTGTCTAAGTGATATGAGGGGACAAATGAGATGGGGGGTGGGTGGGACGAGGCATCCCGCGCTGCCAAATTACAATTGCGATAATTAATTTGTAGTGCTGTGGTTTCAGCTGGGGAACACAAAAAAAAAACACTCATTCACCTGAAATCATTCCCTGATAATACCTTGTAAACCTGGTCACACCATTCACCAGTGGGAATCCACGTCACCAGGAACTCCAACAACAGCAAGGCATGCAGTAGACAAATAAACTTTAATAACTTTAATAGCACAACAATAGCTTAGGAAAAATGCTGCTATAAAAACAGATAATGAATGACAATATTGTTTTACCTATCCATCTAGAATTACCACAAAAAAGCTGGAATGACTCATGACTCAATGATTTTTTTCTTTTATATATTGTCAATGAAGTTGCTCTAGTTTCTCATCTGCAATTTCACTACCTTCTGATATTTTTTGAGGTGCATTTTTATGCCTGCCGTATTACTTTTTTTTTTTGCTCCTAGTCATGTACCCATCCACCCCAGCCCAGTCATCTCCAAAAAAATAGTTTAGAGGTAATTTGTCTCATTTCATGAGATGATTTATTAGTGTATTACCTTTTGTGAAGGAGATCAGCCTGATACTGAGGGTGATGGTGGCTGTGGTTATTCATACATATTTTTCACAGTGGAAACTGTGTGAAGATGACTGTCTTCACACATATGTGAATTATTTTAGCATCCGCCTGCAAGAAGGTCACAGGTTCAAGTCCTTGGTCTGGAACCTTTCTGTGTGGAGTGTGCATGTTCTCTATTTGTCTGTGTGGGTTCTCTGCAGGTTCTCCAGCTCCCTTCCACCATCCAGAGACATGCTGATGTTGAATGGAGATTCTAAATTACCCATAGGTGTGTGAGTGAACTGTGTGTGTACCCCAGCATAGGCTGGGACCTGTCTGGGGTGTATTCCTGCCTCTTACCTGTAATGCACTGAGCAGACCCCCACAACCCTACTGAGGAATAAGTGGGCCTAGAAAATGACTGACTGTCAGTATATGAGTACTGTGGGGGAGAATGTATTATATAATAGGATGCCAGTTTGAACTTTGAGAGAAATGGCAGCTTCTGCAACGAAGAAGAAGAAAAATAGCAGAGAAGGATATGCATCACTATATAGAATACGTTAATGTGCTATAGCCCTCACAGTGTTTTGGCCTGGGTTAGGCGTCAGATTGACGCCTATCCTGAGTTGACACGAAGAAAAACACATCAATAAGTCACCGCTTCTAAAACCAGCTCAGCGGCTCTGACAGAAGTTTTATAGTGAGCCGGAAATATTCCTTGTGTTCCCAAGTACAAGACATCGTTCCTAATCACAGACAATATAATGAAAGCAGAGGGAAGAAAAGAAACATTCTCTTGCAAGTCACCATTTTAATTAATCGCGTCTCAGTCTTGGAGGAATTAAATATTTTATTACGCAAAAAAAAAAAAAAAAATTGATGAGGAGACATTCTCTAATTCACTTCAAACGGAATGGAGTTAGTAAGAAAGCTCCACTCCCAACTTGGCATCTGCCTTTATCTCGGCCTCTTCCACATGAAGAAATAGCAAACAAAAATTCAACGTTTTTCATCTCGTTACATACCTCAGTAATGAAAAACAAAATAAGAGTGAAAATACTTACTCTAATGGAATTCTCCCTGAATGAAGGACTTTATTGATAAGTAGAGCATCTGGAGATCTTAAGTTTTTGATGCTTACTTCATCAAAACATTTCTTTTGAGTCCTTCTGTTGGACAAGAAATGGATAGTCTGCACATTTAAAAAGGATACAAGCATATGTAATGTGAGCTTCATTTCCATGTCATGTTAGAAATGTTGAATAAAAATATGTTGTAACTTCTGTTATAGCATCCCTTTCAGAATCTGAATGAATCACCTATCTCTTGATTTGTTTCCGACCGAATTAGTCTTCCTCAGTGAAAGAATTCCAGCCGCTTTGACTTCACAGAGGGACGGGATGACAAGGAACAGCGGTGGACATCAACGCTTTGGCTCCCTTGATCATTTGAAGGCCAGAAAACTAAATTGTCCTGATTTCCACAAAAGACGCGAAAGGATGTAGCTGACAATTTTTATGTAACGGTGAAAAGAAAATATGAGGCAGAGTGGACTGAACAGAGAAAGGATGCAAATCATCAGCTCTTTACTGCTCACTGCGAAAAGGCACTGAGAGACTACAGCTCCATTTACTACTCCGTGAAACCATGTCATGGTACTATAGTGACCTGAGGAGTAGCCGAGCTCCTGAAAGTAGGATATTTTATAGTAAACCTTCAATAATCTTCAGAAAGTACCCTCACACATCCGTGATACCGGGCAGAACCATCTCTGCATTCATAGTCTTCATTATAATGAAGGAGTACTTTATCTTATAGTAAGGCAAGGCAAGTTTATTTCTATAGCACATTTCAAAAAGGTAATTCAAAGTGCTTTACATAAAACATTAAAAGCATCGAGATCAAGAATTTAAATACAGTTGATTAAAAAAGGAAACCCTGCATGTGCACACTTGGATTCAACAATTAAACTACAAGGAAACTTAGTTCCCTTCTCTGTATTGTATTGATAAAACAGTTGTGTTTAAAGGCCTCATACGCAGCAAGAGGAATATCAGAGTACTCCAGAACTCTGGGGGTCTCCTGACGATCCAACAACCCAGATTGATGAGATTATATTTCCAGGTACAATTCTTCATAAGAGTATTGGAAAAAATGATAAATCTTAACAAAAAGCAAAATGTAATGGCAATCCAAATGATGCTGTCCAGACATTTCACTCAGAACCACAAATGTAAACTTAAAAGTCAGGACATCAGCAAAACCACGACCATTCATCTTCCACTGAATTTTAATGTCTCTACAGAATTTTGTGCCCATTCGTCCAGCAGATATTGGACAGGAACTTTGACTTACTAGTTGTAGGGGTCTGAGTGACCTCTAGATCCATCTGAAATGACTCACAGTGAAAAGCTCTCTCAACTGCAGGGTATTTAAGGCCCATTCATAGTGTCCATTAGCTCAGAAATAAATTCACTTTACAAATGCTGACAACACACGTTTATTCCCCAGTTTTTAAATTCACAAACAAAAAGATTTCTGATAAGCAGTTTTTTGAAGCAGTTAAGAAATTCATTCACATTCACAGCTCGATCTGAATTAAAGCATAAGAATCATGAGAATCTAATGTAGCCACAACTGTCCAGCCATAAGAACATAAGTATGTCCATAAGAACATGATTTCTAATTCTTTTACATCTAATTAATTATTCATTTAAATGTTTTTTTTAACAATCATTCTAATGACTTTTGTACTTTGGCCTCTACATTACAGGTGCTAGAAGAAAAATCAGAGGATCACCAAAGAAACTATGATTTATCCTCATGGTTCACTGACTGAATCTGTTGACCAGATTCAGTTTATTCATCGACTAAAGAGGTAGACCAACGGACTCAGGAATATAACCGGTTTTCTGGGTCGAGAACTGCAGGAGGGGGAAAAACTCTCAAAGCCCCGTTTTGTTGACGTGAGGACGGGCTCGGCAGACAAAAGAAACCGTGGGTGCTGGAAAGGGCAGCGAGTGTACTAGTGTCAGCGACATTGACGGTGCGGAGATAAAGGTTGGGGGGTGGCACATTGATTTCTGCTCTGATGTACGAACATTTAGCCACGGCAAATTAATGTGACGCCGTGCAATCTGCCCCGCCTGTCTCCCGTTACAAAGGACTGGAAGCCCTGACAAGCAGCAGCTAATAGATAATGCATGTGAGTGAGCGTGATCGAGGCGTGGGGGGAATATTTAAAAAAAAAAAAGAGCCAGCAAAAAGTGGTTTGTGCTGGTGAAATAAATCGCATAAGCAAAAACTCGGATCAGGAAGGTTGCACAGAGCGTCACGCAAATGAGGGAAATGGAGAGAGGGAACGGGGGATCGAATGAGGAGAACAGAGAGCAATAAAGCTGCAGTGAAGTGAGGCAGGCTCGCTATAATGGGGGATGGAGATGGAGAGGGAGGCCTGAGGGCAGGCAGACAGGTCGATCGACATTTACCTCAGACACATGAAGACACGCAGTAACACACACACACACACACACACAAACACACACACACACACACACATAGATGTATATCAAAACGCAGAAACATCTCAGTTGAAATTGGAAAATGCGATACATCCACATCCATGTATACACAGATATAGGCTAGACACACACACACATGCATGCAGATACAAAAGCTTCAAAGATACACACACATACCCCCACACACACACACCCATACAGATGCAGGGTGTTGATGCTCAGCCAGTGTTTGGTTACACACATTCCCTCAGAATGATTAATGTCTCTTTGCTCCACAACGTGACCTATAGGGCACAGCAGGCCAGTGACTGAACACAATTTATTAAGTAGTGTGTGTGTGTGTGTTTGTGTGTGTGTGTGTGTGTGTGTGTGTGTGTGTGTGTGTGTGTGTGTTGGTGCCTCGTGGTCAGAAGGGGAACAGTCTGTATGCAAATATTACATGCAGAGGGCTCCACGCAGGTGTCTGGACATCTGGACGTCAAGGGTTTTCAATCTTGCTAGAAAGAGAGAGAGAGAGAGTGTGGGAGAGAATCTGTGTAGAGACTGGTTATAGCGGCGTTTCCATGGCGATGTCATCATTCTATCTGGATATACCGCCCTGTATGGCTGGATATATATACTGTACATAAAACAAACAAAACAACAGAAGTCACCTGAATCACCTGGAGCTGACAGCCAGAGGGAGACAGACACATCACAGCGACAGAGAGACACAGGGAAGAGATGGAGAGAGAGAGAGAGAGAGAGAGAGAGAGAGAGAGAGAGAGAGAGAGAGAGAGTCAAAACCACATCATATTCACGGCGTGTCTCGCTCGAGGCGCTGATCCACTAAAACGGCTCTGCTGCTCGGCTGCAACACGGCTCAGCTCCGCCACCGAGGCTCTGGACGGAGAATTTATAGGGAACCAGGAAGGCCAATGCATAATACATTAGTTTCAATTGTAATTGATTAAAGTTTATTTAGGTCGCCTTCTGGAAATATAACAGCATAAATCCTAGAGGCGTGTACATTTTTTTTTTTTTGGGATGTGTCCAAAAGAGTTGCTATCTCATGCTCTGTATATGCTGCTCAGCTCCCTCACACTGCCTTTGTTTAAGAATCGATTGTTGTTTCAAAGCATTGATCGACACCTATAGCCACAACACTGAATGGATATATCCTTCCTGAACCTTCAAATACCTGAGACCATCAAGTCGTGGTTTAGTAGCTTCCCTCGGAGTCAAGGCTAACAAACAGAGCTGATCAAACCTTTTTATAGCCTTTTTTATGTCTTTTTTTTATAGCACAAAGCGGTCGCCTTCTTCTGTCTTAAAGTAATAACTTGCTTTATGAATAATGTTTATATTATATCATTCTGAAACCAACAAACTAATTATAAAATGAGACAACCAATTAACTATAATTGTCTATAGGGACAATGTCAAATTGTGTTTTTTAATGATAAATAGAGTTGGGATTTAAGTTGGAATACAGAGACTGGAAATGATCATAAGCTTAAATTAAAATAAAATCCATGCAAGGTGTAACATTTCAATCATCAATTGTGTATAATACTCAATAAAACTGTACTATGGAATACATTTTGTCTGTAGCACCATTGTAAGGTTCTGGGTACATTAATCAAAATGCTTGCTGACATTGATAAATATGAAAAGTACAGTTCTGCATCACCACAACTGTGAGCAATGATGCAAAATGCTGACATTCCTCAAGTGTCTGTGCTCTCAACTTGCTGTACAGTCTGGAATGTTTGCTATATTGTGTACAACGCATCTGGGAGTGACAAAGAAGTGGTGTCTCTAGGCTTTATAAAAAAAATGCAATGAAATAAATAAAAAATCCTCTCATGCGCAGGAAGTGGTGCTTGTTATGTCTCTAAGTTTGTCTGAGATGCAGGGGGTGGAAAGGGGATTGCAAAAGATGGTGATGAAACAGGCAACAGTGTTGTGAGGTCAAAGAGTCCTCAGATCCCATAAATAAGACTCCGTGTTGAATTTTCTTTCTAAAACTTTTAAGACAAGATTTAGGAAGGTAAAAAAAGTGCTCCTTGTCCCCCAGCTCGGCTGAGTTGGATGGTGTTTTAAGCTAACCAAACATACACGGTTTGACAAGCTTGAATGCTTTTATCCCTGTTGTTGGTTTAGCTAACACTTTCATCAAGTAAGGATTACAAAAAGGGATTCCTGTAATGAGGAGAAGGCCCGGTAATGGACACGGTAGCCTTTTGGACATCTTTTCCTATCCTCTCCTTGACAGGCATTTCCAGAAATCCATACAAAAAAATAAATAGGTGTGGAGAAAAGATGAACAAAGTACAGGACACTGCCAGAAAGCTAATATTCTGAAAGCGGTGTCATATAATTTCATCAGCCTTTTAAGAAAAAAAACATGTCGTGCCAGTTCTTGCAGCAGCAGGAGATGAGTGACACTACTGAGCACAAGAAACCTGTGAAATCGTCACTCTGGTCCATGACTAGCCTTGTGAGGCAGCGAGATATTTGCAAGAACTCATCTTGCTGGGCCTTCAAACGAAACCATTTGGCTTTCTGACCAATCGGCGTCTCGTATGGTCCCGCCGCCGCGGAACAATAGACGCCGACGGACAGATGGTTCATCCAATCACCTGCCAAGCATCGCTTCTGAAAGCGAAAGCGCTTACACGGACGATTTCCCCAGATGGTTGTGTGTAACGAACCAGCTGGCCGCCTCAGGTTAGTCTGCCACAAATCCACGCTGAAGATGTGAGATATAAGGACCTCCAACAGAAAGCAACACAAAGACGTTATAGACCTGCCAGACTCTATAAATCCTGCTGTCATCAGACACTCAACCACGCTCAGGGTGACCCTGACTTATCCAGAGAAGGCGGCAGAAATACTGTAAGCTCCGGTCCGCGGTGGCAGCTGAGCAAAAACATAGTAAAAATGACAAAATATCACTAAAAAGTCGTCCATTACATCTGCCAGGCTCCCAACAGGGTTCAGAACCGATTCGTCGATGGTGATAATGTGTCAGCGTATTATGTATGATGTATGTGTCAGTTTCCTATTATAACTGTTAACTGCATATTTAAATGTGGTTCTTTAACTTTATTTTTAATTGATGATAGAAAATTAGAAGAGAAACGATCTGTCCAATCAGACCGATGTGTTTTCCTTAGGCAAATTGTCCCTGTCCCTTAATTCAAATGTAAATTGCATGGCAATGATGCAGTATTCAAACTATCACTTTTTCTTCTAAATTTACAGTAAAGTTAAGTGGTAGTTTGCCATAAAATTATATCAGGAGCTTTTTAACCACTGGCACTCACCAAGATTCTAAATTTTAAATAGAGTTAGAAAAAGGTCATGGTTTAGGCTAAAATGATCAATGATGGGGCAAACATCCAGTGACATTACCACTTGAACAGCAGTAACCAGTGTCTGGTTAACAGGTTAGCAGAGGTAAAACTCTGCAACTTGTCCAACTTCAGTCGACAGAGCTTATAAATAATATAAATAAAGATGGTCTGAACTGTTTCATCACGTCTGAAACATTGGCATCCATGGTGTCTGTTGTCTGTCTGGTATTCATCTCCAACTTGAATTCACCCTGTAACCTTCCTTCAAGTAGCAGCATTGTGGTTAAGCTCCATCACATGACTCTGGATACCCGGGTGCAGATGACTGTCACCCTCTTTCTTAGCAGCGGAAACGTCTTATTGAGTGGTGGTCCGAGTAAGGCGTCGGAGAGTAGGGAGGGAGCACGAGAAAACGAGAGTCAGGTTATCAGAGAGGAGAGAGGACGTGAGATGGGGGGAGTCAGCTGCAGCTGGAGTGGAGAGGCCTGCCCTTCAATTTATCTTGCTGAAGGGCAGACCTCTCCATCTCCTGTCCTCTCTCCTCTCTGACCACCTGCCTCGCTTCTCTCCCCCTCCCTCCTCCTCTTCAGCTGTCAGGGTTGCTAAGAACTAAAACAGCATCGGTAGATGTTGACCCCGCATACTCTGCTTTTCCGTCCACTGTTTATCCCCTGAAACAGAGGCAGCGGCCCAGCAAACATTATCAGAACCATTTCCACAGTGTCTTTAAGCTTTTTTTCCATGACCCCTCATCCTGTTTTTTTATTATTTATTGTGCTTTTCAAAACATTGTCCACTAAAATATATATATAGTTGCTGTGTCTGTGTTCGTCTGATCGACCTAACACTTGGCAGGTGTATTACTGGGGACCACAGAAAGTCTAGTGTCAGATTTGATGCATTTGAACAGATGATGCTGCAGCAACAACCAGCCTATAAGTTTTGAGCCGTAACTCTCAAGCAACAAGAAGTTGTTGTTTGAGACAACAAAAAGTTTTCTTGGATCCTTTTTTCTGGATCAATTTTCAACGACACATTGATGGTGGTCTTTCCTCTCTTTTAGGAGTTTATTCATGAAACCCTTTTCCATAGACAAAAGCTACATTTTCTTTTAATCAATACCTTGACAAATCCATCCCCTCCAACTTTAGAAACGTACTTTACTTGGACAGTGACAAGTGACTGTCATAAGTTGTAACCCCAAAAATTTGGCATATAGTTTAACTCTCTTAAAAAGGTTTAAAAAACACATGCTATCAATTATTGAAACTTTAGCTGTATCAAATTCAAATGTGTCATTCATTTTTTTTTTCAAAATTCCACATAATTAGGTTTTTTGTAAAAACAAATGACATAAATGGACTTTTAAATGAAACCAACATGAGCACAAAATGTACATTTTTAGGAGACCGGATGACTCGTTCCTAAAACTGTATTTTAAATTTAAAAAAGTTTTTTTAGAGTTTCTCTTCTTACCAACTACTATTTGACACTGACCCTTATGCATATTTTCAGCCTCACCTTTTTATTCAGGCATTTCCATACAAGTATTTTTTTATTATTACTGAAAATCTGAATAAGAAAAGGTGGATGGAATGTGTCAATGACAGCACTGACTGCTAGCACACACATGCATGCTCACACACACACACACACACACACACACACAGTGCTCCCAAATGCTATGTATAAAACACTGTCACTTCCAAGGTCATGGAGCAGCCAATCCTAGGCTGATCTTAATGGTTATTGTCGAGGTTGATTCTCTACAGGGATCATCTCTGTCATCAGGCTTTATCAATCGCTAAAAAAAATGACATCTTATTTTGGCATAAGTTGCCATCACCAGCGGCTCTCTCAGTCGTGCAATCAAATTCACGGTACAAGGAGCAACCCCCAACCCCCACCCCCCCCTCTCCAATCTCTGCTGTCAGGCCCCGTGACTCCCGCCTGAAGCCCACCTGTCACCTCCCCGCCACGACGCCACACGCCATAACCGAGCGCAGCACGCTACCCCGGTCTGATGACAGATACGACCGTGGCGACATCAACGCTGACCACGTCTCGTGGCGTACATCTGCCACGCGTGTCCCCGGGCAAAAAGAACAACATCACGATCGATGATTACCACGGAATCAACCGCTGTCGAGCGGCGGCGGTGGCAGGGAGAGGCGTCCATTAGCATTCCTCCGCCGTAGTGCGCGCACACATCCGAACCATGCGACCGCACATGCATTCACATGAGGCGAGGCTAATACATAATTCATAGTAATATAGTAAATGATGTATAGTTCCGGGGCTGCTCCCGACAATATGCAATAATGGAGCTATAGTCACTGACAAATCTGCACATAAACAAATGATCAGGATCGTCATGAATAGAATGTATGACACTGCAGGCGTCCTGACATCTGTAGGCTGGCAGATGTAAGAGATGATTTGGCGCGGGGGTAATTACATTGATGTCATAAGAGAGAGATTGCTGCGAGTGTGTGGGGGTGCAAATTTGAACTGAACCACACGCCGTTTCATTCATGTTGGTGAAGTAACGTGATTGTAGCCTTAGGAGTTTTTATTAACCCTCGCACAGTTTTTCCTCAGCTAATCCAGCCTCATATTTCAGACTCAGTGGAGAACCCTTCCTCATTCATTCCATTTGTGTAAGGCAACCATTCATAGAGCGTTGCTTGCTGCAGCGATGTTTCATCAAGTGGTGGAACGAAGACCCGTTCATTTCTAATAAATATATGATAAAACATATGAAGGGGTCTCTATCCTCAGAGTAACACAGAATGTTCACATTTATTGATGCCAGAATGGGAAACAACACATGCTGAAATGCTGCAGTGGACCCGGCTCGGCTGACAGATCTGATATGAATCGTTCTAACGTGGGTTGAACACGCATGCTTTCTCTGACATGACAGTCAATATCATCGATTTCACAACAATAAGTCTTAACGTCAAAGAACCGGTGCCTTTTTTCTGGCTTATCTTCCCCTTGTACAAAAGGAGGCCTTGTATTTTTTTTTAAGACGTTCCTGCTGAGACACCTTTTAAGCTCCAGTGGCATTGATGTCCACCCCATAAAGATAAGAGCATCACAGGACCCAGATTACATTTGTTACATATCAAGAACTTCTTGCAATACCAGACACTATCCCAATGGATTTTCTGAATGCAGAAACATGACATGACATCAAGAACACGCCTCGCTGGGAGTGTTGCTCTGACTGCTGAGTCTGCTTGGTATATAACAAAAAAACTGTGTTTAACTCACGAACCCACAAAATGCAAAATCTAACCCCCTGCGCTGATGATCGTTATTGCTGCCGATTAAAACTTGTGATCGCAGTAATCCCGTCTTCCCGCTGTAATGCACCGTGCTTTTTCACTCTGAGAGATTATCCCAACATTTAGGGAGACTCTGGTGGGGCGGGAGAGATTCGGATTACTCCCAATTGCGAGACCCCTTACAATGACTTGTGTCCTCTCGCCCTCGCATTTTTACATCTCCCCACAACTGATAGCGTGAGAGAGGAGATAGCAAATGAATGTTATTAGAGGACAGAGAGCGGGAGCTGCGGCTCCAGAGGACAGATTAGTAGCGTTGCCGGGTCACTCCTGCACTTGGATATTAGAAATGCAAGGCCTCAGTGGGGAAAATGAAAGCGAAGCATAATCTCCCGAGTCAGATCGCTTAAGAACTTCCAGACCACAAGTTTGGGAAACAATAGGAAGGGCTCGGTGTTCGTTCTGGCTAATGACCGTAATCAATCATTTATCATATACCGAATCAAAGACTGCGTGCTGTTCGGATCCGAAGCAATTTGCTTTAAGACGCTTTAGCCACCAGAAACAATTGGCGGGGAGCTGATGCTGGGAAAAGAGCCGGCCAGATACAGCCCAAAGCTCCGTTTCAGCAAAGAAATTATTTTCATTCTCCAACACAAATGGATATCCTCTATATGTAAAACATGCTGGCTGCGCCCCGACCCTGCTTGAGCATTATTTTAGGGATCGATTCTTTTGACTCTTTTGTTACTCGTTCTTCTTATCTTACCGAGGACCAAGTTAGAAACCAATTTCCTTGTAATGTGATGGGACATTTTTTTTTCTTTTTTTACATAAATTTCAAATCACTTCCTGAGTACTAAGATGTTGAATAAAAGCACAGATAAATCAAATATTCAGAGCATCCTTATAACACAGCCCTTCCTCTAACCTCTGCAGGAGTTACTGCAGGGCCCACCTCAAAAGTTTTTATGTCTTTGGTGTTTTATCTGTATCTACATGATGTTGTTTAAGCTCTCAATGCACATGGGCAAGATTTGAGGAGTTCAGTTTGTCTAAAGCTAGGCAGCACAAGGGACCAAAACCCTGATTTCCAGCATCAACGCCCAAAATTCACCCCTATCACCTCCTCATAACAACAAGCAGAACTTCCTACGCACACATTTGCTGCAGGATAAAAAAGACAATTCAAGGTCGGGCAGTCTTTGAAAGAAGGAAAAAAAAATCACCATCATTTGCAAGTTCACTTTCCTGACATGAAAACCTTATTTAAACTATCAAGATTATTTCCTCAGCTTCTCTCAGGGTTGGAAGTCAATCAGATTCATACCCACTTGAATAAATAAGGACTGAATATGCGATACACCCAGTACCTTGGCAGTAAAGATGAGAGCATTATGCAATGACCAATCGTCGAGGTAAACCAGTGTGATGATTTAATCTGACCAGCACATTTTTGTAAAACTAAATTAATAAATGTAATATTTGTGCACTTATTGCATTGCATCAGCACCCTGTGTTACCTTTGCAGACTATTTCCAGAAAGGGCTTTGAGCTGGGATATTCATGCACTGCCAGTAGAGCATTTTATCTATTTTTTTTGTTTTATTCTTTTTTTTTTTTGTCAGTGGATCATTTTTAGATTCAACAAAGAAGAGTTCATGTGAGCAGTTACACGAAAAGCTGCAGCTCCACAGCGTAGAGAACAACTTGACTTTACCTTGTGTGGAAAAAAAAAATACTCATACCGTGTGCAGTATGAAAATGCACTAGCAATTATTTTTGACTGACTTCTCATTAAAACATTAGTATCTGTTACGCTCTCCACTGTTTTTCTGAAGGAATATTTTGCTGCATTATTAAGACACACTTGTGTCTCCCAGGGCAGAAATCCTAATGATTACCTTAATGTGGCAATGCTTACTTTCTATAGTCAAATACTTTCATGTTATTATTTTTTATGAGTGTGAACAAAACCTGTAAAGAATTTAATTAACTTATGTCAACACTGCAGATGGACATCGCCTCAAATATAATCACCACTTGGACACGTTCAAACTAGTGAGCAGGGGAGACACTAAAAAAGAAAAGGTCAAATGACTTTTGCATGATTGGCATTGTTTCTGCCTCCACCAAGATAGAGCAATTATTCTCACATCAAGCAATTCGAACACACACCACTGCATGATTAATTATCTGCAGTTCTGGGGTTGATACGGAACTTTATGATGATGAGGAATATGAGGAGATAGAACTTTTAAAAATCTGAAGAAAATAATCATCTCTTTCTTCTGTGAAGAGCTGCGCTAATGGCTTGGACAAGTTTGCATAATGGAATCCCTTTTTGTATCTGGCACAGGCGAGAGAAAACAGTGAGACCTGACAAAGATACAACTTCTGGTGATCATTATTTGGCGTTAACAGGAGCGAATTTCCATTGATAAAGCAAAATTATGCATTAGTGATTTTTTCAGATTTTTTTCCCCAAAATTATTATTATAGCATTCATTAGAATGACATCGATAGTCTTTCTTACTGTCTCTAGGTTATTAAATTATCTTATTAAATCCATCCTAGTGGCAACTATAGAGACTTGAGTGACTTGAATAGATTCCTCTACAGTGATGGCAGAACTCTGCTTGGAGAATGGTTTTCTTTTACTATAGATGAGTATAAAAGTACTGAGCATTGTGCAGTAATTATTAGGGGCATACTTAATTACCAGATATGTAAGTCATCAGAACGACCAGTGTGTTGTTGTGAGTGTTCACTTACTTTCTTCCTGTCTCCTGGCTTTCTGAACGTGTCACACTAACTATAATTTATACATAGCAGAAAGTGCTCTATAATTTCAGAGGCCCGTAATAAGTGCATCCTGGTTATTGTTATTATAGAAATACTGAGAAATACACCGACTTGACCATTGTGAGCATCCAGCATGAAACAGGAAGAGAGAATGAGCGTCATCAATCATGTTGGTTGCTTTGCACGGAGATGCCGGGAAGTGGTCTGACCAGAGTAGCTCTTTGTTCAGTGTGTCGTGGGACAAAGAATCAAAAAAAAGCAAGCAAAGCATAAAAGCAAAGGGGGTGGGAGCGATTGTTCAGGTGAGCATTTCATGCCAATAAATTATAAATATTTTTATTCCAAATGTTTTATTTTTTATTTTATTTGATGAGTTATTTCTAGCTTTGTGTCATTCAGCAGCAGCTGGTTCCGAGTAACAGAAACAACTTCGCACCAGGCAATAAAATGTATTACTATGTAGCAAATAGGCTCTAGCGTGGTCTGTTTTCACGCCTGCAAACTAACCAAAACAGAAATTTCATCAATGTTTATCTTCGAACAGGAACGGAAATAATCAGCATCCCATCCAATGTTGCATGTTGATCTGCTTGATTTAGTGCACCTTGAGTGGGACTGATGCTTTCACACCAATGAAAATGAACCAAACGAAGCAACTTTGTTTGTAATGAACCTCTTGGTGCGGCCCACCTGCTGTTGATGTAAAAGTGCCATTAGAGTAGTTCAGATTGTTATTAAATAATCTGCCTCGCATCAACAAAGTAAATCTACATATTCTCCCAAATGTTCCCCAAAATCGCTATTCCTTCAAATTGATGGTTCTAGCAGTAGTTGCTGCTTAAGCTTGAGCAAACCCTCACACCTGAAGGACCTGTGGACTTGAATGGTCCCCCACTGCAGATGCTCTTATTCTTCCTCCATGGGCATATGATTAAAAACATACATTTTGATACGTCTTGATCCCTGAACCCAATAAAGTCTTTTTTAGTCTTTCCCAGTTAAAGTTTTTCCAACTCTTATCCCCTTTTGGAGTGTCTTCAAAATGCAGTTGTGCCTTGTGGTTTACATATTGAATATAGTGATAATGTTTATATGCTGTATAACAAATTGATGTATTTTTTGCTTCTGATTTCTGTCCAGATCAACCTTTGAAATATAATTTGACAGTTCATGATTTAAAATAGGTTTAATAATGCTGGTATGTAAGGAAGCAGTAGTACAGCAATCAATAATTGTAGCTTCACTTGAACAACAAGTACCTATATGTGGTAATTCTTTTAGTATGTACCTAGGCACTTGTTAAATAAAAAATCCTCATGGTTTACACAGACTGTATTATCGGGGCCTTTTTTCTTAATAATTGTAGATTAGAATCATAGTTTACTGTAACATCATATAAGACATGGCCCAGAGCCAGGATTATTTTCAAAGAGTTGGTTACTCATTATATTTGTCCTTTGAATCCCAAACTAACTTTTTCATTATTTCTTTCTTGCTAGGAAGACTAATTTGATGCATACAACCTGGGTTCTGCTCATACCCGTAAACAGGGGATGAGTGAAAAATCACACTGGGGAATTATGCATGTGTAATACTGTGAATTTTTGACAACAGTTGGGAAGTTTGGATCCGCTAGCTCCTGGAAAACTCCATATATTTCCATCTACATATCACCTCCATCATACTTAATATGACCTGTGGGAATATTCAGATTCAGTGAGAAGAACATATGCGTATCTTTTAAAAGGATGGAGAGCAGATGGCAGGGATGTATACATTTAGTGAATATTTATAAGACTGTGGAAGAAAAACTGAAAAGTTGCTGTAAGGGAGAAAAAATTCTGTATCTAAACAGACCCTATAATCTGGTCCCACTTTGTACTTATAAGAAATCCATTATAAAATATTCATGAGATGGTTTGGAAACTTTTCTGCAATTTTTCAGGAAGTGGTCAAACAGTCCATTGTTCACCTCTTAATGATTAAAGAGCTATACCTAAAAACGACAACGCAAGTATTCTCCAGGAGGTTTATTTACCTTATAAACAGGTAGGGGGCATATAATAAACTGAATAAGCATTTTAAACATGGTGTTGCCTTATCAAACAACTTTTAGTGTGGTTTTCTGCATTATTAAGTCTGTTATTTAGGACAATGGCATATATCCAATAGAATTTTAAGACAGGAAATGTCCTTATTTTTGAGTTTTTTTTTTATATCAAACAAATAGGTACTAGTAAAAAGGCAAGATGAGCTGGTAAGACAAAAGAGTGTTTACATCAACTAATACCTACCAATTGATAAAATCATTGCAATTTACATAGATAGGGCCTATGCACCAAGCCTACTCCCTACAGCTATGAAATAGCCTCAGAGTGAACATGCGTCTTGAGGAATGGTGTGCTGTTACTTTTTTTTCCACAAAATACCCATTTTTGTAAAAAATGCATTCGATTTCTCATAGGGAAAAAAAGAAACAATGTAAAAGAACATACAAGACTGGCTAAAGTTTTTGTTTTTGTAGTTTTTAGACATTTCTGGAGAAGCTCATTATAACATACACACTCTGGCAGTAGCCCTCTGAGCCCTTTCAGACTTTCCCTAGAGGAAATTTTCTAGTTAATATGAGTTCATATATGTTTTTAATAATGCTTCTATTACTTATAGACTCTGTCTATATTCACAGCGAAATGACAAATGTTGTGTGTCAGTGTATCTCACTTGTGAAGCAAAAGAAGTACAGTTAAAAAGATAAATATATTGTATATGAGTGCTGGGTGGTGTAAAGTGAGCTAATTAAAACAAATGAAGGAAAACTTTGATGGTATCTGAGCCACAGACGGGTATTCAGTATGTTTGCAAAACTCTAAACTAGCCAAAACATTGAAGGGAAAATACAAATACAAACACATGCACTTATAGGTTTATTTATTGTAGACTACAGTTCTTATTATTAATATTTATATCTATATATATGATTATTATTGAAATTTGGCCGAATGGTTGACTAAATACACCAACAAGTGTACTTCTACACATGTTATTAACATTATATATGTTAATAACATGTATATATATATATATATATATATATATAGTAAACAAATATATATGTTTATATATAATAAACATATACATATAATAAACAACTTTCTGTTCATGTTCATGACAGCAACACATCTGCCTAAAGAAACAATATGACAGTGCCTGTGTGACACTGACCACATTTGCTTTATTTTTCAGCCCCAGAGGTTGCCTCTTGGACTCAAAGTCGCAACGCCTATTGGAATTTGATTGTCTGAGTAGTATGACATGAGATGATTTATAACACAATTGATCTGTGAGGTTTCCTCAGCCGCTAAACCGGCGCGGTTAAAAAAAGGCCCGAAAAAAGCTCTGTGCCGGTTACATGAAAACGCTCTGTTGAATTGCCATAATCCCCAATAACTTAGCGGTTGGATTGTTCGCTCACTCAACACTTGAAACTGCGCTTCCTCAAATTCAGAGCGATACACCTGTCAATTGTGTAGTCGATTGGACGATATACGAAGGACAAACATCCATAAATACATACATGCATACATCTCCAGGCCGAGAGTCTTATTTATAGTTAAATGTGAATGCCTCATTCTCACTGCATATATACAGTATAATTCATTTCCATATTCATGTATACATAATTCACCATGGCTCTTTGTTCTTATTGACAGAATGGATTTGTCTTTGACTGGGTTTGACTTTGTGCCTGCTGCTGGAGCCAAATCCCAGAGCTCTCCTTAGTCTCCTCACGAGACGGTAACTAATGGAACATTTAAATATTTATGTGTTGAAACTTGTTTACTTCCCTCTGTCTGGCATCGGGCTGGGTGAACGAGGGGGAAAGCCGACTCTCAAGTCTGGTTCTCTTTGAGCAATGTCCTTTCCTCCCGTGTTCGACTACTTCCCTCACTTATCAGAGTTGGTGAATTAATGAAGGTGAAGACAAGAGGAGCATTTTCAAGGACCCAACCACGCAGAGACAAATGGAGCCATGCATTATTTTGTAATTATTGTTTTCTGTCACCCGCTTGTGGCTTTGTCCTCCACTTTTCCACATCTGAATTTAAAAAAAACAAACAAGAAAAAAATGGGTGACTGTGGGTTAACAGGTTGCCTATGAAAAGAGACACAGATAAAAGCAAAGCATGCAACGTTATGGTGGTATAACATGTCCATTCCCAATACAATGCTGAAATATATAAACATTGGTTTGTGCATGTGGAGGATATTTTTTTTCAGCAACCTCCAGAGAGCTACGACTATTTGCAAGAGAACAATCAACGAGGGGAAAATTCCCCTATGATTGGATTTCTATTAAAACTAAAACACTCATAAAATGGAAATCACACATGGAAATTATTACAAAACAAACACACTCCACATACGCTACTCTAGGAGTGCTCCAGTCTGTATAATATTACATAATAAAACTATAAAGTTGTAGTTAGGACAGTAAATTGTGAGAGACTGACAAAGGTTGGTCATTTTTACTCATGAAGTGGAATTTGTTGCTCAAATGTAGTCAAGAATTTTCTCTCTGAAGCACCCGGAGGCCAATGATAAATATGTACATTTCCAATTTTCTGCACTCTGATTGTTTCTGTGTTTATCTAGAGGCACAGGCTCCTCCTGGGCTGCAGCCACACACTCTTAATAACAGGACCAAACAAGCACAAAATGAAGCCCCTCCATTTTAATTTAAACGGAATATTGAATGGAACGTGGATCTAACAAATCCCAGACAGGACACGGAATCTACAGCATGTGCACCTGTACAATAGTCCACATAAAGCGCGCTGGAATGCAGGGAATACTCACTTTTTTATAATGGACGTTACAATGAGTGATTATGTTTTAAAAATGTAGCAGTGGAGCATTAACATCGCCTCATGGTGAAACATTTCAGAATGAGTTATAGCACCTGTGCTATACACTTACACAGCCTGTGCTTTAAAATATAATGTGTGATGCTTTCAATCCAAATTAAACTGGGCACGCACATGACACCATTCATCTGTCATCTCATGCACACACATGCTCATGCCACGCAAACTCTTTTACTATCTAAAAATCTAATTAAAGTGTCAGTCTTCCTGTATCTGTTATAGAAGAACACCATAAGTTGTGAATAAGTTACAATAAATTGTCATGAAGGATGTAAACGCAATTTACAACTCTACATAGTGCCGCAATGGTGAAAATATCTACAGGCTACTTTTAAAATTTGCACCACACCACATTTTCATGTTTGCAACATTTTGGAGCCTAATTATCTTAAAATAGAGCGGTCAGATTATTCTTAGTGCAGTATTCACATTTTATAATTTTGAAAACATTATTGATTAATTGCTTTAATCTATACTTTTATATATAGTTGATTTGTCTTGACCACTAAAGCTAGATATTCAATACTCTTTTCTCCCATGTTCTCATGATGCATATTATACATTAGTACATATGCTGAAATGCTGCTTGAAATTCCTTCTATGAAAAGTGCATTAATTGCTACAAATTGGTGTCTAATGACATAGAATACACTCAAATTGCATCTGCATTAGTATTTAATGTCTGAAAGCAGAGATTAGGTCCATCAGCAAATGGACTTTAAATGTCCATTAAAACTTCATTACAATTCAATTCTATTCCTATAAATGTAAGATGACTGAAGGAAGTAAAGCTGCATGGCTACAGAAAGAACCTTGATTGGTGCATGCTCTCAGGATAACAACTGACCTGTGGGTGGCCATCCTGCCTATTGAGCATAAACATATAAACATTGCAAAGTGATCCCGTTTTGTTATTGGGACCAAGTATATGAGCTGCAAAAATAATAAAAATTGTCAATCAAGGCTGAAAACGGATAGGAGAGAGAATCGGTAGCTTCACCGAAGCATGAAAGCATATTCGTCATACAGGGGCAATTTTCTGCATAACCACTGTGGCCGGGTGCACCTGGAAATGTGCAGCTGATTGGATTCCTGCAGGTAATGAGCGCAACTTGTCGGGGAAGGCGTGTGAAAAAGAAGTGATCCCCGTTAAACCTGCTAAAAGCAAGCGAGGAGAGCTGGTGAAAAAAAAAGTGTATTATTGTGGGGGAAAAAAAGGCACTACCTCATCAGTCAGCACTTTAAAAAGAAAATAAAACTTCTTTTGTATTTCTTTAGTCTGATATTCTCTCATTATATACTACCAAAAGTTACCTTTGCTTTATTATACTGTATATGTGCCTATGTGTGAATACATGCACTATGTGTATACAGTATATGCACATATTTGCCTCTTTGTTTTATTGCTGTTGTATAATATGATGCCTCATCTGGCAATAGTTTTCCTTCTATAACACATTATGAGCTGAGGATCTGCAGTGTGTAAATTGTCTTAATCTCTGACAGTGTGAGAAACGCCAAGATAAGAGTATGAGTAGGTGTTCAGTCCACTCTTCTTCAATGATATAAAAATGTACTGAAGGCCTCTAAACCAGGAAAGCAAGCACAGGCCTCTGCAAATAGAACAGCCAACATTGTTGTCCTATACTTAATGAGTGCACACACTACTAATTTTAATCACTGCTGTCTGTGATTGTTGTTGACATACAAGGTAAATTTGATCCAATTAATCCAATTAATTTCCAAGTAATCTGGTTAGTGGTGGGTCTTGTAATTTGTGTGTCTAATAAGTCATTTTGAAGAAGCAACACTTAGAGTGAATAGGTCAACAATGTGGCAAAAAGAAGGAAAGAAAGGCCAATGTTATGGGAGAGTTTACAAGGAGCAAAAACATCTGTTTGGTGTATGGGAGGTAACTTAAAAATAAGCCCTTAATACAATTATTTGATAGTCATCAAGTATTAAGAGTTTAAGTGAAATTGGAAAAAATGATAGTATATATATATATATATATATATATATATATATATATATATATATATATATATATATATATATATATATATATATATATATATATATATATATTGTCTCTCATATCCAGTGTATTTTGTAGTGGTGGCCAATTGGTGCCTCCTTTATGTGTAATACAGTAGGTTTTAATGTTCCATGCTTATGTACTGTTGTAATCCTGAAGTTTTTATCACTAGGTTTGTTTTACTACTGGATGTACAAATTGGAAAGCACTAAAGCAAATCACATTTTTATTAGCAAATATTAGCTTACAAATAATTAGCCATTAGTATTCAAACGATAGCTTTGAGGTAACACAAGTTGGAGTTTAAAACCCTTTAGCTCATACAGGAAATAAATTCAAAGGCCTCACAGTTCCTCATTTGTTCTTCCAGAAGACCAAAACGTCTGCTTGGTCTCCCCTCTCACCTCACTACAGGAGAAAGTTAGAAAAAAAAAATAAAGTATGTCTTGAGTGCCTCTCTACCCACTGTTACTCTGCTTCAGATGCAAATCATAGTCCAAATGCAGTCGCCTTACTAATACAGTACTAATGTGGGAAACATGATATTGTGGGATATCAGGAGAAACATCTCTGACTGTATCTCTGGCTGAGATACTTTTATCTTTGTCTGATGTCAAGGTCAACCATTGCACAGTGCTCAATATCGCTACCACAGCTCCCAGACTATTTATCTACACATGCAGCTGATCTGTAAGCTTTAACCAGCCTTTTAGCTGAAAGAAAAAGTAATTAAAGATAACCCTACAAACCACAAACCAACATCACCCCTAACTGCTCTTGGATCGCTCACAGGGTCAAATGAAGCACAGACAGAGCTGTGCTGATAAAAGCAAAGGGACGACGCATATTTCTATATAATATCTTTGTTTCTTTTCACGTAGGTAAATGCATGTTCCCCCAAAGGGAAAACAGATGGCTTAGGTGCTGATGGGGGTGACAAATCATATTGTATTTTAACTTTTCTAGGTATCATTATGAAACTGTTCAGATGCTTCAAGTATGATTGTAAATGGGTAATTTTTTCCCTGCATAATAGCCTATAAGGCAGATAATGCTTGACATCCAGCCCAGAAATAAAAATTAAAGTTTAAATACTTACTCAACAGTCTAAACAAACAGTTGAACATGGCTCTGAACAAGACATGGAAAAGATGGAGGAGGAGAAGCAGGAAGAGGAGGAGGAGAGAGCAGGAACCAGCACACATCCAATTAGGATATTGTTTTGTGGCTGTGAAGTAAATCGGAGCGCACAGGTCGCTCAGCCGACATAATCACAACTCATCAACAGCCAAGGATGTTCGTTTTTTAAACCAAATGACTGTTCTAAACGCGTTGATTATCATGCATCCTTGGGGTTGCCTCGTCATTGTCTCTGCTGGATTTTGTGTCTCACTCACAATGCTCTGCAAAAAGAACATTTTTTTTTTCGAAATTATATCCCATGCCTAGGGAAATGTGGAATATAGAAATAAACACCAAATGGTTTTACTTAAGCTGCATATTACATAAGTGATATGTGGAATATGCTTGAGCACACAATATTAAATATGTATTAAATTGAAATACACTAATATTCAATATCATAGCAGTAGTTGTAAATAAGTGTGGCACTGTGGTGCAGTGGGTAGCGCTATTGCCTTACAGCAAGAAGGTCACAGGTTCAAGGACCTTTCATGTACAGAGTTTGCATGCACAGAAAATGACAAAGTCAAAATAATCCAGCATTTTAGGCATAACTAACTTGTGCCAGAGCTAAGTGTCTGCTTCCTACATATTAGAGCCATTGCCAATTTTCTATGGTTAGATAATCTTGTGTATAACACACACCTTTGTCTGCCTGTTTCCTGTTGTCCTCCTGACCTGCCCTTCATATTCTGGCTCTCTCTCTTGTACCAAAGTGCCTTTGTTGTGAAAGTACATATAAAATACATAAATACATATTAACACGGGGCCGGTAGCTGTTTCAAAATGTTGCAGTCGGAGTGAACTGCATGGGACTATGGAAAACTTTCTGGAATCACTCTAAGGTAAACTGAGCTTGTAATATATATATATATATATATATATATATATATATATATATATATATATATATATATATATATATATATATATATATATATATATATAGTGTGTATATTTATTTATACAGCTGTACTTGAAATGCACTTCCTGTATACAGAACGTGATAAAGTTGATAAAGTGACCTCTACAGTGCCCTCCCAGTGTGGACTGAATGTGCTGCTCCGTCTCTCCGCCACTCACTGAATAGAGTAAACATAGAAATAGGGTTTTCTCTCGCTTGCGGGATAGTACATGTTTGTCGTTAGTTTGTCACTATGTACTTTTTTTTTTTTTTTAAATAGGTCAGTGAAGGGGTCCACAGAGTTTCTAAATCTATTGTCAAAATTGCTAAGTTGGCAAGACTGCTCCGCGAGGCAGAAGCTCACTGGGAAAGAAACACGAGTAACAAAACCACGGGCCAGCTGTTAGAGTTGAAGTTGTATTGCCTCTAAGAGTGATGGAAAGCTAAGTGATTTTTCCATTATGGCTGCTGCTTGACGCTTTTCACTGAATTCTGAAGTCCAAGTACACTTGTAATGCTCTGCTATTTCATAAAGTGCGACAGAATTTCTTCTTCTCGCTCCTCTTTATCAGAGCAGAATTGCAAAATTGCCACAACGTTGTGCACAAACCGAAGAGGATGTAGATGAAGCCAAGTGCAGAAAACAGAATAAAATATTCCAATACAATATAAATCTTGCTATACATGGGATGGGATATATGTACCACATAATGATGATATATGGCTGTGTAAGAGGATCTGACGACAAATTTTCTTTGAAGAGACACGGTGAAGCTACTGCATATGTGTGTGTGCATGCATGTGTGTGTGTGTGTGTGTGTGTGAGGCTAATGTGTCCAGACACCTTGCGGGTCCCAAAGTGACTCTTGCAGTAACAGATCAATCAGAGCTGGCTGAGTAGACAAGCTCCCCACGCCTCCATTGTGATACCATTATCTTCCATTTAGGAAGCAAAAGTCATATTGATTCTTTCTATTATGTCACTGCAAATTTGCCTCTATTTTGCTCTTTCGAGGTTCTCTGTTTGCCTGTCAGGTAAAAGCAGAAAGCTATAGAATTCAGAGGCGTTAACACAAAGGAAATGGCTTTTAGTGCCACAAAAAAAATTTTAAAGTACACCAGCATTGCTCATGATATAATACTGACTTGTTATTTGTCTTGATTATTGAACAGGGTATTGTATGTACTACATGTACAAGGCCACTACGCATGAACTAGCTTTTTTCTCATTGAATAGCTATCAGAGGTAAGAAGGTAAGTCTGACAAGTTTTTTTTTTTTTTTTTTTTTAATTTTTGATAAGGATCCTTTTCAGTCAGGTTCTGAGAAGATGTACTGAGCAGAATATTACATGAATGTAGTTGACATTATATATTTATCACGACTCTAACAGCAACAGAAAAAGACTCAATCCCTAACTGAAATATAATGAGGGGTCAGAGCCTACTTCCTACAGCCTATGAAATAGCTGAAGGGAATAGTCCAGTGTCAATCTTCGAACCCTATTGTTATCCCATAGATATTATCTTATTTCTCTTCCAGACAGATTTTGGCACCTAACTCATACTACAGCTTTGAAAGGACACAATCAAATTACTTCAAAATGTGTGTCTTGATCAGGAATGGTGTGCTATTTCTTTTGTCTGCAAAATAGACTTCTTCTGCAACATAAGACATAAGAAAAACTTATGTTGCACTGTTTTTAACTGCTGCCTAATGCTCAGGCATACTTTCACCTAGAAACTGCATTATACTTTAAACTGTAAACCCATGTGTTGTATATTAATGTATTATTCCACATGTTGATAGGTAAGATAGTTTTTGATAAAGACTGAAAAATGACCATAATAATTTTTGCAGAAATTTTGAGTTTATATTGCAATGATGGTAGTTTGGTGGGTGACATTATCAATGGACCTCTGTTTTAACCTTGCCAGTGTCTCCAAAATATTTACTTACTTAGAAACACCCATTCACACCAAAACTTTAGTGAAGCCCTTACAGCGATAATGGTCCATGAAATTTTTTGTTAGAGCTACCATTTTGTCAGTCGAAACTCAAATGGGAGACCAGTGCAGAGGGAGAAAAATGCAGTCTTTATTTCCACATTTCTGTCTACCCCTACCTGCAGCCAAGCCATAATTGGCAATCAGCTCAAGTTTCCATGGTAACCTATGAGGCTCAGGCCACAGCATCTTAAGGTTTATAACCAAACACCTGGTGCTCTTTAACATGTTGCTGAATAAATTCTTGGGGAGAAATTGTTTGTTGTAGGTGTGCACCTTGTATATAATATAAATTTACTAGTATTATTTATTTAATATCTCTGTAGAAGCTAATTATAATACACACACACACACACACACACACACACACAAACAGTCTGGCAGTAGCCTCCAGAACCCTTTGAGAATTTCCCCAGAGGAAGTTTTCCAAGTATCACTCATAGCAACAGTTTTATGTACAAAAACTAATGATATAATAGATATTTAATTATTTTTCTAAGCAGTTACAAAGCTGCCGTCAATGACTATTTCATTTTTATGTCTCGGTTTATTACCTATTTACCAGTATTCTTATATTTTATACAGTGCAAGTTTTTTGAAGCCATTATTTATGCCAACAGATTTGAAACGCTGACAGCGAAATGTCACTGTGGAAACAAGACAAACAACGGTGATTATTCACTGGGAACTATCCAGCAATTATTCGCTCCCCTGTAGTATTAAGTTGCAGTTATCTGCTCTACATTTATACCTAATGCTACACTAGTTCTGCTCATGCAGGGCTCTGTCCTTCTTTCTGTGACTCACTGATCCCACATCTCTTCTCCCAGAACCACTGGTTACTTCGCTTATGTTACATGTTGTCAAAGTTGCATTCTATGAAGAGGGAAAACAATGGGGCTGCTGTTCATTTATGTGCTAAGAACTGTCTTGACAAGACGTATTCTAGATGTAAAACTGAGTTTGTCCACGGGCTTTACATCGCTCATACACCGCTGAGCGTGTGACAGGAGCTGATTGACTATCGCTTATGGCAAAGCAAGGCTGACACAATGGCTGTCAGCCTTATATAGGTTTTACAGTAGGGTTGAATGAATGGTTTTATTATAAATCAAGTCAGGTATTTCACTGAAGACAACTAACACACAAAAACCATCTCCTTTCTGCTCTGTCAGCTGAGTGTCTTATTGTACAACCCATGGAGATAGTCGTGTTGCTAATAGTGGAGTCACACTGCTGGTGTACAGTACTCATCGTTGCTCATTTAAATGGGCTGATATCACTCCACCGACATATCCGAAAAGATAAATTGAAAAGGAAAGGAACGAGAGAGAGCCGCACAGCTTCTGGGATGAGTGCTCATGTTGAGGACCTTTGGACAGAATGTTATCATTGATTGGCAATTTGTAAACAGCGGGGGTGCTTTTATCAAAATGCCCAGTGTCCTCTGTGCAGTAGAGCGTGGATCAGTGAAGAACCGAGACCCAGTGGGGCTGGAGAAGTGATGGAGGGTAGCTGTGCTGCCACCGAGGGAGGTGGAGGAGGAGAAGAAGGATGACAGAACAGAGAGGCACAGGGGGGTCAAGGTTATACTGTCCTTGCAGCACTGCAGGGTCGTTGAACGCCTTTTATAAACTCAAGATTATTGAATCCTCCCACTGAATTAGAAGCACTGCAATGGTCATTGATTATTATACGGCTATTGTGAGATGGTGAATTACAGCTGGCTGCTTTTTGTTGTCACTGAACATAACATGACCTGCACCGCTTATATACTTACTACTTATACCTCCTATATGTAAGATGAAGTGCTATAAGTTTTCAATGGTATCAAAACATTTTCTTTAACAGTACAAAAAAGGGATAAGACCATTGTTTTATTAGCATAGTAATGGTTATATATGGTTATATATGTATTGTAATGATAATAAATGAAGTAGAAATTAGTAGCCATTCAGACTGTTGGTGTTATTTTTGTAGTTGTTGTTTGACCCAATAAACCCCTTTTTTAATTCTACATAAACACATGCCACGTCTCACTCTGTTAATACTTCACAAACATGCAAGTACATTAAAGTTCAAGCGACATTAGCGATGCACACATTTTTCTGCATGTACTTCTATGTGTAAATCGAGGATACTATATATAACAGTTAAAGATGTAAACAGGGGGAGACAGCAGGGGACCGACTGGATAAACCGGGATCAGGCTGAGCAACAGACGGCGTCACAGACAAAGAGCCTCACTGCACATCAGGCACCCCAGCGAGTACACAACATGTTTGGCTTTGCAAATCACTTTCGTTTAGTCACGTTTGACAAGCCAACATGACTGACTGTGATTGTTTTGATAACTTAGGGGCAGCATGACCTTTATGCAATCATCTTGTGAGAAGGATTTTTCATTTGATAGCCAGGAAAAAAAAAACAAAAAGCAAAGAAAAACCAAAAAACACCTTTCTCCGAGTTATCGCCGTTGCTCGAAACAGTTTTCTGCAAAACACCAACACCTTAATTATAACCGTTCATTTTTACATTATCCTTGTTTAAGCATACCATGATCACTTTTAATTGAAGTCATTTAGTCGTTGCTCTGCTGGAACATTATGCGACTATTGAGATGTTGTTGGTGAGTCAGAGGAATGAATGAGCATATCAGGCAAGTGTGCCCAGCTGTGTACCTGAATGGAAGGTCATAAAGGCAGCTCCATGAATCACCTCAGGAGGGTTCGCCTGCCATACAGACCCATGATTTATCCCGAGCAGAAGAGATCAGCCATGAGAGGAGGTCAGATGCATATAGTTAACAGCTAAGTACACACAAACACACATATAGTGTATTCACCTGTACCTGCCTGTGCAGTGAGCACAAATGAACCTGAAGCCACATGCCTTCAAGAATGCCTAAGTGCACACACGCACACACACACACACACACACGTGCAAAACACACAGACATACACACAAACGTGTCTCCCCCTCCCGCCTCCCCCAAGGTCATTAGCAGCACGGCTATCCTCTTGCTTGCTTATAACCAAGACAAACTGCCAGCAAAAGGCTGATAAGCAACGCTATCCATCTTTGGGGGCATTTGGCGGTGCTAGTTGATTTAAATGGGTGCTAAGCAGTTACAGAGGACAAGGTGGGGCTGAGGTGACTCTCAGGACCAGGGGAGAAATATGCGATAATGCAATTCAAGCGGGAATTCCCTTGCATGGTGTAGGTTGGATTGGAGGCAAAACTCAAATGAAGGCAACATGATTTAAATTGTACAAACTGGATCTGATAGTTTATTTTAACTTACCTGACCTGTTGCCATGTTTTTTTTTTTACCATATGGACAAAAGTAAGAATTTTGATTGGGAGTTTGATATGCCTTGATTGATTTTTTTCTTTAATTATTTTAAGTTTCAAATTACTATTCACATTACATCCTTTCGCATATTTGACCTTGTAACATCCAGACCGAAACAAAATTAAGTACAGTATTATGCATATATACAGTGGGGAAAATAAGTATTTGCTGCTATTTTGCTATTTCTCCCACTTAGAAATCATGGAGGGGTCTGAAATTTTCATCGTAGGTGCATGTCCACTGTGAGAGAGATAAACTAAAAAGAAAAATCCAGAAATCACAATGCATGATTTTTTAATGATTTATTTGTGTGATATAGCGGCAAATAGGTATTTGAACACCTGTGTCATCTGTGTGTTAACTAATGTGTTAGAAAATATTTTCTGTTCACACATCCAAAAGACACATTTATATGGAGTGGTGTTCCATAATAATATGATCTTCAAATTCTCTTAAGAAAAACACTTTGCTTTTTTATAGGTTTTTTCCCAGCAATATTCATATTTTTCACTCCGCACACAAATATGAGCGGAAAGATAGAACTGAGGAGTTGAGTGATAACTCTTTGTGAGTTTATCATCACAGGAACATTACACGCAGTCATTTCATCCAATTTAAATATGTAAAATACCGATTTGTGCAGTTTTAACAAACATCTTGATTCTACTTGCTGTGCATTTAAGGCTTGATTTCTAATTCTGCAGAAATTATTGAATGAACACTAGTATTTCACATGAATTATTACTTTAATCTTTTTATGTTACTGTAGTTTGTAAGAATCACTGACATTAGTCCAAAGAAGTTTGATTCAGTATACCTATAATTTATCAGTACATGTACAATTCACACTGTCACTCTTCTGTTGATATTTACATATATATTTACTTGCTTTTTCAGGGAATTTCTTTTGTGTCTCGCTGCCTTCCTCAGTGTATGACATTGTTTATCCTTCTGCAAAACACCATCTTTCATGCTCAAATATAAATTGATCTATGCAAATATTTTCCATGCAGACATAAACAGGCGGTGGACCATGTCACTCAGAAA
This sequence comes from Eupleurogrammus muticus, assembly GCA_036785175.1. Classification (NCBI taxonomy): domain Eukaryota; kingdom Metazoa; phylum Chordata; class Actinopteri; order Scombriformes; family Trichiuridae; genus Eupleurogrammus; species Eupleurogrammus muticus. The sequence goes on along the minus strand of JAYKQN010000020.1, from coordinate 6,224,350 downwards.
CAAAATTGTAGCATTGTCTTCCGATGATACTATTTACAGAAAAGACATCTGCAACAAGGATCCAAAATAGAAGAGGATTTGAGGGATAGGATAGCTCAGAACAGCATGTAATGGGCTTTACATATTAATTGGTTGAATCCAGTCACAGTGCATTAGCACATTTAACTTCTCCGTCAGGTTTCTTCTTGCAGTGCTCCCAGTAGCTCTGGCCATCTCTCCACTTTATTTTTAAGATTCTCGGTTGCTTTTGAAGCCACGTGGACTCGCAACTAGACGAAATGTACTATATCAGAAATAAATACATCAAAATGGGTGAAAACATGAGCATTTTACATTCTAATAGAAACATCTTTTGTGTTTCTTCGCCTTTGAAACAAAAAAAAGATCCTCCGTTCACACTTCCTCGCTCCCCGTCTCCCAGACTCAGAGGAGAAGCCTTCCACAGAACTGATTTAACAAGAGGTTATTAGGCTGGCCAGTGCCCCAGTTAGTGAAGGTGGAAGTGCTGTTGTCAGAGCAGAGGGCCCAGGGCTCTCTGTAGAGGCCAATCCGTGCACTCTTGATCTGTGATCCCTTCAAAGCGGGTCGGATGTTGTCATTCTCCTCTCTGTTTCTCATACTGGCCGAGTCTCTGTGGTGCCTCTTGCAGTAGGTCTGAGTCTCTGGCCACGCCTGTTTCCCCATCGCTGAGAAATAACTTCTTCTGCTGTTGGTCTTGAAAAGTTCAAAGACAGCAGCGGGTGCATTAAGTCAATCCAAATCCCTTTAAAACAAATACAGGATAATTAATTTATTCATATGATCATAAGAGACAAACACACATCACAGGGAATATCACTCAATCGCATTTTGTCTTGATTCGTTACGCAGTGCTGATTTGCATCTACAATGTTTGCTTGGCCTTGGAACGAGGTCTTAAAGTCAGCCGCTCTGTGAACATAAAACGCTTGCAGCCTTATTCATATAGCTTCATCATTTTTTTCACTGTTATGTGCAAAAGGCTGAAGCCTTTGGGTGTTGTTGTCACTGTCACTGTGGGGTCAGTGGTCCTCTCTCTGCAGAATGGACATGCCCTGATAAGACAAATTTATTTTGGAAAAGGAAACATTTACATGTTATCAGAATCATACGGATCACACCAATCAGTATTCATCAGTCTGTATGTATCAAACCTGTAAAAGGTAACAGTTAAGAATGTTTATTCCGTTCATCATTCAACTAGGTCCTCCTCACAGGGATGTGTGAATGTACACCTTTCAAGTAGCTGTCAGGTGATTACATCTATACTCACATACACAAGCAAAATCGCTGCAAAAGTATTATTTATTTCTGATTGCAATTCTGCAGAATGCAAAAAGGTGGTGGTGTAGAGTCTTATTAAAGGTGCATGTGGCGATAAGGCACATTTGATAGCAGCAGTAGGATGAAACTATCCCATTCAGAATGATGAATGTTGATTCAGATTATTTCCTGTTCCGTACTGTGATCAATTGTTTGTTGTTGTACAGCTACATCAAAACATGTTTCAGAAACAGTTGTTACCAACCTTTTTGGCCCCTTGAAACAAAGCAATACATGTGTTTCCTCTGCTTTTAGCCAAGAAGAGGTAACATTATTTAGTAATTCCCTCTAAAAAAAACTAATGTTTGAATAAGTACTGTAGATGTTGAGCCCCTATGTGGGGGTCATGACCTCCAGGTTGGAAACCAGTGTTTTAGCAAATGAAGCATTGAACCCGGCCTGAAAATCTCTAAACCCTATCCTAAACAGAGCCGAGCAGAGCAGATTATGACTACCTATCATATAAAATGAGGCTAAAATTGCACGTTTACAAATAATATACTGATCTGCATTTTCCACTGTTAGTATAGTAAAGGAAAAATGAACCCTAATATCATCAGTATGTCTGTAAGCTGCAGTTACTGTGAGATGAATAATGGTCCTTCATCACTGTATAATATATCATTATTACCATCATTTTTAATATTATTAGCCACATACTCATCTTTATCAACCATCATTATGCAGCATTAGAATGAATTGCTTGTATTCTCTAGGGTAATATTAACAAATTCTCTATTATTCCATTATTTAAATCTATCTCTTCTCAACTTAAAACATTAACACGACTAAATGCTCAACACAGGAAGTAGTTGAACAAAAATTCCCTGCAAAGACATTGCAACTGTATGGAAATAATTGTATAATTTTGACCCAATATCTAGATTTTAAAAGATCAAAGGAATTATATAATTCTCATCTTCTCTTCCTCTGACAACACAGCGTGAGATACAGATTGTTTATTAGCGCGTACCTACGGGGTGGGATTGAACAGTCTTCAAAAGTCTAATGAGATGGAAATTAATGTGAATGTGAGAAATGTCTGCAAACATATCGCTTTCATTTTTCTTCTTCTACACAATGATGTACCCCATGAAGATAGCCTAAACACACGTGAGAGGTAATATGTATATAATAATAGTGATAACTTGATTTAGCAAGGTATCCACTCAATGCTAACCATTAAAAAAAAAGGATGGACTCTTAGATGAGAATGTGAATAAAAAAACAAATATAGGCAAAAAGTAGATTAACTACAGCACAGTTTAGGGTTTTTTGGGGTGCAGGTCATCCTACAGCATAGGACGTAGTAGCTACATTGTTATGTCCACAGAAGTAAAAATTATATTTAACAAAGATCCTTGAGCATTTTACAATCTTCTGCGACTGAGTAAAGTCAAATATCATCTGCATACAAAAGAACTTATATGCTTTGCATTTTTAGTAGTGATAGGGTAAACCTAAGGATATTTGTCAAATAAAGTGTGCTACTTTTTCTACTACGATGTAAATGATACGGCCCTGTCATAATCCTCATGGGCTGACAACAGGGTGTCATGAAGAGCAGAGACTGGAAGGGTAGGATCATGTGCTTTTCGAGGCCTGTGTTGCAACTACTGAGAACTTTCTGATGTAATACTATGTGAATTGCTTGCAAAAAAAATGGGAAGGGGAAGTGTACAGAGGAGTAAATCAATAAGTAGTCCTTCAGTCTTTTTCAATGAAATAGAGTGGTTAGTGCAGTGGTTTAATGGCAACTACTTTACCTAAATAGGAGACTGAGGAGATGATTCTGGACCCTAGATCACTGAAGGACCAGGGTTGGGCGGTCATACATGATAGACCATTCAATCAAACACCTCAGTGTTCATATCTTTATCTGGAATGCCCCTGTTGAATGTCGGTATCCTTGTTTACAGCAGAGATGCACAGATGAAGTCCAACCTTGTGTGTGGGATATAGACTGGCATGGAGGTTGTGGAAGGAACATCAGTCCCTTCTGTCCATATATTATATATTGTCTGTTTATAAAAAAATACTTTATGACCCTTCTCATATTCCCTCAGCAGACCATTTTGAGCACCCATATGTAAACTCAGCTGTTTTACTGTTTTAAAAAACTCATTTGTGCATACCTCAATTAAAACTTAAATAGTGTTCCATGAGGTTGTAGATGGTGTGCTGTGCTGTTTCATGCTGTTTCTAGCACTGGTTGATATGTAATGTGCAATATGTCCAGTGTCTATTATGTGCAATTTGTGTTAATTTGCCACTGTTGGTGTTTGGTTATATGTTGTTTTGCTTATTGAGGCATTTTTATGTGTACAACATTTGAGTCCAAGTCAAATTTTACCCCAGAGACAATAAAGTATGAATAGCATTTTATTATATTGTATAATAAATATAATACAGCGTATAAATAAACAGATTTGCTATGAAATGACTGGCACATAATGCTGTACTGACAGAGAAATGGCAGAAATTAATCCAATTAAATGAACATCAAGTTATTGCCTACTCGTTCAAACTTAATTTCCAATATAAACAGACACGCAAGTGTGGTCATGCATGATCAAATACGTTTCTATGATTTTATTTTAGTTTGGATCAAGCCAAGAGAGAGGAAAGAGAGAGAAAAATCAAATAAAGCACATGCACATTTATGCACACATACACACACACACACTAGAAAACAAAGACAAACCCCGTGTAGACACCGAGGGCAAGCATGCAGGCAGGAATAAATCAGAGCTCCAGCCAGGCAGATGAGGTGTATTTCACACTCAAGGAGTGGCCGACTCTGAGCAGCATCAGGGATCATTAATCTCTCTGAGACAAGCCCTCTGTCCCGGAGCTGGCACAGGTAGAACTAAGCCTGGCTGGGCCCGGGCCACACGCCTACAACTCTAATGGTCTCGTCGCGTTATCAGTTGTCATACGGCACAGAGCTGATGCCGCTGACCTAGATGGAAGCGCACCCCCAGCCAAGAGCCACGGGCCCCTGGTGGAGCGACAGCCATGGTGTTTGAGCTGCATCTGTGGGCTGGAACTGTCTCTGGTTGGATCTGGACGAGGAGATAAGATTGCCGGGGCAAACGCTGGGGATGCAGCGTGGGGCTGCCACCCAAGGGAGCTGGGTTGAGCTCATTATTCAAAAGGAAGTCACGTCTATTATTTATAAGTCATTATTCATTTAAAATAATGTCAGGATTTTCCTTATTATTTTATCCGGGGCAGTAAATGTTCTGACCCTTCTTCAACCATGCCAACCTCATTCTCTTTTTGCTTTACAATAATTCAGGCACCTGCGCACCCAATGCGATGATCGCTGGAGCCCAATAATCCTCATTTATATGGCCCTGGATCAGCAAAATCTGCCTAATATGAACACTTTATACAGTCACAAAAATAAATGTAAACTTGACTGTCTTTTACAACAATAGGCTAATTGAAGTTGGGTTATTCGATGACAGGCTTTTGTCAAATGAGAGCAAATTAAGAGAAGGATTTCTTCACCATACTGAATGATAAAACTTCTTCACAGCCTGTGTCGTTTGGGAGGTTATGACATGATATTTTGCAAAGGGAAGGCCTATCGGGATTTGTGTTTGCAATCAGGTTGATACGAGTTGGTTTGAACCGCATGAATGTGATCATGAAATTTTTTAACAGGTTCAATAACAGTGAATGAAGGCCAGAGAGGGCTTCAGTACAGGCTGCGTTGGCACTCAGCAGCGAAGAGGATGGGAAAAGTGAGAGAGAGAGAGACATTTGTCCTTGGCTTGACAAAAAAATAAAACACAAACACAATGTTGTACAAAGAGCTACAGATGCTGTGTATGTGCAGTAGCCTATATGCAGTGCATTAGTACAAGCTACAGCAAAGACTTTACATGATCAAACATGATGCTCATTAAGGTATGATTCACACCAGCCCCAAGGAGATGTGTGTGATGCTGTCACCCCAGTTTGCCTGCTGTGCCCCCACCCCCTTTCCTCTCCCCCCTTCCCGATTCTTCTTTTGCAGCAAACAGATGGAGGTGTCACTGGTGCTCCGAAACACAAGCCAGGGAGGAGCCACCGACTTCATTTGCATGTTGTGGAGTGAGGAGATGTCTGTTTGGGTCACAGGGGTGTCTCAGCCAACCCAGCTGCGTGGCTGTGTGCACAGAGAGGTCAAAGGTCGGTCAGTGGTGACTGGGGTGAAAGCTCTGCGCTTCCTTTCTATCACCGCGACCTCCGAACGAACCTTTTTCTCCTTGGTCGTCTTCTTCCAATGCTGTTTAAAATAAAGCAACACTCAAAGCAACACTTCACCACAGAAGTACACAAACGTCAACATTTATTCATCCTGCAGTGCTGTGGCAGAGCTTCAGAATTTTAATTTACGGATTTTACACATCAGACATCTGCCTTAACCAGGAATGCTTGTTAATTTAGACCTGTAAATCAAGTGGATTTCTCATTTTCTCAGCTGATACTTGTTAATTATAGAGGGAACTCATGTGATGTCACCATTGGCTTGTCACTCCCCTACTAGGTGGCAAATGTGCAAAAGTTAGCATCTGTCACAATGGATTCCCAGGGGGGAAAGAAACATGGTAACAAATTGGTAGCTTTTTCACAAGCAGATTCAGAAAGATTTTATCTTAAGTAAAGTGTAGACAACTTGAGAAAACAGGCGAGAAGCAATGTACTTGACAATGTACTAAAGAAACTTTCTGTGTTGCTCTGTGTAATGCTGATGTGTAAAATATGGAAACTTAATAACCCTGTCAAATTCTGCTTTTAAGGGACTTCCACTCCTGTTGTGACATCACACACAGAGACATTTCCAAGCGGCCTGTGTTCAGCCAGGTTTCAGCAACATTATAATTGGGTGGCCTTATTTTACAATTTGTGTGTTAACAGGAAAACCAGATAATTTTAATTTTGTATTTTGTTTATATGTGTTGTGGTGTGTTATTTTTTTTTTATTATAATAAGGCCCCTTTAAACTGTATACCCAGGCATTATAATTATTGGAGGCTTTGGTTGGTGAAGCGTTACTTCCCCAGTGATTTGCATCATGTGCACAGTCAATTTCTGGCTGCATTTAAATGTCAGCACATCCCAGACAATTAATCTTAATGCACTTTACATTTTCAAAACATGTTTTATTAAAAAGAAAACAATTCTTCATTTCTTTTTCTGGAATCACAGCTCTTTTTACATGCAACTTTGCAACCACAGCATTTGTGATGATGAGGCAGGCGTCACTTTAAAATAGACAACGCTTTCCACTCTCAAAAGTTTAATTGTACCTTAAAGCAATAGCCAAGCATTACTTATGACAAATCATGTTTAATAAATGCTCTTTACCAAAATGTTAAACACATCAGAACCACCCACTTACATAATTTATGGCTCTCGGTGGAGGAACCAGGTCCTCCGCATGCTCCCTTGTGAGACGCTCTAATGTTTCTCGGCTGCCCTAACCTGACTGAAAACACCCTGGAGACAAAAAGAGGTGGAGGCAAAGCCACCTCTTGCAAATGGGTCAAGCAAGTTGACATTTTTTTTTCATCGCTCATGTAGCATTGCTGTTCCCTCTATGCTTAAGGCTACCCCAGACATTTGTGGATTTTTACAAGGGTCTTTTTGATTTTCTCTTGGATGTTTAAAGCCACGGTGGTTTTACAAGCTGCTGTCTTCTTGCTTTTGTCATTTATCTTTTTCTCGTGTTTTTTCATTGCTGTCCTCCCCCTTCCTCCTGCTGTTTTTTTTCCCAACCCCCACTGGATCTATGCATTTGTCCCATTGATTATACAAAGAGAATAGATCTCCCCTTCATCCACCACCTCCTCAAGCCATTACTGTGTCTTTCTATCTGAAATGTATATATGTGTACTTTTTCTTTGAAGAACAAAAGTAAACTTTTCCTTGACTTTGCCACTTCTAAGAATCTTCAAAAACTAAGAAAAAGTAAGTGGATGCTCTAGAATAGGCTCCCAAATGGTATGGTGTGGTATGAATATGATTTTTTTATGGTTATCATTAAATTCCATATGGTTGTTTAGTATGTCAATATTTGCCTGACCATTTTACCTTACTAGGGAGCTAAAAGGACCTTCATGGCTCTATTATTTTGATTATTTTGGCTGTGAGCTACAGCCATGGTATTGACAGTGGTGTCTATCTTATGTTGAAAGTTAAACCACGGTTCCTGTATTAAGTCTGTAAGCATATAAAAAGTCACTCAGCAGCTAAGTGCTCTTTTAGGTCCCTTTGAAACCCATTAAAAACACATTTTTTGATCCCAGGGCCATTACGGCATGAAATAAATTCTATTTTATAAGGCCTTCAAACTTTCTGAGTTTGGTTTCATTTTGTTTATCTGCACTACAAACTGAATTTTCAATCTCTGACATTCGCCTCGCAGCTCTGGGGCTGCAGACCATTTTCTTTTATCTTTGACCATAGTAGTTCTCGAAGGGAAACCTGAAAACCTTGTCCAAGCACTGGCCATGTTACATCATCGCTGAGATGTGCACATTGTGTACAAGACTTTCCAAACAGGACACGAGCAAGGTGTTTACAAAAATCTCAGAAGACCACACTGCAAAAACTGAAATCCTAACAGGTGGAAAAAGTATTGTTTTTGGCACATTTAGTTCAACTCTGAGTAGCATTATTGTATTTCACTGACAGATAATAAAAAAAATGTTAGTCTTATTTTATTAAAACAAGACCAGATCGACTAAAGTCAGGAAAAACTGAAATAAGCTAAATCATCTGCCAGTGGAATATGATAATTATGCTTAATAATTGTGCTGAAAACAAGATATCTTTACCTGTTACCTTCATCTGCAGTGCACACACCGCTAAGAACATCAAGTACTGGCCCGGCACACTAAAATAAAACTAGATTTTTCAGTTTCCTTCCATCTATGTCTCTCTTCAACAGGCTCTTTATTAAATTCAGTGGGCATGTGACATTTGAAAGACAAAGGTGATTCTGACAACTGCGTTCCCGCCCGGACGGCTCGCAGCACTGGAGACGGCCCCCGCTGCCTGCCCGCGGCCCCTGAGACCCCGAGGCGGACGAGATGCACATAACGAAGGGGGAAAGCGTTCCAACGCCGGTGTCAGTGCGTGGCCACACGTCTCTGTGATGTTCCTCATCCATCTGAAGTCTGAAACTCTGTCCTAGCAAGTTCTTTGCTGTCTGGAAAAGTCCTTCCACCAACCCCCATGTAATGTGCTCCAGTGTGAAATTTTAATGGCTTTTACTGCAATGTGCGCACATGTCTGATGATGTTTTATTAAACAGTGTTTTTCCTTTAAATGTCACCCTCTTTCCCACTTTCTGTTTGTTTGTTCTTGCCTGAGATTCTGCTCCTCACCCATCTCAAGCGTCTTGGGTCTCATGATAGAAGCTATATAAAATGAAGTGATTGCTAATATTGTTATTAAACCAAAGCAATAATGCATAAAGCTCTGCTGAAGGGGAAGAGCAGAATCTGGTGATAATTATTTGTACATTTTGTTCTGTGGGCGACCCCTTTCATATTTACACACAGTCTTCTGACAAACTAGAAATATGAAATTATTGATCAATGCAGCTTTAATGGCTTTATTCCTTTTTTTTAATTTGGAGTTCAGGAGTTCATGGAGGGGGAGCATATGATATTCTCCCATGTATAATGGATGCATACTTGCGTCTTAACAGTTTGTCCAGTTCACTTGTAAAGCTGGATGGTACCATGCTGTCAGGTCTCCTGACAGATGAAGGACTTCTGGGTCCAGTTACTATCAGAGTTGTCTACGTCCGTGTCATGTATGATATGAGGACAGGAGTTCTGGCAATGTAAGCAGGGGTGAAACCATTTAACACCCTGTACACAAACAAAAGGATTTTTTTAAATCAATTCTGTAGCTGACAGTCAGCCAGTGGAGAGAGGCAAGAACGGCAGTGATACGCTCACTGTTTTTCGACCTTGTCAGAACTCTTGCCACTGCGTTCTGAACTAGTCGGAGGGATAGAAAGGACTGAGTGATACCAAAAGAAAATGAATTGCAATAATCAATGCAGAAGGATATGGAGGCATGGATGACTTTCTCTGGGTCAGCAGTACGGAGAATTGATCCGGGTTTGGATGTGCTGTGGAGCCGCATGGAACTTAATTTTTCAACCCGATTGATCTGTTTGTCAAACTTCAATCCTGGATCAGATATGACTCAGAGAATTTCTTGTACGGGGGTTTAACAGAGCGAGCCAATGGGCCAAGATAGGGAAAAAATGTTGTTGGCCGGAATGGGAAATAATATTACTTCAGCTTTAGTATCATTGAGCTGGAGCAAGTTTTCAGCTATCCTTGGTGTCTTGGAGATAGTTATTGAGCTCAGTTGATGTTGTAGTTATTAAGCTCTCGTGAAACATAAATGTGTGTATCACTAACATACAGTGAGTATATTCATAGTTGCTCATTCCTCATTACAAGTGTAGTACAAACTTGAGTGACATGTCCAGATTATGCGCTAATTGTCAATTTTTGTTTCTATAATTTTTTTTCCATCAATGCCTTAACTCCATGATGACATTATCAACCTGGTGGATGTTAGACACTGCCTCCACATTCCATTTCATGTCCCACAGGATGCTCAATAGGCTTTTATGTCATTGAGTTTAGGAATTGGTTTGTAATTATTGAGCACTGAAAGGTCCAGATTTGTTGGTTTTTTTTGGTTATTTTATGCTTGAAACATTGGAACATGGCTGGTTTCAAGAAGGTTATTGATAATAATGCGTTTAGTTGAAATGTCAAGAGGACAGGTGGACGTTTCCATAGAGGAGACAATGGGAAAAAAGATGGTGTAGAGTGTTGGGATTCAGAGCTGCATCGTTCTCAGAGAAAATAGATGCACTATTTAGAGATGGATTAATACTGGCTCTGATGTCAAGTTCTCTAAAACTATTTTGTAAATCCTCACATATCCACAGGGGTAGAGGTGGAAGAGGTGACAGAGTTTGAAAATAATCTGGGTATTATGACTGGTTTTATCAATAAGATAAGAGACACACTTAACAGCCTTCTGATATTTATCCAAGAGATCTTTCATTTTTTTAAATGATGTAATTTTTCCCACTTCCGCCTTTGCTCAGCCCTTCCGCGCTCTTGTTTCCAATATTTTCTCCAATATTACCTAGATTACAAAGCCACGGTGGGACCAGAGGCTTGTGTTTGTTTTTTTTTTGTTTTTTTAATTTCGACTGGTGCAACAGAGTCAAGTGCTGTTGAAGCAGTAACGTAAGAGTTTGACAAGGCTCTCCATGCTTGCCTGAGCCGGTGTCCTAATACCCATAGTGAAGGAAGACGCTCTATGGAGTGTGAGCAGGGCAGAAAGGAGAGGCGTGTGGGAAGTCTATTTGTCCTGTGATCAGATGGATGAAAATCTTCACAGTGTCGGAGATAGAGGGGCCTGAGGAGCAAAAAGAAATGTGGCCTTTAACATGGGTTGGGCCATTCACAGATTGATGAAGCCTTAAAGGTCAAAGGTCAACACTTCAGAAGGGCAGCAAATATGGATGTAGAAAGCTTAGAGGATGAGAATATTGCATGTTGTTGCAGTATAGGAGATGAGATTATAGTATATACTGATGGAAACAATAGTAGGGTTGTAGAGGATGTACAGCAATAAGTAAACAGTTTAGAATATGAGACACAATGAAATCTTGATGGACGAATGATTTGTTTCTCACATCCAGCAGACCAAATTTGAGATGTGAAGAAGTTATAGTGTGTTCAGCACGATTATCATAATTTACTGGGTAGGATGTGGTGCCAGAGTTACAGGGTCAAAGTGTGGTTTAGAGGTAGAGCAGACATAAAGCTTTCTATTAATGTGTCTTTTTTCCGGGTTTCGGCTGTCTGGTGCTGGAAATGTTCCTTCATTTGTGAGTACTTTGACTACCAGCCCCCACACAGCCTTGTGTTTCTCTCAGGCCTTTGTTCTTGTTGTTGTTACACTTGTTATGTTAGAACCCCGGCAAGAATATAATGTCGTACTCTGACTGCCATGTGAAAGATCATTCATTCAATTTATTTTTAAGTCAGTCAAATTGTCTCATACGTATGTTTCCATCCTTTTTGTCACTCTCACTGACACCCAAAAGGAAGAGGGGGAAAAACAAAAACAGTGATAACATATGGAGATTTCCAGTTTTGTCAGCATCAAGTTTTGTGAAAAAAAAAAAACTGGGATGTTGAGCTGCCGAAACAGATGGTTCATTAGAAAGTCACAAGTATCGCAATAACACTTCCCCTCACTTCAGGAGCAGAGCTGGAAGGCTGCAGAGTCGGGTGGTGGCAGCCTGATCTGGGATGTGAGCGGGAGATTACAGTGGCAGACAGATATTTAAGGAAAGGTCAGTTTTCTGGTGCTAATTGCAAAGTCATTAACCTTTTCCGGAAAGTTTATGGTCTGACGATAGCTCAATTTTGCCATATGCTTGCTCCTCTCTCGTTCCTTCATTTTCTTTCTCTTATTTCTAAGACTTTCTCCACATCTTCATTGTGCGTGTGTGTGTGTGTGTTTTTTACCTCCATCTGGACAACTATCAGGTTTTAGTTTCCATGGCAACATATTTTCTCCTCAGCTACTTCGCAGTGCATTTCATCTGATTACGCCGCATCTTTGTCTTTTTTATTGGGAGGGTCATTGTGTTTGGAAAACCAACTTATTACCCAGGATACAATGTTTATTAGAACCAATTTCTCCCGTGTTGAGGTTTTGCAGCGGCCGTGGGTGTGTAATATGTCTAAAACCCGAGCGCAGCACATCAGACCACAGGATTAATTGGTAACGACTGCTAATTAACGTCGGATTCAGCGACAAGCAGGTGAGTAGCAACACAGCTCAGTGGATGACAGGTTGACAGCTACGAGTCGGTAATGCACCGGAAAAGGAACGACAGGGAAACTCAAAACTGCAAAGTCATTACAGCAGAATGCCAAAATCTACGTGGAGAGAGGCAGACAGAAAGCAGGAAGCGTGCTGAGCCCGAACTCGTGGTCAGGACGGGGAGGGTGAGGCAGGAAGGTCAGGGTCAGAAAGGTGCTCAATCAAGTCTCGTCCTGAGAGCGCGAAGAACAGTCCGGCAACGAGAGAGCAGGCAGCAGAGGCTGAGATTTAATGGCTTCATTGCTGATCTGGAGCACCTGCGTGGTCAGGTGAGCAGCGCTGACTGATGAGGAGGGTGGGGCTGAAAATCCTGGAAGGGCATTATGGTGAATAATAGAGCAGTGTGTGCGTGCAGTCCTTCTCCAATGCATGCATATACACTCCTACCAGTTTGTGTTCATTCTAGAGTCAGTGAAGAAGTAGATTTGCTGGCAAGTAAACACAATAAAAATTGCTCTGCAAATACTTTTTTGAGACAGAATTTGACACAGTACCATTAATACAGAAACTCAGGGGCCATGCACTCAACGTGGGTATTTTGGAAACCGTGTGTTTCTCTGCAGGGTTTCGGCCTCTCATTCACATGTGACCGCAGAGGTGGGCTCCTGGAACCTGAGTCCAAGGTGAACTTTTTCAACAAGTTCAGTTTGAGCAGCCATGTATGGACGGAAAAAAAAAAACACAATTTCTTGTCGGCATCCGTGGAGACTTGTGGCACGTTCTCGACGTGACCCACCTTGTGATTGGCTAAAACGGCTTCCCTGTTCCCAGTGATGGGAATAATGCAGTTAAAATAAACACTGTTACTAAGGACGTTACTTTAATCAAGTCCTTTTTCTATTGTTACAAGACCATTACTGTTACCCATCAAGAGTAGTGTAAATTTTCTATAAGTTATGCGTTTTAGCTTTATCTGGTTTAGCTGCTTCTCTATTCCTCACTAACACAGGCTACTGTAGCCAGAGTCAACACCTGAACAACAAACTTCAAAAGAAAAGTGCACAAGACCTTTGTCTTTGCACCAGAGGTGTGGACGTGGCCATAAACTTTCGGTTACATAAATGTCTGTGTATACAAGGCCTGAAATGGAGATCGTGTGGATTCAAAGACAATATAGCCGATTAGATAGAATAGTCAGAAATAACCTACTAGAGGTGCTTATACCTGAGCCTTTTCAGACCTTTATTCTAGTGGAACATGTGTTTACCTCTGAGCAAGATTCTGTTAACTGGTTCATTCATTGCAACAGGGAGACTCAATCACATGATATCAAAGGTTCATGTAAACAGATTAACCTCACAGATGGGGCCAACAGCCAGGTATTTCTGTAATGTCGAACACAGCCGATGAATGCATCATGTCATGTCAAGCAGCCTGTGAGGGAATGAAAGAGGTTGCGTGTGGGTGGGGTGAGTGTGCTGCTTTTCCGTACTCGCTGTGCCCTTCCCAACATGGGTGATCGCTTACACATGACAGTTCGGGCCACTAAGCCATTCATCAAGGAGTAATGGTGAAATATAAATAGCTGAGTCTCCAAAAGTCAAGAGACACCTCTGGTCTAGTTCCTCTTTTTGAGCAGCATCACAAACATGTGCCTCCTATGGACGAAAATTAGGGTCAAATGTATCGTAGCTGTCCATCACAGCATCTGAAAGTGTGAGACTGTACCCTCACACTTTTGGAAATTATTGTGAAAATACTTCCTTTTTCACCTTCACACAATATCAGGCTACAGATTCCCTTACAGATTGAAAAAAGCTTTGAATTACTTTTTTTAACACATTCAAACCTTTCAATTCATTAGATGATCAGGATGTTTTCTACACATTCAAACATTTCAAGGTATCCATATGAAATGTTTCCACATATTCCCATATAACTGCATGATATTTGGCACTAATTAAAGCACATATGTTTCCACAAGCCAAATATTAGTAAATCAGAGAATTGCTTCAGTCAATGTTCATGCTGCTTTTAAAATAGCCGATACTAATTAACATTTTAAGGAGCGAAGCTTCAGTCCATATGATAATATCAGCCACCCCGCTGTTGCAACGATTCTTGTGCATGAAAAGTAATTGTCCATTTATACAGAATCCTTTCCCTAAGTAATATATTCAAATTGATTGAATTCTGCTGTTGGCAGAATGAAAACTCATATGTTGATGCTCCTGGGCTTTTGGGACATCTACTGTCAATTGTTTAATAACGAAAACCAATCAAAGGATGTCATGAAATGAAGCCATTTACCAAAACAATAGAGATATTTCAAGCCAAGATGAAATAGTGTGAATAATCCCTAAAGTAATTACTAAAAAAAAATCATAATTTAATCAAACAGGCAGTTCTTTTTTCAACTGCAGGAGGTATGAAGCTGAAAATGATGCTGCATAAAGAGTCTGTGAGAAATAATATTATTATTATCAATTTTATTACAATTCTTAAAGTGCTTGATATAAAAGAAACATCTACAGCACACTTTGATACTATCAAAAGCCCCAGAACAATCTAATGAGTGGCCCTTTAATTAATCCTTTCTTTACCATACTGTTAAAGGTAAACCTGAAGGATCATGAGCTGTTTAACATAACAGGAACCAGCCTCCACGTGTTCTTAAAAAGAAAAAAAGGGTTTAAAATCCTTTTTTTTATTAAACTGGTAACAACCAATGCTAGAATACTTTAAAATGATGACTGCTAAATAAAAAAATCCAGTCCTCATTGACTCCCATTTAAGAAAATAGCACAAGTTTTAACCTCTTGTCCATAATTGTCAATATATGAGTCATTATGGTGTGAAATGCTTAATTCAGGTCATTTTCAAAATGATGGCTCCATCAATATGATTGTAAGACGTTGATTGACAGCTGGGTTGTTTCTGTGACGTGCTGAATTTCTACTAAGTTTAATGCTAGGCTACTTGGTTATGTGATAGACCAAGAGCCGCAACTCTTGGCTTTAACCTTGCAGCAGTGCAAATACGTCCATCTTTATAGACCCCATCTATATGGGGTCAAGCTATGTGTGACAAGCATGCATATACACACATCAAGTATAAATCAAACAGTCCTGCTGCAAATAATCAAACCAGCATGTCTGACCCCATTAAAACATGCTGTTTCTTCTGACACTTTTTAGTAGAGCTATTCCAATACATTTTTCTTCTGTGTGTGCTTGATTGCCTTGTCTGTTAAATAAATACTTGCATTTTTAAAACAAGCACACAAAATGCTTGATTGAATGCCCTCTAATCAAAAGTGCAGTTTAGATGACAGTTTAACTCCAAAAGTGTGACCTCTATGATACAGAGTAAAAGAATCATCATCACCATGTATGTCACCTTTTCTTTAAAAGCAGCCATGTTGAAGGCAGACAGACTCACCTTGAAGACAGTTTGAAGATAAAACAGCTCAGTCTTCTGTGAGACTGACAGATAGCCTAAAGACTTTCTTTTGCTTTCTTCATATGTCACCCGTTAGAATGAAACCGCTTTCAAAGGTTGCATGACACCCCGTCTTTTTCTACATCTGCCCCCTGGTGTGAAGAGACTCGCAGGTTTTCAGGCGACGGGCGAGGGGATCGAAGATGGGTGAGACTGAGCCGCAACATTGGCATTTTCATCCGTATCGTACAAGCGAAAGGGAGGCGAAACGCGACCCCGGACACCGATCCCTGCAGGTCAGCGCCCGCAGGGGCCACGGAGGCCAGCTGCAAACGCGACCTCCTGAACTCAGCCGGCGCCACTGTAGCAGCGTATTAGCCTCCGGACTGCAGCGTGAGAGGATCTTAAGAGAGTTCTGTTTCTGCGACGGGGATGGAGGGGTGGGGGTGTGGTGAGAGCAAAAGGGAAAAACAGGAGTGAAGAGGAGAGGGTGATAGATGGCGTGCTGTGATGTCTCTCGAGGGCGGAGAGAAAGTGAGAAAAAGAGGGAGCAAGAGAGAGAGAGAGAGAGAGAGGGAGAAAAGGAGGAGAGGAGTGCTTCAATGTCAGCAGCGGGATCAAAGGAGAGAAGGGGGGTGAGGGGCTAGGGTTGGGGGGTGCTTTGGCAATGAAAGCACCTGAAATCCATTCAAATTAAAACACACACTGACACAAAAGTCGTCGCATGAATACAAAAAGCGACTTAGCCGTGTTTGTTTGTTAAGCCCGGGGAGAAAGAGGGGGGGGGGGAGAGAAAATCCATCGGCGGGGCCACGGCGTGTATACATGCAAGTGCTTGTCTGGCTGTTTGCCGACCCCGCCGGCCCGCGCGCGGAAGTCCCACCGTTCAGTGCGTCAGCTGGAGGTGGGCAGGCGTCGGGGAGTCGGGGAGCAGGGGAGTTTTGGGGAAAGGTCGTGGAGCACGGTGGCTTGGCGTGGCGGCATAATTCATTTATAGGCTCACTGGGGCATCACTGTGCTGCGGGGGAGATTAAGCTGTAACTCTTAAGATTGGATTGAAAACGCACAGCATGTTCCATTACTGGGGTTAAATAAACCCTTTTTAGACTTCCAAGTAAGTGTTTCTTTGATAGATTTTTCCAGCACATTGCATCTTTTAGGACAATTTTATATCAATTATTTATTTTATTTTATGTTGTGAAATGGCCAAAATAGAAGTTGTTGCAGGAAGAGAAAGGATAACAATGGCTAAGTAATGCTTGAAACTGGACTTCTGATATTAACATTGCTAAGATGAATCTAACTAATGGGAATTGGTCAGTGGAAGTGCAGAAAATTCAGAAAAATAACAATCGCCTGTGCAGTTTTATGTAGCCTTTAGTTGTTTTTTTCTCTTAACACTTCCTATTATAAGAAACACAAGCTTCGATAATCCAAGTGCTTACCTTGCTGATATCTAACATCTGTGCTCAATGTAAACCGTGAGTTGCGTTGAACATTTAGCAGCCTATAGGAGAACGTATTGTTCTGAAGTGATGGCGAACGGTGGTCTGTGAATCACAATCACACACACTCACTCCCTTGTTTTATGGAAGTGGTCAAAATGACTTTTTCAAGCAGTTAGAGAACTTTTGTCAGTTTAAGCTCCTGATTGGCAGCTTAACAGAGGATTCAATCAACCGTCCATTTCTGGTCTGGAAATGCTAGCGCCTGAATTTTTTTCCTCTGAGGCAGCAAAACAGGTCACACATGAGCCCTCAGAAGCTCCTGCAGTGGTAAACTGACATAACGGCTTATTAACTCTCTTAAAGATACACACTGGTCCAGTATCATTAAACCCACAAATACCTTAGAATGCAACACTATCTATAGTAGTGAATACTCGATACAATTTTGTGAGCACATAATTGTCCAGCCCTTAAATATATATATATATGCATGTGTATATATATATATATATATATATATATATATATATATATATATATATATATATATATATATATATATATATATATATATATATTGAGTTGCAGGTCCAGTCTATTTCCTGCAGCACTGAGGTACCTTAACATTCTAGAAAACCTTATGGAATGATGATGATTTTTCCAGGTATTATTCAGGGGGCCGCAGGGATGAATTAATCTCCCAACAATATTTCAAAGATGCATCTGTCGGCGATACGTCTTCAGAAAAGTTTCCAGCCGTCTCAGGCCGGGCGCCGCGAGAAAAGGCGATCGTGCTGGTCCATAGTTTATCATTTAACATATTTCACGTTTCCTTTCACCTTTAGCGCTGCTCAATACTGTCTGACAGCTGACCTTTCCTGGGAGAATGAGAGAGGCCTGTAACTGTAAGCACACACACACACACGGCGAGGAAAAAGAGGCGAGCGCATGCACTCGGCTAAGGTCATAGCCCAAGGCAGTCAATAAGAGTTGCGAGCTTTTGTGTTTGCCAATACTGGCCAGGAAACACTGTGACGTGGCGGCGACGGTAAACATGTGGAGCGGCTTCTCGGAAGCACAGACGACCACGCATGTGTGTAATACATACACATATTAAAACAGGTCTGCGAAAATAAAATAAAGATATGACTTCTTAACCTGGCGGCCCACCTCTCCTCTGTGTGTTTATGCAAATCTGATTTAATGAGGCCTTTGTCACGGCGGTTAAAACATCCAGACGTGCAGGGCGGGCGGGCTAAACCGAGGGGGGGGGGGGACGTCGGGCCGCGCCGTCGCACAATAAACACAATCCAAAATCCTGCAGAGAGGAACATTAAGTCATACAAACACCTTGAGTGTCAGCCTTGGCTGTGAAAGGAGGGAAGATGGATGGTCCTTAGCCTCGGCTGCTCAGGCAGTGATGAATGACCAGATAATTTTCCGGCCACACACACAAAGGCGCGCGTCAGCATGCACGGACACACACACACACACACACACACACACACAAGCCCGTATGAGCACGCTTCTGCAGAACACATACTATAAAAAGCACATAAATTCAGGCGTACAGTATGTGTACTCAAAAAGTGCACAAAAACACACACATCTGCACAAGGACACACGTTTACTCTTAGACAACATACACACGCGTGCTGTATGTATCCAACTAAAATCCCTTGTTATCCACGCTGAGGTAGAGGCAGATTGCAGTTTGTTTTAAAAAAGGAAAAATGGACAATTACACAGCTGTGTTTTATGGTCTCATTGGAGACGGTGGGATGAGGATGGATAGAGAAAATACAGGGTAATTCATATGGAAGGTAAGGATGGTAATCCCAGTCGGTGTGTCTTTTTTTTTTTTCTTCTGGTGTTTTTAGTAAATTCTAACATAACAACTGATTACCATGTCTTAGAAAATAACACAATAACAGTGCAGCAAGAAAGACCATCATTAACAAAACTGGCAACCTGACTCTACTTCAGATTATGTCCCGCTGTGTTGGATTAAACTAGAACACAAAAGAGGGAGGCCTTTTTGTTTCAGCACAAACGCAGCTAAAGCTTTACACTATTTTTTTTCAGCATAACTAAGTATTCTAAAGAATTACATTCATGTCGGATGAATCTGCGGCACACAGTTTATATCTAGCGCCAACGTTCGGTGCCAAAGGAAAGAGGTAGCGTGCTCTACACTGTGTGTAGCCGAGTGGAAAGTAAAAGGAAGGGATTGACATTCATGCAAGAGACCGGAGTGTTAATGCTGACTTTTTATACACCACGAACGATCGCTAACTTTAAGGAAGATGGGAGCGAGGTCATCTTGTTTGAGCAGACGGTGAACAGAGTTAGCCAGTATTCTCCTTGTAAGAATAATCAGATACATCAAATCACTGGTCTTGTATGGTTCTGACAGACCTGCGTTCTGGTCTGCATCAACAGGTGCTTAATATGTCCAAAATGGAACATTGGACTGTATGTTGACGATAAATCATTACATGGTGAATTCACTAGGTTGCATCTATGGAATTGCTTTGCAGCAGTCCTACATTCTAATAATATAGCAACCATTCTAAAAATATGAATGCATTGATTGTACAAATAATGCTGCAAAATTTGTCTTTTAAACAAACTTTCAAACTTCTGCACATTCCTTTGTGTAAACACATGCATTATTGTATGAAATGCAATTATATTGTAAAGAAATACCTGAAGCTGAAAAGACTGGACAGCATAAATGTCACTTGTTGTTTAACATCTGTCACTGGTAGAAGCTCCGTTCTCGAAGGAAAACCAGGTGATGGAAGGAGCCTCTTTGATGCCTTAAATTACAACTCAGCCGTGAGGAGCTCCTTATAGCCGACCCCTCACCTCAGGACTGATTTAAAGGTGTAATAGAGCCTTCGGAGGAACATCACAGGTTAACTGTTGGACTGAAGGTTTTTGTTCTACTCGTCCTGATTGCAGATTGAAAGAGGAGGGGTGTCACACACTTGAAGCGCAGGCTCTGGTGTTACTGCAATACCTTGAATAAAATGATGATATACAGTGTATATAAAAGTGTCTGCCTGGCTGAGTCTTGTTTTGTTTGTCTCAACACCTTCTTGCTATTTTGTGATATGAGTTCAAGCTGGGACTACCACCTGTTGTTACCTACTCCCAGGCGAAGAACTGGCGATGTTACCTTTCTGCATTATTGTCAGTTTCTCTCTCCCGAGAGTAAGTTTTGAGGTTTGTTTTTCTCAGAGTGTCTATTGCTCGTTCTGTGGTTTTTTTTGTTGTTGTTGTTTTTGGTGTCGTCGCAGGAGGATTTTTCTTCACCTGGAGCAGTGACAGCGAGGGTTTAACTGGCGAAATAATCAATAAAAAAACACATTCTGTGTGAGGGGGACGCAGACGTAGGCTGGGCCCCAACCAGACGCCACCATATCAGTCTGGAAGAAAGACACAAGACTAGCAGCACTGCTACATGAGAATCATGGATGGACTATAGACCTGGATACAGATGTTTTTTTTCCCAAATCATTCCCATCTGAACCCAAAAAAATCATTTTATCACATAGACCACAATAGTCCAAAAAAGCCTGTAGAACTGTAGAAAGACAACCACAGCTATAATGGTTGGTAATTACTAATCTTTTCATTTGTCAAAACTCTTTCCAATGGAAAAGTCTCTTTTCCCAGCCTGATGTCACAACTGTGTAATGCAGCGAGCTTGTGCTGCATCTTAATTATTTCATATTTTTATATATTTCTCTCCGAATGTTTTTTAAAGCGGTAGGGAAAACAAATTAAATAACTCATAGGTTTTTTTTTCACAATTTGCCCATTGTCATGGTATGATGGGAGGTCCTGGAGCATCATGGCGGTGACTCCACTATGCAGTCTCCATGGGTCGCGTGACACAGAAGTAAACATCAGTAACTCTTGTGCCAAGTAAGCAATTCCTATTGAAATGAATGGGGGCCCATTTTTCATTCTGCTCATCCTGATAATACATCCATGATGAGTAGCAGCACCACTAAAGGGAAATCATTTCATTGCATATTATTACCGAAGAAGTTGATTTATGTCCCCCCTACTCACACACCTCCACACAATAATACATAATAAGAAATAATAATGATTGTAAAAAATAATAATAAATACAAATTTACAACCACTAGGTGGATCAGTGAGCCCCTTACCATATCTCTCAGCATTGACAGCCATGATGATGAAGAACAGAGCGCCACCCTCCAGAAGCTCCAGCTTCATTAACAGGAACGCAGTGCGCTATGTGAGTGGCAGTTGATCCGTGGGAATCGCAGTGCAGGAACGACCCCGTTACGAGCACTCAGCGCATAACGAAAAACATTAACGAAATATTCCACGGATAAGCACTATTGAAGAACAGTGGGAAAATGTAAAGGGGGAACAGAGTCAGCGATGTGAGGGGGTGCTGAGACGCAGGAGCAGCATTCACATGGCTGGACGTCACTTTCCTGTCTGACCTCCTGACCTCACTGACCCTGACCCCGCTCCTGTTGTCTGGGATGATGGAGAACTGAACCCGTGATCGTTCAATGTGTGTGTGTGTGTGTGTGTGTGTGCATGTGTGTGATTATGTGTCTGTATATGTTTGTGTCTGTGTGTGGTTTATTGTCACTTTATTTGTGTGTTTTTTTCACTCGGTGAGTGTCACAGTGTACTGTATGTGATTTGTTGCACCTGCTGTGTGTGTGTGTGTGTGTGTGTGTGCATGTTGTTTATCACCGACCTGTCACCCATCTCAGGATGCTGGAGACACCCGATCTGTAACAGGTGGATACACTCCACACTCACACACACACACACACTGCACAGAATGTAAAACAGCTCGGCTCGCAGCCATCAAGCCGTCTTTCCTGATGCATTATCTATGTGTGTGTGTGTGTCTGTGTGTGTGTGTGTGTTTTGCATGATTTCACGTGAATTGTTTGACCTTAATGAGTTCTATTTGTCCATCATTGTATGTGCAACACGTGTGAAATGCTGATTAGAACGCAAATACAGTATATATCAAACAGTGCTGTTTGATAGTTTTGTGGCTTAGATGTTGCTGGAGATACAGCACAGTGCAGTAAAAAAAAAGCACAATTCCTCCACCACAGTAAAATAGCTTAGTTTATATTGAGTTCTGGGTAATTTTGATTAAGTGGGAGTATATTACAGGAATTTGAAGCCTTCGCTGTAACCTGGCTGGATGCCATGGCAATTTACAGGGCTACTGTGTAGGGCCCACAGACAGAGTATGGGATTAAAAATGTGACATTTATGTGATTAAGAGACATTTAGCCTGCAACAGCCTCCGGGTTTCTCCCATCTGCGTGTGAAACCGCCCCTTCCAGGATCCCGACCGATCACTTTTCAGCCGTGTCACTGGGGTCGACAAAGCCGGCCCGTCTTCCTCTGTTCTCCCTCCTCCTGCTCAAAGACTACGCTCTGTCTTCCTCCTCCTCCTCCTCCTCCTCCTCCTCATCCCTGCAGCTGGAGCCTGCTCAACTTTAGGATTCAGGGACTTCACTCCAGCTCTCCTGGCTTCCAACACAGAAGGCGACCACACATCTACTCGGCGACCTGTTTCCGGCCTCCCAGACACACCCTTGCGCTATTGATAGGGTAATTCTGACTCTACTTTATAATAGGTATAATAAGTTAATTATTAACGACAGTTCTAAATTGATAGTGTTGTATAATTCATGAGACTGAATCATAAAATTGGCTATAATTTCCTTTCGTTGTGAAGATGGTGAAGATTTTTTTTTTTTTGGGATGTAATAAATTAAATCCTATTTTTTAATGATTAGGTAATTACTTCTGATATGTATTAATTCCTCCTGATAGCCAGTTTAATTGAAGTCGCCCACAGGTGATTTGTGCAGATTGCAGCCCGTGGCTGTAAATAGAGAAGAGAGCGGCACCCAATGTCACATCACACAGGAGAACACCTTCCCTGGGGTCACCAGTGGGGAGGGAGAGGCTTTGCTCCATTGGTTCAGTTTATTTTATGCTTTTCTTGCACTCTTTTACTATTATAAACTCTCATCTACTAGTATAGTATACAACATTGTTAGTAGTAATAACATTTTTTAGAAATGATTATAATTTGTAATAATTATGATGTTAAATATTATTATACCTTGAAATATTATAGCACAATTAAATAAGAATAGAGTAGAACGGACTAAATTTGTAATGCTACAGTTTTGTAGCATTACAGTTTTGTTCTATAGAGTTTATAGCAGTTATTTATTAAAACTCAAAAAAAGAAAAAAAATACTGCAATTTACTGGCAACTGTGCTGCCAGAGACTAACTGTAAATATACAAGGAAAGCGTTGTGAATGTGCAAAGACTTGTGCACATACTCTGTCTTCCCCCTCTGTCTCTCTCTCATACCCACACACACACACACACACACACACACACACACACACACACACAGCCAGGCTATGCCTAGTTAGCATAATGACACATTGGAGGGCCATCAACTGTCCTGGAAGATAAACAGTAGTGACTGGAGGGCCCATTACTCCCAGTCATGCCTGAAGGAACACATTCTAGATGCTTCATCATTACCGACCATATTAAGCCAAAGTAAAAACCCAGGAACAGTGAAGCGATAGGCTGTTCCTGTCTCTGAGGAATACTGTAATGTGTGTGCAGGATAAACGGTTTCATTTTGTCATTTCTTTTTTCTCCCTTTTCACAAATAAAAAGTAGCTTCCCAAACAGTTTCACCGCCTGGAGGTAAACACCAGGCACCGGGATTGCTCGCACTTTTTAGGATTACAGGAAAGAGTTGGATGTTAATGGAACGCTTATTCACTTTTCGTACAGCGAGGTGAGAAAATTGATACCACTCTGCACGGGCAGCGGGATCAATCTTCTCATCTAAATCTCAGCGAGAGAGTGTGATTAAGTCGGGGCTGTGGTGGAAGGTAAATAGCTTCCACCGTTTACCTTCTATTTACTCACCTCTTAAATTCTAAAGGTATACTTCACGCCCGCTAATACTAAATCTGGGCTCCGTGTAATTTCTTGGATCACTAATTCTGGAATGCCGCGTCCTCTTGTCAGCACCATTGTATCCTGTTAACACTGAATGATCGGTAAATCCGCCGATTATTCACGGGCCCGTTTAAAACAAACTGACCCTGTGGCTGGAGGCCGGCAGCAGAAACATAGTCTGGAGCAGCGGATGGATGGATCTGAGTTTTAAAACAAGGTTGTTTGACATCTGAAAAGTGAGGCGTCAGAGAATAATCTGTCATATAAAAGCCTGTGAGGTAATGATGCATAAGTAAGGCTAAAGATGTTCTACTTTAGTTCCTTACCCATCGGGTTTATCCAGCCCGCTGACAGCTCCCAACCTATATTACCACATCATCATGTTATGTTGTTAATCCACAGTCACCGCACCAATTTGCACCATGAGCGTGATGCTTCATGTCTTTATTTTTTTATTTCCAGAGAGTTGAACGAGGGGACGGAGAAGAGAAGCACAAGATGTACAAGGGGAGCAAGTAAAGCGAGCTCTGCAGATTAAAGATTTAAAGAAAAAGAAGAGGAGAAAGGGGTAAAACGAGGAGGAAACATCACAAAGTGGCCCGGATGACAGAGACGCCTGGGTTACGCAGGATGAGAAAGCAAAAAAATATATAATCTGAAACTAAATGAAATTGGGATGTGGACGGCGGTCCGGTGAGGGCTGCGGCAGGTGTAATCTGTAATAGCAGGTAGCAGTTGCCATCACAACTGAAATTGAATGTGAGTGCTAATGGTCTCTGCTTTGCAAAGTTGCTGAACATAAAAAAAGGGAAAAAAAAAAAGATAAAGGTTTTGCTGAAACCTGACTCACCAAGCCGACAGTCAGCTTTCCTAGACGCTTTAAGGCGGTGGTCATCAGCCCTCAAATGCAAATGGGTGAAAAAAAAAGTCAATGTGACGATTTTCTTACTACTCATCAATTCAGTTTTGCATCGCAGCCTGTGGGGCATAGAACATTTGATAACGCTCAACCCGGCAATAAAAATGATTTGTTGACTATAAACAAACAGGCCGTGAATAAGAAATAGAAAGGATGGAGGTGAACTACCCAGCGGTGTAGTGCACCACTTATATGATCAGGTTAGACCACTGTATTCAAGTTGTGTTACAGTACATAGAATAAATAGCAATTTTACAAAAGACGCCATACATGTGTCTATATCAAGGTTGGAGCATATAACTGTTAAAACACTCAATTCAAGAGCAAAGCTTTGGATTACTGTGTATTTCTGTGTTAAACTATTTCTTTTCCTCATCCATCCTGCAGCTAGTATATCATTCTTGTTTTCATTATTAAGACACACCTCCATCAGTCAGATTATTCGCGCCTTATCATCCACTAGCTTCCCTCTGTTTTCCGTGTCTTTCAACTGCCTGCCGTTGAATTGTTATTTACTTCAAATGAGCTGAATCAAAAAAAAAAAATCGTGCGGCTGCTGACGTGAGAGCGTGTGTTATAGAGTCAGAAGTTGCTCCGTCTCAGAGATCTCGGGCTCTAGATGTTTGTGGCTGTTTCTATTTAAAAAAAAAAAGCCTTTACAGATAAACAGTCACCTTTGACTAAAGTAATACATCACGTCCAATAGCGCAGGTTGGAGGTATCGGATATGGGAGAGTTTTCACCCCAAATAGATCATTTTATCATATAATTAATGTCTGATCCTCTCTGGAATCATTCGAGTCTGTGTGTGTGTGTGTGTGTGTGTTTGTGTGTGTGCAAGCCGACACAAGTATAGGTTTTTGATGGTGTTGTCAGTAACGTGTGGAGGGGTTGGTTTTATTGATGGAACAATAGCTGCAGGCTCAGCACTTCCACCAGCTCTAAACCCTGGCAGGACAGCGCTTATCCCGGGGCGGGACACTGCTGCTACTCAGCTCCTGTGTCTGCACGCATTCTTGTCCAAATATTTTTTTTTCCATCGTTTTTTTTCGGGGGGGGGGGAAATTTATTGGAATGTAAAGTAAGGGTGGGGAGTTGTTGCTGCTTTTCCAAGACTTCTTGCACGCTGTGGATCACGAGTATTGAGGAGGCTGGTACAGCAGCGTATGGAAACGAGGCCTACATCTTTTAATCCTTCATGTACCGTGTTGACGAGGTGATACATTCAGCTCTGAGCCAAAATCCCTGGTTTGGTTTGTGCTGTTTTGACTTTTGCTTATCGGAGCCACGCGCTGACTTTTAATCGTTTCCCCTTTTGGCTCCCGAAAACAGTCGCCGCAGTTTTATCTGTGTTTAATTGAAGAAAGTTCTTGTCTGGCGTGTTGCTTAATAGAGGGTGTTTAGCGACGTCTTTGAACGCACCCCCCCCCCCCCCTTCCGATCAGAAGTCGCTTGCCAGCGACTGAAACAAACAGATTAAAGCTCGAGAGGATTTTTGAAGGAAGAGACAAAGCTTTTTCAAATCAACACCGAACGCTTTGTTTGGGTAAACCTCCGCCGCTATCTGATGGCCTATGAATAATTATCTTCCTGGGAAAACTCGGCTGAAAACATGAAACCCAAACAGCGACTTGCATCACAGCCTCAGTTCACAATAAATCTACTTTGCTCTGGTTTGAAAGGGTGGATGGATTGTCATTTATTTTGTGTGTTTTACTGATTCGGCGCAATGCTACAAAAAAGAGGAATTCCAGTATTTCATACATAATATAGAGGAATGTCGTCCGGTGGATAAAAAAGCGGTTCACTCTGGTTATTTCCATTTCAAATAACTTAAACAAAATCCAGAACACGCTGCACGCTGTCAACCAGCAGCTGTGGGAGAGAAGTGAAATGATGTGCAGAAACCTTCTGTTGAATATTAGCTGCGGAAACACAGACATTCGCATCGTGTCCTGGGTGAGCTTTTCCACCCCGCATGGCGCCAATCAACATTTCCTATAGAGTTCTCGACAGATCTAAAGCGGCCGTTGGCGTCGTATCGCTCTGAATGCATTTTGCTGATGGGTAAAACATAAAAAAGAAGGAACATTGTGCTGCTGTTTGATCATTTTCTAGCACCAAGCCAGTTCAGTAGCAACAACCGAATCAAAGAGCTTCAGTCTAAACGTATTAGAGCGGTATTTTTAAATACTAGATTTTGTGCTGTCTGGAGTGCTATACGGTAAAGATGTGGAACAAGAGATGAAGGCACAGCAGACAGTTTAATTATACCAACTTAATTATGAGCAATTTTCTGAATTTCATTATTGTGAAATATTAGGTTAGCCCCCTTCCTATGGACCTTTATCATCTTGAATCCCAGGAAATTAATGCGTATGTCTGCGAAAACTGGGTCAGGTCGGCTGTATTTTCAAGGTAACACGGGTCCTAGATACTTTCAGTGCTTCATCGGTAACAATGCTGGCAGGATTCCCAGAATACATCAGCCCGTGTGTGTCAGGTTTTGCCGACCAAAATTGTTTTTTTGTCTTTTTCCACCAACGTCATAATTCCGGTGATCAGCCGTAGAGGATCAGAGGAACAATCAAAAAACCCGAACGCAACAATTAAAGCACGCCAAACATGCAATTTGCTCACACATTACCATACATCTATATATCCTGCATAAATAGTCTGATGGTATGAAATAGATTTCCATCATGAGGCATTTTGGCTGCACGGCGCTAAGATAAGAATAGATGCGTTTTGTTTATCGCGTACTAAACAATTTATAGCCGCCGGGCATAGGCAGAGATGTTGAACAGCACCAATCAGGGTCTATCTCCGCTCACTTTGCATCACTTTGCCGTAGTAAACTTCACACCATATAAACACTGTCAACTTGGGTTATATTTTCATTCGCGGAGCATAATGAAGACAACAACGTGCCTTTATAGAGAAATGCTTTGCAGAGAATTCCAATGTATCAATAAAAAAAAATGGTAGGTGAGTAGAAGAGAATATAGCCATCTGTAATCTGTATATATATATATATATATAATGATTTATTTTTACTATTGACACATCACACAACAAATCTTCGCCCTGTCTATGGCACCCTGACCCTGGACAATTTGTTCCTAATGAAGATGTGAATCTTTTATGTCTGGTCACAAATATAGTTACATTTCTTGAAGTGGACTGATGAAATCTTAACAGCTGGGCCTTTCAATAAATGAAAAGGACAGGTTTAATGCCATTTTTTTTTCTTTTATGCCTGTTGTAAAGCACTTTAAGGTGCTTTTCTCTATGAAAGGCGCTCACTGACTCAAACTCCCGTTGTGACATCACAACAGGAGCCTTTTTTAAACGTGTTACTGCGGGTTTCAGCAACATAATGGACCTTCGCTGCATGTCCTTCTACTCCTTCCCCACATTTGCTGTCATTCTCTCTCCACTGTGAAAAACAAAACAAATACCCTATTGTTACAGTTAAAATGAAATGTGCCGGATATAATGCACTGCATTACTAAAGCTGATTGCCACAATCTCATTTATTTCAGATGTACGTGGATTGCTTCACCTCCAATATATTTACAGTATAAAGATGATTACATTTCTCCAGCATGCAGAAGTTGGAATTTGTTTTACTGGGCAGAGAGATAATAACCCAACTCCACACAGCCAATCAAGATGTTGAAATTGACTTTCGGCGTGTATCCTATTCAAACTTTCTTTTCCCCTTTCAGGCAGCGTTATCACTAATTATACGAGTAAACACACCGGCTCTGCTTCGGATGACAAACGCACGACGAGGCCGCTTGATGAATCGTTAAATTTGCATCAGCTCCAAATAACATTAACCTTATTTCACCCAGAGAAACTCCAATCTCACCTCTGTCTGACCTGTAATTGAACAAGTCATTCTGCTGCCACTTTCTGCTTTTTTTTTTTTTTTCCCCTCCCCACCTCGGTCTCTCACTCACGCAAAAACACGCCTCTCTTTCTCATCCGCTCTCTCCCTCGTCCAAATGGCTGTCATGAGTCATGCAGTGCATTTAGATGTTAAATACTAAGGTGGAGGTCATGAGCCATTCCCCAGCACATTATAGGCTAATAGTTCATATCTTAATAACCCTACAGGTCTGGTCATATTCTCCTGGGTGGATATTATGACCGCGGAGTTTCCAAAGGAAGGCATTGGAGCTGTTATGACTCAGGCTTTTCACGGTGGAAATTGATCGTCAAGGTGCGAGTTGTTTGTTGGTGGGAGACACATTCGCTCTGGTGGGATGAGGATAGCGTCCTTTTGGCGAGAGAGAAAACATTTCTGACACCGTATAATAGAAGGAACAATCGGCAAAAGTTTTTTTACTTGGTTGTGAGGCTGGTACACACACACACACACACACACACACACACATACATACTGTACATACCTCTTACTATATGAAAGATGATCTGTGTCCCTGCAAGATTTATCCTTATACAGCCAAGTTTTAAATGTGCACTTACACCGGTTCTGTATGTGTGTGTGTGTGCGTTTGTGTGAAAGAGAGAGAGATTGTGAGAAAAAAATAAAAATAAAACAAGCATTATTGGAAATGCAGTATTGCCCGTCTCACCCACGCTGCCTTTTAGCAAGCCATCAATTGCCCGGCTTGTTCCACGCAAGCTGGAGCGTGACAGCCTGACTGCTACATACTGCTCCAGTGATTACTTAAGCTTTTATAGATGAGATCAATAGGCACATTAAAACACACACACACACACACACACACACGCAGGCACATACAACAGGATTCATTCAATCCACGATTCGCGTTTTTTCAAGGATTTGATAATTGTCCTGATGTGAATAAACGCTTATTACGCGGGCCGACCTGTTGAGTGGCCAAATGCAGGTATCGTTAATAGAATTTACGATGAGTGCTTTCCAATCAGGAGCTTCCGTCTCCGGTTCAGACGCCGCGCTGATCGTGCTGAGTCACGGCTCTCCTGGCACGCCCAAATAAAATAGGTCCACCATTAATATTACAATTTACACCAGCGCCGACACCTGTCTGACTCGTAGGCCGTCGCCGTGTTAAATTATGCTCCCCACGCTAAATCTGCGTTGTATTCGGCGATGGGTGAATGATTCATTGCTCTTTTTTCCCCAACAGGCAACATACACCCATGCCAAAATCAGGTTTGCTTTTTTCATGGCAGGCATGGTGACATGAACTAGTAGCAATAGAAGGGAGTAGAAGTTTCCACATGATGCTGGGTGTGGAGTAGCCTGGCTACACGTGGAAACAGAGCTGGAGATAAAATGAAGATTCAAATGCTTCTGCAGTCACTATTACAATTATATTCCCCCTTAAAACTTGTGGCCTCTGCCGTGTGATAAAACACCCACGTTGTAGTGACCTTTACCCATGACCAGCCCAGGGGTCACCTGTGCAATAATCATGCAGTTTAACAAGCATCTGTATATGCTACACTTGTTCTCCTGATAAATTACTTTTTCCTCACAAAGACAGATTTAAAACTCGTTTGTGATGACTAACATTCAGGAGAAACAAGCCTTTCGTCGGCATAAAACAAGTCCGCCGTCTTTTTTATTTCAACCTGTGACAAATGGGGGCAACAACAAAAGTGCTGCCGTCAGGAGGCTGATGCTGATGCTGATGATGATGATGATGACGCCAGCTGCTCGATGGCTTTTCATACGTGTGGGCAGGGGCGTGCATCCTGTGTATACCTGTGTGTGTGTGTGTGTGTGTGTGTGTGTGTGTGTAAGACTATAAGATGACTTTGTGTGCGTGTGTATGAGCTTCCCAGCATGCAAGCCTGTCAGCCCCACTCTAATGGATGGTGTCCTCAGACGTGAAAAGGTGAGCGCGGGTCCGACTGGAGTTTCACTAAAGCAGCCTGTCACTACAAATTGCTTTGTATGTGTGTGTGTGTTTGTGTGTTTGGTAACACTGCTCAGCTTTACAGGGCTGCTGTGTATGCGTTTGTGTGTGATTTTTATCCGGCGTGTTCTGCATCTGCACCAAGAACAAAAGCTTGATTTCAGCCTCCAGTCGGGCTCGTGGCCTTTGAAGAAATGTAGTGTTGACTTGCTTTCATTCCCGCTGCGCTTTTAGTTTGTTTTAATCTCTAAAAATACACACTCGGAGTCTCACATAAAAGCTCCACGGCTCCGATCCGTTTAAAAACAACCAGATACTGCTGTGTCCTTATCTAATCATATATCCTGCTTTTTTTTCATTATTATTAATTTAAGAACTTGCAAAGATT
The DNA here is from genome assembly GCA_036785175.1 of Eupleurogrammus muticus. Taxonomy (NCBI): domain Eukaryota; kingdom Metazoa; phylum Chordata; class Actinopteri; order Scombriformes; family Trichiuridae; genus Eupleurogrammus; species Eupleurogrammus muticus. The sequence goes on along the minus strand of JAYKQN010000020.1, from coordinate 6,193,016 downwards.
CTACAAGGTGTCAGTTGTGTCTCAACTTCATAGAGAAAACTCTTTATTTAAATCCCTTTGTGTGTTCTTATGAAATATCAGTTGAATCTTCACTGTAGGCAAAATCCTTTTATTTAATACAAAGACTGAAAAAAGTTAGCTGCTATTATCTATAAAAGTTAGTTACGTTTTTTTTTTTAATAATTTTTTTGTAGATTTAGTTATTCAAGGTTATTCATTTTTGCATGCAACATTTCCCAATGCAGTAAGAATAAGTTCATGCAAACTGTTATTCTATATATTATTGTGCATGGACATTCTCAAAGGATTCTATCACAACTCCCCAAACATGTGCAATAGACGTATAGACGCATGTGATAACATGTTAAGCATCCGGGTGGACGGCTAGATGTTTTAACTGGAACATTTTTACTACCACGTCTGGCTTTTTACTGATCACTTTAATTTCCTCCCAACACTAACCAAGTGAAAATGAAACTGATTTATAATAAAACTCTAAAAAAGGTTAAACTCAAGAGCTTCACATTTTATGGAGTTTCTGCTGAATTTGAATTTTAAAGCAAATTTACTTTTGTGGTTTTCACTGACAAAAGAACCCTTAACATTAAAAAAAATAAATAAATAAAATCTCTTCTAAGAAAGCATCTCTGGTAATGTCAGTGTCATGTACCTCTCAGCTAAAACATAGCAGACAGCAGAAAATCTATTGTAGCACGTTGATCATTTATTCAGTACTTTCGTGGGTGATGAAAAGTAACGTTTCTGGTAAAACGCTCAGATCGCATTCCTCAGTAAAAACTAAAATGTGCAAATCATAACATGATTGTTTTTGGATTAATGTAGAGAATGATTGGCTGGGCTAGCATGCTCCTTGTTATAAATATGTTAGTGATATTTATGTTAATAGGTCAACCCTGAGAAGACAGCTTATGCAAATGCAGATGCTGTTTATAGTTTCTGTTCAAAATGCCATGAATTCAGAATACATTGAATCGCTTGCCTCAGTGGTTAGCACTGTTTCCTCACGGTGAGATGAAGTGGAAGGGTTGGGGGACATAAATTTGACCGGGAGTCACAGAGACCTTCATTGCGTTTTCCTGCAAATCTTTTCACAGTGGCTACATTGCACTTTCGTGAAAGAGGTAAAAGATGAGGGATTGCTGTCACGATCACAGCATTTTCATGTTTAAACAGTTAAATTCAGACGTAAACATCACATAGTTTTAATTCATTTTGTGTCACAGCAGCATTTTATTATTCATGTTCTGCATTTGCACTGAATGGGGTGAAAACAATAAAAGATTCCAGTAGTAAGGTTGGGGATGTGGTAAGAAATTGGTTGCAGAATTTTCACAGACTTGAACCATAAGCATGGTTAAAATCTGTATGCTCAACAAGAATATTTGTCTACTTTTGGACATGGAACACTGCATACTTTTTTTTAATTAAATAAATTTACATCAGAATAATAGACTTAATTAGATGACATTACAGCACTCACTCTCTCTGGTACTGATAACCAATAACTGATACCCTGTGGGCCCTGTTTTAATTGTGCATGGAAGAAGGCCTGATACACAGCCTGTGTGTGTCATTTGAATGATATGTGCTGCAGAATGAAAACATGAAAAAGGGGGTTGGTAAAGGTGAATATATAGATCAGCAGGGGTGGTGATAATTAAAACGCTAACTAATCCAAACCCAGTGATTTCTAAACTGAATTGCGTGATGAAGTCGTGTTGTAAACCGTATTAAAGCTGCAGCAATCAGTATTTTTATCGAGTCAAATAAAAGGGGTCACCTGTGACAAACCCCCAGGGATTTATTAACCTAGATGCAATCTCGCATCCCTTTCGCTTGCTGTTTTCTTTTTTAGTTTTTTACGGCCTATAAGATTGTTTCGGTTCAGTCACTAACACCTGTTCCAACCATGGGTGTTTTTTCTGCAAAAAGACATATTGATGAACCAACTACATGCTGCCCGCCCAAGCAGACAAAGTCAGTTTCTAGCTACTGAACATACCAAGTCAACCAATTAAAATCACACTGATATTTTGAAGACCAAATCGATGCTTCTATTTATGCAGCCAGCATTACAAACAGGAACTATCCTTTAATCCCTTCAACAAAACCCGAATCGTTAGTGATCACGACGCCTTTTGCTCAGGCTGTATGACAAATGGATCTGATATTTGCAATCACCGGTGGTCTTGTCATGTATACGTCTGGCCTTCGCTGCAGTCAGGAGGGAACCCGTCGCGCTGCAGAGCAGATGGATGGAGCGGGCTCTCTGTCGCGGTCGCACTCAGGTGTGAGCTGCCAACCAGACGGCGGAATATGACCCATTTATCAGCGGCACTTAAAGGAATTTATCTTGGCTCCTTTTTCCCTCTCTCTCCATCCTCCAACAGGTTTCGAGTCAGCAATAGAGTGTCTAAGTACCTCCACCGTCTGGTTGCCCCCATCAGAAAAACGATGTATGGTGGTCAATAGCGAGAGACATCTTTTTTTTAATCCAGTTTGAGTCACACACATATGGCGCTAATATGGTGTCTATTTATGCCATCAAAACGTTCCTTGTCAAATTAGGTGTAAAAATGTGATGTTCTTAGTAGTTTTGCGTATCAGTGAATATATGTAACCACCACAGCTGGATTGAAAATTAAGTTTTCTCTCTTGTGTTCCAAAATAAAGTCCTGATGGAGTAAAAGGAAGGCGCAACTGCTTACTGTAGGCTCTCTATATGCAGGTAGCTTTTAATCTCATTTAAATAGTGCTGACCCTGTCATTTCTCTGATTTATTTCAGAGATTAGCATTAATGGGAGCAAACCAACCTGAGAGAGCAGAGATGTCTTGTATTTTTTTCTTCCTTTAAGGGAAAAATATAAAAAATGTAACAGCATTAGAGAATCAAATAGCCACAATAGGTTAACTATATATATATATATATATATATATCCACTATGGGTTAAATGTCATCACAATTCGCCGAATCAAAGATACAGTATGTGGGCACGGCGTCTATATTAAATAAATTTCACTTGTAATTCCTTGTGTGCTCACACAGTCGAATTCCCCGAGGCTGTTTACTTTAAGGCACATTCTGTCCTCAATTAACGGCTGCCGCTGAATTATGTATCAGACGGAGCCGCCGTAACTTTGGTTGCCTCGGTGTATTTCGGTGGCCGTGAGTCAAACTCCGACCACATCCGGAGGAACTGTGAGATAATGAAGGTTACGTCTTAAGACACCCATAGGGGACAGTTTGTCCCTTTCGATTATCATTAAGTGTCGTGACATTAAACAGCACTTAGGGTCTGCTGTCATGCTGAGAATCTGTGAAGCTGTATGAGAGAAAACCCAGGTGCCTGCTTATAGTAAATCACATATTTATATGTTAATAAAACATTAATTATCATGTTGTTGATTATTATTTATAATTTGTGCTTTTATATACGCTTGCTCAAAGTGAATGTTTATGATCAGTTATTCTTTGTTAAAGGATAAATCCATTCAACGTGTATGTGTGACAACACAACAGAGAAGACTGAGCAGTGGAAAAAAAGGCACTTTTGTTGAGGCTCGGCGCTATTACAATGTGAGTTGTCCACTTCTTGGACTCCACGCACCTTGTCCAATTTGTTGGTTTGTTAGTCATCCAAACGCCAGCCCCCCTCTTGTCGCTCCCCTCGCTGCTCCTCACATCTGAAGGATTAGACCCCCCTCCGTTGAAATGCATCACGCGGCGTCAGCATCAGCGTCTGGAACGCGGACGTCTAAGAACAGGCATATCCAGGAAAAAAAGATCTCCTGTCTGGTGTTTTGGGATTCAGTGGGTGCACTTTAATATCCCTGTGTCATTCAGGTTTAGCCATATCTGCTATTTGAGGATTAACACCTCCTGACAACAGCAAACATTGTGTTTCCTCATCTTTAGCAGATCACGCCGGGAATTCCAATAAGCTCCGGTTGCGGTATCAGGAGAATGGATTTTGTCAGGGGGAGTTGTGATGTGTATTGTCTTAAGCATCCCTATTTTATTACCCTTGCCCATATAGAGTTCCTGACTACTAAACAAACTGAGTTGTGAAAAAGTACCTGCGATGACAGCAGCAGTTAAAAAAATCCTATTAAATTATTTTTTAAGCCAACAATATACTAGTGTATGGTGCATGTCTGATATTTGCCATGAGTCATTGTCCTGAGGGGATGGGGAGATTTGCTTTTTTTTTTTTTAAGTGAGCAATTTTACATTTGTATAGCCACTGTGACTCAATGGGACAGACGCGGTAGCTTTGTTGGCCTCTGGACGTGTTTGTTAGACACCCAGAATAAATGTTTGCACACACAGGGTCATGGCTGACGGAGACAGCGCCTTTGTCTCTGTCCTGGTTGCCCAAATCGTTTTTCTGGACAATATGTCTAAACAAACCAAGCTCTATTCTGTTCTCAGGCGAGAGCGTTTGTTATTTGGTCTGGACACTGTAAAATTATACAATTAAGAATTACCGTTCATAATTTAAAAAAAAAAAAAATGTTGCATAATCCACAAATTCAACTACCGTCTGGAATCCTCTTTCCTCTTTTGTGGACCAGTTTATACTGCATCACAGCTAATAAACCATAATAACTGAATGGAGCGAGCCACAAAATAAATAGACATAAAAACAATTTTGTAACATACTTATTTTGCAAATGGCAAAAACAAACAAAAAAATAGACTTAATGTGTTTTTGCGTTTAATAAACTAAATGTAAGATGAAAAAACGTATTGTCCTAATATGCTACAGTACTAATTAAACTATATAGTGCTATGGAAAACCTCTTAATTAGGTAAATTAATCATTAAGATACAACAATGTACTGTCTGCCTGCTTCATTTAACCTGACCCTACTGACACTCGCTGTAGTACTCAAACTCTAACATGTGAATACCAGGCCGCTGCCAGGAAATAAGAAATAATAACTTCTATGAACTATGCTAGTCATTATTCTGTGATTCATCTGGTTAATTTATAGATGGATGAAGAAAAAATCTCAGCCAATTAAATACAATCTGTACAGCGTGACCACTTCCCTTTCGGAAGAAAATCGTTCCGGTTGGAAGGTCACCTAATGCCAAGGAAAAAAAAAAACTATGAATAGTAGCTTAAAGTCTTCCCTCGCAATGTAGAAATGGATAAGGTAATTTAACTATTTTGCATATTGAGATTTGATTCAGCTCATTAACCAAACCTGTACAGCAAGCAAGAACCTTCGTCCGTCAGTCCTTGACCTGTATGTGCGTCTTCATTCTTACGCAACTCAGTCAGGTCAGCGTATGACTCTGGCTCGCCGGGTGGGAAACTTTCCTGGAAAGGTCAGGACCAGTTTGAAATTGCGCTCCATGACTATGAACTGCATCCAGTATGCGGCCTGACAAATAACAAACAACTCCGCTGGTGCCCTTGGTGGGGCACACCCCGAGGAATCAATGAATAGACGTTGGCTGCATTCGTCGTGTTGTGGCTTTTGGCACAGAGCCTGTGGTATCTGGTTACTCTCGAACGCCTGCATGTTTCCCTATTAGCCAGACTTTATCTGAGTGGCATGCCTCCGAGCTTGTATTATTTTCCCAGCCTCTGCGTGACTCAAAAGGCAGCGTTCAAAAGCATCTAAAATGTTAAACATGAGCCGGTGTTCTTCTCGACTTTTTCCTGTTACGAGACGCGCGGGGAAGGAAAGGCAAAAAAAGAGATGAAACACTTGACATATACAGCCGTATTCGCTATCTGCCTGAATAGAGGAGTTCATTAAAAGGCACAAACTTGTGAAAAAAAAAGTTTGTGTTATGTTCTCTGTGTGGGTGAGAGATAGAGAATTGTTTGTGCGAGGAGGCGTCGGGGATTCGTCTAGTGAGACAAAAGGCGGGAGAACACACTCGCCATGATGGTCAGTTCATCTGCACTGTGGGCTGCGATAAGCGAGGAGAGCGCTTCAACCCAAACACACCGGCCTTCTTAAAGCTGTGAAATTACCCCATATTACATGCATTATATTAAAAGAAAAAAAAACAACCTAAGAGCGTCGGACATTTTCTAATAAAAACGCAGACACATGCAGGGCTGCGGCTGCTCGAGCCAGATTTGTGTGCGCGGGGAGACGATAATAAAAGATGGCTTTGTAGGAAGGCATCAAAGAGGATGATCACTGATGCACACCGATGAGATGTGACATGCATTTTGATCAAATACACGTTGCGCGCGCGTGCAGCGGGGATGCTCCTCGATGCTCGCACTCACACATACACACACACACACACATGCACACACAAAAACCATCCACAGCTGCTAATGAGGAGCCAAAGGGGGCTCTCGCTCAGCAGCCAATTATCCTGTCCCTTCGGAGGGATAGTCTGTGCTTGTATGTGTGTATGTGTGTGTGTGTGTGTGTGTGTGTGGGAGTGTGCGTGTGTGTGTAGATGTTTTGAGCCACTACGGTTTTCTCTATGCCAATACGACAACAGTCTTATTTACATAATCTTTCAGCGCTAATTATGTCTATACTTACCGCTTATGAAATGTTTCCTGCACGGAATGTTGGACGTCACTTATCGGAGTGTGTTAGCAGTGTTATCAGTAGAGTGGGAAAAAAAATAACAAAATAAAAAAAGGTAGCTATGAAGACGTTATTGCAGGCCTCAGTCCTTACTTTGCATCAGCCCTGTCAATGATGTGTTTAGATCTGTCTGTGTGATGACCACAACTGGGTTGATCATACATTATGAATAGAGGTTGGGTCGCAAATGTGCAAAATAATTCAAAAGGAGGCCTGTCGATGCTACAGAATGCGAAGGGTTTCAGTCACGAATGAGCGTTTTGCATCAGCGTTTTTTTTGCCAGCCAGGTTTTGTATCACTTGTTTACTCGGTACAGTAGCAGCTGTTGACGCACTGTATCTGCTACAGGTGTGTATCATGTGTGTGTGTGTGCATGCATATGTGTTTGTGCCGGTTTCCCATCAATTCTGCAAAGCTCTTATAGGATCATAACGCTACAAAAGGATCATTCTTTCTTCACCCTCTGTTGCATTGCTCATCCACTTAAGCTCATTTAACCAGAGTGTTCCATGGCGAGTGCCGTCAATTTGACAGGTCTGACTGGTAATCTGTGTGAACGCCGCTGTCAGTGTGTGAGTGAGTGTGTGTATGTGTGTGTGTGTGAGTGAGAGAGAGGGAACTGTGGGGTAAAGGCTGTGTGGTGAGTGTAATTGTGTCATTGCGAGAATGGCTGCATGGTTAGAGGATGAGGTACTTCGCATTAATGCTCCCTTCCTATCTAAAAGCCTTGCAGCTCAACCATTAGCATTTTCAAAGGCAAATTTAAAGTCCTCCCGGAATGAAAAAATGTCATTTTTATCCTTTTAGATCGCATCCCTGGTCATATCATTTATTTTACTTTATTTGCCAAATTATTAAAAAAAAGTTTTTATATCAAAATTAGATTACATTTCCTTCTGGTAAAACACATCTCACATGGCATTTGTCATCTTAACCACAGTGATGTTCACCAGCAGATTCTTTACATTCAACACCACAACAGGATGTAATCTGGATGTTAACCGCTGCCCAGTTCATGTCTACCTTTCATTTTATAACGCCTCTCTACATTTCTTGCACCATAAAGGCGCTGTGATCCTGACAGAAGAGCGAAGGAGTAGGTTGGATTTTGACATTGGTGGGGGCACAGAAGTGCTCTAAGGCAGCTACCCTGAATGCTTTTTTTATTATTTTCATTCATGCAGACGTTATAGGTTTAAGCATCTAATGAAAGGCAAGGAGATAAGTTGGACCTCCTCCATCCTCTCTGCTGTCTGTCACCTCAAAAATATACAGATACATATACTTCACAAAAAATTCACATATTGTGATAAAGTGCAATATTTTCTGCAATGTACTGATAAAAATTTGACTTTCATATATTTTAGATGCCTTACATACAACTGAAGTAGTTCAAGCCTTTTATTGTTTTAATACTGATGATTTTGACAAAAAAGTAAAGAAAAAACAAAAATCCCTATCTCAAAAAATTAGCATATTTTATTCCACCAATAAAAGAAAAGTGTTTTTAATACAAAAAAAAAAGTCAGCCTTCAAATAATTATCTTCAGTTATGCACTCAATACTTGGACGGGAATCCTTTTGTAGAAATGACTGCTTCAGTGCAGCGTGGCATGGGTCAATCAGTCTGTGGCACTGCTGGTGTTATAGAGGCCCAGGACGCTTCAGTAGCGGCCTTAAGCTCATCCACAGTCTTGCGTCTGGCGTCTCTCAACTTTCTCATTCACCAGTAGTTTTGGCACTGTAAGCAAGTGGCAGGTCCTGCTGAAAAATCAAATCTTCATCTCCATAAAGCATTTCAGCAGAAGGCAGCATGAAGTGCTCCAAAATGTCCTCATAGCTAGCAGTATTGACCCTGCCCTTGATAAAACACAGTGGACCAACACCAGCATTTCCTTCTCCCCAGTCTTCCTCCAGACTCTGGCACCTCGATTTCCAAATCACATGCAAACTTTGCTTTCATCTGAAAATAGTACTTTAGAGCACTGAACAACAGTCTAGTGCCGCTTCTCTTTAGCCCAGGTCAGGTGCTTCTGCAGCTGTTTCTGGTTCAAACGTGGCTTGACCTGGGGAATGCGGCACCTGTAGCCCATTTCCTGCACACGCCTGTGCACGCTGGCTCTGGATGCTTCTACTCTAGACTCAGTCCACTGCTCACACAGGTCCTCCAAAGTCTGGGATCTGCCCTTTCTCCACAATCTTCCTCAGGGTCCAGTCACCTCTTCTCGTTGTGCAACGTTTTCTGCCACACTTTTTTCTTCCCACAGAATTCCCACTGCGGTGCCTTGATACAGCACTCTGGGAACAGCCTATTCGTTCAGAGATTTCATTCTATGTCTTCCCCTCTTGCTTGAGGGTGTCAATGATGGCCTTCTGGACAGCAGTCAGGTCGGCAGTCTTACCCATGATTGCGGTTTTGAGAGATGAACCAGGCTGGGAGTTTTTAAAAGCCTCAGGAATCTTTTGCAGGTGTTTAGAGTTAACTCGTTGATTCAGATGATTAGGTTCATAGCTTGTTCAGAGCACCTTTTCATGATATGCAAATTTTTTAAGATAGGAATTTGGGGTTTTCATGAGCTGTATGCCAAAATCATCAGTATTAAAACAATAAAAGACCGGAAACCTTTCAGTTGGTGTGGAATGAATCTAAAATATATGAAAGTACATTTAATATAGTCTTTTATTCAATATATGTATAGTTAATCCTCTTCAGTATCTGGCATAACTTACACTTTGACTCCTAAAGAAACCTTATACATCCAGTTTTCTTTTCTTTGACATCCTTCATATCCTATACAGCCCATGTGCATGGACATGGACAAGCGTGAACAAAATGTAAAGGATGCCACTATTAAAATCCATCTAGCTGACAACATGTTGACAACCTACACTCATAAATGCAGATCCATGCACTCCCGCCCATCCAGTTAACAGGTTGCATGTAGCTTTTAGCGACAGACGGAGTGACAGCGGAGACAGACAATCATGTAGGTCAGCGAGTAACATGCAGCGAGTCTAAAGAATGACATTTACGTTAGAGGCAGGACTTTTAACCCATTGTGTGCCATAATGATTGCTAGGGACAGAGATTTTATTGATATTATGAACAGGTCCCTAGCCTCTCTACCCAATTCTACACCCTTGCGTTACAGTAACATGGCCATGTAATGTTCGACCATGTCAGTTTGAACGTGTATGCCTGTCTCTGTGCGTCGGCTCTTGCATCTGTTAGTATTTGCCCACCAGGCGTCACAAGCCTGTCAATAGGAGTTTAAGCACTTCCGAGGAACAGATGATTCTCCAGGGTCTGCACTGACCCTTTGAACTGAAATGCAAAGTGTGGCGGAGGTCCTTCCAAAGCGATCCGTCATGTGTGAGTATGTGTGTGTGTGCGTGCACACACTTTGACCAAAAAGTGGTATCTTTGTTTGCCCCGGTGCCTGTGTGTGGTCGTGTCATTTTGAACTCGAGAGATGCACGCATGTGTGCAAATCATGCGTCAAGCCATTTGTGTTTCATTGCCTCCCCCGGGCCATCCCTGGTCAAACTGATCCCATCGTGTTTGTGTTCGGAGACCGGATAGGCCTCATCCCCTCCGGGCTTGCCGCATGCTCATGCTCCCTTCCAGCCAGCGTGGATGGATTTTAGCTCCTGGAGTTTTCAGGAGGTTTGTTTGGATGCTGCATCCCAGATTTGCATCAGTGTCAACTCATGCATGTTCTTCATGAGTTCACGGTCAACTGGCTTCATCACCCTGAGAGACAGATTTGTAATATCCTAGCCAGGACTGAAATGTTCTGGTTATTCAGGTGAGATAATAATTGATGGTGTCAGGTGCTTGGATTTCACCATCAATAAATGATTACTAAGAAGAAAAACACCCTTGCCTCTATTACACGGTGAGTTTTATTTGTATTTTGGAGGTCAATGTGTAATGTGTAATGTTCTTTAGTGGCGTCTGACACCTGTCGTCAGTTGAAATTTATCTTTGACAGCCCGGTTGAGAGGAAAGACATCAGAAAGGAGATTCATGTGCACAACCATTAGAAACAGAGGTGAGGTTGATCAACACAGTGAGAGACCAATCACAGGTTTAACAAAACATCCAAAAGATAAATATTGCATGGGTCAGAATGTGAATTTCACAGGCACAACAGCGTCTTTCTCTTGACTATCACATTCAGGCTGCATTGAAAATAGAATACAGTATGATTCAGTGCGGGGGCTAGCACCTGAAAAATAGTTTTTAATCATGCACTCAGTCAGTTTCACAACTATTCAATCAACCAAAAGGCACCCAAAAGTAAAATGTATTTTTTTGTACTCTTGGGTAAAGAATATGTATAGAGCCGATTAATGATTGAACATTTTTTTTCTGCCTCAGAATTCATTCTCAGGCAAAGCCGGCTCTTGTGTCAATTCTAAAATTTATTCATCAATAAATAATAAAAGAACACTGTAGATTTTTTTGTTGGGCAGCAAAAAAAAAAGAAAAAAAGTGATCGCTTATGAATTCTCCCATCGGTGCATTGGATTTCGCTTTTCTCTCCTACTGATGAGACAGCGTACACTTTCTGCAGACACTCGCATAACCGGGAAAGGGGATTATGACCTTTGGATGGTACTTTTTTGATAAAAGCTGTAAAGGGCAAAAAAAAAGAAAAAAAAAAGACCCTCACATCCCTGTTTTCCACTCGGATCTACAAGCCCAATATAGTGACCAGTTGTGTGACTCATGAAAATTGTTTAACTGCGGTTTTCACCCAACTAGGTTTATTTTATTGTGGCGCTATAAAGTGCTGTGGTGCAGCGTCTGCAACAAGCAAATCATATTCCTGATTAAATATTCAGGCTTTTAGCGGTGGATTCACACTATCTTATGTCAGTGTGGAGAGAAGAAGCTGTCACACTGATCGCCTTAAACAATCTTCCTTTGGCCACTGTCAGGTCTCATTACATACTGACATGTTGCTGTATGTGTGTGTGTGTGGGAAGGGGGGAGGGGGGGGGGGTGCAGTTTTGCAAAATATAGATGAGCGGTCGAGCATCCCTCAAATGCATTGTTGACCTTGTTAAGACTTCTGCTCTCTCTTTCTCTCTCTGTCTCTATTTTGTCTTGTTCTGTTGCACCACGCTGATGCAAAGAGGAAAAGACAGTTTCCGCTGGGTGTTGTCCTCTAATGGACGGCATTCTGCAAGTGTCATACCCCGAGCAGGCCTACAGATTCACACTGGACTTTCTGGCAATCCCGCGCTTATGTTTCATTCCTGCATCCAGCTTTTATCTGCCTCTTTTATCATCAGGCCCTTGACTCCCCCTCAGTAGTTTTTTTTTTCCTTGCAAAGTGCAGCCGTTAGCTCCTTTGTTTGGCTTGCTGTGCACACAGCTAGGACGGCTGAGATTTCTGTTTAACAAGTGTTTATTTGTGCTCATCGAGGAGTCCGGCTAGGAAAAACGCAAGGCAACGCGCGGGGGTCTCCTGAGAGAGAAAGCCGAGCTTGCCAGACACAAGAATCACAAATCAGTGACGAAGGGGGGGTGGGGGATGTTGACGCTGTAGATCTTTTTCAGACTGGCACTCAGGGCCAACAGAAAAGTGGAGTTTGCAGCGTCCAACACAATAAGTAATGTGCTTTCAGACTTTCACTTTGAAAATAAAATAATCCATTACCTGCCAACCAGAGATGCTGATTGTCTACAAATGTCTCTAGCATGGAAATGTACCAAACGTCACTCTGAGTGGTAACCAGAGGCCCTGCTGAGTTGGTCCTGTTGTTTATGAGGATCTCAGCAGTTGTGTGCAGACTCTATTAACAAGCTTAAAACATGCTGGAGGGTGGATTTTCTTACTTTGGAATGCTTTTTTAATTGTTCAGACTTGGATAAAGGACAAAGGACAAAGCCTCAGTGGACCATGACCACAGAGTGAGAGTCACTTTAGCAATGTGACAAAATCCACTTATTATTTAAACTATTAAAATCCCCGATAAAGACAGTATTGCAGAGTTTTATGCAAATATTGCAAGAGAAAACCCCAGCTGCAACAAAAAATGAAGTATTTTTATCTGAAGTAGAACACAATGTTATTGTTACAATATCAATATATGTTGTCAGTCATCACATCACCAATGTGATAAAAAGAAATTCAACATAACATTAGTCGTAGGGTTGCAATTGGCTATTATTTTGATATTTAATTTAGATTTAGGATGTTGGTGTGATTATTTAATTGGGTCCCTAATCTCCTTCTTAAACATGATACAGAATATCTTCTTTATCTTCTGTAATGATCCTCAGTGCGAATTCTAGGATTTTATGATTGATTTTTGATCTTATTAAATATTGACATTACCATAGCTTATATCAATTTTTTTTCCTGATTTGGGTGAGTTTATCTGTAGTAAAACAGTGTTACCGTTACAGCATCAATATACATTATATTGCCAAAGCTATTCGCTCACCTGTCTTGATTTGCACAGAAATTCGAGTGATATCAACTCATGAGAAGTCTGTCCACAAGGTTCAGGAATGTGTTCATGGAAATTTTTGATCAAAAACACATTTGTGAGGTTACACACTGACATTGGACTAGAAGGTTCTGGCTCTCAGTCTCCGCTCTAATTCATCCCAAAGGTGTTCTATCTATGGGGTTGAGGTCAGGACTCTGTAAAGGTCAGTCAACACCAGACTCTGCTATCTATGTCTTTATGATCCATTTATAGACCTTGCATTGTACAATGGATGGGTGGGCAAATACTTTCAGAAATATAGTTTATATCGTCAATATCCACATCATTTTAAAAATCCTCATAATACAAGTTTGATCTAATATCAGTAGTAGGGCTATTTAATGATGACATTTAATTCATATTTGAGGTGTTTGTGGAATTATTTAATTGGGTCTTTTATAATCACATTTTTCAACATTTTACAAAATATATTCTATAAATTAGGAAGGTTTTCGATCACCCTGTGCAGGGCAGGGAGGCCAACAGCTCCTGGCTCTCCATTCAACAGGGCTTCAGTTCGGTGGCGGATTTTGTAGTGACTTTCTCACCCTTGCCACCAAGAGCGACTGGGACCCGCTGGCTCTACAGGGGATTTTCCTCTGTCCCCTCAGGGACCTTCTCAGTGATGAGCTTGTGACCCATATCATTCCAACTGCCAACCAAACACTCAATCCCCCTGGTCCCCCTTCCTAAACCATGAAGGGTTCATGCTTAGATGGCCCGACTCATCATTCACATAACTCAACAGACAGTCCCTTTATCCCTGGTCATCTCTGGCAACCACCAGGAACTTGTCCAGTTCTTGGTCTTCAGATTACCCAGGCTAAAGCTCCTTAATCCCCATATTGACTGGTCCAAATGAGTGGTGTTTGGGTGGAGTGTCAGCTGCCATGAAAACTGCCTTTGGTTGGTGCTGTCTCCATCAGAGTTCTCGACATGACTACAACCTCCACGCTGTCTTTTCGGAGAGTCTGCCAGAATTATCCATTCTTCTTCCTCCCTAGTCTGGGCCAACAATTTCTTTGTAGAGAGAAGTCCCTGTGCCAATGCATAGACTGAGGGTTTCCAATGCTAGTACAGTACAAAAAATACCTTCTACCCATACTAGACTCTGTTTCATCAGGCTGCCATTTTCATCAAGTTGGATCTATGCCTACCACTTGGTGCACATCTGGAAATTAATGGACGACGGCGTTACTTTCTATACTGGGCTATGCCATTCAGCCATACCATGTCCCTATGGTTTTCCAGGCCCTGGAGAATGATGTGCTTCATCTTCCTTTACCTGGATGACATCCTGATTTTTTCCTGAGACCCTGAAGAAGGCAACACATCAGGTTGGCTCTCCAGAGGCTCTTGGAGAACTGCCTATTCCTGAAGGCAGAAAAACTTTGAATTTAACATGAATAGTTGTCGTTCCTGGGAGTAATCATCAAGAAGGAGCCGGTTTGCTCTGATCCAGCAAAGATCCAGGCCGTGGTGGCTCCCAAACTGGGACCTGCCACTGCAGGTCAAATCAAAGAAACTGTCAATACATCGGCCCTTTCTACCGCCTCTCTCAAGGTTCATCCTGCATTCCATGTTTCCCTCAAGACCATCTGTCTCTCTCCTCTCCCTTTGTCTGCTCCACCAGCTGTAGTCAATTCAATTCAATTCAATTCCATTCAATTCAATTTGTTTGTATAGCCCAGAATCACAAATCACAGATTTGCCCCAACGGGCTTTACAGTTTGTATAAAAGCAACACAACATCCCCTGTCCTTAGAGCCTCACATCATACAAGGTAAAACTCCCTAAAAAAACCCTTTAACAGGGAAAAAAAAAACGAAGAAAACTCAGGAAGAGAAACAGAGAAAGGATCCCTCTTCCAGGACAGACAGGCTGCAGTAGATGATGTGTGCAGGTGGAAACATTACAGGGAAAATTGGACATTACCTCTACCGTCCTGACCTGGCAACCCAATTCCCTCTCTTCTATTCTATCTATGTATTGATCAACATCTGCAGCAGCACCGGTTGCCTGTCTATTAGATAGTTCAATGGTAAAGAGATGAGTGGTGACTACTTGTGAGCATTTTAACTCAATCAAAAAGACAGGGAGAGCTGATGCTTGTTATATATTCCGCCTGTGGATTTACATGACTAAATGGAAATTTCCTTGATTCAAAGGAGTCCTGCTTTATTGAAAACCTCAACATTTATTGCTTTTTATGTAAGGCACCTTGTGTAGGAGTTTATGCCTAGATACAAAGGTGATATCAATTATGTAAAAATAAGGCATATCCTTAAAATCCCCTGCGTATGAATATAACCGAAACATTTAACAAGCACAGCTCCCACAGACACAAGAGGTACCGAGAAATTTAAAATGGAAATGTGAGCCATCAGGCAGCAACACTGAAATCTGAGCAGATTCATTATAACATGCAAACGCACACACACACACACACACACACACACACACAAACACACACACACATACACACACACACACACGCATACACACACATGGCTGGTATGTCTGTAATCTGCACACTAACACAGGCAGCTGCAGCAGTTAAGTGTACAGTATTATTTAATGGTGGAGGAAGTTGGGCTCGGGGAAGTTTTCCCAGCCGTTGGGATTTCTGTCAGTTATGAGCTTTGTGGACCGCGTTTTGAACAGCCGAAATGAATTTCTTATATACACCGGGGGCGTTATGGATTGCTTTAGATGACATGTTGTCTGCTGCATCCGCCAAAGAGGAAACGCAACAACATGAGGCAGATTCTCAGGAGCACTTTTGGGAGCAGCACTGCAGGACCGAGCCACCGGGAACTAAATGATAGCTTTCCACCAGTCTTAACACAGGGTAAATGCAGTGTGAATGCAGGATTAGAAATTTCCTTGAAAAAAGAATAACAGAATAAGGCAGACAGTATTACGTTGATTACAGTGATTTTTCCTTGTTTAATAAATGGCACTTAGGGTTGTTATAGTTTAAAGGACTGCACAGGAGGGACAATCAGCATTAGCCTGTTGGTGATTTTGTGTAAAAAGGTTTTCATGAATAAAGCACCAGAGCTGCCCAGACCACAGACGTAGGCATCACAAAAGCTCCTAAATTATTCAATGTGGTAAGCAGGGCTAGAAATCATGATAGTCTAGCGAACACAGTAAACAGCGTGAGTGGAGAGAAATGTTCATGCACTCCGACGGGGATAGACAACAACATTAAACACTGCAGCCCCAGCATTAATACGGAACACATTTTCCAGCCATCTCCAGCTTGACAATTCTGGCGTGAAAAAAGTATTTAACCCTCCGGTTGTCACCCCGTGTCCTCTCGGGTCAAAAAAGACCGCCTTCACTAAACCCCCAAAACAAAGCAGCTTAATTGAATTTTAAACACCAAATCTATTTTGCCTGAAAAGAAAACAACTTGCTATTCACCATAAAATTGTAAGAATACTGAGTTTTTCTTCTTCACATGGCAGAAAGTCTGCATTCATTCAAGCAGCACAGCTTGTTTCTATGACATTTAGTATGTTTATATACACAGTTGAGCTATGGTTATAGATTAGTTATAACTTATGTCAATTATCAGAAAAGTTATATTTGTACAGCCTATGAATGTAGCAGAATGCATAATTTAGGAGTTGGACTTGATTAACGATATTATTCTAATTAATTACAGGTTTTGCAATTAATTAATCACAAAACAATATTTGCCCCGAGAGCAACAATTACAATACTACTATAATAATAAACATTTTCTAAACCCTTATCTTCAACCATTGATAGAGGTCTACAGTGCTGGAAAATGATGACTTACTTATTTTCATGAATGAATTTCTCGATGAAGCCAGTCATTTGTTCAGGTTCGGGCTGCTTCTTTCTTCTCGGACCAGAACCAAAGGCAGAACCAGAACCACCAACAGCTCCAGAGTTTCTGTGCTCGCTCTGGTATGTTTTGCACTCAAGCATCTGGAGTTTTTTTGAGCAGACATTTACCGTCCAGCAGAGCTTTCATTGTTGTATTTGGAGTTTATACATCAGTATAATTGTTGTTAACTATGACACTGTGACTAACACACATACTGTTTTTTTTATATTCTAATGCATTATTTTATTTGTAATTAATTAATCACAATGAATGTGTTAATGCCCCAACACACCTAATTGGCACATGTCAGTAATGCAAATGCCTAGCCTTTACAGATATAATGTCTTACTCCCGCAGCACACAATATGTTTTTTCAGTCGCCCTTGGCCGGCGCCTGCAGGCTCCCACGCCACAATTTATTACAGAAGAGCTGGCAATATTGTTACATTTCGATCAGGAGAGTGTGTCTGTTCGCACACTTCTAGAGCCTCTCGTGTGTAGTGCTACCCCCTTGGGTCAGATAGACAGGCAGCGCACGCTGTCTGCTACTGACTGAACATAGTCAATTTGATCTGAAGGCAAAATACATTCTATTATACAATTTAAAATATGAATAGAGGCATCGTTTTACTCTATTTTTTCTAATTTTCAGATCGAAAATCGATGTAGGAAAAGTCATGAAATTTCAAACTGGAATTTTTTTTTATTTTTTTTTTGCTGTAAAGCATAGTTGTTGGTCATTTTGATCCAACAGGAGAGTTAAAGTCTGCTCCCTAAATTGCATAACGACATTAATCCTAGATCTGCAGTAACAATTTATTTGACAATACCATACATATCATAGAACTTTTACAGGGCTAAGGTAGTCAGACATTAATTTTATTTCTCTATAAATTGTAGCAATCTCCGTTTTTCTTTCCTGGGAAATTATCAGGAAATGGTGGGACCTGTAAATGAATAAAATCTAACACCACATGACAACTTTAATTCACGCTATCAGATGAGAATTACCTAACATGGCAGATCAATAATACACTGGCACACATCCACTGGGACTCATTAGGTCTAATAATTGTACTACATGGTCACATAAAAAACAACACTATGAGGTTATTGTACAGACCCTGGATCATAGATTCTATCCACTTATATATTTATCCTAAGATGATAATGGCACAAACTCAGCATCTGTTCTATGAACAGCAGGATGAGGTGAGACAAACAAAAGCCATAGTTGTTCATTACAGCTTCCGACAGACAGAGTCAAGTCAAGTCAATTTTATTTGTACAGTCCAAAATCACAAATCACAGCAAAAGTTAGTGAAACAGCAACACAACATTCCCTGTCCTTCACATCGTATAAGGAAAAACTCCCTAAAAAACCCTTTAACAAAATAGAAAAAAAAGGAAAAGAGAGAACTAAAGGAAAAGAAACAGGGAGGATCCCTCTTCCAGGAGGGACAGGCTGTAATAGATGTAAAAGAAGGACGACATCATCACTTACACACTAATGATGAATCACACATGTGAGAACATGAGAACAATATGCTCAATCAAATATTTGAATATTTAACACCCATTTGTTGTGAGTGTGGGGGGTTGCATCTATATCTGAACATTTCAGTGCAGCGCAATCGGTCCGGTGGAATAAACACCTTGGCATCATAAATTTATAATTCAGTTCACCAGAAAGTTACAGCACCACTGGCTCTGCATCATGTTTTTCACTTGATCTCTGGTTTTATTCGGTGCACAAAGCCTCACCCACGCACTCCCACATGCTTCTGACTTTCAAACTCTGCGGCCAAATGGACCTGTTTAAAACTAGAAGGAAACTTTTCATATATATATGAAGCTATAGGACACATGTAACTTGTTCTCATTTCTTCCTTTGTTTCCCTTTTAACTCACCAACAAACACACATGCAGGGGTGTATTAGTACACCTTGTGTGACGTGTGCACATGCATGCATGCCTCCTTTTTCTGGCACTCAGTTGATGCAAGGTGTAAAACACAAGATAATGGCAGCATTTTATAAATAATGCAAAAGAGGAGTTGTGTGCCTTTTTCTACAATGTGTGTGTATGTGTGCTGTATGTATCGGTGGTGTGTATGTGTGTAAAACTGAGACTGCCCTGTCAGCACCAGCTCTCCTCTCCCCCAGCACCTCCCTGACACCAAAAGGAGCCCCCAAAGATACAGGTTTAATCCTCGCTTTCCAATCCTCCCTTCTTCATTTCCTCCACAGGATCATACATACACACACACACACCACACACACACACATGCACGGCTCAGACACCCTCCATCAGGTTTTAATCTCAGCAGCAGTGTTCTTGCAGTGTGCTCCTCCTTTCCCACCGGCTCCGGCTGAGAGAGACAGAGAGAGAGAGAGCGAGAGAGGAAAAAACACACAGGAAACAAATGACTCATTTCATGGTGCAGAAAAATTACAGCCTAAGAGAAATTGCAAGATGCATGTGTACATTTATTGTAGGAGGAGATGAGATTTAGAGCGCATTTGTGAGCGAGAATAACAAATAATCATAGGGGGAGGAAAAGGTGTGCATGTGTGGCTGATTTGCAAAAAAAAAGGTGCCTTAGCGGATCACGGCGTGCTGTACATGTGGCTCGACACGTCGTGCATGGTGTACAAGGACATGTCCCTGCTGGAATCAATAGGGAACACGGGGGGAGAATGGGGGAAGCGACAGTGGAAATCTATTGCGGCGTGGAGGATATCTGCTCCCTCTATGAGAAAAATGCACTTTAGCAGCTTCTTGGTTCAGTGGCTTGGCCCAGGAGGGAAGACATTACGGGACCTCTTTTCGATCAAGTCTGCTCCGAGTGCGCTCGCCCGGTCCAACGCAGAAGGTTGCACAGATGCTGTGCACAAGCAAAAAAAAAAAGAAAAAAGAAAGAGAAAGAGAGAGAGAGAGAATTAACAATGAAGCAATTGGATTTTTTATTCTTGTGTGTTTTAGTCCTTCCAAAACCCCTCAAAGACCAGCATTGAAACTGCTACTATTGTACAAACGATTTGAGTTATCCTAATCTTAAAATAAACTATTCCCTATTGGCCTTGAACACTGGTGTTGGGCCGTAAAATGAGAAGTGTGTAATCATTCAGTGATTCTAGGAGTCTGTGCTTTGTGTCTCATCAGTGTTCCTTTTGGCAGTCACTTTTCCTGAATCACTTTTACTATAGTTGCCAAGCTATTTTATTTGCTACAGCCATAATCTTTCTCTAACCAAACGCAGTAGGTGCAGATATTTAAGCGATATTTCCAGAGAGGATGTTCTTTAATGTCATTTAAGTATGACAGTGATGTGGTCAGCATGCAGCACATCTTGGGTAATATTGTATTATACAACAACTACAGACTAAATAAAATCTATAAACAAGATATTTTCTTTATTTTTTTTGTCATTTTGCTGTTGAAACTGAACTGGTCTTTATGCCTGTTCTTCCCGTTTCCATGCAAATATATGGGGTCTGACTACAAACTGAAACACAATCAGTCTATGTGTAATGGAATGTGTCTAGTCCGAGTTTATTGAAATGAACAAAAAGAACAAATGCTAATTTCTTCACCCAATTTGAAAAAAATAAAAAAAGATGCACTCTGCATGTTATAGCGCCATTACCAACACAGCAGAGATAAGCAAAACCCCAAACATTGCAAAGAGAAAGAAAAAAAACATTAAAGTAATCCTTTCGGTGTTATCTAATGAAAAAAGGCTATGCTCCAGGCTATATTACAATGAATAAATACATAAAATGGTGCACGCTTGGCTATATGAGGTTTTAAAGAAAACATGAACAACAAACCGTTCCCTTCTGTAGTCTTTCTGTCGGTTCCTGCTCTGGCAGTCACAGTGTTGCCACGGAGATGGATACACAGCCTTCTCGAAGCGATGTTTCACGTGATGAGTGGGCCGTGCTGTTACGTCGATTTGAACATGCTCTAAACTTCTCGCCGACCAATCAGATTGCCCGGTCGGAACTGCTCGTTGTATAATGTAGGAAGATCGGTTTTAAAAATGTAGTCCTGGTCTTGCAGAATCATCCAATATTGATGTTCTTCTCTGGCGATCGTGTTGTGATGCAGACCAGGCTCTCCATTCAGCCTGAAGTTTTGCACCCTCCTGTCTATCCATGTCCAGCTACTATGAATTTTGTTACTTTTGTTCACAGTTGCAAAACACTTGGTTAGAGCTGTATTTGTGGTAAAAAACTGTTGAAAATGTCCCAACTTCACTGTTGGCATGTCAGAAAAATACCTGAGATGTCTAATTAAAATATCAAAATTGAACAGTGCTCTACTGCTGCTTTGTGCAACTTCCATCCAGCATATGTAACCCAGACCACAGTTGTATTTTTTTCATGCCACCTCAGTTCAAATTATAAATAAGAGATAAATTACAATTAATAAAAATCATAACATAGTGATTTAAACCTGTTGATTCCATTAACTTTTGCTGCAGTTCCAGTTGTGTAGTTCTCATTCTAACATGCATTTCATTCTCAGTGTGAGAGCCTCTGCTGTGTTTTGTTTGCTGTCCCATTACTTGATGTGCTCCTTTCCATGTTTTCTTGTAATGGAGCAGCATGAAAGCCCTTGAGTTTAAGACTAAAATATAACATGTGTTAACCCCCCCTCCACCCAGACAGTGTTCAATTTGGACGTCATCATATGGCAGCTCTATAGATACCTGGTTTATACAGGCCTCCCTTTGCTGATTTTGACAGAGAATCATTAATAAATTAAATAGATATTTAGCGCTCTGCTTTAGTGCTATGCTCTTCTGGGTGCATTCTTCATTTTAAAGAATACACTCTTATTATGTGGTTGTAGCCATTCTGGAATTATTGCATTTTTAATCAATCAAATACAGATGTGACAGATCAGCGTCATGTGATGCAGGCTAAGGATGTTTACAGAATGTGAAGAATCTTCCTAATACTTATTTCTTTTCCTCTTCAGATGTCGTCAATCATTGGCGCACAGTGGAGCAAAATAATTGGACTAAAGTCAAAAATGTTAAAACTTACATTTGCTGTCATGTCAGCAAGTGACGTCAAAGCATTTTAAAGACTCCATGCTCACCATGTTTGGATGTACTATTCCTTCCCTAGTTCTCTTAAAGTTGTGTGAGCATAAAAAAAAGAAAATCCTCCGAATGCCATACTTTGCTCTGTGGTTTTCTGATGATTAATTTGACTCACAAACCACAGCTATCTGGCCCCGGCGGAAACACAAAGCAGCTCAAATGAACAGGTCATGACCCCTCTAATCTGCAAGTCATGGAAAAAGAATGCGGTACAAGCCTCTGAATTAATTTATCTCTCTTTCTTTTGTTTTCTTTTTGCGGCGCTAAGAGAAAGGAGAAATATATCTCCGAGCAAAGAAAAGCTATTTGGGGGAGCAAAAAAAAGAAAAAGTTTCTTTTTCAGTGTGAAGCAGGGAAGTCAGCTGCGTTTTTTTTTTTTTTTTCCTGTTTGTCTGTTCTCGGCCGTTCAGCAGACATACCGACCTCCGCTTGTACAAATAATATCATGGTTGATCTGCTGGATGGATGTCATGGTGCGTACGTGGCAATGACAGGAAGGCTGCTTATCATGTTCCTCATCGTCAGGCTACTGACATCTGTCACCTCCAGTCTTTCCTCTCCCTCACACACACACACACACACACACACACCTATACCTCCCTACTCACGGCGAGTTCCCCACTTCCAAAGCATCTCTGCCACTTATCTCTCTCATCACTCAAACCGTTCGCAGCAGCAGTCCCCCCCTTCCTCTGCAGCACAGGGGGGGTGAAAAGAAGGAGATGGGCGAAAAAAGGGAAAAGGGACGATTCATTCATTCGGGAGGGCTCATACATTTTGAAAGGTGCTGCTTTGGCAGCAAAAACTTTCCTCTGACACGTGTCCAATTGATACTTTGAAAACGGCTGCCCACTCAGCAGAAGTGATGGGACAATTCCCCTCGTCTGCAGATCGGGAGACGGGAGCGTGACGTTAAGGAAGAGCGAGTGTCGGAGGTATCTCCGCCACCCCAGACGGAAACACCTCTCGGCGGCGCTTGTCGGCTGGGGGTTGTTTTATCGATTTACTTCCCACTCATCATCATCAACGGTCCGGCCCGCGCTGTCAGCCCCATCACCGTCGCCGTTATTCGTGCGGGTGCCCGCTCGCTGTCACCGCATCGCGGCCTTCACCGTCTCCTTTCGCTCATCAGCGGTTTCATGTATAAACACTGTTTTTTATCATAACGCAGACGTGGGTTCGTGTCACTGAGGGGTTCCTCGGAATAATGTGTGTGTCTCAATCCAGCCTTCTAACATCAGAGCTGTGCAGATTTAGCGCACCACTTTCCAATGATTGACACAAACCACTGGTGCGACATTTAAATTCAGAGCATCGGAGCTCGCTGGATGAACTGATGAATACAAAAATTTGGCCTTCTGGTGGTGACCTAACACCTTATCAACCACTGCGGAACCTATGTTTTCTCAAGTCGTGGAGGGTGTAGGAGGGGGAAGGGGATACGACGTGCGTGTTGCAGATCAACGTTTGCAATTCGGGCGACGACCCGTGGCGAGGCGGGCACAGCTCGACATAACGTAGGGGAGAGGCTGAATGCGTTATCGGTGGGAGGAATACAGGATCAGCGGGTGGAGTCCGGGCGAGCATCAGTCACGTCCAATCACGCACGCTTTAAAAGAGGCAATGATAAAATGGACCGGTTGGGCAGAGACGGAGACAAAAAGAGGACACTTCCCAATTGACAAATATCTGCAGACTTCATCTTTAATATGCTGTCAGTGATGGATGACGTCCTTTCTTGATCGGGATTTGTGTCTCAGAAACATCACACTGATATTCCCATCGCTATTAAATTACTACAGTAACCACTAAACAACAACTACTAAAACCTGGCTATTAATAATATTCGCCTTATTGTGTTATCTTTATTAAACCTGATGGGATAAGGTGCGCCAAAGTTAGTTATGTGCTTTAATAAAGATGAAGCCTCTAGAGCAGAAAGAGGCTCTTTGGCTATCAGACAGTACACAGGTATCTTCAAGCCTGTTTGTCCCTGGGGAAAATATAAAAGTGAGAGAAACTTAGAATGAACATTTATTATTATGAACAAGACATGGTTTCATAATTAAAGGATGACATCCTTTTTAATGTGACTGTATCTCATCATAGGTCAGTGCAGAGGTGTCATTAAAGGTTCCATGTTGTGCATGTTTCTGAGGTTTATTTGAAGTTTTGATAGCCCTTACATTTTATATTTGCAATTTAAAGTACAAAAGTTGGACTCGGTGGAGTTTTACAGTGCTGAGTAAAGTGCTTTGCTGGAGCTCCAGAAAGCACAGGCTGTTTTTGGTCCGTCTCATAAATATTCACGAGCGACTTTACTGATTGGCTCATTTTCACTTGGAGGACTGAAAAATGTGGGTGCAACACTGGGGGCAGGTGTAAGGAAAGTACAAATGAACCTCGAAACGCCACAGTTTTCTAAATGAATGCAGGCTGTGTGCATTTCTCTCTTTTTCTCAGTGTTTGATGCATTGGGCAGTTTTTATACAACTTTATATTACTATAAAACTAAAAACAAACAATAAAGAGAAAGCATAAAAGTGGCTATTGACTGAATATGGGACCTATGAATGACGAAGCAACTATCACACTTCAGGAGACACACAATCATGACGACTGGTAGTCTTTATAAGTAGCGGGCCACAGCCTGGTGATATACTGGTGTTGAACAGGTTAACGTGGCTGTCAGAGAGCTGTCTCCATGGCAACGTTGTCATAGTGAAGTTGACAAGCACTATAAACAATCTGTGTGTGGGTTCACTGCACATGCTGAGTTCCGGGATTGAGAAGCCACTCACATTAGGAGTTTCACAAAGGTAAAAAAAAAAAAAAAAGAAAACTTTGAAAGAAAACTAACTGAATTTATAAGTGGTGTAAACTGAAATTAGTTGTATAGTTTTATGTGTTTTTTATGCACTTAGTAGGTTATAATTTCTCAGCTTTCCTCTGTGTTTGAATACTGCACTTTTTTGGTTTGCTGTAATAATGGTATATGACCATTGTACAATTAATGTCAGCACATAGGAGCGTAGCTAGAAATCATACTACGTCATTAAATGGCCTTTAAATGTAACAGCTGCAGTCACTTGTAGTCCTTTGTAACAGTAGGTTGCGTTACAGAGATTACTATCAGTCAACTGGACGGTAAAATCGCTGGGATGATTTATGATTTACCGGCCTGCTGTTTGTGTCCTAACAATAACACCTGAATAATATATGTACCAACAAGTAGAAAGCATCACATAATATTACTGTAAAGAGTTCCAGGTAGTTGCAGTATCTGTAAAATGACCTAGTTTGAAAAGCTTTACCTGTAATGCCCAATAGGGGCAAGATTTTATAATTATTACTAATGATTACTCAGCTTAATATTACTCTATTTATTATAGGAACTGACAGGAACACTGTGATTACAGAGCACATATCCTGACCTAAAATGCAATTTCTCACTTTGTTTTTGAATACAACCTATCCCTCTCTCCTTTTTCCCCCTCTCTCTCTCTCTCTCTCTCTCTCTCTCTCTCTCTCTCTCTCTCTCTCTCTCTGTCTGTCTAAGATGCCGAGCACTGAAGCTTGGGTTGGGACCTGGAGACCCCACAAACCAAGAGGGCCCATAGCCGCTCTCTATGGCAGCCCAGGACCCAAGTATGCACTACCTGGACTCACAGGTAACTGAAAATTGCAATTAAACCTCTTTTGACCACCACCATTATTTCTCCATACTCCAATGAAACTCATGTTTAAGACGGCTTATGTCTGGCTGTTTGGCTGATTGTTGCCAAACTACCAAAAAAAAAGTCTGGCAGGATTTTTGTCAAATTTTCAGCGAAAGTTAGGAATGGTACCATGAACAGAAGATGACATTATGGTAATCAAGAAATCCTGGTTTCTGCATCACTTTGACCTTTTTGTTGTCGGGTAACATAGCAGTAAATGGACCTTCAAACAGTTGCCATAGCTTCTCGCCACCTGGTGGTGATATCTTACACCTGCATAGTGTGATTTCTTTGCTCAATACACCAAAGACACAAAGAGGAACTTGACTATCCTTAAAAGACTTTCAATTCTTTGTTACTTTACTAATGTGATACTACTTCTTAGATTGCTTATCTACTAAATATTGACATCTTCTGTCTGTGTATGATCTTTTTCCTTCATAAAGGTATTCATTTCCATGACCCAACAAAATTTAAGGCACCCATGTTTAGCTTCGGGACTCGCCATGCCGCTGCCAGTCTTAACAACTCACCTGGACCGTGCTACCTCATCCGTTCCAACACCACCAGAACGGGCCGAGACGGCACCCCTGCGTTCTCGCTCCACAGCCGTCCGAAGGGGCTGAAGCTGTTCCCGGTGCCCGGACCAGGTCAGCAGAAACACGCGGCTGTAGAGATGCAATACTGCTGAGCTCAGACATGGGAGACGACAGCAGCTTTATCATGATGCAGATTATCATCGTTCCCACGTTTCCCCACAGTAACTTGCTTTTGGTGTTTCAGGCCACTATTCCCCAGAGACATCGGGGAAATCGGTCTTCCCCTCTTCTCCTTCTTACTCTCTAACCGGGAGGGGCAAAGTAGGCATCAATTGCCACGCGCCGGGTAATATTTTTGTATTTGGCCCCAACTTTCATAGAGATGTGGTTTCACGGCACACACAATAGAGACTCCACTTGTCTCAAACTCCGCAGGTCCAGCGTCCTATACGCTGCCATCCATGCTGGGACCCAACTCTGTGGTCACAACCAGAGCACCCGGCTACTCTCTGTATGGTCGCCAAAGACACGGGAGCTTCATTGAGGACACAAAGAAGGTATATTATGCCTGAATGTAATCTAGTGGACTAAAACAGCAACCTGGGATTTACTCTTGCACTCTATCCAGACTCCAGGCCCTGCAGCCTACAGTGTGGTGGACCCGTGTACATACAAGCAAAAATCTCCCCAGTTCAGCATGACAGGCCGCAACTTCACACCCGGGGAGAGCTCAACCGCAAAGAAGCCGGGACCTGGAGCGCACTCCCCCGAGCGGGTGAGAGTCTAATGTCATCGCAGGGGCCCAAAAACCACACGGTTTTACTCATTCACTGACGTTTTTCTTCTCCTAGGTGACCTCCACGAGAGCCAAGGCTCCCAGCTTCTCCTTTGGATTGCGACATTCAGAGTACATGGCGCCCCTCATCATAGATGAGTCCAAATGATGGATTAAATTAATATTTGTCAGCATTTATGTATTCATGCTTGTCACTCTGTCATTGTTATGACCACTATCAGTATCTGGAGTTAAATACTCCCGTTGTGATGTCACAACAGGGATAGAAGTTGATTGTCACCGCCCCTGGATCCATGTAGCTGCCCCCTGCTCTCAGAGTGCTTGATCTCGACTTGTGTTTCTCAGTTCGACTCAAGCTCTCAAATTGTAATTTTTTTCAATATAAATAAACCTGGCATTTACAACAGGATGACTTTTTTCCTGTGAGTTTAATTATGCACTATTTTCTTTGTAACATGGTAAGTGCGAAAAATAAGTTAATCCATTCGTTAAAAAAGAATTCTCGTGCCCTGCCCTTGCAACCTGCAGCATATCATCAGCACAGCGGCAGTTCGCTGTCGTTATCTCATCATGTGACAGTGAGTTTGCAACTCATAAAGCCTAGAATAAAAACAATAAGAGCACCTGGACAGAGATCATAGGGGTTCTCTGAAGCCACAATAGGGTATATTGCAGTAAAATACTCCAATATGCTCACCTCACCCTTTTAATGCCCTGGACTGTAGCTCCATGTCTCAGGGGAGGGGGGAAATGTGCTGACTTTCATTTATTCACACACACACACACACACATCCATACAGAAAACAAACACAGTGAACTCAATAAGAAGATTACGATGGCTCATTTTCTGTCTCAAATCAAGGGGAAGATTACAAGATTCCCATAGCAAATTAGCCCAAATGAATGGTTCATTATCAGTGTGAAACGCGGTGGAAGTGGGTTGTGATCATTACAGCTGCTCTTGGTTGGCTTGATTAATCATCTAATCACTCACCAGCTCCAATTGCACCACATGCAGTGGGTGGAGCAAGTGGTTTGCACAAAACCCCGACGAGATACCGCACATTCATAATCATCATTTGATTGTTCTACAGTAAACAAACGGGTTGCTTTAGCTTATGATAAACAAAAATCCTGCATATTTTTCCATCCATGCTTGGCTGTCAGTTTTCCTCTCTACCCCCCTCCGTCTCCCTTCTATTCCGTCTCATGTCCTCCCAGGTGTTTATTTACAAAGCGAGAGACGGCACTTTAATGATGCTGCAGGGGTGTCAATATAATCAGAGAGCTATCGGAGTTAGCTGTCGAAAAAAAAAAAAAACAGAGGCCTTACAAGTCGACGCCGCACCCACGCCAAAGCCCTCCTATCGTGGCGTTACCGGGGCGTAGATATGAACAAGAGCCCTGTCACGACGGTCTGATGGCGTCTTCAGGACGGATCCCTCCGTGTGTAGTCTGTTTACATCTGCTAACAGCCTTTCTCCTCTTTTTCCTATTTTTTTGGTTTTTCAAAAAGCCCCTCTGTAGCGGCCTAATGATCGCAGCTGTTGACAGATCTGGGTGCATTGTGGGAACGGCTCGGAAAGATCAGCCAACTCGAGAGTAAAAATAGATACTCTGTCCTTGATGCTATTTTTGGGGGATTTTTTGTTGTTGTTGTGAATAATTAAAGCTTTGAGTTTTGATGTGTGCATGTATGTGTGTACATCTGTGTGTGTGTGTGTGTGTGTAATTACTGGCATTTGTGTCACGGAGCATCTCTCATTACATTGAGGAAGCTTACGGAGGACAAGGTCAGGGCTCAATTTATCATCGTTTGCTTTCTTAGGGTGCAGAGAGTTACCGGGAGCTGTAGAGGAATATGAATATCTCTCTGCCTTGTGCGCGAGGTAAAACAGAACAAGATGGGAGCCTCTTTATTTCACACTCCATCATCCAGGGACCAACAGGTACCTTGAGATGAGTTTATTTACTTTGAATGAACAGCAAGTTTATGAGCAGTGGGATTTGAGGACTTATCAAAGCACATCTCTTAAACAAACGCTCATGGATCAGCTGTCGCTTCGTCATGGACTGACCAAACTTCTTGGAAACATTCCCCTCTCCGGCCGCCAGCTTCATTAATGACCAGATGTCTGCCTGCGAATCCAGCAGCGCTCTTCGGGGCAAGGCTCCAACGCAGTGCCCCAGACCTCGCCCGAGACTGGCGTCGGTCCCTTTCTCAGATCCAGACCTGCGAATGGAGACGGAAATGTGATGGCATGCGATAATTGAAACTAATTGGGCGACATCACACATTCAGGTTCGCTGTTTACTTGGCGTTTTATTCATCCGGGCATCGGCTGACACCTGCGACAAAGTAGTCAGAAATGGGAGGGGATTCAAAATCGTGTTTCCATTTTTTTGCATCAATTCCAGAAGGTTCCCTCATTAGGCCGATCTAGGTGGTTAATAAATAAAAAGAGAGCAAATAAAGTACGGGTGTCCTGTTATTGGAACGCTTGGATCTCCTATGAATAAATGATTAAATGATGAGACAAACAGAACAATTATTAGCTTTCTTAAACATCGTTTACACACCAAACAGGCTCTACATAATGCATGGGGCTGTTGGATCACAGGAAATCACAGCCCCAGTGGTGCCACTGATAAAACGACTGCAATGCAAATAAATCATAAACATGGAACAGGCAAGTAGCATTCCAGGCATCAACGGAGCGTGTCTCCAATGAGAAAAAAACAAAGATTCAGTGAGAGGAAGAGTCCCAGGGGTCCCACTAGATGGTGAGTTAAGAGTTGTAAATATTATAAAAAGTAATTTGTTATACGGAATATCGCCGGACAGATCAATCGGGCCTGCATTATCGGGGGGGGGGGGGTTTCAAGACAGGCTTGAATTCAATCTCAGCCCCGCATGCATTTTGTGTCAATCAGACAAATAAATTGCCGGCACAGCCCGCCGCCGAGTGCTGACAGTGCTGTGATTACTCTCTCCGCTCATTCATTTCTAATGCCTCGCTGTTTTACTTCTACCGCTCCAACACCAATCACAAGACACACCAGAAGATCAAGCATGTGTGTGTGTGTGTGTGTGTGTGTGTGTGTGGGTGTGAGAGAGCATCAAGCTTGCGTGCACGCTTGCCCAGAATGAATCCAAGTTCACGCTTCTCTAAATTCAACACCTTTGACCTGTCATTCCGCAACAGAGGTGATGCTGATAACAAAACCAAACACCACCGCTAAGCTGTCTTTTTCTGCAAGTGTGTGTGCATGTGTGTGTGTGTTTGCGTGCGTGCGTTTGAGATGACAGCTGAGGGATTTAGGGAACGGTGGGTGAGAGAACGGAGCCAAGCTGCGCACTTTCGACTGCGCACGTGTGTGTGCCGCCACATGTGTGTGTTGGGCTTCCGATATGAGGACATGGATTGAGAGCTGATAGGGGCCGAGATTACAACAGAGCTTTCAATTTTCTCTTTTGTGCCCCCCCTCCCCCCCCTCCAAAGGCTCACACACACACACACACACACACACACACACACACACACACACACACACACACACATCCAGCCCTGCACCACCACCACCACCACCACACAGCCTTGATAATTTTCCACTCAAACAACACAAGCCCAGACAGAAACACATACAGTAGCAGACAGGTCACACCCGTAGCCACGCCAGCTGAGACAAAACGCCTCAGCTGCACCGCAAAGACACTCTGGGATAGTTTGATTCCTCCTTTCTGATTCAAAAGGGTGGCTTATTGTTTTATTTTTTGACATTATTCAAATAGAGGGGAGGGTGGAAAAAAAAAAAATAAAAGAAAAAGTGCGCGTGATGAGCCTTTCAACATTCTGCCTCTAAACATCATTATATTTTACAGCAGACTGTGACAAACACGGCGTGACTGTGACAAACAAGCCGCGCTTGGCTTCAGGGAAAAACATGTAGAACAAATGTGGAAACTCAAACACATGGTGGACTGACAGAAAAAAAAACAGCGTGAAGGTAACAGAAGTTGGGGAAACATACTGTATCTAGCCCATAGGATGATACATAATACATACATGGTTATTCTTATGCATCATCACCACCAAAGGAAATTCATATGGGAACACCTACAGGGCTACTTAATGATAACAGAAAATAGACCTTTCTCATATGGAGTTGAATTCTAGGTTGTTTTTTTTTAAACAAACCCTCGCAGCTAAAATGATTTAAACCTCTTCTGTGCTGCTTGGAGACATGCCTTGTTCTCTTTGGATCAACAAATTACACCGAGTGCATACCTTTCTCTTAGATAGTTTGCATTCAAATGTGACAACACTTCCGTTACATTCATTTGGAAGAAGCTGGCGATTTCAATTCCCCAAAGGTCATGAAATGCAGCCAAAATAGAGACAGGACTATGTTGCAGCTACACATAAATAGATTACAGATCTTAGGATGAGTTTTCTATTTCTACCAGAATAACTCAGAGTCTACAGTGGTGTGAAACAGTGATTTCTTCTGTTTTTGCATATGTGTCACACTTTGTTTTAAATCATCAAACAAATGTAAATATTAGTCAAAGACAAGCGAACACTAAATGTAGTTTTTTAAATAAAGAAAAGAATGTAAACCTACATGGCTCTATGTGAAAAGTGATTGCCCACCATCTGCCCAAACATCACTTATGTGTAGTTTATCTAAATTTCAGTGTTCAAATTCTCCAGCCACAGCCAGGGCTGATTACTGCCATACCTGTTCTCAATCAAGGAATAACTTAAACAGGATCTGCCTGACAAAATGAAGGAGACCAAGAGATCCTCGAAAGCTAGATATCATGGAGAGAGAAAAAATAAGAAAGAAAATAACTTAGATCTATCAGTCTATAAAAGCCTATAAATGCATTTCAAAAGCTTTGGGACTCCGAACCATTGTAAGAAACATTACACACAAATGGTAAAAACACAGAACAGTGATGAACTTTTCTAGGAGTGGCCGGCCAACCAAAATTAAGAGCAGCAATGACTCATCTAAGAGATCACAACAACGACATCCAAAGAACTGCAGGCATCACTTGTTTGCATTATAGTCAGTGTTCATGGCTCCACCATAAGAAAGTAACTGGGAAAAAAAAGATAATATTCTACTCTGTTATACTCTGTTGTCTGATCTGACCACAGTTGAACTTTTTGGAAGGTGTATGTCCCATATCATATAGCTGGAGCATTTCATCATACCAACAATAAAATATGATGTTGATAGTGTGATGATCTGGGCCTGTTGCGATGAAAAAACCTGGAAGACTTGCTGTGACAAATGGAACCATGAATTCTGCTTCTACCCAAAAACCTAAAAAAATTCCTGAAAAAGAATGTCCAGCCATCTGTGTGTGATCTCAAGCTGAAACCAACTTGAGTTCTGCAGCAGGACAATTATCCAAGAAGAAGACTCTGGAGTGGCAAAGTCTAGACTCAAGTCCTATTGAGAAGCTCTGGCATGAACTTAAAAATGCAGCTAATGTTCCAAAAACACTCCAATGTGGTTGAATTACAACAATTCTGCAAAGATAAGTGGGTCACAACGCTGTAAGTGACTCATCAGAAGTTATTGCAAATGCTTGATTGCAGTTGTTACTGCGAAGGGCCCGACCAGTTATTAGGTTTAGGGGGCAAACACTTCTTCACACAAGGCCCTGCAGGGTTGGATTTATTTTCTCCCTCCATAAAAGCCTTCATTTAAAAACTGCATTATGTGTTCTGTTCACTGCTTAGTGGTATCTTACATTTACAAACATTCAGAAAAACAAATTAAATCATGAAGGAGTCACCTTCATGATACCACTGTATGCTAAAACTAAAACAAGTAATATATATTAGAGCTGCAATTCTCAATTTATTATATTAACAATGGGTGAAATGATGGTGTGTAAAAGGTGTTGCTTGTAGTGAAGAACTCACAGCAAACTCATTTCATTTTATTCCTTTTTGGCTTGCTACGCTGTTTTAGTTTTACAGCACTGCAATTTCACCGTTTTGATGTGATAAACCCATTGTGCACAACCTGCTCAGCACGGGTAATGTGAAATAAATGTTACCAAGTAGCTGTTAAACATAGTGGAGTGTTTATCAGGAAAGAAGACAGATTTTTCCTTTTTTTTCTTGGAAGAGTCGGTGGAGCGCAGACAAGAGCCTTTGGAAAAAAAGCAGAAATGCTGAACTGCAATTATCCCGAACCTTTAACTTCTTGTGCCGTAATGGCGGAGATCGACTAGACACTTGGAAGATTGTCATCGTCTTTCCATTCTTGTGAGGACACTGGAAAGCTAATAAAAAAGAAGACGTTCACACAGGGAGACACACACACTCGCTGTAGCCCGCAGCTCTCAGAGAGCAATCAAGGGTGATACATTGGCAAATGTCAAATAAGGATTAATGGATTAATAACATTGTTAAGTATCCTCCTAGTACTGTCTCTGTCGAAGTTTTCTAGTTTTTCACGCCCTCCCTCCGTCCTCTCTCTTCTTCACTGCACTAATAGGGAGGGTGAAGGGAGCTGGGGACGTTAAGAACCAATCTCACAGACAAAAAACTCTCGGCAGAATTTAATCTCTCCGTCCTCTTTCTGTCTCTCTCTGACAGCAGCGCTCTCCAGCTTCTCCAGCTTGTGTGTGTGTGTGTGTGTGTGTGATGGCGGTGGGTTATTGGAGCTTCCATTAAACCACACTCAGTGTAATCAGCAGAGAATTATGTGCGCCAGGGGCAAAAATACTCTGTAAGCCTTTTCTAGGTCTGTGTAAGTATATTAATGTGTGTGCGTGCTTTTACGATATGTCACGTTCCCAGGCATGCCGCTTCTCACAGATTTATGGGTCTATGTGCTAGTGTTTTAAGGTAAAAAACAAACATGTACTATTCTTCTACAAGTTAAGATTTTGACCATGAGCAGAGGGCTCTCTCCAACACTCTTTGCTCCGGCCAATTAAAAAATCTAAGGGCTAATAGGGCTGCTGCAGCTTGACAAACGATTATCTAGAAAGTGCCTCCCTGGAACACTTTGGAGGAAATTCATGGGTGTTCAATCTAGCCGGTGCCAAAGCGGTCGCCTGTTAGTCTCTTCAACATCCGGCATTTTTTTCTTACCTTACTTTGTTTTCTCCAGTTTCACATTTTTTTTCGTTATGTCAATACTGCACAACCTCAGAGGCTATTTCACCCGCTCACGGCACGAGAAGTTTTACAAACTCAAGAGAAGAAGAGGAAGAGGAAGACCTTTCCCAACCTCGCGTCTTGCCTTAAATCAGCTGCGATATTGCTGACAGGACATCCTGTGAGTGAATATGTGAGTGAGTTATTCCGCCCCTGAATTCTATTAGCAGGTCCTTACTTACAAAGGTCAGCTTTAATTTCCTCAGGGAGTGATAATTACATTGGATTTCAGCTTCTCCTGTGGCTTCCTAGCAGCAAACAAACACTTCTACAGAGAGGTTAGCTTCACTAGATGTTTTTTGAGTTCATCACTAATCCCCTCACTTTTTAGTTGTACATCAGTTTCATGTTCTTGCTCAGAACTTGCATTTACTGTCACCTCGTTTGATTATGGTGCATACTCCAATGGATGCAACGAGTCTGCATTCCTTGTGAAATTGCAGATTTTCAAAACAAAGAAAGGTTATTATTTTAAAGGTTTTTATTGTGATCATCCCACGAACACAAATCCAGAAAATAAGAAATATTTTAAATAAAAAGAGAAACCCTGAACAAGGTCTTCACTTCAGTATATTTATTGTCCCAGTTGGGAAACTTGAAGTCTTTGAACGGAACTTTTTAAATCTGCAGAGACCTGCCCCTGTTACTTCTGTTTAGCCCTCTGCCAGCTTGAATGTAATAATTTAATCCTGCAGCTTCTCTAGTCTCTCAAAGTGTTATCAGACCGAATAGATCAAATTCTGATGAAATGAAACGAGTAAATGAAACTACAGCAGAGCCTGTGACGTACAGTGAGCATATCAGTTCTGATAGTTTTTTGTGTAATTACCTTCTCATCGCCAGCAGAGGGAGACTCAAGTCCCGCTCTGCAGCTTTTAATTAAAAAAAAAAAGTTTTTAATCAGAAATTATTGATTGGCAGGTGTAAACCACTTATTAGTTTATTCTGAATACATCTAAAGCCTCCATTATGAAAAACTGTGCAGACTCATGCAATCAGGGTGTGTTTTTTTCTTTTTTAATCAAAATGTTGTTAATAATTAACTAGCTTTTTTTTTCCGCTGGATTTTTGTTTGTTGGACGATCCCATTAAAAATGGAACAAGCCTGACATTTATACTACGTTGCTGTTATTTCTTCAAAAACGTGTGACAATTATTTACACTCTATTTCTTCACTGTTGGATCATAACTTTAAGTGAGAAGCCAGATGATGATTATGATTGGAACCCTGCAAGATGATTGCCCAGATGATTACAAATACGTTATTTGCATTCAGGAGCATTGCTGAACAGAAAGACAGCCCCGCACCTCAATCACAGGAGCCGTATGCCTATAATAAATATATGACAGGCTGTTAAAGCCGAAAACCAGAGTTAGTCATGTCTTTTGCATATCAAACATGCTGCAAGGATAGAGAACCACGAGGGGATGATACACTGTAGTTTAGGGAGCTCACGCTGGTGTATAACTCAAGTATCTCCGCTCATCCACAGGGAAATTAACTGTGGCGAAGCAGCATTACATGAATTACCAGGGTAATCCTGTACTGACACTGCCCTAATCTGCACAGGGATGTATGGGATCAAATTGCAGCCTGCGTATTTCATTGTGTATAATACAATACTGGCAGGTGGTTCAAGGAAGCAGTAAAACAATACTCCCACTGTTATAGGTGAAGGAGTCACAGTCATAATTTGGTGGTGAAATGTTTAGCGATAAAGACACAAATACATAATTATGTGTTGCTGAGAGTACTCTAGTAGTCAAATCCACTAGTAAAGTC
Organism: Eupleurogrammus muticus; assembly: GCA_036785175.1. Lineage (NCBI taxonomy): Eukaryota > Metazoa > Chordata > Actinopteri > Scombriformes > Trichiuridae > Eupleurogrammus > Eupleurogrammus muticus. The sequence goes on along the minus strand of JAYKQN010000020.1, from coordinate 6,156,896 downwards.
CAGCACATGTTGGATTCCAGCCCTTAAGCCCAAGGTTCAAATAGTTGACTTGATTCATTTAATTAAATTTTGATAAAAAAAACAAAGAAAATTAACATATTTAGTATTCTCCCATCAGAGTGTGGTCCAAATTCAAATCAATGGACTTCAGCACCTCAAGTTTTGGCTTGGTAATTAACACCATCAGTTTGGAAGTTAATCAGCTGAATGAATCGATCATTTTAAAAGAAAGTATTAATTTTTATATTGTTTTTCGGGGAGCTATAGTCACAAATGTTTAGTGGGAAAATAGTAGAAGACACTAAAATACAGTACAATGGAAATATATAAAATACATTAAAAGTGCATAGAATACCATAGATGTTCAAAAAAGGCAAACATAAGACAAACAGAAGAGAAGAACAATACACTGCAAAGGTATAGACATAGTGCTTGACTTGTCAGCTAGCAGCTAGCACAAAAAGGTATATTTTAGCAAAGACTGATTCATTAATGGGCGACATGGTGGAGCAGTGGGTAGCACTGTTGCCTCACAGCAAGAAGGTCGCAGGTTCAAGACCGCCTTGGGCCTGGGTCTGGGACCCTTCTGTGTGGAGTTTGCATGTTCTCCCCGTGTCTGCGTGGGTTTTCACCGGGTACTCCGGCTTCCTCCCACAATACAAAACATGCTCAGGTTAATTGGCAACTCTAAATTGCCCATAGGTGTGAGTGTGTGAGTGAATGGTGTGTGAATGGTGTGTGTGCCCCACGATTGGCTGGCGACCATCTGGGGTGTATCCCTGCCTCTCGCCATAAATGCGCTGGGATAGGCTCCAGCAGACCCCTGCGACCCTGAAAAGGAATAAGCGGGATAGAAAATGGATGGATGGATGATTCATTAATCAAAATAATCTTAGCTGCTCTAATGTGCTCTGGCCGGTGTGCAAACATGTATGACGTCAATAAGTTACTGATGGACCAGAAATTTCAAAATCCTAAAAACAAACTCTCAAAATTATTCTAAAGTGGATAGGACACCAATGTCAGGAGGCAAGTAGAATGATTGGATCACACATTGAGGTGACTGTCAAGAGGCAGGTAGCAGCATCATAAAGGTCACTGGTTTTAAGCCTACTCTGGTCTAAACAGAGTTATAATAATCTCACCTACATTAGATGTAAGCATGAATGACCTCCTCTAGGTCATTAGGAAATAGGTAGAGTTCAACCATAGCAAAGGGTGGAAGTTGAAAGTAGAAGCCTTTGAACTATGGAGACAATTTGTCTCTGGGCCCAAAATGGAGCCTTGAGGGACCTCTCAGTCAAAAGGATTGACACAACACAAGGGCAGCACATCAACTGTGTAACTACTTGGTTGAAACAAAAGCCTTCACCCCCAGCCGGCCCTCCGGGACCAGGCTTACCTTCCCCTTAACTAGAGTCAAAAACAGCTGTTAAATCCAAGGTCACCGTGATGGAAGTTGCAACAGTTAAAACAAGGTCATTAAGTACTATGACAAGCTCTAAAATCTGACTCTGAAACTTTTAAAAAAAGTTTTTGCTCTCTAGAAAATGTTACAGCAACCCGCAACTGACTAGCCATGACATTCTCCAACACCATAGATAAATACCAATTTGGAGATAGGATTGAAATAAAAGAGCGCACAGGGGTTTAGATGTTGCTTTTTAATCATGTATAAACAGAATAAACACACACAGACATGAATCAAAAAAGATAATAAATGAATCCACGGAATCAAAGACCACTTTAAAAAGGCAAGAGGGAATGATATCTAAGAGGCAGCTCGTGGGCTGTAGCTCACAAACTCAGGAACCACATCAGACAGCTCAGACTGGCTTAAACTGGTTAACAACAGCTGAGCACATAGGGAGACCGGAGGGGTCAGGGACAGCATTAGGCCGTACTGGATTTTTTTTACAGAGATTTTTTCAATAAAAAAAAGCGAAAAAAAAAAATCACTGCAAAGATCAGGTGTAGGAACAATGGGGTCAGTGTCACCGGGATTTAATACAGAGTCAAGAGCATTAAACAAAACCTTGGCTTTGTCAATGTTATTGGAAAGGTTAGAAATGTAATTTGTTTTAGCGGCTTTTACAACTTTCTGATACTCCAGTAAACATTTGTGTAAAATCTCAACAGAAACAAGTCTTTATTCTCAGAGCCAGGATAGAACCATTGATCCATGGTTCAGAGCAGGCTTTAGAGATTTCAGCCCGTAAAAGATGCGATGAAGTTGAGGATGCATGTGCATGTGGAGGCAAAAAGAGCAACAAACTAAAATAAAGGCTTTCAAATTTATACCGAAAATCCTTGGTGTATTTAGGTGGCTGATATACCATTGCAAAAAACACAAGAGAAGAGTAGCAGCAAGTTTACAATTGGAATCGGCCGACAGTGAAACTGGAATGAAACACATACCACAACCTCCAGCTTTCCCGGGGCTCCAAGAGTTGCCAGATGTACTCGTGCCATCTTGGCCGTTGCTTCATCCCTGAGTGAAAGATCCTCAGATTATTTTATATTGTATTATATTATGTGTGCATAATTAGATGAAAGAAACAATACGGATGCGACTGTAGCTACGCAATAATGGGCAATTCAAACCTAATTCAAAACAATTTGTTGATTTAATATTGATTAAGATCACCAATTACTAAAAATGTGAATATCCACATCAGTTTTGCTTCGAAGCCAAATCTGTCCCGGCACTTCTTTTTATGTGGCCGGCGAGAGAATAAATTGCAAGAATTGTGCAGTTTAATGAGAGATGGGAAAGCAAATACATGTTTGTGTTTGATGGAGACGAGCCGGTCATGTCTTCTTCATAATGAGGCAATGGCAGCAGTATGCAGTGATTCCCGTACATTAATTTGTTTGTGATGGCCCGCCATCATAAACAAATTGATTTTCATTTTTTTTTTGGAGTTGTGCACCCCCTCTCTCTCTCTCTGATATGCAGCCAAACACATGCTGATGTACCTTGTTCTCCCATCACTGCACACAAATCTAGACTGGGCTAAATTCTATCATCAGAAAATAAATGAAAAGACAATGGAACTGCTAAGTTGAAATCAAAGTTAAACTTCAGTTAAACATGTATATATGATTAAAAAGAATTAATATGTCTACCAATTTTCAAGGATAAAAAAGGATCAAAGTTAAAATTCACTTCCATTTATAGTTCAAGAGGTCAATGTTTGCAGTTTTTTTGATGTTTTTTTAAAGAATTCAATACAATATGATAGAATGTTATAGTGTAATAAGAATTGCCAGGTTAAACAGACATTCAAATGAAACAACACTATTAACATTCTATTACATAAATATATTAACAAGAGCACACATGGCAAGCTTTATCACTTTCATCTCAATGATTCTTATATATTGTTTGACATAATCATCAAAAAACAGAAGAGTGCTCTTTTGGCCAAATATATGATACGATTAATTATATAAAAGAATATTTTTTTTGCAAATGGATAGTTAATTTAAGTCAAACAACAAATACACAATGTTCAAAACAAAAGAAAACATGTGGTTCAATACAGGTATAAATCAATTTACAAATATCCATTTATAATTTGGTAGAAAAGGGGCAGGAACACAATTACTAGAATAAGCACATGTTGTAAATAGAAAAGCTTTAGAGCATAATATTTCTATATATTTATTTTCATGAATAGTATAAATAAACAAATTTGATCAGCCGATCCAATTCAAGTTTGGGAGAGAGGGGTGGTGGGCTTCATGGCGAAAATCAACTTTGCTCTGATTAGCGGAAAAAGCAGTACACAGCAGTTATCACACTCTGGGGAACAAAAGATGTTATTGTGAGATTAATTTGCTCATAATTCAAAGGTTTGACAGCCAGTTATCCTGTGATTTTGGACACTGTGAAATCAACTGAGTGTGTGTTATTTCCAGTGTTGGGAGTAATGTGTTACAGAGGGAACAAAATACTCTAATGCATTTTTTGCTGTAACACAGTAAGGTATCACAGAAAAAAAGGTTAAAAAGTATATACGATTTTTTAACCTGGATTGAAGTGGTGCGTTTTTTTGCTTTTCTTAATACATATTCATGTTCCTGGTGTTCGCAGGCAATGCCTGCACCTGCTTCCAATGCTTGTGTAAACTTAACAAGTGAAGCAGCTGCTACAGATGCATGCCTCATGGTCCGATCCTCAACGCATCAGGTCTCCATCTGGTATGCATCAGGTCTGCATCAGGTCTGCATCAGGTCTGCATCAGGTCTGCATCAGGAGCGGTGGTGTTTTTCAGCTTAATAATCTTTAAAGATGCTATTTGGAGAAAAGTATTAATAATAACAAAATAATAATAATACAAAAAATCTAAGTAAACTGAGAGATAAAAGCATTCAAAGGTAAACTGGAAAACTAATATTAAAAGCTGTATTTAGAACTATCATAAAACTCATATCAAATTGTCTTTAACCACAAGGTAATTATTAAGTTATTCTGAATAGCGAGGCAATTATGTTATAGGATGATATTAAGTAAATGCATTTATAAAGCCTTAACACCCTGCCCTTTGAGAGCAATGATAATGTTGATGAGGCCCAGGTGAAATTAAGTATATAATATATCTGTAACTAGTAACACGAGCACCAATATGCTGGGTAAGTTTTATTTTTAACTATGCGTTGATCTTTCCCCCCCATGGTTCACTGGTCAGCGTCACGCATACTTGTTCAGATTAATAAGCAGAAGTGTGCTTCGGAAGTAGCATCAGCTGCAAACAGCAGCCTCACTCAATTCATGTGGGACCTGTGGACATATCGCAAAGTGCACACACCTGATCAACTCAACGATCTGTTTAGTATATTGCACAATGATTATAATGAGGTCACAGTATGTGTATGTCTCTGTGCAGAGCAGAGGTCACAGAGGTTAACAGCAACCTACTGGGCCTTATATACTGTGATGTATTCTGGATAAATGATGGTTTTGTGGTCCTACCAGATTATTTTGTGATGGCTATAAATGCAGTGCAGAGAGACTGAGACGAGTCAAAGTCAAGTCAAAACACTGTCAAGTCCAAGACAAGGCTGGGATGATCAAAAATGCCCCAAGACGCAGACCAGACCCGGGTATCACAGCCCTGGCCATTTGGAGGCAAGCCTCGCCCTTATGTTGTGCGGTCATGTGATCGGTGGTATGTTGCGATGAGGTGATCCAACATTTTCTCTGGGCCTCCAGCACAGATGGATGTGGTAATGAGCGTCCGATCCCCACTCCTTTGGCGCCGAGTCAATAACAAAACACGTCTCCTCAGAACGAGGCATGATTGAAGTCCAATACGATGCTAATAACAACGCTGGCCCGCGGTGGTGGTGGCGAAAGATGCAAAAAGCTCTTGAGGGTAATCAAACAAATGCAAAAGTTTTGTTCGTGCCTGTTTAATGCGAAGCAAAGGCTCCTTTGGAATATGTAACTATTTTGAAGTACAGACACCAATAGAAGGGAATAGAGTAGACATGTGGGAGATTATCTCATTTCACCACTGTAGGACTGATCCTGATTCAGACCCAGACATGGCGAGGGGAGGATTACGGCAGCCTTTTAAAATATCTCTTGAGGAAGCTCTTCAAAGAAGGTATTATTTAAAACATCCAGCAGTATCCAGCAAGTGCCCTTTGTAAAAGTCTTACCAGCGCCCTCCTCTTTGTAGCACTTTGTGTCTCACCTCTGTCTGTCCGTCTTTGTCCGTCTGGTCGCCAGGGAGGCGAGAACAAGGGTTTGTGAAGGACACGTGTTAATTAGCATGCCCGAACACGCAACCAGAGTGAAGGTGGGGAAGCCAAAGAGCTTGTGTGAAACAGGTGCCGGGCAGCGAGGTGAGGCCTTATCGCTCGCACAGATGTGTTTGTTCCTTCTATGGCTGCCTGGTTAATGATGAATGATTTCCTCTCCGTCTAAATGCCTGTTGTCACATCCCTGTCAATGAGGCCGCGAGTTACAGACTTGTAGGAGTAATGGGCTTGGCTCGCTTCCAGGCGCACAGCAAATGGCTGAGAGCCGCCGGGAGAGATAGGAGAGACCCGTGGAAAATGAGCGGTGGCTTCGAATGACACCCGCAAAGGTGTCAACAACAGACGTCCTCCTTCATTCCGGCACTTTTTAATTAGCGGCGCACAAATTGCAAGCGATTTGCTCAACTTGAGCAGGTCCATTTAATAACTCTGAGGAGATAACAATTTACCTGAACGAAAAAAAAGCTCTTTTTCTTCTGAGATGTGAGCCCTGGCTGCTCTAAGCAAGTGCTCATGATAATCTTTTATTAATGCATATTTAAAGCTGTTTTTTTAGACTTAGTTGCAATGTTGAAGCATCTAGTTAAGTGTACTGCAGTACCATTGTAGGGTACATAAAATATTATGGGTGACAAAAATGAGCTCCACCTTAAAACACTAAAGGCCCTGAAACCATTTTTTTTTATTCTAAGCATTGACGATGTCTGAAATAAACACAACATGTTCTGTTCAAAGTTTGAACAGTTTTGGTTCTTTAATATGAGAAGACAGTGTGTTTTATCTGCACCTTTTTAAGTGGTGTGATGTGTGCAAGGCTTGTGAAAAGGTGAAGGTCACTTCCATGCATCAATCAGAATTTAGAAACATTTAACATGACAGCTATATTGTTTTTTCTGATGTGGGAAGGCAGCAGGTTACAAAATCTGATCAGATATAACACACAGTCCTCAAGTATCAGATAAGGTTGTTTTTTGAATGTGATACTTAAATTTAAACTAAATGAGGATTTTTTTTCTCCTTACACATCACTTTGATTGCTGCTTTTTTAGTCACTAACATTCAATGTTAAAGAAATAATTTATATTTAAACACATTTCTGGGGATGTGAAATGTTCCTCACATGTTTATATAATAATATACATAATATATGTAAGGCATAATGAATACGTTCATTTGTGATGCATTTGTTTGTCTTGTAAACCAAGTACTTTTACCCCCACTGGCATATATTTAAATTTTTATATTTTTATTTTTATTTAAATATCAAATCTGAATAATTCTTCCACTACTGATTATGTAGCATAATGTACAGTATGTAGGGATAGCAGCAGTAATCAGTTATTTTCTACTTTTCTGCTGCATCAACCCAATTTCCACAGCCACTTGCACTGAAGCTTAATGTTTTGCATTTTAATTGATGTAAACAAATATTGTGTCAATTACTAAAGACTATAATAATAATAGGTAGACTGCCCTGTATAAATAAAGGTTACAGTAAATGAATGAGAAATGTGTAAGTGATTTGTAGATGCGTCAAAACTAATTCAAATATGTGAGAGAACCTAAAGATTCAGACTTGTGAAGAAGGGAGGTTAAATAAAACAAAAAAAAATGTGCAAGACAAGCTTTGTGAATATGCAAGACAAGTTTCCTAAGAAACCTGTTTGCATGGAAATGGGTGGGTTTCCCTCTCATTCTCCCTTCTTGAATGAATATTGCTCTCTTGCTCCCGGAAATAATAGCGCTATTATTTTGGCCAGAACTCTCCACCGAAATAAAACATTTAGATTTCAGAAGCCCGTTCTAATTAGGTACTGATATTGGTTTCATCATGCCAAAATCATCCAGAGATGAATTCAATCATTTTGTATTGCTGTTTGACACAGGGCAGCAATCAAATTATGTAAAACCCTAGTTTTTCAAAGCAGAAAGATTGACACTATCTCAAGTATGCATTAACACAATCTTATTAAAACCCTGCAAGAACTATCTCTAAAAGCAGCACCTGAGTTCATAGCCTGAAATACTGAATTGCAAGTTCATGATTGGCTGCTGTGATTGTTTGCAGTCACCCTCAACTTTCAGTTTGTGAATAACACCCCTGCAGGAGACCTGCTCCGAGATAATGAATAATACGCAGCGGAGAAGACGGAAATAAATTGAGAATGCTCTTTTTCTGGAGCCTCTATCCATCTCAGTGCAATAACAGTAAGTGGCACAGTATGCACGTCAACATGAAAGGTAAACAAAACACTCATTTGAGAGGGTATATTTCAATGTCACTCACTACAATATCCCAGATTGAACATTATTATGAAAAATACTAATGAAAAAAGGGATTGGAGTGTCATTGAAAAGCAATAAGGCCGCATTTAAAATACACACACACACACACACACACACACATCCAATGATCCTCTAAGGAAATACAGCCGTCTCCCTCTCCACTTGGAAAAAAAAAAACAGTGAATGAGTTTCAGGGTTCTGGCTGGAAGTCACCTTGAGTTGTGTGTATGTGTGTGTATGTGTGTGTGTGTGTGTGTGTGCGTGTGTGTGTGTGTGTGGGGACACTCAAGAAAATAGAATCAGGTGGGACCCTGAATGGGCCTTGTTGAACACCTTTTTGCCTAAGAAAAGAAAAAAAAAATATATATATATATATGTATATTCAAATGGGTCCCGACAAGCGTCTTTAACGAGGACCATAAGAAATAATGAGCCGTCTTAACCTTGAGGCCAACCCAGGAAGTGCGGAACGCCGAGCTGATCAAGGTGATCTTTTATTCGCTTTTCCTTCCCCTCCCTCATCCTATTGTCGGAAAAGTTGTTTTCGCATCGACAAAGAAGACGCTTATTTTACAAGGAGAATAAGAAGGGTCGGCTTATTCCCTCCCCGGGTGTCGCTGTGAGCTCAGAATACGGATCGACGGTTTTGTTTAGTCTGGCCCTCCTGGTTGCAGCGGTGATGGATGGCGGCGGGAATGCAGGAATGCTGCAATTAGCGCGCGACATGCAAAGCTTAGCGCTGACCCTGTGACTACTGCCTGTAGTGCTGTCATTAAGTCCAACAGCTTGTGTTGTGTTCACTATCTATTCTCACCCCTCTTTTTTCCCCCCTCTCTCCTGGCCGTGTATCTGCATCGTTGTTTTCATTCTTAACAAGCTAATGATCGGTATCCCAGGGAACACATGCCAGATCGGTCCTGTCCGTCGTGGCACACACATCTTGTGCCTCCTCAGCCTCAACTCTCCTCCCTGGCATCCTTTCCTTGTCGAGACAAACGAAGAGCGGCACAAACAGAAATATGTTCCAATTTCCCCGATTCTCTGAGAAATCTCCATTTAACATCTGCACTTGATACGGAATATTTTATCACGCGGATTGGATTAATTATTAATAACAAAGAATTGATATGGCTCCCGGCTCCCTGGAGTTAATCCGGGAGCTGATGTGATTAGAAATAAAAGCGTTTCCTGGGAGCTGACAAATTCTCAGAACGACGGCGGGCAATAAAGTTTGAAGTGAAGGGGTGGGAGGGGAGTAAATCTGGTTGGGCGCCTCCGAATCTTTATAAAAAAAACAAGTTCGGAACAAAAGGCAGGCGAGCGGATTCATACACCGATTTGTTCTGTAAATCAGCATTCTGAGCGGATTCTTAATAATTGATGTTTGTCAGGGTGAGTGCAGAGAGCTCTATCCCCTGCAGCCTCCAAGAAAAAAAAAATGAAAGCCAAAGCCTCCATTTCTCAGACACTCTGCAAACACATGTGCATAGTCATTCAGCGGAGTACACATCTGCTGTTGTATAAGCTAAAACACGCATGCAGCACACATCCACTCACAAACAACAAACAAGACATAATGCAGAGACATCTGTTCCGTCTCAGGTTTACACGCTTTAACAGGTACCAGCGAGTGTGTACACACCTATATGCACCCTAATAAATCAGCGTCAATACCCGTTTTTCTCTCCTCCCTCTTCCACAAACACATCACCGTCAACATGTCCATGACCATTTCTCCTGTGACCGTCCTATGAGTCACGCTGCGTCTGTGTTTTTTTAGCGGAATTCCGCTGCTGGTACTTCAGCTCGTTGGACATCAGATGCGCAGCGACACGCGTTTTGAGGGAGGTAATTTTGCAGCTCTCTTATTGAATAGGTTTTCAAGGATTTCTTGCAAAGAATGTTTTGAGTGTTTTCAAATGCCGAATACACACAGGAAGCGTGTGGAGGGGCAGGTGACCTTGGACGCGGCCTCGTTGTGTTCCGACTCCATCATGGCTGCCGGGGACAATCCCCGATTGCAGATTTTTATTTAAGTAAAATAAATGATGCATGGAGTACTTTGGTAACTGCAGCATGTCACAAAGTAAATGCTACCAGGTGTGGAACATAATGTTCATGTACTAATAGGCTGTACGCTACTGTAATACGCTGCATTTATCTTTCTTTCTTTTGCTTATTTGCATTATGGGAGTCATCGGTAATTCAAATTTGCACATTTCTCTAGATATGATATGGAGAAACAGAAGAAAGAACGGAGCCAGCAGCAGAAATAGAGATGCACTTCTGCACTGAAAATGATTAGGCAGCCATTTTGGAGCTGTTCGCTTTCATTTGCAGATACAAATCTCAAAAGGCATCTGTCTGCTTCTTTTTTTTTGTACTGGCAATAAAAATCTAATCTAATAAAATATAATCTAATCTCCCCTGTTGAAAGTTGATCTAACCAGACTCCATCCGTCACATCTATGGCTGTTGAATGTCAAACAAATGTTCTGGGAAGGGCGTTAATGCCCGCTTGAGAGGGTGCCGGGGCGGTTTTCAAACCGCTGGGAGTCATCTCCTCCGAGGCTTCCCATTGCGCCCGCTTCGAGAAGTGGGTTGTGGTTTGCGGGTTTAGCATCTCTCTTTTTTTTTCCTGAGAAAAGAAGCCATTCACTGCTGCTTGGACAAAATCTTCCCCGCAATGGCGGGCAGGGAGAAGGGGGGACTAGTAATAGGCTTTTCACACCACAATATTAGTGGGGCTGAGGCCGGAGGGGGGGGGTGTTTGCCTCAGCCTCCACGACGCGTGCCAAAGATATATGAATTCATCTGGTGCAGGATGCTGAATGAATAATCGTGCAGTAATTAACATGTGTGCGCTTTGCAATTTCAGCTTTGATCAAGGGCATCGGGAGCTCTGGCGAATGGAGGGATATCTTATTTAAAAGTGTGATTTAGGATGAATGAGCAGGACCCCCCCCCCCCCAACACACACACACACGCACACACACACTTCTAAATCTTTCATTCCCAAGCTTCACAGCGACTTTTCTCATCACCTGAATCCCTCCCCGCTTGTGTAATCGCGTCTCCTCTACCTCCACCCAGCTGTCATTACTTATGTCTGCCGCTCCCCATCCCGCACCACCCCCTCAGCCCTCGCCCGCCTCCCCCGACGCCTGCCTCCACTTTTCCCCTCCCTGTGATTACATTGCAAAATCTGACTGAAAAACAGGCAATCTTCCTCTTCCCCTCCCCCCACCCGGCCTATCATCTCCTCCTCTCCTTAATTGTTTCTCATGCCTCAATCAAACACAGCTCGGCCTACCTCGCTGCGACCACCCCTCTCAAACACCTCTCCTCCACCAATCTCTTGCCCTGGATTTGGAGATAAAGCCTCCCCCCCTCATAGTTTTGTGCATACAAAAAAAAACGACTATCTCCTCTCCCATCCTGGTGCACCATAATGAAATTTCTCCTCCAGTGTTGACTCCTTCCATCCCCCCCACCATCTCCTCTTCAGTCGTCAACTACCTGTTTTTCCTGCCTCTCCTTTTTCCCTTCCATCCGTCACATCCTGACCTGCTTTTTTTTCCCTCTGACCCCGCCACCCATCACTTTAACAACGTCTCCATCCCAATTACCAGGTAACCCCCCGCAGCGACCAGGCCCTTACATCGCTGCTATTTTCCCTCCCCGACCTGCAATTCCTCAGCGCCCCCCTTACCCTCCTTTCCCTCCTCCATCCCTCCTTTTTTTATCGAGCAGAGGTTCATTCCAGCCAAGAGTGCCTGGTCTCTGATAGCTTGTTAACTTGTATCCAAAGGAGATTCTGATTAATTCTGGCATTTTAGAGCAAGTTATTTTGTATTTGCCTCCATGACAGACACCCCCCCCCCTCCTCTCGCCAACCACCGCCGCCTCCTTTTCCCCCACTGGGTGCCTCGCAATGAAAAAAAAAAGCTCTTGATGTTAATATGGCAAACAGAAGAGGTTAGTGATGTTGCTATACCAACCTGGGCGATCAGAGCAGACAGACAGAACATCGGCTTTGCAGTCATGCACAAAAGATCAGTCGCACTCAAGGATGTCTTTTCTCGTGAGAGGCCCCAGCGTTTAAATATCAGGGATAAAGAGGCTGGATGAAAGCAGCAATTAGTGATTCTGTTGGTGCATCATGATGGAGGGAAGGAAGAAAAGAAAAAAAGGTGCTTGATTGAAAATTTTAATTGCTGGCTCTAATGTGATTTTTTTTTTCACTGAACTGAGCAACAAATATTAACTGGCCAGGTCAAACTATGTCAAATTATTTTCTTACTTATTATTAACTAACCAGCAAGATGTGTGTATTTCAGTCAGACTCAATATTAAGTAATAGTACGCTACTTATTACTTAACTACTTATTTTACTTGAATTTTACTTTTACAGCCCTACAGTTCCTAAGTGAAACTGTGTGGTGGCAACAGACTGAGAACAACTTAATACGAGCATGTCTCGTGACATCATGAATAGTTTGGAAGTGAATTCTGGTTCAATATTCAGCTGCACAAGTGTGATATGGAAACCTGAAGCCGCCAGTAATGCACAGAGTAAACTTCTTAATTCTCAGAATTCTGACTGCTTGCTTTTTTACAGACAGCGCTCACTTTTCATTTTTAATCCTTACAGTACATTTAATATCAGTAAATTACTTGATACTTAAGTGCAATAGATATCAGATATGACACTTTTTCTCATGTAATATTCTAATAGATGCTTTAAATACAAAGATATCTTTACTATTACTCAAGTGTGACTTTCATGTATTTACACCATATATACCACTCATTTTGAAGACTTGGTTACACATGGTTTCCAAACAGAAGTTACAGGGGTTTTCATCCACCATCTTGGTTTTTCCCCCACTTAGCTTTCCATTGGACATCCCCAGTGTGAAATTAAATAAATGACTTAAAGGTAGGCATTTTAATAGGTGCTTATAGAGATGCTGTTTTTGCTCTAGATGTTATTCACAATTGTGCTTAATGAGGCATGTAATTACAGGTTTAAAACTTCAGAGATTCACATTATTGCTCAAGGCACATAAAATAATTAAGTGGTTTGCAATTTAGTTATTTACATCCCAATGTGACCATTCCCTGCTCCCTGCTCTGTACAATATATTCATTTTATTCATTTAGAATCATATCAATCATTTGCCCACTTTTCTGAAGGCAAACGTTGCCAGTGTACATCTAATGATTCTTTCTTTACCATTACAGAGGTTTTTTTTTCTTTTTGCATTTAAAGAACCAATAGAACTCATTCTGCATTCATGGTCGTCCACATTAGTATTCCAAGTGGAATGCATTGATATTTTGACAGCTTTTTTATATTTCGCTCAGCCATAGAAAATGAATTGGGCTCTGACTTTACGAGGCCATAAAATGTTTGTGTGAGCTCTTAATCCCAAATGAGGTTTAAATTCTGTTTCGGCAATGCTGGAATATATACCTCGATTGGGTGTAAGAGCTCACACAAACATTTTATAGCCTAACAAAGTCAGAGCCCTCGTTCATTGTCAAAGGAGCGGCCCCCGGATTTCATATTCCAGCAACGTCACCAATTGGTGGGATCACTCTGTGATTTATAGGTTTAGGAGAGAGTGCTGCATGTTCACAAATACTGGCCCACAGCACAGACAGAATGTATGAACTCTAAAAACTGGTGACATTCTCCGTTAAGCATTGACTCTGTATTGTTTATTCTTTACATTAAATTATCTTATATTATCTTATATGAATCTAAAGCATGAAACGGTGTGGTGCTGTCTGAATTAGTGAGGAGCTCATTTTATCAAACATCAGACTGGCAACGAGCTGCATCATCTGCGCTTATATTGCAGAGCGGCCTTCTTGCAATATTTTTTTTTCCCAGAGAGCCTCAGATTAAATCTGTTGCTCCTGGATGTGTTCATAAACATCCACGCCTCGAGTAGCTGAGCACCAGCACAGCATATCATGGCATCGGGTACAAAGCTTGGCAACTACACCTCAATTCTGCTTCATGCAAGGTGCAATGAGATCAGTGTAATAAGGACATGAGGGAGTGGGGAAGATGAGGAGGAGGAGGTTTTCTTTGAAAAAAAAATCATGATGGTGATACACTAGAAGATGAAAGATGTGTCATTGTTATTTGTGGGTTGGAAGAGGTCATTAACCTGGCATGCATCTCCCAGACCAACGGTGCACTGTACACACAGGAAGAAGAATGTTCATACGCTGTATGCCTCGAACACAGATTTCCCCGAAGAACCTGAGCACAGCTTTGAAGTGATTGAGACCATGTTCATGTATGTGTCCTCCACCGAGACTCAAGAGCTCTTACTCTAAGTCTGGTAAAGACTTTGTTAGACGCTCTATCATGGGACAGTTGATCTCCTCCAAGGAGTGAGTACAGTTGTTTTGTCGCCAGAAGCCTTTGATTTACAACGTCTTGCAGACCGACCTGCTGCATTCCTTGAACACTGATATACCGTGTGATTGAACAGAAACTACCGTCAAGGCGAGATATTGGATACATCAGCACTGTTCTCATGCTTGATTTGGCAGTGGATTCCATCATAACTAATAATAATATGGTAGATATTAATTCTCAGCAGGTGTCTTTTTTACATATTACTGTCTGTAAATTTCTATTCAGTTTGTTTAATTTGATATATTCTTTAAGAGTCTTTTATTTTCAAATCCAAAAAGGGTCAAAGATGTTATGTTATGTTATGTTTACCATCACTGATCAGAAACTTATCGCTAATTTCTATCTTACGGAGGCATGTCCCAAAATACTGACAGCTGACCTGAGTCAGAGGAATAACATCCTTTTTTTTTTTTTTTTTTTTTTTTAAAGGGTGACATTCCTTAGATTATTAATGTCACATTCTTCGTTTACTCATTGCGCTCTACAGTGATGCCACTGAAATCCACCAAGTTTGTTGCTATGCCTTCAATTTTGAGTTTTCAAAACTTAAAGCATTGGACTCATAGTGGATTGAACCAAGTTCCCTTGAATTTTTGAGTTTTCAACTTTTTTCCCTTATTACAGTGCATCCCTTCTTTTTTGGGGAAAAACTCGTGTGGCCGTTTGTTAAATTTCACATACATACTTCAAGTATTTTAAAACTCTCTTCTTTATCCGTGTGATGTCGAAGCGTTGGGTTGTCAGCGCTGCGCTTGCAGAGCACTGTGGTAATGCAAAAAAAAACGGAAATCAATTTTGTGGTAGTTAAAGGAAAACGAGCAAGAAAAAAAAAATCATATCCATCCATCCTTAATTGTCGTGAGCTCCCTCTCCCTCTGCCTGGTAGAGCACTAATTATCTGCCGATTACTCTCACCTGTTCTCTCTGCCACTCCCTCGTTAACCAGCCAGCTGCTCCTCATTTCCTGCTAACCATGCCATATATAAAGAGTCCGGTTTCCCAGCACACTTCGTCAGATCGTCTGCTAAGCCCGCGCCTGTCCTGCCTGTTACCTGCTACTATTCTGACTCCTACCTGCGATCCCGGACCTGCCTGACCACCCTCTGCTCTACAATCCCGGTAACTTGACCTGCCTTCTGCCCTTTTGACCACGATTACTGCCTTGCCCTTGTCGGTACTTTTGCCCTGCCTCTCCTGCTGTGTGTGTGTGTTCCCCCAGGACTTCCAGCCCCTTTGGCGAGAGAGCCTGGACCCTCAACCCCCGTCTACACTCTACGCCTCTCAGCTGCTGGGACACACACACACGAAGACTCACGCCCATTCCCCAACCCCTTTCAATAAACTGTTCAAACGTATTGCTCCTGTGGTCCTCGTCTGTCCAGACCCCTGACAGTACGATCTGACCATCATAATGGACCCAGCAAACGTTTCACAAAACATGGACTTAGAACCCCCCACCGCCATGCAGCGCCTGGGAAACGCTGAGAGGGACATCCATCGGATGACGGTTGACGTCTCCTCTTTGCTACAGCTTGGCAACCAGCGGCAACAGCAGCTGCAGCAAACACAGCAGCTGATACAACAGCAACAGCACCAGATTCACGAACAGCAAGATCAGCTCGCCCAGATAACCCGCCTGCTTGCCCAACTCATTCCTCAGTCCCAGCCCGCCGCTACAGCCACCGCCAGCCTGCCTGCCACTCCAGCCACCGCCAGCCTGCCTGCCACTCCGGCCACAGCCGGTCTGCCTTCCGGTCTAGCCCGAGCCAGCCCACCCGCCAGCACCGCTCCAGAGTCACCCACCCAGGCCACTGCTGCTGGAGCTCCGGAACCTAGAATCGGCAACCCAGAACGATTCAACGGTGACCCAAAGCAAGTGCGCCCGTTCCTGACCAGCTGCAGCCTTCAGTTCGCTCTGCAACCCAGAACCTTTGCCACAGAAGGGGCCAAGGTCGGGTACACAATCACTCACCTGACAGGCCGAGCTCGACTCTGGGGAACAGCGGAGTTTGAGCGTCAGACCCCGGCGTGCACTTCTTTTGAACTGTTTGCTGAGGAGATGCTCAAGGTTTTTGATCTGGGCTCATCCTCTGAAGAGGCATCCCAGGATCTTCTGAATATTCGGCAGGGTCGACGGACGGTTGCAGATTATTCTATCGATTTCCGGACTTTGGCAAGGCGCAGCCCCTGGAACATGGCAGCGTTGGTGGACGTGTTCTTCGCCAGCCTGGCCGACTACATCAAGGATGAGTTGGTCTCTCATGAACGGCCCTCCACCCTTGATGACGCCATCGCCCTGGCTGTGCGCATAGATCGACGGATCCAGACCCGCCGCCGAGATAGGGGGCGCCAAAATCCCCTAGCCACCCGCTCTCGTCACGTCCCGACTGTCCAGCCGTCTTCCCTAACAACTCCTCCAAACCAACCGGACCCGTCTGAACCCATGGAGATTGGCGGGGCTTCTCTTTCCCCTGCTGAGCGTCGGCGCCGTATCTCCTCCAACCTATGTCTGTATTGCGGAGGAGAAGGACACCGTGTTGCCAACTGCCCTTTAAAAGGCCCAAGCTCACCAGACATAGGAGGAGTCCGGCTGACCTCAATGACCACCCAGTCCTCCAACCACAAACCGCTGGTGCAGGTCCATCTTCATCTTCCCGACTCCACCCACACACTGGCTGCCCTGGTGGACTCAGGTGCCGAAGCCAACATAATAGACACTGAACTCGCTCACCAGCTGGGACTGGAGACCCTCCGTCTGACACCCCCCGTCCCTGTTCGGGCACTAGATGGTCATCCTCTTGGCACAGTCACGCAGGTCACCACCCCTGTTAAAATGATGCTGTCTGGCAACCACACCGAAACCATTCAGTTCCACCTGCTCCACTCCCCGGGCCAACCTCTCATCCTGGGCTACCCATGGCTCCGACGGCACAACCCTCACCTTGATTGGGCAACTGGAAAGGTCAGAGAGTGGGGAAAGGACTGCCACCAGACCTGTTTGCTTGCGGCCATGCCACCCTCTCACCCGGTACCCCCCGGCTCAGCCCCAGACATCTCCAATGTCCCGGAATGCTACCACGGTCTCAGGGAGGTCTTCAACAAGGTCAAAGCCACGTCTCTGCCCCCACATCGACCCTACGACTGCGCCATCGACCTCCTCCCTGGTTCTGTTCCCCCCAAAGGGAGTCTTTATTCCCTGTCTGCTCCTGAACGAAGGGCCATGGAGACGTACATCAGCGACTCTCTTGCTGCTGGGATTATCCGCCCGTCCTCTTCCCCTGCTGGCGCCGGATTCTTCTTCGTGGGGAAAAAAGATGGAACCCTTCGCCCCTGCATCGATTACCGTGGCCTTAACAGCATCACAGTAAAGAACCGGTATCCTCTACCTCTGCTCAACTCTGCCTTCGAGCTACTCCAGGGGGCCACCATCTTTACAAAGTTGGACCTTAGGAACGCCTACCACCTAGTGCGGATCCGGGAGGGCGACGAATGGAAGACGGCATTCAATACCCCAACCGGCCACTACGAGTACCTTGTGATGCCGTTCGGCCTCACCAACGCTCCAGCGGTTTTCCAGGCCCTGGTGAATGATGTACTGCGGGACTTCCTAAACAAGTTCGTCTTCGTTTACCTAGACGATATCCTGATCTTCTCCAAAACCCAGCCTGAACACACACTTCATGTCCAGCAAGTCCTTCACCGCCTCCTGCAGAACTCGCTCTACGTCAAGGCAGAGAAGTGTGAATTTCACACCAAGACTGTGGCTTTCCTTGGATACATTGTGGCAGAGGGAGAGCTCCAGATGGACCCAGCCAAGGTCTCAGCAGTCACCTCCTGGCCGGTTCCTGTAAACCGCAAGAAGCTACAGCAGTTCTTGGGCTTTGCAAACTTCTACCGACGGTTCATCCGCAATTACAGCTCCGTAGCTGCCCCTCTCACCGCCCTGACTAGCAATAAACAGCCCTTTACCTGGACCCCAGCAGCTGACAAGGCATTCAGTATCCTCAAGGCTCGGTTCTCCAGGGCCCCCATCCTCCAGATGCCAGATGCCGATCGACAATTCATTGTGGAAGTGGACGCTTCTGATGTGGGAGTGGGGGCCGTGCTCTCACAACGAGCTGCAGAGGACAACAAACTCCACCCGTGTGCATTCTTCTCCCGTCGCTTATCCCCATCGGAATGCAACTACGACATAGGGGACCGTGAGCTGCTCGCTGTCAAGCTGGCCTTGGAGGAATGGCGTCACTGGCTGGAGGGGTCCACCGTCCCGTTCTTGGTTTGGACGGATCACAAGAACCTGGAGTATATCCGCTCTGCCAAACGTCTGAACCCGAGACAATCCCGCTGGGCCCTATTCTTCACCAGATTCAATTTCACCCTGTCATACCGTCCAGGATCACGTAACATCAAACCAGACTCACTCTCCCGCCAGTTCCAGAAGGAGGATGCCCCTTCCCAGAACCCTGCACCCATTCTGCCCAGTTCCTGCGTCGTAGGTGTCCTAACTTGGGAGATTGAGAGACAAGTGCGGGATGCTCTCCATGACCAACCTGGCCCCAGTGCTTGCCCTGCTGACCGTCTCTTCGTTCCTGAACACCTGAGGTCTAAGGTCATACAATGGGGACACGACTCCCGTCTGGCTTGCCACCCTGGATCCACTCGCACCTGCCATCTGCTTTCTCAGCGATTCTGGTGGCCATCACTGAGGAGGGATGTGCGAGACTTTGTCCTTGCCTGTCCAACCTGTAACCAACACAAATCATCTAACCAGCCACCTGCCGGATTACTCCAACCTCTGCCCGTACCAACACGGCCCTGGTCTCACATTTCCATGGATTTTGTCACAGGACTGCCCCAGTCCAATGGCATGACTGTAATCCTCACCATTGTGGACCGTTTTAGCAAGATGGCACACTTTGTTCCCCTTCCAAAGCTGCCATCTGCCAAGGAAACTGCCCAGCTGGTCTTGGAGCATGTTTTTAGAATACATGGACTACCCAGAGATATTGTCTCGGACCGGGGCCCGCAGTTCACCTCCACTTTCTGGAAGGAATTCTGCCATCTGCTGGGGGCCACGGTCAGTCTAAGTTCTGGTTTCCACCCCCAGTCCAACGGCCAGTCAGAGAGAGCAAATCAGGAGCTGGAGAAGGCACTCCGATGCATGGCATCCCGTAATCCTCCCACCTGGTCCCAGCAACTGCTATGGGTGGAATACGCCCACAACTCCTTGACTTGCTCTGCCACCGGTATGTCACCCTTCCAGTGTGTCTACGGCTACCAACCACCCCTATTCAACAGCCAGGAAGGAGAAATCACTTGTCCATCTGCCCTTGCTTACGCCCGCCGATGCCGCCACACCTGGGCCCAGGCCCGTGCCACACTCCTCAAGTCCATCTCCAGCTACACCACTGGAGCCAACCGTCACAGGACTCCTGCACCCGCTTACCGTGTTGGACAAAAAGTATGGCTGTCGACAAAGGATCTACCACTGCGGGTGGAATCACGAAAGCTGGCACCTCGCTTCCTCGGCCCGTTCCCCATTCAGAGGGTAATCAGCCCAACTGCTGTTCGGCTCCTTCTGCCCAGGTCCATGAGGGTCCATCCCACGTTCCATGTCTCAAAGATTAAACCGGTTCATGAGAGCCCGCTGGTTCCAGCCACACCCCCCCCGCCTCCTCCACGCCTCATTGAGGGTGGCCCAGTCTACACTGTCCGGCGTCTGCTCCGATCCAGACGTAGAGGTAGAGGCATCCAATACCTTGTCGACTGGGAGGGGTATGGTCCTGAGGAGAGAACCTGGGTGCCTGCCAGCCGGATCTTGGATCGGACCCTCATCGCTGACTTCCACCGGCAGCATCCAGACCAACCAGCCGTTCGTCGGGGTCGTCCTAAAGGACCCCGTCGTTCCACCCACCCAGTTTCTGACCCTGCACCTGGCCTGGCCCCTGTCCCGGGACCCGTCCTGACCCCTGCTGGGGGGCTCTCTAAGGATGAGGCCATGGACTCCGACTGCTCTGAGGAGTTCTGACCCTCCGCCGGCTCCCCCTCCACCCTCCCAGTCTTGGCGGTGTTTCTTTGGGACTTCTGGGGCCGTCCCTTGAGGGGGGGGTTCTGTCGTGAGCTCCCTCTCCCTCTGCCTGGTAGAGCACTAATTATCTGCCGATTACTCTCACCTGTTCTCTCTGCCACTCCCTCGTTAACCAGCCAGCTGCTCCTCATTTCCTGCTAACCATGCCATATATAAAGAGTCCGGTTTCCCAGCACACTTCGTCAGATCGTCTGCTAAGCCCGCGCCTGTCCTGCCTGTTACCTGCTACTATTCTGACTCCTACCTGCGATCCCGGACCTGCCTGACCACCCTCTGCTCTACAATCCCGGTAACTTGACCTGCCTTCTGCCCTTTTGACCACGATTACTGCCTTGCCCTTGTCGGTACTTTTGCCCTGCCTCTCCTGCTGTGTGTGTGTGTTCCCCCAGGACTTCCAGCCCCTTTGGCGAGAGAGCCTGGACCCTCAACCCCCGTCTACACTCTACGCCTCTCAGCTGCTGGGACACACACACACGAAGACTCACGCCCATTCCCCAACCCCTTTCAATAAACTGTTCAAACGTATTGCTCCTGTGGTCCTCGTCTGTCCAGACCCCTGACACTTAATATTGTTATGCATCATGATTCGCTTGGGTTACTCATTCTCAACATCCCTCCACTTCTATTGCCAATACCCACCAAGGTTTATTCATCATTGTCTCATCTTTGCTCGTCTTCCCGTTGGGAACGGGTGGGGAGCAGAGGTTCTGCAGCCCCGTGGGTAATCTGTGTGCTAAACTAATTAGCACCAGCCATGCTGTGAGGAAACACAGAGCCCCGTTTTCATCCTCTGATGAAAAGACAAGACGTCTCAGAAAACTCTTTAACAAAGTTGCTCTTAAATGGGAGTGAGGGGACGCAGGCTGGGGCAATCCTTTAAAATCTTGATCTGAGCGGCGCTTGAACTGCTAAAAGCTCCTTGCCTCCATCCGTCACTTAAAAAAAAACAACAAAAAAACCCCACCATATTCTCTGTCATCCTACTTGGATCCTGGGTACATTGTGAGCGAGAAGCCTCCAAACTTTTAATGAATATGTTACTCGGCTGCCTTGTTTTTTTTTTTTTTTAGTTTGCTAGTTCTGCCTCTGATTATGCACTATGAAAAAACTGTTGATATTAAAACTATCACAGCTTCAATTTCAACCTGCGGATTCCTGAGAATGTTTACCGACTGACATATCACGTGCATACATGCTTGGACAGGAATAAGTCACATCAGCAGATTTTTGACCTCAAGGTGTGCATTGTCACAACTTAACTACCATGAGGAAAGCACACATGGAAAGTTTAATCATATATCTATATTTCTTCCACAACTTTATAAGTAATCATTTAATTACTGAGTTTGAATTGTTAACATTGTTAACCGTGCCCTACTTTCCTCTCCCTGATTAGTCATCTGTGTGTTTAAGTCAGTGTTTGTCGAGTCGCGCGCGTGTGTGTGTTTTTCCTGCCAGTCCGTTTGTTCAGCTGTCTGCAAGGTTGTATTTCAGAGGAATTCTGATTTAATTGAAATAGCATATTATCAGCATGTCAACCAGTGAAGTTACACATTTTACTTGTTTCACAGAAGAGCTGTTTAAAATAAATATGAAAGTCTACCTTTATGAGTCAATCCCCAAAAATCTGGATGCTCTGAAATTGCTGACCACATTAAATTCAAAGGTGGTGTATAGTGAAATTGCCATCAGGATTCAAGTGCTTGGCTGCCACCTGTCTAAAGTCATGTAGTGCAGAATTGTGGCACCATGCTGGTAAATGCAGTGGAAACCCATCAAACACAATGAGTGGCATCCTCATGTATCTGGAAAATTGTGAAAAGGTTAAAAAAAATCGGCTGCTGCACCTATTAGCTTCTCCTGCAGCTCTCCTGTGGTGGCCTGAAACAGAAAATACAGTTTGCAGTACAATTATACGTTCTAAATATGATTGGATCTCCTAGTTTATGCTTTAACGAGCAGTTCATCTGTCTGTAGTTGGATTCTAGTGGGGTTTTTAAAGCTTTTTCTCCAAAAACAGGTGCTCGCTGCTGTTGAAAATGGTGAGTGAGAGTGAACAGAGACGACTTATTCTTCAAAAGAAGTGAGAACTCCCGGAGAATTCCTGGTGAGACCACTCAAGCGACCCCTTTCAATCGATCCATTGATAACGTGAAAGGATTGTTGAAACGTTATTACATTACCATAACATTTTACTGAGTGATTCATTACAACCCAACACGGGGTGTATCACATTCAATCGTTCCGGAAGACTCACTGAGGTTATTCCTCCCAGTATTTCTGGATCCTTGGATGGTATGGGCAGGGCTAAAACATTTACCTCAATTATACAGCATACATTATCTAGCCCCATCTCAAGCCCATTGCCTTGCCCTCATTAGTAGCATTAATAAGTAATTCAGCTCTCTAACTTCTATCTCCCCTTTCTCCTTGTATTCTAACTGTACACGCCCTGCCTTTGAATCTTCATCCCTTTTCCGGGCCCGCTAATTGCTTTCCTTCCTGTATAATTCCCCTCAGCTCCCACTATTGGCCGGACACATTGTCACTGGTGGACATGTTTGACACGCGGCTGGTGAGAAGTTAAATGGGGGAGGCTAAATGATGCTCCGTGGCCGGGCTGATGATTTGGATGATAATGACCACAATGATAAAGGACGCTTTCCCCTGGTCTAACAGCGATTTGATTTCCCCGTTGGCCGGCGAGCGGAGCGAGAGAGAGATAGGAGGTATCAGGAGTTGCTCATCCAGCGAAAATGACCTTTAATTTCAAAACAAGGCCCCGCAGATAGCACGCGCATCTCCCTCCCTCCCTGCACCAAAGCTCATCAGATCGCAGAGGTGGGAGCAGGAGGGGAAACTTTACTTGGCTGCAAGCGGATAAAGTTTACAAGGTCAACTGCCATCAGGAGCGTGAATTTTAGAGCATCTCTCTGTTAGTGGAAACAACAAGTTGAGTCTAAATGTACATAAAGTGTAAGGACAGGGTCAGAAATATACAGCCTATATTTCAGTCCTTGGAACAAAATCTAAACTAACTATAAATCTTTTTTTTTCTTGGGTTCTTGTCTCTCCTGTGAAATAATCCAGCTGCAAGTCATACTTCATCAAAGGTTTGCATGCAGCTCCCTGCCTCAGAGAGTTGGTTTAAGGTCAATATTTTCCCTCAGAAATCATTCGAGGTGTGACTGTAACCGACGATGGGAAGGTATGCCACCGAACACCGGGAAAATATAATTTCTTCGCGGTTTTATTCGATCACGGGACATTTGGACACAAAAATAAATTCTCCTTCCCCGCCGTTCCACCCAAAGAAAATCTCTGTTATCGTTTCAGAAAGCCGCTTTGAGAATCTGAATCCTGCGAGGTCCCAGCAGAGGCTATATGTGGGTTTACTTTGCTCCATGGCACTGGAGCAGAGAATGAGGGCATGAAGCTTGTCCCCGTCCTCCCCCCACCCCCGTTCCTATCCTGACAAAACCCAATAACCACCCGGTGTTCCAACAATAGGCTTCAGATAAGAGAGAAAAAAAAAAAGAAAAAAAGAAGCGAGAATAATAACGCTCAAGTGCCATAGAGGGAATCTGTTTTTATCAACCAAGCACTCCAGAGGACGGCCTTAAAAAACATTCCGCCGGTATGTGTCGTGGTGCGTGCGCGCCAACTCCACGCGATGAAAAACACAATTTTTTTATCTGCTTCCCACAGCTGCCCCTGGTGACCCTGGCCGCGGCTGAGAAACACCAAAATTACTCACCGATAAGATAGACCTACAAGGGGAGAGTGAATTTTAATCACTTAAGAACATGTGTTGTGGCGATACTGTCATGTTCCCCTGGCAGGGGTAGTTAGTATAACAACACAATGGTGGAAGGACTCTGCGGGGATGCCTATATAAATATGACAGTGTTGTTTATGCATGAGCTTCTCTTGGCAGGGAAGTGAATATCCAACGCTCCTGTTTCAACAACATGGGGAGCCGTGCCAGATATATTTGGACACATGCTCTTTGTCTTTGGACGTGCTGTCAATTACTCGATTGTATTAGTTTCCTGGTTGTCTCTGCTCTTTCCTTACACAATAGTCTTGCATTTTAAGGAGGATTCAATTGTCTCATGCAAAGACACACCACACACTACTAAGTGTAGATAGGACAGATCTAGAAAATCTTTTCTTTCTTTTCCCTTAATTACCTTCTCGGTATCCTCTGCCTCCATATTATCTGGGATATGTGACTGAGATCATTCAGTAGAACAGAGCATCTTAATCAAATTAGTTTGCCCAGGAAGTCGTCCGTTTAAATTCACTTAAAGAAGTTGGATCGGGGTTTGGACCGCCAACTCTGACGTGGCCGCTCAGCTCCTCCGAAAGGCGCCATCAGTCACCGCCACAACAGGAAGCGGACGGAAACAGGAAGCCAGATCGGAGCGGAGACGAATGACAGACAACAAGACGGTCGGCTAATCTGACAGCTTCTGATTGGACCGTGCCTGTCTCGTGTCCTGATGGTAGATACGGGCGTCTCAACTATGTCCTCCTTCACTATCTGATGGTGCTCATCGCCTTAAAAAAATACTGTAATTACGATCTCATATGAATCTATTTGTCCCTCCATTAGTGAACACTCTCGGAAGGCACGGCGAGAAAACAGAGACTGGATAATGAGCGCGTAGACCGTTAAAAAGCTTGAGGCTCCTAACGTGATAAATTATACAGCACATGCAAGACATACTTAAATTTTGCTTGCTGCCCGCTCATTCCAGCCAATACACTTAGGCTTATAATGCATGGTTAATGGGGGGATTGGGAATAGGCTGAGAGGCAAGAAGTTTTTTGAAAATGGGCACTTCAAAACATGTGGTTGGAAATATAGTATATGCTTTTAGCACATGGGGTCAGTGGTTAAGGGTTAATTTATCATGTGAAACATAGCAGAATGTCAATTATACAGCTTTACTCACTTGGGGAGGAATCAGCGGATCGTTCAGTCAATGTAAACCTCACATTGTTCCAGAGACTAAAGAACAAATGAAGACAAATGAGGCTCTGATGTCAAATATTATCAGGCGCTGTATTGCAAGACCAGGGTTTTAGGAAAAACACGCCAATTGTGGATGACACAGTATTGGCTGCGCCTCGGCGTACCTGGTGAATCTGAGTCCAATTCAATATCTCATTACGTTTGGTGTGAATAGGCTGAGCAGAGACGATGGCCGGTGTGTGTCTTGACGATACGCCAGAGTACATACAGCAAAAAGGCCAGCGCTTCTTTCTGATATTAAGTATTGATTTGGAGAGATTGATCTAAACAGCGGCCGTATTAAAAGAGCAATGAGAGAGAACCAGTCAAGCAGATAGTGTGGAAAAAAAAAAACATTGTGAAGATAAAAAAAAAAAGAAGAAAAATACCTGTGAGTGTGCCTGTGGCAAAAAGATGGAAATTAGAGGGTGAGAACAAAGGGAGAATTGGACGGAGAAAGCATGTCATGTAGAGAAATGGTTGACAATTAGGGAGGTGATGCTAATTATGGTGTCGGGGCGTGAGGATCCTCATCTCACAGTGGAGCCGGATGGGGGAAATATTCCCACAGCCGTGGAAGATCAGTAACGTTTGTTTTAGAGTCAAATCTTTGCTCTCCTCATTTAACAGTGGTGCTCTTTATGTTATCAAGGTCAGAACAGAAGAGATTGTAAAGGTAAAGTTGAATGTAAAGAGACAGGCATTTTTCTCTTCAGTACGACTGTCTTTTGTTATATGTGATCTGTGTTTCTGGCAGTTAGAAAAAAGTGCCTCACTTCATTCAAGGGGAATTATTTTGTATTTATTTCCCTTTTAACTATTTTACTTTATGTCGTCCAAATTTCAAATGTGGAGTACATTTTTATCAGTGTTACCTGGAGGGGAATGTCTCACCTTTTTTCAAACACATGAGAGTGACATAGAATGTCAGTGTCACATGAAGGCAATCTTTTCCTGACCTTAAAGGCTACACCAGTCAATATTTTAGTATTAAGAATGGATCAAATAACTACTGTGGGTGTAATGTGGAAGGGGTCACGTGTAGTGATAGAGAATTATCATTCAGTTGCAGTTCACCTTCTCACTGGGATTTTTTTTAACCTCTGTTAGATCATAGTTTAAGTTTTATGCAATGCAACTTTACTGTTTTGCTTCCAGCATAGGAATCCACACACAGTGAGCCAGGCTACTATTTATGTTGTAATGATGGATTTCAATCTACAAATCAGCTTTTAAATTGTATTGATAGGCCAAGAAAAACTGGACTCATGATAATCTCTGTACTTCTTCCCGTAGAAGCAGAATGAGGAGGAGCCGTGATATGGATGGAGGTTTACACTGTAACTAAAGTACTGCTGCAGGATAATGCTGTGACAAGTAGGTCTATGTGATTTCAAATTTAGTGGTAATAATGATGTTTCAAATATCTATCAAAAATTTCCACAAAAAAAGGATGCACACCATTGTGCCATTTGCATCTGAAAGTTGAGGCTCCTTGCTTTATAGATCTACGGTTTCCTTAATTTAAAGGTGCAGTGTGTTGTTTCTGGTGGCATCTGGTGGTGAGGTTTCAGACTGCAATCAACTGAGTAAGTAGCAGAACCAATAGTTGATGCTAAAAATGGTAAAGACTGTCTATAGAGCCATTTATTGATATGTCTGTTCTAGGCTGTATAGAAACATTGTATGAGAAGTGCATAATCCCTCACCAGCTTTCCACCCACCCACCCACACACACACATACACACACTCTTTATCTATTAAACATTGTGTTTAACACTGTCTACTGCAACACCCATGTCCTCTGGACCACACAGATGCACCTTGATGCTAGCTGGGGGAAATAATGTTATTTATTTATTATACAGCAGCTGTCCTCTCAGCAATCCTTTTTCACCTTATAGTCAACACAAGAGATGAAGAACAAAGAAATCGTGTTGCTCAGATTTAAGATACAGCATAGTCAAACATGTATGTACTGGCGAAACATGCGTCTACCTGCGCATGTGAAAAAAAGACAGACATCTAGAGCACAGGGAAAAAACAAAGTTTGGTGTATAATGTGCTCGTGGGGTTTATATATGCACACATACCTCAGGGGACCATATGATATATGGCTGGGCTTTTTAGTAGTTCAGTATTTTCTATTTATGCCTTTAGACGATCCATGGGAGTGCATTGTATGCATGAGGAAGGAGGGTGCGTACATGGCGTCCTTGGGGAGTAGACCTAGCTATGCTGGTCAGGGTGGCTGTGATCTGAATGGAGAGCATTAATATTTAAACACAGGCTTCTAAGGGAAAGAGACTGTAAATGATTCATGATTTATACTGTGGGCTCTCAGCTGTAAAGGCTGGAGCTCCGTAAAGATTCAGTGATTCCTCCCCGCTTATGTGCCCTGCTCTGTCCTGCTGTTTCTATACAGGATGGCTTTCATCTTGCATTCGGTCTCCAAGGGTAATGTCTTCTTTGCTTGCTTTTCTTGATTATTTTTATAATTTTTATTTTTCCCCACACTAACTTTCCATCACACTTTTTTTTTCCTGGTCAACTTTCCAGGCTCTTTTTGTTAACGCCAGGCCGGTGCAGAGCACGAGGCAGTGAGTAAAGTTAAAAGACAGTTTATTGATGGGCTGGTAGCTGGGAAACTGGGGTGCGGGCTTGGCAGGTAGGTGAAAACCTGTGGCTCGGCGTGAAGCTGTGCCAAGCCGGGCAGAGGGAACGCTGATGGGGAGCCAGGCAGAGCTGGTTCCAGAGGATGAGGCGCTGAGACAAGCAGATGAAATATACAGACACGGCAGAAGGAGAGATGGGGGCTGGAGTCAGGTTCAGGTTGACTTCAGGCACAGAAAAAGAGGAATAAGGTAAAATCTGAATACTGAGAGAGCAGAAAGGCTAGAAGAATGATGAGTGGAAGCTGCTTTTGTTATCTTTACACCCATTTCAACTCCTGAAGTTAGACAGAAACACACTTAAACATACACTCAAGGTTGGAGGCTACAGCTTGGCACCACCAGACCATGTGGGTTCAGAGGTTTTCAGTAATTATTGTAGTAGAGTTCACGGGTAGGGGAATGACACTGAGAGGGATCAATGCTGGTTCTGGTTCTCCAACCTATTTTTTTTCTGTGCATTGACCACAAAAGTATTTTTGTGGTCATTGCTTAAGAGTTGGTTCTCAACTGAACCAAAAAATAGTTTATTTTTTTACCTGGGGGAACAATGACATCATCAGTGGGCATGTCATCAAGGAGCCAGAAAGAGAAGATGACAGTGAATGACAACATAGAAAGGAAGAGTTTGGAGTGGTCTGCTAAAGGAACCAAAGATTTGGTGGCAAAAAAAATCATGGCAAAAAAAACTGAAGAAGAATTACAGAGATAAACAGGAGGTGATTCAGAGGAGCATGGCTTCCATCACCTCATTGGACCTGTTAAGTTAAAGATTGTTTGTGTGTTCGTGTTTTAGTTTAGGCCCAGATTCTGTTCTGCATGAAAAGTGGTTCTCCTCTGCAAGAAGAAAAGATGGCAGCACTTGAACTTTTCTTAAGAAGTTTGCTGTTTTTGCATTGGCTACAGCCACAGTAGTTTAGAGTAGCAGCTAATCCTGCTGACATCTTAGCGATTGGTTTTCGAGAGATATTACACAGCTATGCATGTGGGGATGTGGAATGTTTTTGTATTTTTTTTTTTTTCCCTAGGAAGGACATAGGCCAGGCAGGGGGCATTTGTTGTAGAGACAGCCGCCTTAACTATAAAGCTCTGCGGGAAACCCTGTTGTCTGATTGTATTGCTGTGCAGGTGGAAGATGTGGTCCACCAGGAGGTCTGCAGTCTCCTGAATCTGGATGAGGACCGGAGAGGAGACAAAATGGAGCCTGTGCTAGTTGAAGTCTGTTTCAGCCTTAGGTATCAACCAGAAAGGAGTGTAGGTTAGAGCTGTGGATGGGGCCAGACTGTGGTTGTAGGTACAGGTGATCCTCCTATAGGAGTTTGCCAGGAAAGGTTTCTGGTGACTCGGACATGGTGGTGACCTTGGCACTGTTTATTTACACCTGACCCTGTGCAATAACACACACACTCTGGGGTCATGAAAAAAACATCAAACTACCTTGACATATAATTTCTTTTCTCAGAGGTGTTGGAGTTGCTCATGCTGTGTGGAGGACTGTGAGAAATCAGGATGGCTTTCACCCTGAACAGCAACATGTTTTTCAGTGCACCATGTCCACCAAAGGTGCAGGAAAATAACTTTTGGGTTATTGATTTTAGACTGTAGGCAGTGAAGTGTCATATATGGGGGGAGAGGTTCAATCATTTAGGTAGCAAAACAGTGGGCACTGTTGCATTATGGATGTTATTGATTGCCATAGTAAAGAAAATCTTATCATTTGAGGTATTACAGCCCATTAAAGTCAAACCAAAAATTGAATTCCTTCAATTTTAATGACACTACAGCTATTGTAGTCTTCCAAAAAAAGGAAAAGAAAGAATAAAACCATTTTTTGCTTGGAAAGAGCCTCAGTGTAGAGGATTCCCATGGTAACCCTGTGACTGACATTGACATATGATTGCTGGCTTTACTAGGAGACATGCCATTCATTTAGGTGATGCACTACTGCACAGAGAACATTACAACCCTGCACATAACCCCCTCGTTATCAATTTCAGATTACACTAGAGATACTGTATGTACCATTTACAATATCAACATTAATTAGCAATTAGGATTCATATCAAAAACACCAGTGCACATATGACAGAGATTTTCATTAAAAAAAACTAAAAGTCTAATTTTCCATGGATTAAAATGATGGCACAAAAAGTCTTAACTGAGGAACTGAAACCCAGGGAGTTGCATGAAGGAAGTAGTCAAGACCGAATGTGGGGGAGATCCAGATGGCGTGGCAGGTGTCGGATGGGAGAAGCTCCAAAACCAGTGGGAGCAAGGGAGCAAGCTCCAGAACACAACAACTCGGGGGACCTTAACCCGTTCAGGAGAATCTTGTAGATGAAGCTGATAGATTTGAGGCAGGACAGGAACTTGAGGCGCAGGCTGGAAACTTCTTCGTGACAGATAAGCAATAGTCACAACAACTTAACAAAACTTCACCTTGACACAATATTCAGGTGTTCATATAGACACACATACATGTCACATTTTAAAGTACCGTAATTGAAACATTCGACTAATAAAGGCCCCCTTATTAGATCAGATTAATAATTTAATCGCCTACTGCTGCACTCTAGGACCAGGGTTGGAGACTCCTGCTCTAGGGCTCTATTGCTTTCTATCCTTTTGACCAATATCCTATGTATTGAATTTCACATTGTTTCAAAAGAGCCTTCAATCAAACACTAGGGTGGTACAGTCTTGCAGTGAATAGAGGAACGAGTAGGTTTTAAATACTTCAGGCTGATGAGGCAGAGACGACGGATGGATTAACAGCAGCTCTGTGAAGTGGACACCCCACATAATTAAACCTGAATAAAAACTGTCATTTTTTTACTGCTGAGTTTGTGCTGATTTGTGCTGCAAAAAAAATTATATGTGAAGTTATATGTTTTGTGATGTTTATGAGCCCGGCACATGTTTAGTAACTCCA
Organism: Eupleurogrammus muticus; assembly: GCA_036785175.1. Lineage (NCBI taxonomy): Eukaryota > Metazoa > Chordata > Actinopteri > Scombriformes > Trichiuridae > Eupleurogrammus > Eupleurogrammus muticus. The sequence goes on along the minus strand of JAYKQN010000020.1, from coordinate 6,125,684 downwards.
ATTGGAAGCCAGGTGGTCTCTTTCTGTTCTAATCTGTGCCATTGAAATCCACAATTGTGCTAATTTTAATATGTATTAATCAAAAATAGCACACATTGATTGGAACAGCTAACATCCTATTGTTACTTTTCAGTAGGACTAATTTCAGGTATGAATTTAAACACTAAAAAATACACATTTACTAAGAAAACAAAACATTCTCCAACACACTTGACACTTGGAAAAAAAAAATACAATGTATCTTTTTGATTAAAAGGAAGTCACAGGGAGTAGATCTTGTCCCCAGTGTACAATAAATCAGAAGCGGGATATTTTTTTATCTTCCTGACGTTTAGACGTACCGCCTTATTTTATTAATAGCTGGCCAGAAAATAATACTTTGATGGCGTAAACCCCACACTCAACGACCACAGCTCCGATGAGTGCTGGTTTCGGTGTAGTGGCACCTGTCCGTTCACCAGGAGAGAGAGATGGATTGGGAAAGACAAAAAGGAACTGTGTGCAGGAAAAGAGAGGTAGAGAATAAGAAATAGATGCATGGACAGACAGGTCTGAAGTGGCAGCAGTCAGCCCTGATGGAGACTAATGGGAGGATGAGGAGATAAAAGCAAGAGAAGGTGGAGGAGAGGCTGCGTCGGCGAGACACGGCGCCCGCCGAAAAAGCCCGTAAGATAGATGGTGAAACGGGATATAGGAAAGTGAATCAAGGCTCGACAGAAATGATGAGCGCCGAGCATGCCTCAGCTACAAAATGGAGTGGGGTGGGGGGTTGGGGAGAGAAGAGCAAGGACGGGCAAAATGTGGCAAAGAGAGATTAATGGAAAGAGGAAATTAGAGAGAGAGAGAGAGAGAGAGAGAGAGAGAGAGAGGGTAGAGGGGTTGCGGCGGAGTGGAATGTGTAATGAAGGAAAGAGAAGGGTGCTCGGTGGCTGCTGCATTCATGGAGCAAACAGAAGGAAACAGGAGAAGGAGGGGGGGGCAGGTTTCCCCTGTGCTTCCACAAGCACTTTACTGATTCACCACAACCACTTAAGTCTATAGGAGCTCGGAGCCACTCAGTGCTCCTTCGTCCATTTTACCGTGTCCACAACAATTATCCTCACTGCAACAATATCACAGACGACAGAAGGTCCAGAAGAATGCATGAGAGCCGTGGTGGAATAATAAGAGAGTAAAACAAATCACAGTAAATCATATCCTAGATTCATCCCAGTTCTCTTATAATTAAACTGAGATGAGAATGTTAGAATGAGAGTGTTTGAAAGCAGTGCATGACAACCAACCAAACACCTGCTTTTCATTTTTATTTAGTGGATCAGCAACGTGGCTGTTGCTTTAATGCTGTCCTCACTGTGTCGTTTTATCTGAAATAAATATGCTCGATTTACATTATTTATCAGTGACAATGCGCCTTAATGAACATTTCAGTTTACACGTCGATATAAATGAGCCGGATTTAGCGAGAGAGCTAATTTACATCCTGTGAGTCCCTAGGCAGGTTACTTGATAGGGCCAATTCCTATCTTCCAGGAATTAGACCGTTCCTGTAAGATATGGCGATTTCTCATCAACGCGGGCTATTTCCAAGACGGTTTCGTGTCAGGGCTCTTTACTTTCCTTCGAGTCATCTCATTTGCATTTCAGTTTGCTCAATATTAGCTTGTCAGTTAGATGGACGCGTACTGCTCAGACAAGGCCTTTTTAAACATGCTTCTTTGTAGTATTTTCGATGAAAAAGCATGCTTAGGGAGTCGTCCGTCTCCTCTGCCAAAGCAAGGAGGATTTTTATAAACATTGTCTTCCTGTGCAGATCATTTACAATACCAGCATCTAGATACAGCTTTGCCATCAGGCTCATCACCTCCTAATGTGTATTGCCATTTATGATTAGTTCCATTATTTCGATCGGGACCAGAAATAAAAAATCTCATCTCAGGTCTGCCACTGTAGTCCTGGTGCACGTTTGGGCTTTTTTCACACATGTCACACGTGTCATGATCTGTCACTGTGTTGTGTGGTTTTCTGGTGTTTCGGTTGTTCTTTGTTCCTTTCTGTGTCTTGTTCCATTTTTATTAACCCCGCCACAGAGGTTATGTTTACGCCAGTGGATTTATGATTGTCTGTTTGTAAGCGAGATGCCTCAAACCTGGATTTTTATCAAATTTTCAGGAAATGTCGAGAATGGTACTACAAAGAGATGATTAAATTTGGAGAATCCAGAAGAAACCCTGGTTTCTGGATCATTTTTAATATTTTTTTTTTTGTTGTGAATAAACCTTCCAACAGCCACCATTGTCTGGGGCCACTACAGATCCAACTTTTTGCATTTGTTTCTGTACAGGGTGTATTCACTAAGTACAACAATGTTTGGTGAGAGTCACAATATACTTGGCGGATGCCAGAGCGCGTTTCTAGTTTTGAAATAAGTTTGAAATATGTGTCATTCTCTCCATGTACCTGCCGTACCCACTTTTTATTTTTACAATTTAGCTTCACTTTTGTCAATGAAATGACCTCTTTCCTAACCTCATCCTGCCTGCACTCCTCTCTGCATCTGTGTCCTCTGCAGCTACCAAACGTAACGACAACAATGCATGATGTTTAGTTTTTAGGGAGCCACACACATTTTGGGATGAAAACCCTGGTTCAACAACCAGAGCAACATTTTTTCTTTACCAGTTGAACTTGATCTTGTTACTGTATTATTTCAAGCGGGCTTAATAAAGGATGAAAAATGACTCATAACCTCTCATATCGATTGTATTTGTTGTACTTTGCTTTTACTTATAACATAAAAGTGTGTTAAAAATAATACTGAGGTAGCTGATAAACTAAATAAAACTCAAAGACATGAGATAAACGCAACAAATGGCTCAGTAGACTTCGCCTTAATGGCGCCGACAACAGCATTATCATAGGTCATAACATAAATTTCTTAATACAGCAGTGTCCTCGCTGTTGCCTCAACCCCCGAAAATGAGAAAATGTGTTCGGATTTCCTGTTGTTGTCTCGTCTTGCTCTTAGTAATTGTTATGAATCGAGGGAGCGACTTTGAAAATGTTAATCTCAGGAAATCCATCTGGACAGACATTAAAGCCCCACAGGCACCGGAACGATGCCGAATTCACAGAGGTGCGATTTTCCCTCTGTCTAATGGTGTGAATAACGCTGTGAGGAATGCTATCATAATGTAACGAGAGGCTGATCGATACACTGTCATCTGGAAAAACATGCACAGCTGTGTGTGTGTGTGTGTGTGTGTGTTAATGTTGCCATCTCCAAAACAACACTGCCAATGTACCAAGTGCATTTCAGTCACATTATATAAATGAGCGCTGTATCGCTTTAGTACAAAGAAACAGCACACGCATACACAAAGACTCGGTTGTGTTGATAATTAACACCCACACTTTGTTCAGATCCATATTCCACAGATAAGAAGCTCAGTTTCAAGTTTTCAGAGAGAGGGGAAAAAAAAAAAAAAAAAAACTTTTGCACCTCCATCATTGCTACAGGCTCTTTTGAAGCTTGCAGCGAGACACCCTCCTCTGTGATTAATGACTCTCTATGAATAGAACACACGCCGTTAAGACGTTTGATTGATGCTTTGACGATTGCCGAGCGTCCCTGCATACATCATTCCCGCTTTTCATTCTCTTCTCCAGACAAGTCAAACCGGGGGGGAAGAGGAGGTGGACAAAAATCACGCAGGGAGAAGGCGTGCAGATCGGATGAGGGAAAATGTCCGTCTGAGTGACACGTACTGTAGATAGCAGACGGAAATTGACAGCGCGAAAAAGGTAACTAAAAATCGGTAGATAGCAGAGGCATGATAGCACAGGCCAAACGGAGAGAAACAAGTAATAAAGATGAATGAGAGCTTAATGGGAGATTAGCTCCAATTGAAGGTAGTTTGTGTGTAATAATTTTGAATTATGACTTTGTTGGTGCTAATGAGTTACTAATTACTGCAATGCAAATAAAGTTTAAATGTTTTATTTTGACTTCCGTTTCTGCTTTTTTTGCATTTAGCATTGGCATTTTCGTTGGAGTGGAAGAGAAATAAAGGCAAGTCAAAGTTTACATTTTTAGACTAAATGCTAATAAAATAATCCCTTTGTTCCATTCATATAAGGCCAACCAATGGGAGTTTAAAACATGCATGGACCAGCTCACCTGGAGATGGAAGCTAGTGTGTTATAACCAAAAACTAATATTCATCTTAAATAAACACTTCCTGTTTTAAATAAAAGCCCTACAGTGCCAGTCATTTCTTAACAAGGCTTTTCTTGGGATGGCTATTATCAAGACAAACACCATGTAGAAACAGAGAGCTGGTCAGGAGGCTGCAGACACACAGTGTGTGAGTGGACTCCCCAGAGTGTGAGATGCAGCAGTTCAGCAACACACAAGCGCTCTTATACATGCATTAGATATCTTACTTCAAACTACAGAAGCACAAAAATGAAGGAAAACTTACCAAATTCACATCAAGTGTGGCAGTGCACACCACACCACACCATGGTTAGTAAATGACTTGGTCCACCTAGCTGGTGGCGGCCCATGGCCCTGGACCACTACCTTCTGGACTCCTCCATTAGCTAGTGGTTACTAGTGGTTAGTTCAGTTCTTCTTTGACATAGATGACACTTAAACATAGTCAGGGATATTGGAGCCTTTCCGTCATTTCACTACTTTTCCTTTTTCTGCTGTCGAACGGAACATCCAACACCTCCGCCATTAGGGCAAGTCTTTATCCCAGCATGCCCCTGGCTTCCTCTCTGACCTCACTTTCGAATGGACGATGCCAAGCAACAAGATGTCTGGCAGCGTAAATCCCAGGAAGAAAGTGTGCATGTGCGACACAAATGGAATGAACGCCCTTGTGCAACCAACGTGTTCATGCATGATCTTCTATCACCTCAAACTTGTGAGGGTTTCCCTGCCACACAAGCTGTCACTTCTTCCGAGACGGTTTTATTTTGATTATTCAAACATGTTATGTTGCGCGGCGACAGCCACCCCGACCCTCCCCTACCAGCGCTTGGTGTGTGTGTGATACTGTGATGTGTCCGCTCTCCGGGAGCTGGTTCCATCTATAATTGATGGGCAGGGCCAGAGGACACGTCGCCGGCGATCCACACAGCCGGAGCGCGACAAGGGCCACGCAGGGGCAACACGCCGCTCCTCCGCTCCTTCCCCATGCGACGCACACTTCACACTGTCCTGCACTTCTGGGAACAGGCGAGACACTCTGGGAAATGAGTGAGGGAGTGGTGGGGCTGAGGTGAAAAATTAATTGAAATGTATTATGTAATAGGTTGTGACCGAAGTGAAAACCACTTACATCTTTCTATCCCATTTATTCTAAATCTGTTAGAATTAGATGTCATTATAAGGATTTTAATGCCGTTATTGTTCTATATTGTGGACAAACAACATCAGACACACATATTTGCAGTTTTTATGTATCTTAAAACATGTCAAGTAATCTGATAACAGATACAGTTGCTATTTGTGCACAATAAATGCATTTTGTGAGCACTGTTCAAGTTAAATAACAAGGTCAATCCATGCAAATATGATGAAATGGGGAAAACAGTACCTTTGCTAACTTTTTTTCCTGCTACATCTTGGTCTGCTGATTGCAATGAAGGGAGCATTCAGAGGCACGAGCTCTCCATCACACGGCAGCGGAGTCTGTTCTGTTAGATACGGAATGCAGATTATGTTTCATTGCAATCTTTTAGGCATCCTAATTACCGCTCGGGTCGATATGTGCTGCATGTGCCAAGAGGAGGGCGACGGCTCCTTTATTAGCTGCTGCTGCACCGGCGGCTACGGATGAAAAATCTTGACTCACAGAAGAAAACGCACTCGAGCTGACACAATATTTAAATGTATTTAAATTCAGGAAGGCGTTAAAAAGAAAAGAAAAAAAAAGTGCAGCACCGGTCGCCAAACCATCAACTATACACACAGACGTGTCAAACACGGCCGTTTCAATTTACTCAATAATAATAAGCAATACAATGTGTTTTATAAAACTCAAATTAGTGTAGCAGGAGCATGTTTAAAACGCTGTAATGAGATCCAAGCCTGACAGCATCTGCAAAATGCAGATGAAATGGCCATTAATATGGCAGAATTATACTACAGCCATATACTTTTATAATACAGATGCTGGTTGGAAAACTACTGCGAGCTGAAGGAAGAAGTCTCTATATTATATATACATATATATATATATATATATATATATAGCCCAGTAAATACAATTGTAAGAACCATACTACATCATTACAGGAAGCAAGTCAAAATGTGAAAACAATCCAGGTTAAACAGCTAATTAATATCACAGAAGAACAGAAAGCTGTTAAATGAACATTGGTCGTCTCGTCTGAGATGTTTTATTCCGTTCAGACGTCCCTCGTACTACTGCAAACAGTTAATCCTCATCCAGTGTGACAGGAAAAAAGGTGATTTGTCAGGATGCGATTTTCTACAGTTTTTTTTTTTTTTTTTTTTTCTGGGGGCCCCTCGCTGTCTCGGTTTACAAACATACAGCTCAGATATCCTGTGGATAAGAGAATAGAAGACTCCAACCTCTGCATAGGAGTGGACTGGATGGCGAAGGAGAACAAGACAGCGAGAGAGGGGAAAGAGCCACAGGAACAGCGAGAGGCTGTGGAAGTGAGAGGAGAAGAGATATCAGACTAAAGCCTGCAACATACTCCCCAAACAGACGCCTACGGCAGCAGGTGTGTAGTGTAGTAGTTCTGCTACTTTCGCATGGACGGGGGGGAAAGTACAGCATCGGCAAAGGATCTACGATACAATATCCTCCCTGCAAAACTTCCTTCAGCTCTCCTGCTCCTCTTTTATCCATAATTTTTGAGAATCAATTTAATAAGAGACGTCAGTTAGAGTTAAAGCCTGGGCTATTTGGTTCTGCCTCTCCGCGGCGTGTTTCATAAAAAATACATGCGAATGCTACTTTGAAAAATAGATATATATAAAAATACGTAATAAAACAGAATGGTGAAACATACTGTATATACAAATATTAATAATACATTAACTGAAAGCAGGAACGGAATGCACCACTTTTCAACTCGGGTAGAGAAAATTAACGTATGAAGCTAAATGAGCTTTAAACTGGAGCAAAAGATGAAATAAGGGACAGTATCACTCTTCTACCCATGAGCCCTCGTTCCACCTGGCTGAAGATCTGACTAGAATAACGCAAGGGATCCATGATTTTGGTTTTGAAGAAGGAAAATCTATAAAAAAAAAAGACATTTGCTGGCTATGAATCAATGTCATAAACACCTGCACGGGTTGGGTTAAAGGTTGGATTCTGCTGTTGAGAGGGGGGGGAGCAAACCATGCACTTCACTTTTGGACACACAAAATTGACTCACACTTTAGCAGTCAGTAGACGGCCAGGAGGCTACGTCACCCCCGGCCTGCAGAGGAGAGAGTGCAGAAGAGGCATAGGTCTGAGAAATAATTGAGACACCTATTGATTGGCTTAGCCTGATATACATTATAAGGCCAAAAAAAAAACGCTGAGCTCGCAGTTCCCGACTGAGAATGTGTTCCTGCCATCGAGGACTAAAGTGAAATGAAAGCAGAAGGATGGATGAATTCCATTCAGTCCATAGCCGGGGAAATGAAATGAGAAACAGAAACTTTTGTAACTGCTTCATATCTTTTAATGGTTATTTATGTTTGAGGAATAATACAATTGATTGTTATTTAATCAAAATAAGTATGATTATATTTGAGCCATCATCATGTGTTACCAGTTTTCAACACATGATAATATTTGTCATTATATAGACAAATATGGGCGTGGCTTACATGTAAAGATGTTTTTTTTCTTTTAATTATGAGACTTATATTTTTTTACAGGCCAAAATGTTGCTTGCTCTGGTGGCACTATCTGGCCAAACTGCTTGACATTGCAATTACTCAAGTATCCAGCAACACACCTGGCAAGTGAATAGGATGAACAGTTCTGGAGATATGTGACTCACTGTCACACAGGCAGAGATTCCTGGCTTTACAGTTAGATATTGTGTGTGTGTGTGTGTGTGTGTGTGTGTGTGTGTGTGTGTGTGTGTGTGTGGGTGTGTGTGTGTGTGTACTGGTAGGAGAGAGAGAAAGAGATGAATTGCAGTTTAAAAAATGTATTTAAATTGCTTCCATGCCAGATGCAGATATACAGAGAGCCAATACACACACACACACATTAACATGCACGCACCCACACATTTTTCTATACAAGAACATGCACACACACACATAAAGTACTAGTATGCACCCATACATTAGCAGCACACACATTTGCAGAAAAAAAAACGAATATTCCGATCTACAGAGTAATCCTGATGATGAGGCTGTTTTCCAGCACTCCCAGCTGTTATGGGCGTGATAATGGGAAAATGGCACCTGTTCGACATTAAGAAGCACATCACTCTGTCTGGCTGTCTCCTGTTTACCATCTCACAGCGATTTGGATGATGCTCTATGATGGAGCTAAGAAAGACATTTTTAAAAACTCCCAGTTAACCGGTTGTTGCTTCACACCCAGAACATACTGGAGAACATTTAAGCATTCAGAGCTCTATTGATCTTTAGAGGTCTATATTATAGAAAGGGAGATTCTAAGTGCTTTTTTGATTATATAAATACTCTCCCAGAGAGAGGCCTGAGAGAGGAGATGTTAGACTATAACCTCTGCTACTTAAAACAACACTATATCCTGTTAGGCATATTCAAACTTTATAACCTTAGGGTTTGAGAAAACTTTTTTGAAGTTTTGAGAGCTCCGCTGGGTTCTATATCATATATGCTATGGCACCCAATCACTATCTGTCCATCCCACCTTGAGACAGATCTTTGCAATCAACACCCAGTCAGGAGATAGCATCCACGCTGCCTGCTTTTTTTTTCCTCCGTGCGACTACAGTACACTGCGCTCAGCAAAAATTTCATCACCCTCTGGTGTCACAGATTTCTCCGGCTGCTCGCCCCTCTGGCTTTTATTAGATGTTCGGTCCGCTCGCTCCCTCTGTGCGCCCAGCGCTGGGGAGGGACACCGGATGCTAGCCATCTCTTCCACCCCCCTTTTCCTAGAAAGGTCGTGGGAGTTTTCATCACTGAGATGTGGCACCCGATTTCTGAAGGATTCGGATTATAGGAAGCGTTGTTTTTGTTGTTTTTTCCTACTGGCATGCCTCTGCCTTCAGCCACCTGTCAGCAGCTCAACCTCGGTCGATGTTACGACAGTCAACCCCCCCCAGGAGGGGACATCTACACAACTTCCCACAGTTCTCTTCCCAACCTTTAATAGCAGTTAATTACACTGGTGCCGAGAAGTGAAAAAACTACACTTAAAATTATTGATGGGTGTTTCGTGTTTCTCCCGGGGACGGAAATGTTGCTGGCTGTGAGATTTGAGCTATGCCACCCACTGATCCCCCCGCCCCAGCCCCCCCACCCCACCCCCCCAGGCAGACCGCTCACTGAGAGCTTCCCTGGGGGATGCATTCTCTCTGTTTGTGACTCCTTCAGCAATTTTTCCGCAGCTCATATCTCCATGTGCACGACTCGCTGATTCAATCTACATGGATATGAATTGGAGGTTCGCCCGCTCCCTGCACGATGCTGGGGGAGAGGGCACGTTCCCCCATTTACTGCCAGTTCTTCCATTCTGGGGCACCGTCCTCCTTCCAGCTCCACTGAAACTGGAGGTGCACGTGAGGAAAAGGAGCAATTACTGGAGTTTTCCTCACATAGGGACGAGCAGGTTGCCTCATCACGAGAAATTATTTTTTCCCTCCCTCTTTAGCCAGTATGGAAAAAAATTCTCCTAACCCACGCAGAGTCAGAGGACAAGAGTTCTGCCTTACATTGATAATTGGTTATTTCTCAACCCGTCACTTCATGATGAACCTGAAGCCCACACGTCTCCAGTGATTCGGTGTCACGTGTCCGGGCCTCACTCCCACCACATGAGTAACGCTTTCTTCCATTTTTTTCCCCTCCTCCTTCTCCACCTCGATTCCGGCATTACCCATGCATGTGAATGGGATGAACACAGAACCCTCTTTTCTGCACCTGCTACAAGCAAATGAACATCTGCTCCAGTCAGGGTGGGAGACACTTATTCCTTCGGAATCGAAAGCCGAGGTCAACCGCTCAGCTGGTCGCGCCTACAGAAAAGGAAGCTAAGCATCGACTGTGTCTGACTGGGCTTGTGCCTGAATGGCAGCAGATTTATTTATTTAATTAAAAAGATCCCTTGAACAATAGAGGTGCCAACACTCCATTACCCCCTGCGCCCCCCACCGAGCACCAGCGTGGAGGCTGCATTTTAAAACGTATCGATTAGTCATTCAAATCAATATTTGTGGCATAGGCTACAACAAAAAGATGATAAAAAATTGAACACATGTACTGCAGAAAAGCTGCTTCTACAGTACCGAAGTAGAGCAAGGGCAAGTTCAACTATTTAAACCTTTTTTTTTTTTTTTTTTTTTAACAAGAAGATTCAGGATCACTCCCCTCTTCAGATGAAGAGTGAATTTTTCTAGCCTGAGTATTCCCGTTCCTCCTTCACAAAAATTCACTTCAGTCTGAACACCAAGGACTCAATTCTTCTCTCCTCTAGGGAGCCAATCACAGAACAGGGAGGCGATGACGGAACACAGAAGCGACTTTGTTGATAACTATGGATCCAACATGGCGGGAGAATCTAATTTACCTTTCAAAACAGCCTTAGAAAATGTTCTAATCAATTGGGGTGCAAGTTTCTACACTGAAGTGTTTCTTCGTCATCAGGTATGTTTCATATAAGTGGCTTTAATCTACGCACAGATGCATTTGATAGACATTTGTAGCCGCCAATAAATGGCTCTAGGATTTCTTAAACTACGCCTCCAATACTAATAAATAAATGGTTCCCAGGTGCAATCTCAATCAATGAGATGCTACAGTTTTTCCACACGTTGGCACAAAATAGCCGTAGTTCCTAGGTATGAAAGATCTGATTTTTGTTTACCTTTTATATCCAATAATACACCCCATTGTTCATTTGAATATCACTAAACACATTTCAGGTTTGGATAAAGGTCATGGATTTTATTTTAAAAGACTTGCCCGTGGCAGCAGCGGGTCTTTACAGGGTCCAAATCCAGTACATCACATTTATCATTCTGCTCGCAGCGTTGGGTTAGAACTGTTCATTCGATTGGGTTCACGCTACCTCCCGAATGAGCGGCGAGTGCAAAGATCTGTCTCAGGGTGCCAAGGCTGAGCCTCGGAGGGATGTAACAATAGTGGATCCCATTAAACGGCTATGAGTTACCTCCAGGTTCTATTGTGTGTGTGTGTGTGTGTGTGTGTGTGTGTGTGTGTGCAGTATTCTGGGAGGTGAATATACTTACCTACATGTACCTGAAAGCTTGAAAACCAGCTTTAAGAAGCTTATATAAAAGGTAGAAGGATGAGGAGATGTGAGTTTTTTTTTAGTTATAATGATGCGATAAAAACACCAGCATACCTCCATTAGGTTGAGTGTAAGTTCCTATTCATTACTTTTTCCCCTCGATGAGCAATTAGATTCACAGCAAGTATTAAAGCATCAGACATGCAGGAAACAACGGGATGTCAATTGTACAATTTCATTAGGGGGTCAAATTGTCACCTTTATGGTTGTTACAAGCACAAGATGTTGACATCATGAGTGACCAGCCAATCACAGGCTGCGATCCTGCAACATCTCCAAAGGTTGATGAGTCCTCTCTGAAGCAGAGAATGTGAGGACAAGTAGACTTTGAGATGATGGCATGTTTGAACAGCTGGTTGTATCACAACACAGCTAAGAGTATTAGATTGGATATAAATACAGGAGTAGAGAATGGACTTGTAGATAAAGTAAAGCTCTTTTATTAGGATTCTAATGTGTTTTAAAATGGAAGGATTAAAGTACTTCATTAATTAAAGAGATAGAGCGTATAGCAGAGTGATGTATGTCATGTTCTGGTTTGGATGACTAAGGTACGCCCTGCTTTCCATCTCCTGCAGCCGTTTCTTTCCCCGGCGGTGGCTCCCCTGTGAACCCGCCGAGGCTTTGCTGACGGCCACTCGCTTTCACCTGCTCAAGGCGGATGGCTGTTGCTTTCCCAGCTGCTTCGCATATCGCCATCTGTGTACAGCTCGGCCTCGGCCGTGATTTGTTTGCGCGTGTGTGTGCTCACACAACAGTTAGAATCGTTTCAGCTTGGCTGGTCTTAAAGTGACTGGAGAGGGGATTAAATGAATCATAATCATTGTGGAGACCCAGCATGGATGAGCTGGTCCGTTGTTAATTTATTTAGTTCACTGTTTGCTGTTAGTTTCCTCACATGATTCTTTCCAGTAATAGCATTATAACACTAGTTTATGTTTTTTTGGCTGTAACATGGGATGCAATCATTTCTGTAACATTTTCATGCAAAAAAAGTTCTGCATATTGCATGTTCTCCCTGTGTCTGTGTGGGTTCTCTCCAGGCTCCTGGCTTCCTTCCACAGTCTAAAAACATGCTGAGTTTAAGTGGAGACACAAAATTGGTGCGTGTAAATTGTGTGTACACTGGGACTGGCTCCAGCAGACCCCTGTGACCCTAGTGGGGAATAAGCAGGTATAGAAAATAAATGAATATCGTTCTTCATTCTCCTGTTTTTCATTGTCGAGTTTAAGCTTCAGCTCTGATTAGCTCCCACCATTGTTCACGTTGTTGTTATTGAGTCTGTGTGGAGGTGTTTTTAATAATTTAATCCGTGATCCTGTAAATATATTGAATTATGTTTTCTTCTTTGTTTAAATATGAACTATCTCTCCTACTCTGTATGAAAACATAAATGCCTTATTCGCCTATGGGATTATCAGATGTGATCAGTTCTTTGGGTTAAATACCCAAGGTGGCAACATAAAACCCCGAAATCTTTCTCTTACACTTGTCACATGCACTTACATTTCAGTGGGGCTGTCTGTACGACTTATGGACTCATGTAGGCTTTTTTTTTTCTTTTTACCCAACACAGAAAGCAATGACAGCGCTGTGAGTGACTGACATTTACAACCAAAAGGCCATTTGAAGTCCCCCCCTCCTTTACAGACCCACACAATGCTCCAGAGCTGTGCTTATCTGAACCACTACCCACCATCGGGAGGCACAGATAATCACAGAGAAGCAACTGTGTGAAAGTGGAGAGTCCACGTTCAAAGTGTAAGCATGCAACTTTTAAAGAAGAAATAACAGCTGTATTCTCTCACCACTGAAACCATAAGATATAAAATACCTCAGATTAATATATAAGATAATATTAGAAAAATCTAGACAATGCTAACAGACATTACTGGGCCAGTTTGCTAACTTTGTAACTGTCTTGTGCTACTGATACAGTGTATTTAAGCATAGCAGCTGGTGTTCAATAAGTTGCTTTAAATCCAAATGATTCCCAGATCTACATGGCCTTGAGGGTCTGCACCGACTGTGCACAACACACAAAGTAATATATACAGGACTGCCTGCACATTTGCAAAGGCGGCGCAGGTTTATACGGCACATTTCAGCACAAGGCAATTCAAAGTTCTTTCCATAAAACATTCAAAGCGTCGGGACAAAAGTGCAACACATTATGCAAATTGCATTATACAAAGACGTAAGTACAATTAAAAACTGTCATTGCAGAAATAAAAAGAGAAGATAGTTGAAACCAAAAAAAATAAATAAATAAAAGAAGCTTGACAAAGTGAAAGCTTGTCTCCAGAGATGAGGAGCATAAAACACATAACACTGCTGCTCCATGTTCTGACTCTAGGGAGAGAAAGCAGCCTGGTCCTGGGTGACCTATGAGGTCTGGATGCTTCTTAACGTAGCACTAGATCAGACATACACTTCGGCCCCAGAACCATTGGATGCTTTGACAGACTGGACTGACAGAGGGCCGCTGTAAGGACCCTGAAACTGGAGTGATGTGATCCGCTTTCTTGGTTTTAACTGAGGAATTGAGCAGCAGCGTTCTGGATTAAATGCTAGCTGTCTGATCGATTTTTTTTTCTTTTTTTTTTTTTAAGAGAGGCAGACCCATAAAGACCCTGTTACAGTAGTCAAGTCTGCCGAAGATAAATGCATGAACAAGTTTTTTCCAAACCCTGCCAAGAGATAAATCCTTTAATCCTAGATATATCCTCCAAGTGATAGTATGCTGACTGTGTAATTGTTTAATGTGACTTTCGACTACACTATAACTCAATAAATCACCTCTGTTCTATCAAAGAAATAATTTTGACATGTTTGAGGTCTTTAATTATATTTGTTAAATGCTTAAAAAAACATTAAATCCGACTTTTAAAAGATGGTGCTAGACCCTGCATATGTTACATTTAAAAACATGCTTGATATTTTGCCCAGATGCTAACCAGGATCTTTAAAGGTGAAACAGATGGAAAAAGGACAGTGGGAAATGAGTGAAAAGTATGAGTGAATAATTTAAGGCTGTGACAGTGAAGTTGACATTATTCCTACTTCTGTGTAATGTGGTTAAAGCGCTGTTGGATGAACAATCTCCAAGAGAAAAGCATTGGAATGTGTGATATGGTGAGCGGTAGGTCTTCAGCAGGACAGTTCAAAATAGTGTAAGGACACAAGATTTCCAACCAATTATTCATTTTATTGTGTAAGGGGAATTAACACAATGCAGGTAGGGATTCAAAAAGGCTTAAATCAGGGGTTTTTTATAATCACAACAGAAATTGTGGCCCCTTGGCTCTCAAAAAGGGGAACAGAAAATAAGACCCTTTCTCAACTAGTCTCTCCAGTGAGAACCGCTCCAGCCCCTAGGTCACTGGTATCAAACACAAATCACTCACAAAGACCTCAGTTCAGTCTTTCTCCAAGGTAAGTCCTCCAGAGAAGTAGCGTCATCCCAACCGTCCACAGGGTCTTTCCAGGAGAGCGACGCCACCAGCTCTCCAACTTCTGCACTCAATATCTCGACTCCACTACACACACACCAACACAGGCAGGCTCAGACTGCTTTATATGCCAGCCCTTCCTGCCTCCACCACCAGATAGAGCTATACCTGGATGTAACACCCCTCCAGGACATAGCCTCTCATGATGTCACAAATGTTATTTGGGGAAATGCTTGGCTTCCTGGTTGGGAATGTGAATCTATGGAGCATCATTGTGCCTCCATTGCACATCCAGGGAAATCAGGGCCATCGCGCCAGGGCCTAAATCTTGTGCCTCCGGATGAAGTGGGTAAATTAAATCAGCCAGCTATCAGGAGATCTCCCACGACGCAATTAGGAAGTCATACAAAAAAAACGAAGACACCGAGTGTCATTTCCACGGAAGAGGTGTGGGACACCAGAATGTTGCTGTGAAATCTTCGAATGCAGGAGGAGCTGCAGCCTACATCATATGGAGCAATCTGTGTATAGGAGTTCAATAGAAGGCGCATTGGGATTGTTGAATGAGCTAAAAGCAGCGTGTGAGAGCAAGTAAGGAGAACACTTCCAGGCAGCCCTCCTGTAAAAAGCTGCTTTTACTCCCTGCGCATTGTCCACCCGTCTCTTTTATCGCTGCGTGACGTAAAATGCATGAAAGGAATGCGTCCCGCACGGCAAGGAATACATTTAAACCCCATGCAGAGCGTTACTTAACACGGCAACAATGCAATGCTCTTTATCAAGTGGAGCATCGTGTTGCTGCTATTAGCCGAGAAGAGAGAGGAGTGTGTGTTAGAGTGTGTGTGTGTGTGTGTGGGGGGGGGGGGGGGGGGGGCGCGTTATGTTTGGACAGCCACGGGACCCTGCTGTGCAGCAAATTCTGAGGATGCAATCAAGTCAGCGGGTGGTGGGGGGGCTGAATCAGAAGAGCACCATCGCCCGTACACGCTACAGTCTCACCTCACTCACACTCCTTTCTGCTGCTTCTGTCTTTGCCTCTGTACACACAGTAGTCAAAAATGCGCCCTTGCTTCTTTAAGTTAGGATAAATCTGTATTTTAAAAAAAGTGCATTTTTGGGCCTTTTTTTGGGAAAAAGGAGAGAGCAAGAGGACCACTTTATTATCATGTTATACATTTGGGCTTGAAATGCAGCTCAGGCTTAGAAGCATGTGGTCTGCCTCTATCTCTCTCTGGGTGATGGTGCTGCTGTAAAACAGGCTTGGTTTCACTTCCAATCTCTCACTCTCTTCGGCTGTCTTTCTCTGCTCTATTTTTTATTTTTTTTTGCCGGTCCCTGTGTTCCAGCATAATCTTCCCCCCAGAACACTGACCAGGCCTCTTTTGTAAAAGCAGCGCGCTACATGAATTTTACATGCGTCGCACACAGTCGTCCGTCAATACTCCCCGCTGACCACGGGGACTGCCCATTATTCCAAAACCCGAATAGTTCAAAGAGTCTCCCATCAGACTGAAAGCCCATTAGTCCGACTGTCAATTATCCTGAAAAAACAAATGCCCATTGCTCCAAAAATAACACACTCTGGAGTTATTAGAGGTCAGCGACTGGTGGCCCTGTCCGTGGTGCTGAAAGCTGTGGGCGGGTTGTGCTTGGACGTCAAAATTAGTCCATTTAACTTGCTGTTTAATGCTCTAGTCTAGACTGAAATCAGCCTGTACTCTGGAAAAAGAAAATATTAATAAACACTTGATAAACTCAAAATGCAGAATGCAAAAATCAACTGAATAGCCTATTTAAAAAAAAATGTAACACTGCAGCAGAAACCAGATGCAGAATCAGATGCAGTTCCGGGGCAGAAAAGTAAACAGATAACAGCCACCCCGTACTTTGCAGAGTAAAGTCGGCAAGTCGGCTGGAGCACAAACTCACAAAGTTCACCGTTCTCCCACGGACGGATGCTGAAGCTCGTAGCATGTTTGCGTTGGGCGGGTCTGACGAAAAGAGGCGATGCGTAATGTGACACGTTAAAAGGAAAAACTTAGCTGTGAAAAACAGAGCTCTTACATGTCTGCTCCTATGGTTTTGGACAGCGGGGCCTATGGTTTCCGGGCATAAAGAAGCCCCCATTAAAGGATTGGAAAACAAGAAAAGCCAAGACAGGAATCAAACCTAAGAGCCCCAGCGCTGGGCAGAGTGATATGTGTGAGCACACGCAGAGACAGTATCCGGGCTGATTAAACATACAAACACATTTTCTGCCTCATGACACCGTTACATAAAGCCGATAAATATTGCATGCTGCACAATGACGGGCTTTCGTTCCAGGTGATGTTGACATGCTCGGCGGTGAAGGCTCCAGCCATGTTTTTTTTGTTGTTGTTTTTTCTCGAGCTGTTTGAGAGAAATTGTCCACAAACATTGACTGAACTGTCTGAGATCAGCCGAGATTTGCACTCTGGTATTTGCCTGGAAAATGCAGAGCAAATAACTTTTTCTTGGTGGGAAAAAAGAGGGGCTTTTTTAATCCCGTTCGTGCCGGTGTTGGAGCTGCGGGTCACAGAGGGGGGAATAGGAGAAAAGGCCAGAGACACACACACACTTACTGGAGTACACACTCAAGACTGCACCCTGCAGACAGCCCGGACATTTACAGCCTTGCTGCAATGTAGATTCACAGGGGAAAAGAACTGGGGAAATAAAATGAGAAAGTTGCTCACATTATTCCATCCCAGGATAAGGATACAACTCGGACACGGAGGATGTTCTTAAGGTTAATGTTACTGACCCAGAAAGTGTAAAGCTACTTTTCTCCTGCTTTCCAGCATTCATATAATCTGTTTCTTGGAGAATTAGGTCCTTGAGGGGTGGGTTCCTGCACTTATTTTAGGAGGGGAATTCATAACAAAACTACTGCAACGCATCCGGATTGTTGGCTTGGTTAAAGCTTTGCCTACAGACAAACAGCTGGGTGCTTCTTGCTCAGCACTGGACCAAATTGAGCAGTTATCTCTCACATTGATATGACAACCCGGTCTCACGGCTTTACGTGTTAAGGTCACGAAAATTAATCTATTATTTCGTGGTCGGGTTACGAGTTGGGCTCTATTTTCGTGACTGGACAACGGTTCCTTACCCCATGCGTTTTAATAGGCAGTCGATTGACGCTCTTTTTCGTGAGAGGACAACGATTCCTCACCCTGTGTATTTTAATGGGCAGTGCGTACACCACCGCAATGGTAATTTGTGCGCGTCAGCTCCAAAGAGCTTTCGCCGTGTTTGACCCATTTCATTTCAAATTGAGTTAGGCCTATAAAATCTAGCACTGTTCTAATTTGTCGACGCGGTGGTTGTAGCGTTGTCATACGTGGTCAAAGAAAAGACCAGTCCAGATCGCGGGCATTTTAATTAGCCTTCTAGTGAATGAGCGCTTTCGGATACAAAAATATAACCGATATAAAACTACACATTTGCTGCTGGAGGAGTAATGGGTTGATTCTTGGTTGTGTGAGTGAAAATGTAATGGGTGGTTAGTATGGCAGAGTACGGCGACGGCTACGCCCCCCAAGATCCACAGCGCTATTTTTCGTGACTGGTCAACGCTATCCATGGCACGCGGCGTTCGCCGTACTCTGCCTCTGATTGGTTGAGCTTCAAACGTCATTTATTTTCTCAAGGGGAGTAGCACGCTAGGGATATCCCCCTTTATGCAGACAGTCCAGAGTCCAACCAAAGATTTTAGAGAAGCCATTGAAATCGATCGGACACATGGGATTTAACCAATAAACCACCCATTACATTTTCACTCACACAACCAAGAATCAACCCATTACTCCTCCAGCAGCAAATGTGTAGTTTTATATCGGTTATATTTTTGTATCCGAAAGCGCTCATTCACTAGAAGGCTAATTAAAATGCCCGCGATCTGGACTGGTCTTTTCTTTGACCACGTATGACAACGCTACAACCACCGCGTCGACAAATTAGAAAAGTGCTAGATTTTATAGGCCTAACTCAATTTGAAATGAAATGGGTCAAACACGGCGAAAGCTCTTTGGAGCTGACGCGCACAAATTACCATTGCGGTGGTGTACGCACTGCCCATTAAAATACACAGGGTGAGGAATCGTTGTCCTCTCACGAAAAAGAGCGTCAATCGACTGCCTATTAAAACGCATGGGGTAAGGAACCGTTGTCCAGTCACGAAAATAGAGCCCAACTCGTAACCCGACCACGAAATAATAGATTAATTTTCGTGACCTTAACACGTAAAGCCGTGAGACCGGGTTGGATATGAACACTGAAATTCTCCTTTAATGTAGAAACAGTTAACATGCCGGACTACAAAGAAAAATTCATTGGTTAATAACGTTAATTCAGGGTTGACGTTTCCACTGATTGTACCAAGAGAACCACCTTTACCTATAAGTGCCTTGGGTTGCTGGATATGTGTCTTAAGTAGACAACATTTGAATCACCTTGACAGCTGGGCCTCCGATACACATCGGTCTGCTGCGATACGTCGACGGCAGATGCTTATTGCAGTCGGGGGGGGTTCCATTTCATCGTACACCTACCCTCATTTGATTCCTCGGGCTCTGCGGGAGACCCCGGCGCTAACGGCGGAACATAAACACGAGCAGAAAGCAATAATTTCATAAACAACTTTTCACTGTTCAATGCTCATTATCTCAGCTGGCGTCCGACGATCGTCTGTCTCGGTCCGCCTCTATTTTTTCCCCCCCGTTACTGCCACTCGTCTCTGTGACTCTCTCTTTGTTTGGAGAATTCCATCACAGTCCTGCCAAAAAAGATAGCAGTGATGTTTATTAGAATAAATAGCTGCCCCAGAAGCCTATCTCTACCTTTCTTTTCTCTGTCGTTCCCACAGATCTTCTTCCTTCGTTACCAACACCCCGTCGCGTCCTCCCACCCCCATACTCTCTTCTTCTTCCTCTATATTGCATCTGTCTCTCAAATGCTTTAGTTATCTCCAAAGTCCTCTTTATCCTCCACACCCCCCCCCCTCTCTCCCTCCCGTCACTGTTCTCTATCTATCGCTGTCTTGCCTCAGTTTCTTTTTTTTTGTTTTTTTGTTTTATGCCTGTCTTCTCTTGACAAAAGTGTATCGCAGCATCAGTGGCTCTCAATCTCCGAGAAGTCACTTCATCATGTAGGTGTCTGCGGCTGGCGGCACACACACATACACACACACATGCGGAAAGTCCGTCCCACGTGCAGGAACCGTCCCTGTGTGACCACCGCCTCACAGCCTCCTTAAGATGGACCAAGATTGCTGTACACACACACACACACACACACACAGCCCAGTCCTACATCCCAAAGCTATTAGTTCCTGACAGCGTCCTCCATTCAGCCCCATCCACCCCCCCCTACACATGCACACAACTCTAGGGGCTCGCTTCTCTGCACGCCACGCCGCACCCCTTTAATAGCTTTCCACGCCGCAATCTAGCCGCTCACCCCGCCGAGTCAACTGAGTGTATTATATTCGTAATTGGAGGCTATTGATTGACAGGCTCTGAATGCGTTGGGAGACAAAAAAGCGTGGGCACTTCCAAGTATTTGGACAAAGAAAAAGCAAAGCATAAAGGATTACTTCCCTCCCCCCCGACACACACACACACACACACACACACAGACACCACCACAGCAGGTTATAGGACACGTGGGCGTTCCAGCACAAGCCTACACCTACGCACGCTGACAGTCACCGGAATGAAGCTTAATAAAAAAAATAAAAAAAACATGGCATCATCAGTCCAAGGTCATTCCACCAGGAAAGGATCAGGAATGGACTGTGAGGCAGGAGGAAAGGACGGCTTAGCACAGAGGAGCGGGCTCGGTTTGCAGCCTCTTATGTATGAAGGAATTTGAGCCAGACTTACCTTTCTGTGTGTGTGTGTGTGTGTGTGTGTGTGTGTGTTGTGCGCACGTGCCTGTGTACTGTACTGTATTTAGCCAATTTCTAAAGCAGGCCTCATAAAAGTGTCATAACTTCACGTTAAACGACTCCGACACGTTGTCTTCTCTCTCCCCCCCCTCCCTCCTTCCACACACTTAATCAAGATCCATCGTTCCCAGGAGCCTCAGTGTGTGTGCGCCTGTGTCTGTGTGTATGTGTTTCAGACACTGTCTGTGCGTGCGTATTTTTGCGAGAATTTCATTTTGAATTAGTGCCCGTCACATCATTAATATACCATGTTCAAATATATGGTCCTTTTTTTCATCAACACACGCGACTGTAATTTTGTTCACAAGGTCAGGCCAGGCTGGAGGTCATGCAGATAGATAAAAAAAGGAGGAACTGGAAAGTGGCCTTGGAATTATACCAGGGGAAAAAAAGCCTTACATTCCGTATTTAATTAATACACAGAATCCAATGTCCTGCAGCTAAATCTTTTGCTGTTGACCTTGAGCAGGTTAAATATGTTCAGACGGAATATGAAAACCAATTATAACGCAAACACATTCAGTGGAGTGGATTGTGGGCAATCCGTGTATCATTTGTTCTTTCTGTTTTCAATTGGCAATCAGAGGTCTAAAAAATGAAAAGGTGACTGCTGATTTCGGTCATTGTTCTAACACAAAAAAAATGCAGAAAATTACTGGCTTTTCATATTCAAATTTTAGGATCAAAAATACAAAATGGAGAAACGGGGCACACAGCTGAATTTTATTTTATTATTCGGTCCGTCAGGTTAACACGACCTAGAAGTGGCTCACTAAAAATCGAATTCAGTAAAACTCAAATTCTTTAAAAATATAAATAATGAATAGACTTTTTTATCATTGCGTTTGCTGCAGTACATCATATTCACAATGCCCTCTCTACTACAGGTGTGGGTTTCTGAAAAAACAACATATATTATGGTGTCAGGAACCGTTTAATCACAAGCAAGTTCAGCACATGTCACAACGCCGTTCTTATTTTTCATCAAGAATCTAGTCTGGAGTCAACCATTCAGTCTGTAACAATAGACAATAATTTATAACAGATGCATCAGGTATTTTCAGGAATTAAATGCGAACTATGTCCATATAAAATCAATTTTAGTAGTTAAGGCATTGTGATTATGATTGTGTTTGGTGAACATTTCTTATCAATCAGTTCATACTGAAAGAGGTCATTTGCAGACAGTCCCTTACATGGACCACAGCGAGTAATGGTAGATTAACAATGTGGAGACACTTTCTGGTTAATGAAAATGGTCAGGAAAGTTGACAGTAATATTGTAGCATATTAAGAGTATGAGGATGCTTAAAATTGAAATATATGAAAAAAATGTAATTTTTCGTAGTTTTTTTGCATTAGAATAATAAAGTAATATCAAAAGAACCAATGACCTTTTCATTTTTGGATTTTTTAATTTCCAATTGAAAATGGAAAGATCTGTATTTGCAGAAGTTACAAATATACCAGCCTGAGCGAAAAGATTTGTGTAAATATCCTGAAGGTTCATGACTTAACCTGGGGGAACATGTGGTAACTCAGTTAATCACAAAGCAAGTTTTGATTTGAAATGCATTCAGGTTTAGTCCATGCACACAGTTCACCAGCCATCATTCTTGTATGAATTAAAAAAGAAAAACCTGGCTTTAGCTTCACCTTTGGACATTTTATTCAGTCCACACCTGGCAAACTTTCATCATCTCCAGGTGCATTGCAGATGAAAAAAAAAACGAATATTTTCTAAATCCTCGGGAGAGGTCAGAGTACGCAATCATATAGCAACAATGTAGAAATGGAATTCCTTAAAGAATCCGAATTTTAGATTATGCTCAGACCAGAAGGTTAAAGCAAAGGTCATGGGATTTTACACCGTGGCCACAAAATTAACCGTGATATCCAATGTGTTCATAAAAAGTAACTGCTCTCTAAAAATGTTAGGCTTTATGCTCGCTCGTGTGTGTGTGTGTGTGTGTGTGTGTGTGCACTGGACATCTAGAGAATACTGCCTTTCATACAGTTTTCTTCATCTATATTCACAAAGGCATCTTGAGGTCATGATCCACCTGGCAGAAGACTGAACCAGGAAAAATAAGGAGGAGGAGGAGGAGGGGGAAAAAAGCAGTCTAGGTAGATAAGGTTAAAGAAATGGCTGCTAACTGTCGCCACAGTAACAGGGTCAGGGGGGGGTCAAGTGTGAGGAGCAAGGGCTCTTGGATGTCTTTAGTGGTGGGACCAAATTAGCCAGGAGCCCCATAGAGGTGGACCGGGTCACTCTGGCCCCAATTGATCCCATTCTCTCATAGGCTGACACCTCGCCAAGAAAAAATGCCTGTTTAGCCGCTGGGGGGGGGGAAGGATCACTAGTGAGCTGCACCAGGTGAAAGAAGAAGCGAAAAAATCAAGGAAGAAAAGACACACAAGCAAGCTGCTGAACACAAAACCAGAACATCCTTATGAATTCAACAGAAATGCACATTAAATGATTCTCAAGGCAGCTGTATCTTTTCATATCATGACAAATGAGAGGAAATAAAACAAAAACTGATCAAATGGGCTTAAATATTTCACTCTATGTGTATTTCTACTGTTTAAACCTAATATTTTTTTCAAGGGAACAGTTGACTTTTGAGGTGAAACGTCAGTTACAGTAATGGATATACTATTTAAGTAATCAGAAATATACTCTATACATTTTTAATGAGGTAAATGTCTATTCAAGCTGCAAATATCTGTTTTTTATGCAATATCTACATAGGAGGCCCATTTGTAGAAATCATCACTCTCGTGTTCTAATGGTACATTTTATTTGTTTATTGCATTAGAAGCTAATGGATGATTAGAAAACGATGATGTGAAATTACGAGAAACAGTTTAGCTGGTTAGATGGAGTATTCTTTAATGGAATTTTCATCAAAAATGAGAAAAAAACAATTTTAAATAAAAAAAAATATTTCTAACCATGTCAATGTCATGACAATATTTTATATTAATTTTGCAATTCACTTTATAAGTTGCAACATCCAATACTGTATGTATCTCTTCTGTGAAATATATATATATATATATATATATGTGGGTAAATATTGTACAAGAAGGAAGCTTCTACTTTAATATTTTAGCCAATGCATGACAATTTGGTGAATTATTTATCAGCTTTTATTGCAGCTTGTTTTGTGACTTGATGAGAAAAACACATTTCAAATCGAATCCTATGCTGCCAGTCAGCCCAGCACCTTGTTCAGAGTTGGCCTTTTGTTTCTCTATAGACAGCTTTCTCTTCCAACAGTGCTTTGAGATGACCAGTCTATACCTAAGAGCTTTTTGCCTGGCTTTGTCATTCCCTTTCACACAAACACCGTTTCTGCCGGATTTTTCTCTCACCCTTTTAGTCAGCTATGGAAGAAAGGATTTTCTACACCTGTAGGCTACACTGAATCAAAACCATAAAAAGGCTCAACCCAATTTGTTCTTTTTTATATATAGTTTTGGAGTTTGTCAGTAAAGAAAAAATCTGTCTTGAGAATGTAGAACCTTGTCAACAATGACTTGTTAGCTCTAAATCTGAAGACGCTTATTTGTAATAATCACAGAACAACTGGCTTCCAAATCAGGATTTATGTTCATGCACATTGAGAATGTAATTATGATGCAGTGAAAACCCTTATGCAACTAATTTTAGATCTTGATGACATTTTCCAACAGCAGGAATGTATAATGTTATCAGCCCATGGAATGGGTGCTATCATATCAGTCCTTATCATGTGGTACATCTGCTAGCATGGAATTCTGATGTGCCACTTGCAAAATAATGATGTTTTAATCTGGGATAACAGTGTGTTTAATGTCTGGTTAGGTTTAAAGCACAAAAACATAATGTTAGAATGATCCTTAAACATGGTTTAACATGGCAAGTATCAGTTAAAATGGGGTTAACCTGCTGTAAAATGTCCCTATGTTATGGTATAAAATCCTTTCATTTTGCCATCTGACTATTTACCTAATCATCCTAACCACTTATAATGGCCCGTTCAATTAAGTGATAACATTTAAAGTTAAATTGAGTGCATGAATAGTGGCTGTACATACATTATATTTCCAGAAGTATTCTCTCATCCATCTAAATCCAGCATCCAGTGCACAAAGCAAGGTCCATTAAGACCTGGATGACTGAGTCTGGTGTGGGTGAACTTGACTTGACCTTTATAGAGTCCTGACCTCAACCCCACAGATAGAACACCTTTGGGATGAATTAGAGCGCAGACCGAGAGCCAGAACCTTCTAGTCCAATGTCAGTGTGTGACCTCTATAAACCATAAATGTGCTTCTTGAAAAATGGTCAAAAATTCCTCCTAAACCTTGTGGGCAGCCTTTCCCAGATGAGCAGAAGCTATTATAGCTGCAAACGGTGGACCCAAGTCGTATTGAACCCCATGGACCAGGAATGGGATGCCCCTCGAAGTCATATGTGAGTCAAAGTGGGTGAGGGTTTACTTTTGGAAATATAGTGTAGATGGGGAAAAATCAATACATATCAATAATATGTGGAGATTTTCCATAAAAACCCATATGCACATGCCTTCTTCCCTTCCCTTCTTTTATTACAAAATATACCATTTAGTATGACTTTCAATTTTGTCATGTAATATCAACTATGGAGTGACACAGTGCAGCAGTGGGTAGTGCTGGTGCCTCACAGCAAGAAGGTCAAAGGTGGAGTTTGCATGTTCTCCCTGTGTCTCTGTGGGTTCTCCAGCTTCTTTCCACAGTCTAAACACATTCCTAGGTTGATTGGAAATTGCCTTTAGGTGTGAATGTGTGAGTAAAGAGTGTGTGTGACCCATGATGGACTAGTGACCTGTCTGTGATGTCTTTCCCCTGTAATGCGCTGGTGTTTGCCACTAAGCGGTTATAGAAAATGACTGGCTAAATTTGAATTATGTTGGGAGAATGTCAAATAACAGCATATAGTTAACTATCATTGTTTAGCTCACAGGTCACTACTTGATATGATATTTGAATATCTCAGGTGGATTGATGTAATTGTCAGTGTATCTGGTGAGTGATGGAAAGGCACGGATAAGACATTCCGTTTCATCAACATTTCACATGAAAGCCGGGCATGTAATGAGATGACGGGCCGCTCTTTGAAAGCTCCCAGCAGTCGCCGCGCTTTGATCCGGGCCGCGCCGTCTGCCGGGGAGTGGCGCGTCTCATCGGCGAGCGGCTCGCCGACACACTTCAACCTCTGAGCTCATCGAAAAAGAGGGAAAAGAACCTGAAGAGTCTCACCTCTTCCTCTCCTCTGCCTACTTAGCTCCTTACCGCTCGGGGGCATGAGGACTGCACTCAAGTACACTCATGAATGAGCGGTTTAGCCAACTAATACACACTGTACAAGCCTATTAAAAATGTCTATTTCCCTAAACTGTCTTTTGAACATCAGTGACGTGCTAACAAGTCTTTTTTTTAATTTGATTCTTGCGAGAGCATGTAGGGCGAGTCAGGCGAGGTGAGGAAAGGCTATTATTGGTTATCCTACGTGACCTTTGCCTGTGTCCTTTTTCGGGTTCATCTGGCGTAAGCCACCCTAGACTCAGGATCTCATTGCTATTCCGAATCCAGATCTGACATTTCTCTCATTCGTTCCGAACGTAACCGTATCTGATCCAGCCGCTCGGCCGGAGCCGCGGCTGTAATGTCCTCGTCAAGTCGGCCGTTCGCTCCAACAAAATCTCCCATCTCATCTCACGCACATTTTAATCACATTTTAGACACATATACATGCACCCTTTTTCAATAAGAAGAAGAAATGTAGTAAACACGTTTGAGCAGTGTTTTTTGCTAAGATTGTCCAGGTTTTAAAATATGTATATATTTTGTTTTTTTTAGATCTCAGGCAAATGGAAACAAACAATGTAAAAATAAATGGAATTTTCATAGATGTCACTGTGGACAGTTCCACATGGATTATTTCTTCAGTGGGAGACTTATCTCCACGAGAACTGTAGACAGCGGTGCCCTTTGGATTTTATTTATTTGAGAAACAAATTCTATTCACCTCCACTAATGCAGCGAAAGACGTAAAAAAAACATGTAAAAAACATTGAGGTCAACGAGAACAATCAGTTTATTTGTTTGCAGCGGGAAAACGCCTCAACATCCCTGTATGGAATGTTTGTTTTTCCTTATTTTCTAATTAAGCTGCTTTGTGATGGCTGCAAGTATTTAATAAACTCAAAAGAAAGAATAGTAGATGCAGAGCACTGCTAGATTTTTATTAAGTGGTGTTTTTTTTCCATTTTTTTTCCAGCATCAAAGCTGGTGTTTATCCCCCCCCAAAAAAGCACGAGTCATAGAAATCAAAGTATTTTTTACTAATCAACTTTTCTTTATCGTCAGTTTTCCATGTGATTAAAAACACAACAAATTAGATGCAGCTATCGATGTGAGAATAAACAAACAGTCCCTTAGAATTAACTATGCATACGGAACCAATCCACGAGAATCCAAAGCATGCAACATGAAATGCAATTATTTCAATCATCCAGTTTTGGAATTGACTTAAATATAGATACAAAATTACAAGTTTTGCAAACAAAGGCTGCTACTCAGTCCCAAACAGGACCAGATTAAATTGCAATTCATCGTTTGGCAAAAAAAAACATAAAGTAAATACTAATACACTTTATAAAACCATAAAATACACCTCTATTATATCTGAGATAATGCTGAGTAATCCCAAATAAATCTACTGTTACAGATGCCATACCTCATAAAATACAGCCCCCCATGCCACGATGCACCAAACCAATCCCAGGAAAAGTGGGAGTCTCTAAATTTCCTTTAGTGGTGGTGGGGGAAGAGGAGAGAAACTCACAGAAAAGCCATTACACTGTGTTGTCCTTTCACTGATAAAAATCTATTTCTAAATCATTTTTGTCTTTTCCGCTCTCGGGAGAAAATCTATTGTGACACCAACACTTTTCCGTGAAACAGGAGGCATGACACATTCACCGGAAAAAAGCTATTGGTTTTTGGAAAGAAACGCGTTGGACCGGGCTGACTTTCATTTATTTTTTTTCCCTCCGAAGTGCGTGATGTGCTTTTGATTGGCCATCATTCTTCGGCAATTATTGCCAAATCCATATCACAGATAAATTGATGTCACCGTGCAGGGCAAGAGAGCGGAGTTTGTCTTGTTGTTGCATAGACATGCGGGATAGCGATGTTCCTCTCCGACCGTTGAGGGTGACTTTGACGTCGCGCCAGTGGTCTCTCGGAAGGAGGAGAGACGAAATGAGAAAATGTGACGGAGGAAAAGAGAAAAGAGGTGGCAGAGGCCAAGAAATGCAGACAGGAAAATCTACGAAGAGCAAAAAAAAAACTGGACGGCGGAGTAAACATAAAGAGCTTTCCTCCGAGGCTCTCCGTGCAATCGTCCTTGTCATATTCAGTAAAGCTTTGCTCGCCTGTCACAAAAACAAGGTTAGCTGTTTTACAGGGCTTAGTGGCCCCCTTTTTCTGTGGCAGATACAAAATGTTTTATTAAAAACCTGTCTGTTCGGAAAATGTCATGTCTCGCCGTGAAAAAAAAAAAAAAGAGGAACTAAAGATAGATGAAAAATAACACCGCAGGATGACAGGCCTGTGAGCGACAACACGTTCCTGGTGCTGGAATTAATTCCAAACAACAGGTTCCTACAGAAATGACCCGCGTCCGTGAGATAGATAAGTCACCTTGAGATTTTTTTTCTTTTCCCCCCTAACAATGAAATGCATTCCCCAGCAAGGTCTTGTTAGGTTTAGATCCAATCTGCCAGTCTGTTTATAAAAGAAATTGCCCCCAGTTCCATTGAAAAAAAAAAAACAGCCAAAGCTGTCAGATATATGTGATATAGGGATATACAGATACAGGGAATGGGAGATGAAACTGCGTTTAAATCTCATCTGTCAAATCATCTGTGGGCTAAGTCTTTGGATCGACTCGCCTATTCACGCTGGATTCTACATGAAGCCGGCACCCTGAGTGTAGCTGAAGCTTATACTCGGTAATTGCACTGAATTCGACACTTGGTGTCCCAATTTCGGAATGCTCCAGATGTTTGGCTGCTTCGACGCCAGGGGAGCGGCGGGAACAAGATCAAACTGGGACGGGCGCCAGAGTCCATTTTCTGAAGAGATAATCCATCTGTCGAGGAATACGAGTTTTCCGTCTAGAATATATAACGTTCTTATGTAAGGAGAATAATTACTTAACATTTCAAAGCACCTGCCTCCCTCGAGCTAACGCTCGCGACGGAGAGAACTCCTCCGTGGCCGAGAACCTACACATGCATATGTATGTGGGCCTCCTCATCGCCGCCCGCCCGCCCGTCCCATCCACTGCCACGGTGGGGGAGGGCCTCCCCGGAGAGAGAGAGGCGTCAGAGTGCAGCCCGACGCCCACAGAGTTTGCCGCGTTAGCCAGATGGAGCAGGAGGCTGCGAGCTCCTCCGGTGCGAAGTCAACCTTGTTATCTGGTGGCAGTGGCGGCAGGTGAGTAACATCTAGTTAACCTCCTGAGGAGCCTCACCTCATGCCCCGGGTCATCGTATCAGGGGCCAATAAAAACCAGGCAGGGAGCCCAGAGCGGTAGGCCTGACCCTGGTGGGGTCAGAGTAGCTGAACACACTGACACACACACACACACACACATAAGCCGCGGAGAAGAACACAACAGGAGGATATTATGAAAGCTTTGCAGGGTAATATCAGGAAAAGGGCGCCCTATTCAATCACAGAGATCCAGAGGCTAAGTCTGTCATGTAATTAGATGCTCTTTCATTCTCGATTCCCTCTCTCTCTCTCTCATCTCTCATCTTTTTTTTTTTCTTTCTGCTCTTGCATACTGAACAAAACGCACACGTGGCTCACAAAGCTGTACTTTGAAATAAAAAAGGCCGCACAATACAGAGAATCTGTATCAGAATCAATGCAGAGCCACCCCCCCCCCCCCTCCCTCCCCCTCCCCTTCCATTTGTATGAGCATTACGCTGGCACATTAACGGGACCCTCCGTGGCCCCTGGCCACCGCGCCCCTCCGCGCGGCGTTGACAGGCGTGACTGCCGAAATGTCACCGGGATCACAGGCGGGCAGACATGGAGGGACGGGGAGAGATTTAGGGAAATGAGATGAAGGATTGTGCTGAAGAAGGGAAGAACGGGGAGGGGAGTGATGATACGGAAGCGGGGGTCGTCAAGGGTCGTGTAGAAAAGAAGAGAAACCGGAGGGAGGGAGGGTTTAGGGTCAAACGCGATTACAGAGCGAGGGAAGGAGGCGGTTTCCAGGCAGAAAACATCAAAGATGAAGTGGTGGTGGTGGAAAGTGGGGGTGGAAGGGGGTTGTGATGAAACTGATACAGTGATAGGGATGGAGAAATGGCAAGGGTGGAAAGGTAACACTCACTAATCCATATGCACAGTAATTGGCTGAGCGGGTCAATAAATTCATATAATGCCACAGACTAATTTGAGCATGTGTCTTTGGGGCGATAAAAGCCACAGAGCTGATTATTTCCCCCTGGGAGACACCCTGGAATTCTCTTACTGTAAGAGGTGAGGGAGGAACTGGTTCATGCATGGGAGCTCGCAATCTATTTGTGTGTGTGTGTGTGTGTGTGAGTGTGTGGTCTCCGCAGTCATCTGATTTACCATAGCGGGCCTTTTAGGCTTTAAAAGAGTGGGCGGGTGGGCCACTCCGCTCCTCGCTCGTCATCCCCCCACACAGAAACGTCTATTTCCATGAAGACACTAGGATAATAACAGTGGAGGTTCCTGGGTAATGGCTCTGGGTTATTTTTCTACTTTTGTCTCACTGCTCTCCAGCAGGCAGGTCTTCTGGAGGCCATCCGCCCCGTGTTTTTGACTTCTTTGTGTGTCTCCCAGTGGTCTACTCTGCCCTGCTGCTCAGGCACTCTGCTGCTGCATGTGCGTGGGCGAATAAAGATCTACACGGAAAAAGTTGTTTGGGAGAAAAAAAAAACGCACATTAAATATTACTAAAAGACAAAGTTTTTATATTCTTTTATAAATTGCCGAACTGAAAAAAAGCAATTAGTCACATTACGCATTACTCTCATTAGCCAGACCTTCCTGCACACCCTTAACATCTGTACTGTATCGTTGGGTTTTAACGAGCTGGCAGCACACATCAACAGCTGGATTCATCACGTGCAAAGGATCCGAATGATCTGTCGGCAAAAGTATATAACTGACAGGCCCCTCCTTACAGGCCCCTCAGGTTCTGCCGGTGGGAGTCTAACTATGTCAGAGTCCAGGTTAAAACTATAAAGGGTGGGCTGCAAGTGATGCAGTGGGTAGAATGGCCACCCCCTGTATAGAGGCTGCAGCCCTCGCCCCAGGGGGGGCCCTCGGATCACATCCAGCATCGGGAGCCTTTTCCTACACGTCATCCTCTGCTCTTTCTGAAGGTAATATCTACTGTACAATCAAATCAAGCCAAAAACATATATCTGGAACAGGTCAGCTTATTGTCATAATACATCTAATAGACTGGCTAACAGCACCTCAGGAGGTCGTTTCTCAAAATGAAGGATGAAGAGACTCACGTCTGACATTGACTAGCCAGCTAAGAAGACACTGTCGAAACACGACAACACTGGTGTTACCGGGAGTTGCATTTTTTCCTCTCTTTGAGTGGTGATTAACTGCCTCCTTGTAACTCGGGGGGCCTTATGTGCCAAGCTGGCATGTTTTACACTAATCTCTCTCCACTGAACACGAAGACCAAAGTCGTTTAAAACCCCTCCGTCGAACTCCCAATGGGGAAAGTTAACAAATCAACCCCCTGCAAAATGTATCGCCGCTTGACTGGGACTGGGACGTAATTAGCGGAAATTGCGGGCCCTCTGTCTAAAGCGCTGTCAAACGTGAGTAACCTCTCGCCGCCCGATGCTTCCTGCAGGTTTCTGCAGGCCTCTGCTTTATGCGAAACGCAGCGGCAGCAGCAGTTATTCTGTCACTTAACTGTTCCACTCTGCCCTGCTGAGACTAACTAGAGGTGAGACCTCTCCCTGCACTAGTTTATCCAGGCCGGAGCTAAGCAGCCTGGGTCTGACAGTCTCCGTGACACTCAGCAGCGCTGCCACGGCACTGCCGGGAACGGGAGCACACACACACACACACACACACACACACACACACACACACATGCTCACGGTAAAAAAAAGTTTTTCTCAACTCCCCCGAGGATTAGGCTGATCCATCTGGCAACCTTCTTTTCTCTTTCTTTCCCTTCTTCTACGCTCGGAGGAATTCGACATCAGAACTTGCCGCCTTACATATATTTAGTATTTAGTTTAAGTCTCTGAGGAGTGAAAAGATGACAATTGCCTCGAAATGTTGTCCAAGATATGCAAAGTAATCCAATGTGAATATAATGGGGAGGCCACTGAAGTATATGGGACTTCAGCAAAGCACAATAACAAGCAGACACTGCTTTTTTTTATAGTAAATACGACTGTGCAACACATTAAGATGGAGAGCATGGTAAAATAGCAATAATAATAATAAAATGGGCACATTGATATTGCCACTGTGAATATTGTAGCATGCAGCATTTCACTCAAAGCACCATGTGGTGATCTCTAACACGGCTGTACTGATTGTTATGACAATCCGTTGATGATCTGTTACAGTAAAAAAAATCTTTTGAATGCATTTACACAAAAAGAAGTTAAAGTTAAAGTTCCAAAATGCTGAAAAAAGAAAGCAGGTAGCCTGAACAAAAACAATACTGGCCAAGAATGACAGTAATTGCTCCATCTTTGCTGACAGAAAATCATGCAAACATCTCGCAGTTTTCACAAAAAAAGAATGAAATATACAATATTAGATGTATTTCCTGTCAAGACTGCACCACAATTTTATCTTGACAATTTATTTATTT
This sequence comes from Eupleurogrammus muticus, assembly GCA_036785175.1. Lineage (NCBI taxonomy): Eukaryota > Metazoa > Chordata > Actinopteri > Scombriformes > Trichiuridae > Eupleurogrammus > Eupleurogrammus muticus. Next base: position 6,092,794 of record JAYKQN010000020.1, on the reverse strand, counting down.
ATTGGCCAGTTAATAACTCCACATACTTCAGATTTTTATTGAAACGGATCTAATTGTCTGTGCCTCATCTCGTGCTGTTTGAGGTTTTTGATACTAGAAGAAAATAGGGAAAAATAGAGCTTTAATGTTATTGTTAGCATAGAACTGAGCTACTGGGACAGATACAAAGCTTTTTTCTTTCTCTTGAGAGTGAACTGTCTCAGCTGTAGCAGCATGTAACAGCCAAGTATGACCAGACATACCTAGTTGTAGCACTAAATGTGTTCATCAAGTTTCACCAAAAGCTACCCCTTTACAATTTGCAGCACCGTTGCCTCATTTGTTACTTTTAACAAATCACTCAATTTGATTGTTTAAGTGTCATTTCACTTCCCCCGCCCACCCCCTTTAGACCAGCAACCAAATTTGCCACTCGCTGTGAAGGAAATTGCGGGTAGAGAATTTTCAAACAAAGAGCCGATGGCGCGAGGGCGACGGCGGTAATGACAAGATGCCAGAGAGCGGACGGGATGATGCACGCGCTGATTGCTCTCCAGATAATGACCGAGCTTTTTGACAGCGAGACGATTTGCTCAGAGGCCGGAGCTGAATCGGACTGGCAGTGGAAGTCGGCTGTTCCCATGTTGTTCCATCAGAGAGGAAAATGTTATACCATTAAAAATGTATTTGGTCTCCACTAGTTATATTTTCATCGCCCCCTACAACCTTTTGTTCTCCACTGTCTCTGACCCTCTCAGCCCAGTATATCCCAACCACGTCTGTGCCTGCAGATAACCTAACCAGGCAGGCCGTGGTTAATCCCAGCATCAGGGGACTCCGACTAGGTCTCTATTTTTGCTTCCTTGCTCCCCCCCTCCCATCCCCGAAGCGAAATATCTGCCTCTTTCTCGCTCGTCGCCATTCGCCATTCAGGGAGCGATGTTGACTTTGATGAACCTCTTCAGGCCTTGATTATAAGGAGGCCTCCTTGACAGGGAGGCAGGAGGGGTCTGTGTGGTCCAATTAGACGCCGCTCCTCGCCGGCTTCTTCATCACAAAAGGTCACATCGGCGCTGAACTTTCCCGGTAAAATAACTCTGCTAATTTCCGAAACTAAGTTAATTTTGCAGATATTTTCAGTAACAACCTTGGAGTAACACCTCACTTCTGACTTTCTCGTTGAATGTGTAAGTTGGGACCCAGGGATGCCATTTGAATCAATTTTGCATTGTTTGACCTTGCAATCATTGTCGGAGCGCGTGCATATAGACTTGCAAAAAAAAAACTGCCATGTTGGCCCATACCTTTGCCGCGCCATATGGCTGCAAATGATCAAAGATATTTGACTTTGAGATTCCTCCAGAGGGAAGCGGCACAGCAATGGAAGAATTCACATTAAAAAGTCTCCAGCTGAATCTAATTGCTCCCCAGCTTCCCTCATTTCTTTAAGATGGAGCTCCTGCCATGCCAAGTGTGTGTGAGTGTTTTTTGTGTGTGTGTGTGTGTGTGTGTGTGTGTGGAGGGTGGCGCAAAATAATGTAGACAGTGAAAGGGGAGAAAGAGGGAGCGAGAGAGAGAAGCCCTGAGGAATATTGGCCCTATGGTATAGTGGATATTACATCCCTTAATAAAAATCTGATGCCACAGGCACAGAGGGGCCGGGCAGGAGTTAAAAAAAAAAATGGAAAGAAAGGAAAAGGAGGAGAAGATGAGAAAACATTCTTCACTTTTCAGATGGCAGCGCAATCATGTGGAAGATAGAGAAGACCTGCCTGATGAAATAATTGAATAAAAGCTGGCCACAGCATCAGACATCAAGCTGAGTTCTTTGATGATAAAATGATTAATTAATTGATTATGGGACAAACATACAGCATAGATATGACAGAGTTTCTAATAAAAAAGAATGTCGGTATTTATCGCACTGAGGGGCAACTTGGTTTTCATGTTCAGAATCATAACAGGGACTGAAAAGTTGAGATAATTAATTCAATATCCTTACAAATTAAATAATGTTCGCCTTTACTTTTTGCAAACTTTGGAGTGCGATAAGTTGTTTGTTTTGACCATCAGTACCATGAATCGAGAAACGTCTGACGCAACAGGTTTTTCAGTCACCAGTCGAAAAAAAGCACCAACCCCCGGGGCTGAAAAAAGGGAGCCGATGCAGACTTGCAAAAAGACAGTTCCTCTCAAGGCTGCCTCCAGAAGCGAGTCAATCCCCCACAGACCCCCATGTTGAAAAGCTCTACAGCAGAAATAAACATCTTTACAGCCTGTTAACCCCATCCATCCATCCATCCATTGTCTATCCCGCTTATTCCCTTTCGGGGTCGCAGGGGTCTGCTGGAGCCTATCCCAGCGCGTTAAGGCGAGAGGCAGGGATACACCCCAGATGGTCGCCAGCCAATCGTGGGGCACACACACCATTCACACACCATTCACTCTCACACTCACACCTATGGGCAATTTAGAGTTTACCAATTAACCTGAGCATGTTTTTTGTATTGTGGGAGGAAACCGGAGTACCCGGGGAAAACCCACGCAGACACGGGGAGAACATGCAAACTCCACACAGAAAGGCCCCAGACCCAGGCCCAAGGCGGGTCTTGAACCTGCGACCTTCTTGCTGTGAGGCAACAGTGCTACCCACCGCACCACCGTGTCGCCCCGCCTGTTAACCCAAGTTAGTTAATTTCCCTTTTCCATGACATCTATACAGAATGGGGATTTTGATATAATTCTCCAATTTGGATTCATTAGGGCTTACAGTTGCACATAATTATGGTCATGGCAGCTTTGAGTGGCAAAGGGCTGCTAGGCCAGGGGTTCTTAACTTTTTGTAACCTAATGACCACTTTTGAAATAAATGAGGCATACACACAAAATATACACATAAACATCCAACATTTGCAGATGGAATGCCCTAAAATGCTTTTTAAAGTTTTGAATCCTGTGACACATGCGACTAGTTTCTCTTTCTGCCTTGGATACTTTAACCATTTCCATACGAATTATCCTTATTTAAGCGTTAAGTGAGTGACGACACACAAAAAGTTACAAAAGAAAGCCACACATAATGGAACACGAAGAGTGTGTGTTTTTCTGTTCTATAATTGTTTCAGGTAAGCTAAGTAATAGCATTTAAATGACCTTAAATGGCAATTATAGATTGAGATTTAATACACAACGTCATACCTATTGTGTTTGGAAGATGGCACTGTCTATATATATATATATATATATATATATATATATATATATATATATATATAGAGAGAGAGAGAGAGAGAGAGAGAGAGAGAGAGAGAGAGAGAGAGAGATAGAACAAGTTCACTTCACAGTCTTGGTATTTTTAATTAATTTTTTTTGTAGAAATGATGGCATATTGTTGTTCATGATTATAGCACTTAGATATCAAAAGTGCTGCAGTAAAGCAAACAAAAGATCATCAAAAATCTGCAGTAAAAGAAGAAGACATTCCTGTTTTACACAACTTTACTGGCCATTTGACTAGTTATGATCCAGAAAAGATAACAAGAAGACAAGGTAAAGGCTGGACTCGTGATACATGCATTAACTTTACAGCTAAACCTGAGGCTTTTTTAATACGTGAATGCCTTGAATGTCCTTGTTTTTAGTGTTCCCTGCAGCCCTGCATGTGTGAAGCAATCGGTTTTGCCCTTCAACTAATCTGCATTTCCCAATAACCGAAGCCCTGAGTTTTTTTTATCTATGAAAAGCCCCCCTTCATACATTTTGCTGATGCTCCATAATTATTACCTAATTAGATTTTGAGAAATGATTCCAAATATCAGCAAAACATTACAAGAATGGGCTGCTCGCAGTAATCAAAACCTCTTATTAGGAATGTAATGAGGCAGAACTGCAGGTAACTCACATGACACACACACATACACACACAAACATGCTGCAGATAAAAGAAGAAACATACCGGCGAGGAGCCTGTCGAGCCTGCGAAGTGCTCACCCATAATTAGGTGATGATGTAGTGGCTTTTGTTCTCTCTGATTAATTATCAGCAGCTTTCCGAGTATATGAAAACAGCCAATTAACTTTATCCAGGTTCTCATTCATTTACTCAAATGCTACATGCGAAAGGTCAGCGGAGGTTGGGCCCGGTTCGGTAGCAGTCGTGAACACCGGGCATTTTTCATGCCTTCAAAAGGGCAGGAAGGCAATTTGCTAATCCACTTATCATCGCGCCTTGCTGTTTCCACCCCCCCCCCACACACACACACACACCACCCCCCAATCCCCCACCACCATTTCCCACTCGATCTGCCTGTTGCATCAATAATGGGCCACTTGAAAAAAAAAACAAGCAGCTGCAAGTGGCGCGACGCAGACGCATCCGAGTTAAGTGACACGCCGTCTGAGAATATCCCCGGCCTTGCCCTCCGTTGAGTTACCTTAAAAAACCTCCCTCTGCTCAACAATTTTGAAAACAATTAATACCATCAAGGAAAAAAAACACGGAAACCGAGGGGAAAAGCATTAGAATTTTATCCGGTTAATTTTGTGTCTTGTCAGGAGCTATAAGGGTGCAGCAACCTCTGACTGACTGGAGGAGATACTCTTTGGTTTCAGCCGCGCAGTTAATTAGATAGATTTACTGGAGGAAGGTGATTGTGGCAGACCTAGATGATCAGACTGCTGTCAGGGTCAGTGGTGGTGTTATTTACGGAGAAGTGTGTGTGTGTGTGTGTGTGTGTGTGTGTGTGTGTGTGTGAGAGAGAGAGAGAGGCTCCATAGTGCACTGGGCCCCTCATTACCTCCTCTCTCCAATCACAAGGTGGATTTATGGCCACCGCAGGGAGGCTGTGAAAGCCCTGTAGTGAGGCAGTTACGTGCTCCAGCGTATCCACAGCCATACACATCACCTTTATGGTCACTCCTGTCTGGTTCTTACACCGGAGCGAGCTGTCGCGGGACTGGAAATACTGAAAACTAAGTATGAGGGCTTTAATTAGACCGGCCGGAGTCGACGGCGAATAACTCGGAGGCTGTTTTTTCCGCAACGGGGGGGAATGACAAGAAGTTGAGATGAGCTGGTATTTCAGGAATTCTACACACCGGCAGAAGTTTAACGTTAATCAGGAAAGAGCTGAATTTACACACCGTGGTGCAACGACAAAATAAGGTTTCACCGCATTTGAGGCTCCCTACTCAAGATCTACTTTGACACTATGTGTTATTTACAGAAGACCTAAAAATAAGACACAGATGTCCGCCAACACCGATGCCAAGCTGTATTGCAGGTGCAAAAAAAGAAAAAAGCACTTTGAGTTAATAGGGCTTATTGAGCCGGTTCGATTGGGCTGAAATTGGCTTGTAAGGTTTATATTAGAGAGTGGAGAGGAAGTCCTCCCGAGCCACGTGTTCATCAATTACCATGTGTACAATAATTGTGCCATATTGATCGCTTCGCTTCATCTACTCCGCTGGCAGCGAGCTGCTCTCTGATGCAGGGCTTTGTGTTCTCCTCCTACTGTTTGGCACATCGTTGCATTCCATGAAGCCACCGGTAAAAACAGCCCAGTGGTCAACGTCGCGCGGTGTTGAGAGGTTAATGCGCACTATGAACATGCTGGAACCTACTTTTGTTAAATGATCTATTTGCTTATTATGGCAGCTCTCAGTGGAGCTGTGTTTAGTATGGTTGAATATACAGGATGTGAGTATTATTGTGAAAGGAAAAGACTGGAAGTGTTCTACGTGTTTGGTTCAGAGTTGATTTTTTTGCTTGTGCCAGCTTATTTTTTTTTCTTTTATTATATATTACCAATTATTAGGTGCCCTCAATCAGTTACGGTGGTGGCAGTGGCAATGGCAATGGCATTTTCCCAAAAGTGGATCACTAGTTCCACTAGATCGTTTCAAGAAGAAAACAGAGGAAAATTTATATTTTTAACAAAATTAAGTTACAATACCATTCGAGGTTAGGCAAACACAGAAAGAAAAACAACCCAGGCTCCAAAATACAGTGACAAACTCGATCCAAACATGGACACACCAAGGTTGTTATCTTTAATGAAAACAAATGAAATAACTGAACATTTTTCACTTTAAAAAACTAGAGAGAAAAAAACAACACAAAACGTCAAAACTAACAAAAGCAAACTCAAATTACATCATATGAAAACTTCAAATTAAGCCTGAATGCATGGTGTGGGTGGGACCTTTATACCTAAACTCAAATTCAAAGCAAAGAGCCAAAACAAAATAAAAAATACAAATACCAAGTCCTTGCTCTAAAATCAATGATTTACGTTTGTAGGACATTCTTTCATGCCCAGAAAGGGATGAGAATCCCCACGTGTGACTGTAAACAGGCTGGTCCACACACACGCAATCCAACCCGGTCTCACGGCTTTACGTGTTAAGGTCACGAAAATTAATCTATTATTTCGTGGTCGGGTTACGAGTTGGGCTCTATTTTCGTGACTGGACAACGGTTCGATTGACGCTCTTTTTCGTGAGAGGACAACGATTCCTCACCCTGTGTATTTTAATGGGCAGTGCGTACACCACCGCAATGGTCACCAACTGGTTACTGAGAGACAGAAGCAAGAGAGAAATTTGTGCGCGTCAGCTCCAAAGAGCTTTCGCCGTGTTTGACCCATTTCATTTCAAATTGAGTTAGGCCTATAAAATCTAGCACTGTTCTAATTTGTCGACGCGGTGGTTGTAGCGTTGTCATACGTGGTCAAAGAAAAGACCAGTCCAGATCGCGGGCATTTTAATTAGCCTTCTAGTGAATGAGCGCTTTCGGATACAAAAATATAACCGATATAAAACTACACATTTGCTGCTGGAGGAGTAATGGGTTGATTCTTGGTTGTGTGAGTGAAAATGTAATGGGTGGTTTATTGGTTAAATCCCATGTGTCCGATCGATTTCAATGGCTTCTCTAAAATCTTTGGTTGGACTCTGGACTGTCTGCATAAAGGGGGATATCCCTAGCGTGCTACTCCCCTTGAGAAAATAAATGACGTTTGAAGCTCAACCAATCAGAGGCAGAGTACGGCGACGGCTACGCCCCCCAAGATCCACAGCGCTATTTTTCGTGACTGGTCAACGCTATCCATGGCACGCGGCGTTCGCCGTACTCTGCCTCTGATTGGTTGAGCTTCAAACGTCATTTATTTTCTCAAGGGGAGTAGCACGCTAGGGATATCCCCCTTTATGCAGACAGTCCAGAGTCCAACCAAAGATTTTAGAGAAGCCATTGAAATCGATCTGGACTGGTCTTTTCTTTGACCACGTATGACAACGCTACAACCACCGCGTCGACAAATTAGAACAGTGCTAGATTTTATAGGCCTAACTCAATTTGAAATGAAATGGGTCAAACACGGCGAAAGCTCTTTGGAGCTGACGCGCACAAATTTCTCTCTTGCTTCTGTCTCTCAGTAACCAGTTGGTGACCATTGCGGTGGTGTACGCACTGCCCATTAAAATACACAGGGTGAGGAATCGTTGTCCTCTCACGAAAAAGAGCGTCAATCGAACCGTTGTCCAGTCACGAAAATAGAGCCCAACTCGTAACCCGACCATGAAATAATAGATTAATTTTCGTGACCTTAACACGTAAAGCCGTGAGACCGGGTTGCGCAATCACACACAGATAGAGAGATAATAAGGAACCAATAGCCCTGAGAAAATAGAAAGGTTTTTACTTTGTCTTTGAACGTGGGAGAGACAAAACACAGCATAAAAAGCATTCGGACCACACCTGGCTATATGAAACAAATTGCTTTGCATGAAATGCAAAAGCGTTTGTGCCTGTGCCACCCTTGAAGCCTTGGTAAAAAAAGCCTTCCATCACAGAGATGTGATAAATTGCACAAAAATGGATAACAGCACACACTTTCACACATGATGGAGACCTCGGACACATCGTGGCGCTTGTTTGAACATATGGAAAGTGACAGAAATAGTTGCGTGAAAAATGAAGAACAAAAAAAAAAATAGTAGAGAGTGCACCCGCTGTGCTAAAGTGGGGGCGCCTGTCAGATTGCCACGTTGGGATTGAGTCTCCCTCCAGAATCCTGTGTCTGATGGGGAAGGGAAAGACGTTTCAGACGCTGTTTGATGGTTTGCACATTGTTTGAAGCCTACTGTCACTTTTAGATAACCAACAGATGACAGCCTGAGAGGTTTGATTAGATTAAGACGGATGGATCATCACACCGGGACAACCCAGACAGACAGTTTGGGATAAAAATTGAGGTCTATACAGCTCTACTCGTCTCAACTGGAAAGTGGTTGCCATATTTGCTCAATAACAATGTCATTTTCAGTCTATGCTCTCAATCCCCGGCTACGGATTTGTCTCTCGGAGTGTTTTATCCTGCGAGGTGAAAATTATACATTAGTATTCGAATAGTTCCCACAAATCCCCCCCTCCTCCTGTGCGCACGCGAGGAGTGATCGAATGAGCCACAGGAATATTTTTAAAATCACCTACTCAGCATCTTACTTATCTGCTCCACCACCTGGTAGATGTCAAGAAAGCGAAAGAGGGAGACAGGGAGACGGAGCGAGAGAGAGAGAGAGAGAGAGGGGGCCCCAGTCGTCAGATAAAAACAGTAAGGAACGGACAGTGCTGAATGGATTTTCAACACTATATTATGAAGACATATCTACTCTTTCCCATTCACACCCCACATGCGCTGACACACACCGCGCTCTCCGCACACTCTCCTCCCCACGGCGTTATCTCTCCTCACCCTTTATTACGCTCGCACAAAGCATTCAGCACGGGGCCTCACAGATGTTTTCTCTCCCACAAGGCAGCCCGATCACATTCTCACATTTCTGCAAACTGGCCTTATGATCATATTAGGTGTAATTGAATTAAGGGGGGCATTTAAACTGGGTATACCCGTGCAATCAAATAAGCACAATCAAAACAAAACTGCTTTTGAATTTAATTGACGCCTCACTCCCAAACTCCCGCATAGCCCTACAGGTCCACACATTTAAATATAAAGGTCTTACTTTTGGGAGACCAAAAAGGAACAAAATGTCCCCTTCTTTGTTAACCAGCTATTCAACCTCTTCTTCCATGAGGAATCAGATGGAGTGCAGGGGCAGAGGGGTTGTTTAGTTGTTAGTCTAACTGACTGACTCATTGATCTTTTACCTGACAATTGTGTGCAGGTTAGAGTCTCTGGCTCCTGCCATCACTCTAAACTCCCAGCAGCCTCACTGTGTGGTGACCTGAGGAATCCATGTTACTGTCCGTGACGCGGAAGTAGAAGGCGGCTTTGTAATAGATCGTTTTTCACAGCAGCCACCCTGACATGAGATAGTAGGGTAAACACCGGGGCTACCAACGATGCTGATTAGGGTTTATATACCTGCCGTTTTGTGTCAATAAGCCTGCCGTGAGAAAAGCGCTATCATGCTTTTTCATATAAAATGCAGCTTATGGACAGACACGATCAATTCAACAAGTAGCACCTGGCAGAGGTGGAGGAGCCGGTTGCGACGTAAAGGAGAGATTACGAGGGGCTGCCGGGGTGAGCTCTGACATGTGTGGAGTCATATCTGCCACGCGCATAGAAGCCATCTGCATTCCTGTGAGCGCTGCTTTAAGGCCATATATACATATATATCCCTGTTGAGGACAAAGTGCGGGCACCCACCCCTGATAAGTGAAACCCGAAGAGGACATCGTCTGAACCACATCACCATCTTCTGAGACGCTGACACTCAATATATCTGTGGCTCGCCGAAATGTAAACTGTAAGCATTTCCCTCGGGAGAGTGGTTTGCACATTTAATACCAAACCCCTTCAGCCGACTTCATTATTAAAAAGGACGGCAGTCATAGACGTAGTAGGAATATCTCAAATGGTGAAGTAATTAAAGAATTTATCAAGAAAAACAATGATTGCGTAGGTTCGACTTCAACTTTCATATTAAAAAAAACTCAAACTGTGAACTGGACAGTCTGGAGGTATTAATTGACTTTAACGGTAAATTAACAGGAATTATGACTGAATCCATCGCTGAACAGTATGTCAATTTTTTTTTTATCTTAGCCTGAAGGAAAGAGTTTCCCCTCAGGCAAGTGCCATAATCATTCCAATACCTAGAAACAGGAGGATTTGAGTGGAGTGAACAGCAGATCTATCAGTATTCTTTCTGCTCTTCGTGAACTTAGGGAAAGACTTGTTTGTATGTATGAGCCTATAAAGATGGCCACGCAACAGCTTAGACTGAGTAGGCTGTTTCAAAATTTCACACAATCATCATTCTGTCAAAGAGATGATTAGAAGAAAATATATTACCGGTAATTGTCTGTAAAAAAAAAAGATGATTACATACGCTGATGCTTCTACATTGTATAATCCCACTAATAGTATAAATGAACTAAATGAAGTTCTGCAAAGTGAACATGAATGTGTGTCCAATTGGGTAGAAAATAACAAGCTTATGCTTTATTCTTTCAAAACAAAATGTATTATATTTGGGCCAAAGCACCGAGAAGCGAGTCGCTTCTCTCCCTGTCCATGAAGGACAGCTTTGGAGCAGATCCATGAAGCGAAGCTTGTAGGTGTCACCCTGAATTAACGGCTTACCTGGTCGTGTCATATTGAATAAGATTATAGCTGGAATGGGAAGAGCAGTCATCAGTGGGGGCGCTTGTGCGCTATGTAAAGGCTGTGAAATAACAATAATAGGAATCTTAGATGGGTTATAATATTATCATTGGATACTTTGGCAAACTCAGGCAATTTCCCATTCTTTCTATTATAACATTTGCACTATGACCAGGCCTAGAAGCTACAGTGTGTTTACTCACTGGCAGACACAGTCATGCTACCAGACAGGTGACACAAGGTCACAGTTCCTACACTTAGACCTTGTGCAATGAGGAAAACTGTTTTGTACTTAGCCACCACTCAATGATATATGAAGCTATGTTCCTATTTTTTACTCCTAAAAAATAATCCGGTGATTGTTTTTTTTAATGGATTCCGTTTTTCTCATTTTGATAATGATCAGTTAACTGTAGTACGGTGCATGTACTGTATATTGGTCTTGTTGTCTTGATGTGGACGGTTATGTTTCTGTTAATTTTGTTGAATTATTATCCTTGTTGTTGGGAGCAACTAGTAGGGATCAAATTAAAGAAATACTAACTATTTTGATTTTAGACATGTCTTATGCACCATAACAGCCAGTGAGAACCTCATCCTTTATACTGACCTTCACTTCAAATATCACATGAAATATTTCACAATCATTATTCTACCACCTGAGAAATACTTTAAAGTAAAAAAAAAAAAGATTCATACCACAAATTGATTCTGAGGAATGTGTGTCTCTTCCATGTGTGCTATATACATAAATCTGCCTTGCCTGTGCCAATTTATAATTGAGTTCTCACTCTGCAAACATCTTCCTTGTCAGCTTTTTTTCCAGATTCCTTATGTGGTACGTGTGATTTTTGTCCCGGCATTAGTATTTCCTTTTTGGCCCCTGCAGAGATCAGAGACCCATCTTATGTTTCATTATGTATAGCCTGCTAGGGGCATAATGCAAAACAAAAAAGGCAGACGTTTGCCTATGACACCCCTCTTCTGGATAAACTAGTCTCCTTACAAGTGGAGAGGATTTAGGTCATCCGTCATTCAATCAGATGTGCGGATCTTTAGACAAAGCTCTTTTAATTCCTCCAAAATCTGGTCGCAGAAAAGTCTCTTGGAGGAAAAATACACGTACAGTTAAAAAAAAAATACAGTATCAGGCTTTTCAGACCCAAACTCATTCTGATTTGTTTGCACTTAACCAGCATCTAGTTGAAACTCGCTCAATGTGCAGTAGCTGCATTGCTAATTTGCCTGTTGAAAATGCAGTGCAGTTTCTCAATATTGCTGACTCTGCGGACAAGCAATGACCACTAATGAGGTCAGCAGGAGGGGTCTTCCTATTTGTTATTTAGATCCTTTTTTCCCTCTTTAACTTACAGAATTTAAATTGGAAAAGAGAGTATTGATTGTCGTGTTCATTATATCTTCATTATGAGCTGATAGTGAGTGGTAGTCTACAGCAGAATGGATCATTCCCTGTGTACTTCAGTTTAAACATTTTGGTTATGCCTTGCTTTGCTCTCATGATTCCATTACGCAGGCATTCTTTACTCTATGGCATTGACTAATGGATAGCCTTTGCTTCTCTGCAAAGTGCAGGCTTCTGTATGATGTGCTTCAGCAGGCCTAGAAATGAGAATGGTAAGGAACTCACAAAGGAGGCCCATGTGAAATCGGGCTCGATGAGCCCCGGCTACAGCCCCACAGACTAGATCTGAGAGCGTTTGAGTCACTCCCATCCGCAGAAAAAATTGGTCTCGCGTGTTTGTGTTACTTGAAGGGGAGAGGCGCTCTCCGGCAAGCGGTGTCTTATGATTCATCTCTGTGCCAGCACACCTGCTGAAGGCTGCGAGTTCCCAGCCCTCACGGCTCGGCTGAGTGAAGCTCAACCTTGAGCTCCGTGGCCGCACTCTGCAGGGGCCTGGCTCAATGAACAATATTTGTTCTTGTCCGCTAAGAAATTGTAATCATGGGTAAGTGTCTCAGTTGTACTACAGTTGACTTGACCTCCCACACCCTTTATAATAGGGGAAAAGAGTCGGCCTGACAGCAGAGCGTGACCCTCTGCTGCCATTTTATTTGTACAACATTGCCCCCTAAAGTATTTTTCTGGTGTATCGCTTCAGGCCTCCTCAGGGGCCCGTGTCAGAGGACATTGCTGCATAGCAATATAGTGCAGTAATTTACCACTATACCTCCTCCCAGCAAATTGACCATGGATGCACCTCACCTGTATTATCCTGTCACATTCAATTTGAGAAAACAGTGGAGCCTTGACTGTTCTCACACACACACACACACGTATGCACACACATGCATGAACGCGCATGCACACACGCGCGCACACACACACACACACACACACCATTTCAAAGCAGGAAGGAAATCAGCAGATCAAAAAACTAAGGTATTCAAAATTCAGATATATTTGAAAAAGAAGAAGACTGCAACATCAAGTTGTGTGTCCCTTCTGCCCTCGATTATAACTGGTAAAGTTTATGGATATGAACTGAGGCGGTTCATCTTAAATTGTTAAATAACAACAATAACACTTAAATGTTGTGACTTGATGGTTACAAAGTTTTAATTTTTACCTTTTAAAAGATGAATAAAGGAACATGCACAATTAAGACCTTACCAGACACAATTCTTCAGGCAGGTACTAGACCAGTCCTATAAAATTTGGTCTTTCTGGTAAGTGAGGAATTTAGAAAGTAGTGGTACGCAAGTACTTGCAGACAGATACCAAAATATACTGTTTTCTAGTATTTTAAACCACCACCAGACTATTCACTAAAGTATAAAAGACAAATCAAGTGCAGGGTGAAGGGATATGATATGCCTTGAATTACTTTTTTCACTTTTGTTTCTATTTTGTTTGTTTTACTTATGCATTCTATGTATCTTTTCTCACCCCATCTTAAATGCATATCAATTGTCTTTCCTAATGCTTTCTTTAACGTGTTATTAGTGTTTATTTAAAGTTCTTTGATCTTATTTCTGTATGGAAGGTGCTATAAAAAATAAATTGTTTTATTGTTATTATTGTTATTATTACTAAAGAAATATTGTGCCTGGTAAGAGGTTAAAAGAACTGATCAGCGTGTCTTTTGTGAAATAAATACCGCCCTAAATTGATTACTAACGTCGTTGGTTTTATACAGGGATATATCTGGATTAATACTCGTCTAGATGGTGGGTGTATCACGATGCTGGAGGAGTGACTGTGGAGCTGCTGCGCCCCCTGGTGGCAGGAAGTCCAACGTTATATTTTGACGTTTCCGTCTCCCGGCAGACATATTGCTTACAAGAGCAAATTCTGGAAACCTAGGAGAGAGAGAGAAAGGATTTAAAACTGACTCATATCTACACGACGCGATACACTCGAACCGAATAGGACACGATGGGTGAGTTCGATCGGACAATCAGTACTACAGATGTTACGTTCAGATGTTTGAACGTCGAGCCGTTTCGTCGGGAGTGACGGCTGTGAAATCCTCTGTCACTATTATTTAGCTCGTTAGCTGCTAGGTTGCTACTTAACTTTGCTGCGTTGCTTCGGTAGCGCTGTGTACGATGCTAGCACGCTTGGTGAAAATGAAAACATCGTTTTTACGCTACTAAGATGTATATAATAAATGTACGCTTAATGTGTAATCATATATACTACTAACAATTCTAATCCGAGAAAACTACCAGCGCCGTATGTTAGCTAACTTGGGGGAACTAGCTAATGGCTAACTGCCCTAGCGCCGCGCCGTCTTTTCTTTTTAGGTGGAGACACCCGTACCTTGCAGCCGAGCTCTTGAATTACTCTCGGTTATATCACAATATTGAGTCTCCTGTGGGCAAGTGTAACGTTAATTCTACTCTCACACCGACTCCCGTCGCTCTTTATAATTTGTTAACGTAACATGCGAGGGCAGGTTAGCGGCGATGTTAGCAAAGTTGACCCTATCAAAGGCTTCGGACGTCATGCGGCTGTTTGTTTGTTCGGTTCTACGCCTCAATTATAACTCGAGACTTCCACCAACTAAAAAAAGGCCGTGAGTCAACGCCTATGAGGTGTCACAATATTAATAGTCCTATTTATTAGGCACTAATTCGGTGCTATCTCCATTAGCTTAGCCACGTTAGCTCTGTCAGGCAGTCTTACTCAAAACACGCAGGATTAATTTACAGGCTTGCGGTAATACGGTTATGTTGAGTTCATTGTTCTTTAAGGGGAGTTTGTGGGTGAAGTGGAAATCGTGGATTACACCCAACATGTGTGACAGCTCGCTAACATGACTGAGTTATGTATAGACATGTGACAGGGGTCCCCACGTTACAAAATCATACTTGTTTTCGGCTGCGAAATTTCACCATTTCATAGAAACGGTACTGGTAAGTGGCAGTTAAAAAAAAAAATAAGTCAGTGATTGGGTATAGAGGGACAGTGCAGTCTTCATGATTCTGTTAATCAAGAAGCATTCTGCTTCATTGTAGTGTCAAATGCAAATATTACACACAAATAAAGCTGAACTACAAACTTCAAGTGATTACAGTTTGGCAATGTAACAGGAGTCCTGTCCATCATGCAGGCTACATTTGTATGTGTATGTTTAAGGTTAAATTGTATTTTGTCCAAAAGGGAAATTCATCTTGGACACGGTTACTTCACATAAAACATTAAAATAAAATTATACAAAGTGACTGTGAAAATGGAGACACACTTCTCCATACATTTGACATTGAAACCTCATTAGGGAGACTTAGGAGAGCATAAAAGTGCAAGGTGCTAATGTGCTTGGGTGTTTATTGCACATTGCTCCGTTGCGCTGTGGTTTAATGTTACAAATGTTGATGTTGGGAAAGTTTCCTTGACTTAAACCACTGCTTGACTGGTCATGAAGGCAAGTGGCTTTCCTTCACTTTATACAAAATGAAACGTTTTGACAGACCCACTGTCAAAACCTATGCTCTGTTCTGCGTTAGGCCATTAGCATCCATTTGTTTTAGGGCAGTAGCAGGAATCTCAGCATATCAAATTGAATATTTCTGGTCTGACTCAACACAAACTCCTCCATAAACTCCTCCCCAACATTCTGCTTTCTTTAATGTAGAGACTCCTTGCTGCAGGTAGAATTTCCCTTAAACTACCAGTATGGTAGACATGTTCTCTAGGTAGAGACCTCAGCAATTGTTCTGTGTGCTTCATGCACAGAAGCTGATACAACAAATAGGCTACAGAAATAAGAGCAGCCAGTGGCGACCTGTGCTCGTGTGCCGTCCATGCCTGTGGCTTTACCATCTGGATGCATTACACACATGTATAAGGTTTTCATGGGGCCAGTTTTGCTGATGTCCTCAAATCAAAGCCTGACCTCAATTTGTGCCACTTGTTCCAATATTTAACCTCAGAAACCCCCCACGATGGGGCACTTTTGGCACAGAAGGTTGGCACCACTCCGTGCTAGTGGCATGTTTCAAAGTCGTCCCCACTGCTCGCTCTCTCTCTCGCTCGTTGCCCTGGGTGACTCAGGGATCTGCTCGTGCCCTGTTGTCGGTGGCATGACTGCACAAATGCTGAGAATGGGCAGTTTTGTTCAGTGTAGGCACCAGTTTATGCTAACTCTGCGATTTAACTCCACTGAATAAATACGTTTGTTCTCCCCGCCAGCTGACTAGTTGATGAATAGCTTAGCAGTGTGTCTGTGTGCGTGTATTCTTGGGCTATGTTGTCCAGTCTCTGAGCCTATCTATTCAAGGCATTTTTATATATAGACCTGTGTATGTGCTGTTTCATCATCATGTCCTATTATTAGAGATGCCAGGGGCAACAAACACAAACTTTTACACATAGTGTACTAGTGTGAAACTCGAATAATGCAAATTCTTTCCTACTTGCTGCTTCGTCATGACTCTTTCCTGTCCATGGCCCATCAGAACCGTCAGCCAGTCCGGCCAAGGATAACTATAGGATGAATCGCTACAAGAACAAAGCACTGAACCCAGAGGAGATGAGGCGCCGGAGAGAGGAGGAGGGCATCCAACTCAGGAAACAGAAACGAGAACAACAGGTTAATGTTAATACCACTCATCAGATCCTTTTTAGTTTATCAGTCTGTCATCTAAATATAGTAGCAGTAGTCTGGAGCAACTGTTTAACTCTGACGTTTCTCTAATTTCAGCTTTTCAAGAGGAGGAACGTGGATGTTCTCAATGAAGAGGAAGCCATGTTCGAAAGTCCACTGGTGGACTCCCACCTCAGCTCTCCCGTAACAGTGAGTGTCTATCTTTCTAATGCCACTCGCACAGCATAGACAAAGAGAGGCTTACTCAGGACCCACCGGAGGCTTATTTTACATTGTGCTTCAGTTTTGTCAGTTATTGTTTTCTAGCCTCTTTTCCAGCCCGTGGGCTCAGAACAGTGGAGTCTGTGTTGAGTGGATTAAATGTTCAGAGTGCTTGTGCATATGTTGTTGCAGGAAGGAGTCATTACCAGAGATATGGTTGAGATGCTTTTCTCAGAGGACCCGGAGCTTCAGCTCACTACAACACAAAAATTCAGAAAATTACTTTCCAAAGGTACGTATTGTCTTCATAATGATTCTACATAAAAGTAGTAGCAGTCATGGGGCCACTTCAACCTCTAAACACTCACCTCAACTAGAGACTGAAAACATTACCCCTGCAGATACAACAAAAAGACCTGCATGCAGTTTCACCTCGCTTCCTATTCCTTTCAGAGCCTAACCCACCAATTGATGAAGTTATAAACACACCTGGAGTAGTGGAGAGGTTTGTGGAGTTCCTGAAGAAAAGTGTCAACTGCACACTACAGGTCAGTTTGTGAAAATGCTTGCTTACACAGCTGAAACATCTACTGTGCACATGATGTCTAAATTTAATGGATGTCTTGTGACAAGTGCTGGTAAAATATGTGTCTCGCTGATGAATCAGGAACCTGACATGCTAGCTGCTAATCTTTTTAAACAATATCAGATGCATTCCATCCAGTTACACACAGCATACTGTGTTAGACTTTGTTGACACAGGCAACCATCCACTCTGTCTAATGGTTCAAAGTCAAAGCAATGCATAGCTCTGTGTTAACAGCTTCCTGATTGGCACTCATTTTGCAGCTCTACAACAAGCAGTAAAATTTTACTCATGTAACCTAAATTGAATTGTGAATACCCATTTATTGAAATGGTGCAATATTCCTGTATGGATACCAAAGGTTTGTAATGATTAATAAAGAGACATTAAGGCTCCAAAGTATAAAATGTGACATCTTTTTTCATGACTATTGTGCCTCTGCAGTTTGAAGCCGCTTGGGCACTGACCAACATAGCATCAGGCACATCCATGCAGACAAAGACAGTGATCGAGGCTGGAGCCGTGCCAATCTTCATAGAACTGCTTAACTCTGACTTTGAGGATGTCCAAGAGCAGGTAACACACGCACAGTTTAGTTATCGCAACATTCTTTTTAATGACTTTGATCTTGCATTGTTCAACTCATGTTACTAATTTCATTTGACCAACAAAGCTTTTGTGTGTTTTTATTTCTTGCAGGCAGTGTGGGCTCTGGGTAACATTGCGGGGGATAGTGCCGTGTGCAGGGACTATGTGCTGAACTGCAACATCCTTCCACCACTATTAATGTAAATCATTATGTTTACCTCTTAAGAGGAATTACTCATACCGGCCTCTAGCTCATACGCATTTAGCACATTTGTGTATAATCTTATGCAATGACTTTTTTTTCTCCTTTATCATTTCAGGCTTCTGACCAAATCCACTAGATTGACCATGACTAGGAATGCAGTGTGGGCATTGTCTAATCTCTGTAGAGGAAAAAACCCTCCACCTGCTTTTGATAAGGTGCCATTTCTTCACATTAGTCAACAAAATTAAAAAAAATCTAATGTTCTGTTATAATTTGAAAAGGAAAATATGTTAGCTACTGTATGATTTTTAGTCCTGTATAGCTAGGTTATACTATACTATATAGTGTTGCTGGGAAAATGCTAATACTGTAATGTGGTCTAACTTTATAAAACTTGGTACCAGATAGTTAAAAAATGCTATCAACTAGTTTTATATTCTAGATGGATTCAATATTTAAAATTGATTCATACATTTTCCGGTACACCATTTGATATTTTGTGTCAAAATTTCACACAAAATTGTGATTTTATTTTTTAAATGAAACAAATGAGCTTTTAAATGAAGAAACCACTTTGAAGTTCAGTAAATATTGTAACTAGTTTTACACCATACAACAAGTAATCATGATGAGATGGACAGTGAAAAGGCATCTTAATCCTACATGCATTTCACTACAAATGTCTTACAGATGTTAACAGTGGGTTTGTGCATGACAGTGAGTCAGCATGCAGGACACTGAGGCAGTTAAACAGGAGATTCTTGTCATGGATTTTATTATTCACACCTGTGCTTTGGTTACTGTGATATTTTAAAATACTTTTTGTGAAAGACCAGGTATAGTCCTGCAACTGATAATCTACTGACTGTTTTGACTTAATATTTCTGTGTGATTCATAGATATTGCTGTATTCAAAAAGTTCTTATCACATATATTTATATATATATACATGTATATGTTACATCTTTGCTGTCTAGGTGTCACCCTGTCTGCCAGTGCTGTCCAGGCTTTTATTTAGCAGTGACCCAGACTTGCTGGCAGACGCCTGCTGGGCCCTGTCCTACCTCTCAGACGGACCCAATGACAAGATCCAGGCTGTCATTGACTCTGGTGTCTGTAGGCGCCTTGTAGAACTACTCATGTAAGCCCTGACTTTAGACTCAGTTTTCTTTGTCATAGTAAATTTTATTCATGTGATACTCAAATTTTCTCTCTCTATGAACCTCTCCATCGGCAGGCACACAGACTATAAGGTGGCCTCCCCTGCCCTAAGAGCTGTAGGAAACATTGTCACTGGAGATGACATCCAGACACAGGTGAGATTATATTGTTAGCTTTTGTCACAATGAAGAGACCCACAACTACTTAAACACAAAAGCTATTTAAAATACATGGAAAAACTGTTGCTTTAAGTGATATTATTATTGAAAACCACATGGCAAAGTAGCTGAAGAAACTTTTGTTGATCACAATAAAGGAATATTTCATCAGTGCCACAATGTGCCACTTTGGTGTATCTAATAGTTTTTGGACAACAAAGGCAATGCAGTGCAGAGATATAAATGACTGAGATATATAGAATGAGATATATTGGACGGTAGCTACACAGAGATATGTTAGTAAGATTAAATCATTGTTGGCTTTGTTATAAGCTGCTTGTAAGTTTCCGATCCACTGCGTTGGTATGTGTAGGTGGTGTTGAACTGCTCAGCCCTGCCCTGTCTGCTGCACCTTCTCAGCAGCGCTAAAGAGTCTATTCGCAAAGAGGCGTGCTGGACCATCTCGAACATCACTGCAGGAAACCGAGCACAAATACAGGTGAGACGCTTAAGTCATAACAGAAATGGGAACAAACTGCAACAGCAAACAACAACCCAGTTTTCTCATGGGGAAATTAGGTTTGAGTTGCAAGCAAGAAACTTTATTGTCATTGTTTTTCCATAACTCCTATTTATTTTTAAGGGTCAATTAAAATTGTACAATTATGAAAATTTGATTAACCTCATTAAGGTGTTTACAATGAGGAATGTTCATAAATGCTGCAGTACAATCAGCTGATATTTTAAACAGAAAAAGAAAACATTAACTTTTCATCTAAACATTTGTTAATTTATGTATGTAAATCCAATAATTTAAAATAAAGCTTGGATTATTCAAAACACTTATATCTATAATAAAGACAGTATTGGTCAGGTTCAATTTTGATAAAGACTGAAAGGTCCACCTGTCCATGGCATCATGGCCCTCATTGGCTAAGGTATGGTTTAGCCTTTCTTTTCTTTTTTTGTAACCACTACATTCCTAAACACAAAGGTCAGGCTCTGTGACACTTGATGAAGTAAATGTCATATCTAATGTAGCTGATTCTTGAGCAATACCCCTGATCCCATCTCTCATCTTGTCTCACAGACGGTCATTGATGCCAACATCTTCCCAGTGCTGATCGACATTCTGCAGAAAGCGGAGTTCAGGACCAGGAAAGAAGCAGCCTGGGCCATCACCAACGCCACCTCGGGAGGAACACCGGAACAGATCAGGTCCGACTCAGAATAAAGAAACTACTGTATTCAGAATAATTGATTAGAACAAGAATGCCTCAAGCTTATGTGTGTTTCAGTAAGCTAATGTTGGAAGCATTTTTGACCCAAGTAAATGTAAGTGAAGTGAAGGCATTTGATAGCCAAGCTTTTAGAGGTGACTTGAATCAATCAACAACTTCATCTCCACATTTTTCATGTTTTTGCAACATGTTTTAGTTTTTTGTATTTAATCCAGGTTAGCCTCATCGAGATTTGAGACCACACAAAGTTACAGACATTACCTTATACATAATCAAAAAACAATCAATGCTCTATATAAAAAAAACTATTGCGTGTGCATTTCTTTCTTTGTGTAGGTATCTGGTGAACCTGGGCTGTATTAAGCCCCTATGCGATCTGCTGACAGTGATGGACTCAAAGATTGTTCAGGTGGCCCTGAATGGGCTCGAGAACATCCTGAGGCTGGGTGAGCAGGAGGCCAAGCAGGAAAACAACGGCACAGGAGTCAACCCTTATTGCAGTCTCATCGAGGAAGCTTATGGTACTATGCAGGAAATACATGTCAAAAGCAGTTGTCTTTTGTACATAATCAATCTATCAAAGAGTTATATCCGAACCTTATATTTATACTAAAGGTTTAGGATCTTGCTGAAATTGTGCGAACACATGTATGCAACTTTACAAATGTTTTTTCCTCCCCAGGTCTGGACAAGATAGAGTTCCTCCAGAGTCACGATAACCAGGAGATCTACCAGAAGGCCTTCGATCTAATCGAGCACTACTTTGGAGTGGAGGAAGAGGACAGCAGTCTAGCTCCTCAGGTGGACCAGGCCAACCAACAGTTCCTTTTCCCTCAGCAGGAGGCCCCCATGGAGGGTTTCCAGCTATAAGGCAGCACCTTGCCCCTCTAAAATACACCCATTTACCTTCTCCGTACCTGTCGATCTTATGAAGGGCACCTAGATGCCTGTGTTGTACCTCCATGTCATCTTCTTTATTTCTGATCCGCCACTCTCTGCTTTCCCCCTTTCACCATGAACATAAACATCCCCTTTGGAGGAAAACTTAAACAGTCTCACTTTCCAGCATAAAAAGCCCCCATTCCCCTCAACCAGTGGACTGGCTTCTTTGCAGGGCAGATTCGTGTTTCAGCTTGTGAAAGACAGCGACACACAAACTCCATTACACATAGAAGAGGAAGTAATCACCTCATAGCCCAAAGTGAGTGTCTGCCCTGGCTTAAAACGCACACACAGACATCTTCCTGCCAATTGAGCACTTCTTTGTTCTCTAATTGGCAGTAATGGTTTATGGAGTTAATATCTTTATATACACTTTCATTTCTTTATTTCCAATGGGACATTCCTATTTTCAGGATTACCTGTGCATCCCCACGCAAAGCCCACACACTGGGGTGCATCTGGTGATATATGCCCGCCGCTTGATGTCAGTCTGACTTTGTGCAATTTAACTAAACTACTTGTTACATTTTTTTTCATTTAGTTTTTAGTTATATCCCCCAAACCCTTATTTATCTGAGCCCCTTTTTTTTTCCCAGTGCTTTCCGTTCTCCTTTTTTTTTTCCTCCCTCCCTCTGACCTAATGAAAGCGCATAGTTTGCTACCACCTGGCTCCCATGATCATTTGAAAATCATTTGGCTTAGGGCTAGTCACTGCATATCTGCTGGAGGAAAAAAAAATCTTCTCCATACAGGGGGTCTGGATGAAACTATCCATTAGTGGAGTTTCTGTCACACAAATAAATATCCATCCCCTGTCAAGGGCCTTCTGCTTTCCTGAGTCTGATGCCCAAGCTAAGAAGTTGTTTAATTTTTTTTTTTTTTTTTTTTTCTCCCCTGGGACGAATTGTTTTGGGGGGGGGCGGGGTTGAGTGCACAAATAATAATAATTATAATCTGCACATAGGAAGGGCTCTAAATGGGATCTTGGAAAAGGGATTGGGTTTTTAGAGGACATGTTGAAACATCTATAAAAATATATATATATAAATAAAAAAAATTCCAGGTTTTTGAGGGTGGTATAGTTAGAGATCCAATGTTCGTCGTGTGCTGTGCTATTAATAACAATACATTTGAATTATGAAGTGATCTAACTATTAAACAAAGCATAGCTGGGGATAGAGGGGAGGGGGGACAGGGGTGAGTCGGCAGCAGCAAACTAAACTTATTTTTATATTTTAAAAAAAGTCAAGGGGTTGCAGGTGTTTTAAGTGGAGTAAAAGGCCACTTCTGGTACAGTCACGGCAAGGAAATTTCCTAGTAGACAATGTTTCTACCAAGTTTTGATTTCCTTATAATCATTGATGCCCTGTATAAGAAAATTGCTGCTGTTCACCAAGGCCCTGTGCTCTCCCCTCCCCAGTTATACGTGATAGGGTTTTTGCATGGTGTTATATTACCCTGCCTACTGTCACTGAGTATCCCTGGCCAAACAGACCGATAAAGAGAACAGTGTAAGAGACACTGTGACGTTGCTGTACCAGCTGGAATTGGGCCATAACGTTATTGGTTTGGTGGTGTTACCAGTGATAGTGTAGTGACGGTGGTGGTGGTGTTTTGTAAAGTGATAGAATTGATATAGAACTTATGGCAATTTTCAGTATCACGATAGAGAAATGGGAATGACAACCGGTAATGGTTTTGCATGGGTCCATTGTGATGTATAGGTATTAATGTATATAGCAGATCCTCTGCCTTGCTAGGGAAGTCAACGCTGCTTCTTTCTCCCCTCAAGGGTTTACCAACAACCAGAGTTTGGCTGGGGATACGTCTCAGACAAGTGACAAGCCTAACTGCAACAGAAATTCAAGTATATTGATACTTGAATTTTATCTATCTGCATTTATATATATATATAAATATATATTTGCACACACTTCATGCACACTTGCATACAACACCAGCAGACACTAAACACACACCTCACACAGATGAGTGGCTAGTGGCAAGGAAAACAAGTTCCAGAATAATTTTTTTTTCTCCAAATTTGAATATTGCCAATGTGGCTTTTTTTTCAATGGACTTACTATATTTTCTTTATTTATGCATAACGCTGCCCTAATTTGTGTTTTGAGACTTTTTTTTTTTATTAATTGAGAAAATGAAGATGATTTTTCTCTAAAAAACAATTTGGTGCACATGCAGGTCTCATGGAAACTTTATTTTTATTTTTTTTGTTGTTTCTAGCCACATGACTTTTGATGGTTTAAATTAGTCCTGTAAACCCTGACCCGCAGTCAGCTTTTCCCCTGACAGGATGCTGATCTCGGGTTGGTGTGTAGGCGTTGTGTGAACAGAACTGTGGTCGTGTGATGTTTGACTGACAGGCACTGTGTGAGGAAAAGGTTGATTGACTCTATGACTATGTCCCTATCGGAGTCCGGGAGCCCCTGTTCTGTGGATTACTAAACCAGGCCGAACATTATATCAAGAGAACTGTGAGCACAATTATGTTACTTGTATTTTTGGTCCAGAACTTTTTTTCTTTTGATTTGCAGAACCTATTTTTGGATGCACAGACTCTTTTTCTGTATGGTTTCATTTATATATTTAAACATTTCTCTTCCTCTGTCAGTGCAGAATACTGTTGCAAGATGCCACAGTTACATGCAACCATTAAAGCATTAACAGGCAAACATATATTAAAGAGGCTGTCTGTTTCTGCCGCATGGGTTAAAAGATGTTGTTCACAGAACATGTGTGCTCCTTGTAGACGCAAGATGTCAAATCCTGAATAATTGAGCATAAAGAACTTATCTCTACATGACAGATGTGTAGAGCAGCATTTATAACTGAAGTCTTCAATTTCATGGCAAATTCTGCGCTTTGCCTACAAATAATGCC
The DNA here is from genome assembly GCA_036785175.1 of Eupleurogrammus muticus. Lineage (NCBI taxonomy): Eukaryota > Metazoa > Chordata > Actinopteri > Scombriformes > Trichiuridae > Eupleurogrammus > Eupleurogrammus muticus. Next base: position 6,068,125 of record JAYKQN010000020.1, on the reverse strand, counting down.
AGAATTGCAATGTTTAAAAAAAAAAAAAAAAAATCAGTGCATCAACCAGAAAAAATATTTATATTTCTGAAAAATGAAATGCACTCCTATTCACAAAAGTGCCAATCCGACCAACAAAGACTGGAGGTTCTTATGTATCTGTCTTTGACTTATAGATTTTTTTTTTCTTTATATCTTTTTATTTACTTGAATGTGCACACATTTTGTGCAAAACATTGCTGCTCTATTTTCCTTATCTTTAAAGTTACATTTTTTGCCATTGTTTCTTTGGAAAAGTGGCATTCTTTACTGTGGGCACCTACATAAGGAATTGAATTAAGGAAGTGTTATTGTCTGGGGCGGGAGGGAAGGACTCTATTAACTGCATAAAACTGGTCTTTTCCAGCGACTTGATGTACATTATTGTGATGGTCCCCACTCTTACAGTCTTCTAAACTTTAATGGTTTTCACTGTGCATAGCTAAGCTGCGAATGTTTTGGAATCAAAGAATTGATTTCATGCTGTGGAGAAAAATAAATTAAAGAGTATAATGTTGGACATTTCCTGGAGGCGTCGGCCTGCAGCCAGTGCCTCTCTGCAAAAAAGAAAACTACGCAGATAGAAATGTCTCAAGTACCTAAATGTGGCACATGATACCAATTGTGGAAACCGAAGCGAAGATCATAGACAATTTCATGTACTAACCTTATTGTTCAAGTTGGTTTTTACCAAAGTTTTGTCATCTTGAAGGCTGATTGAAATTATCAACGCAATGTTTTGTTTTTCAATAGTTTGATGTAATTGGCTTGTGTCGACCCAGTCCGTATGACTGAGCGCTTGCTTCAGGCCATTTAAACTTGCTTCTTTTCATTAGAAGCTGCATTAGCTCAGTCCCTCTTTCTCAGTTTTTCTCTTCTCTCAAGTTCAAGTACTGTTTTGGGGAGTTAAAAAACCTGCAAAACAATCCAGAAGACTGCAATAAATATTGTCCACAATCAGGCACCCCAGAGGCAAAGATCCACCTATATATAGGCTGCTCTCACAGGTGACGCTCCTTCGACTGGCTGGAGCTAACAGAGGCAACTACTTGACACTTTTCTAAGATAAAATCTGGGATTCAGAAATTGTGCAGTGATTTACATTAAAAAGTATTATAAGTTAAACTATATGTATGTTCTGATACATTGACAGGGATTCAGATGCAATTCTAATCACTTCTGAGAAGTGGAGAAAAAGCCTCATTAGAACATGTCACAGGAAAAAAAAATAAAAATGAAATGAAATAGGAGGTGAGGATACAAGCCTTTTCTGCTTTTCTTGATCTTTTTCCTGATCGGGATATTCTCGGCTATATTTTTGGATAATTGTGTTTAGATTTAAAAGTTTGTCGAGTCAGGCTGCATGATCAGGAACCTTGTTATCTATTGGGAATTGAATAGACATCACTGAAGATCCCAAATCTGACTTGTCTTCCGTCCTAGAAGCTGTTCATGTCTATATCAAAATATAAAGCCATGCTCGGCTTGGTCAAATAATGTCTACGCTACAAATGTTTACAATGCTACATGTTTGTAAAATACTTTTCATATGCCATCACTGACCAGTCCTGATGTATTCTCTGCTCTGGTCTTCATTTCTTTTACATGTATTTATTTTCTCTATTCTTGTTTTTTTTTTTCTTTTTTTTTTCCATTTGCTCAAAATTACCCATCTTAATACTGTGACTTGACTTGACTTTACCGACGGTATGAATGAGTGACGAGTAAGTAATACACTTCAACTGAACATGACACACAAACATGAACATGGGGGAAAAATACATATAGGAAACAGCAACAATATTAAAAATGTAAAGAAAATATATAAAATTTAAAGTTGTTCAGTGAAAATTCTGTACAAAACAAATAAAGTTATGTTGCAACCCTTTAATTGACTTTCTTCTTTCATCACAGGTATGCTATGCAAAGAAATCATACTGTACTTTTAATTGGCACCCTACTTGGCTGGTGTGAAATATTTTTGTAAAGATTTGGCTTGGAAATATTGAGCCACATATTGAGGAGAATGTCAAAACTTAATGTTTTGGTCTGTTCACTTTTCTTTCATTTCAAAAGAGAACAATTATTAAATAAAACTGGATACTCTGGATACAACAACCATAACCTTTTTCAGTTAGAATTGGTTAAATATCCTTTTTCAGCATAAGTGTGTGAATAGTAATATTAATTCAAAATGTTATTCCTTCATTTATATATATATTACTTCATTTACTTCATCATTATAGAACGTATTGAAAGTGAGCGCATTTTAACAAACCACGAGGTGGCGACAAACCATCGCGCTGGTGATGGAAACTACAATCAAAAAAGTCAACGAAGAAGAAGGCAAAGTTATCATGACCGGAAGTATATTTCTTCTGGCTCACGCTGTTGAGGAAACCTGCAGTTCTCATTGAACATCAGCTATTTCCTCCTTGAGTCTAAAGGTAAACAGCGTTTTGTCATTTTAAAAGGCGGGATAGCATTATAGCCACAGGCACATACAGTCGACATGTGTTCTTAGATGCTTATCTCCCAGAAACGTGACCTAACAGAAGCGAAGTGGAAGTCGTGCACGCTAATGTAGCCCTAACTGTCGGCTAGCTAGCGTTAGCTTTTGCCAGTTAACGTCATGTTAAAAGCCCGATAAAGCTGAAATTGACCGCATGCCAAGCATAAACTACAATTATTACTTGTGTGACTAGATAGTGTTAGTTGGGTCATTAATAAACTATGACGGAATAAGACAGAAGTCAGCTAATGTTAACAGTTAAAGCTCAGATTCACCAGTCAAAACAACGTTTATTTATATTTAATTAAAACTGCAACGACATTAAACAGCATGCAGCTACAGGAGTAGAGCTGTTTGTGTTTTTATGTGTCTCCACTCAGCTCTGTGTGTCCTAGGCCTAGAAACGATAATTATGTGTAATGTTTGATTTTTCACTGAGTCATTCTCTTGACTTCTAGAAGTAACGATATTGCAGTCAAGTGCAATTAAGCAGGTTATTTTAAAACCATTTTTTCTTTGTGTCATTGCATTTGATCCAAATATCAGATGTTTTCCAATTTAGTTGTATTGCCATAAGACAGCTTCACCTTGTCATGGCCCCAAAAAAATATGTATGTGTTGTGTATGTATATATATATATGTGTTTTAATGGCACCTTACCTATATAAAATGTTGCTCATCTGCTTTACAGTTAAACGAAACAATAGGATTCAACAGTAAAAACAAAACAAAGATTAGATATGTAATGTATTATTCAAAAGCAGAGAAAGCACCAAAATGAGTGTTGATCTGCTGTATAAAACTACCACCAGAGCCTTCTTTTATATGTACAGGCAGTCTTTTCCAAGCCGTTTGTATTAAAGCAGAATGCTACTTTGCTAGTTTACTTTGAATTATATGCTGTGAACACATTATTATAATATCACACTAATAGAAATATCAACATGTATACAAACCTGTGTTAGCACATGTACGTTATATGTTTTTTCTACTTTATTTTCTATTTTACCCCCCATGTTTTGTAAGACTGTAAGTATTTTGGTGGGGGAAGAAGTAGTATATAAAAATCCCATGTGTGGTTCAAACAAATGTTTGTAAGCATAAATAAATATAAATGAACAGACTTGCATTTTGTGCTTGTTACAGATAGCCCGAGATGAAAAAGCAAGACACAGAAGAGTCTGCCTTCCAGGGCAGTGAGGATGTTTCACCTACAGCAGAGGTCGAGGAGTCGCCTGCAGCTGCTAAAGATTGCATAGACAGCAGCCCAAAAGAGTCTGAAACACAGACGTCACAGACAGACACGCCTCCGCAAAGTGATGAGGCAAGAAGTGAAGGTAAACTGTATGTTGTTCACATAACTGTCTCTGGTACATAGGAACCTTTTGTAACCTGTTTAGCAGGCGTTGTCTGCCTGTCACAAAGCAGTATATTGTTATGTGCATTTTAATAGGTATTAAGTAGCAAAAGAACATCTGATAACAACAACAATAATTGCTATCAGTTTGTCTTGGGTATTGTACATTGAAAAATATATGTGACCCATTGGTAGCGTGTTATGGTGCATTTATCCCCAGAGTCCCTGCATTTTCTACTTTTCTCATTGTTTTGCAGCGCAGGTGCATTTGTGGGTGTGAAGCTTGGGCAGCCTTTGTGTTTGTGTGTGTCCCGGTGTGTGCATGTAGCCCCCAACCAATTGTGTGCTTGTGTGTTTTAAGCAGCACACCAATATGCAAAGTGTAACAGGCTGCAGGCAGACAACACAGTGACACCTTACTGAATCCATTGTGTGGGAGGTTCATCTGTGCTCTGGAATGTAACCGTTCAGACGGAATTTACAGCAGTTATTATAGAAAATTTGGAAAATAGAAATTAAAAGCTCATTTAGCTGAATGCACATCTCTTCGTCATCACTGTTTGTGTTGAATCCGCTGACTCAAGACACTGATGAAGTCCGCAGTGGGGGAACAGATGATTTATGAGATGAGAAAAAAACAATGTTTCGTAACAAATATGTGGCCAGAAATATAGTAGGAGTAACAATGTGTTTTTAGACTAAATATTTGTTTACAAAAAGCTCTATTTAAAGCCTCTAAAATGGTATTTAGGTCAATACTCATCTGCTGTGCCTTCAAATGGGCTAACTGTATTTGTAGACAAATTACGCCTAGGAGGCAAAAATGCAAGATGCATTGCCATTAATCATCTCAAATCCCAGGATGTATTTTATAGGTTGACATTTTTTTCACAATTTTTTTTAATTGTGTTTTTGTTCCCCTCTGCTGTGTCCAGTTGCAGAGGCAGCATTGTCCCGGTGTGACAAGGCGGAGGAGCTGAGCAGGCAGCTGGAGGACATCCTCAGCACGTACTGCCGGGAAGCTATCTCAGACGATGCCAGCACCCTGCCCAACGGCCAGTCCCACTGCCCAGAGCTCAATGGGCTAACTAATGAGGGGGAGGGCTACAAGCCAGAGGAGGGCAAGGTCAACGGGGGCGACAACAGGACGGAGAAGGAACAAAAGAAGACTCAAGAGAAGAAGAAAGTGAAGGGTCTGGGTAAATAGTAGCTCAAACTTTCCTTCAGTTTCTGTGAGGACTCTTTGGCTGGGCTTTAAAGTCCTTCCTGCAAACTGAGCCCTGAGCCCTCACAGGCTTAACTGGTATCAGCCTGGAAGTTTTTTTTTTTTTTACATCATACAATACTCAAATGTAGACACAGAATGCGGCATCATATTTTTTCAAGCTCTTGCGTTAACAGCTGGGCAACTGGTATCCAAGGAATTATTTAATTTTGTAACTATGAAATAATTTATGAAATGGTTTCAAATGTTAAAAAAAATATGTCTAAAAATGTGTTAGATGATAAAGTTAAATGTGTGACATTGGGCAACATTTATTTTTCTTAGATGTTAATTGATTGTTTTTCTGTGTTCTGGCCACGGCTTCATTCAATTCTTCAGTCATGCTTTGGGCTATAAATTTAAAAGTCAAGCAAGCTCCTTATCAGGTCCTTCTCTGTAGTTCTGTGGGTGTTTATTCTTTCTTCCGGGCTTCTTTATGAACTCTCTTATGTACATGTACATGACAACCATATGCTGTGTGGTCACAAGGCTGTGAGTTCTGGGTAATACTTTTTAAGGGGAGTCTGCATCCCATGCAGACATAAAAAGGGCTCAGAAAGGGTGCAACTGAGCCCTGAAGCACCCTATGTTTTGACAGCACGACACCCCTAAACCCTCATGAACTTAACATGAACCCATATTTAAGTCTGTGAGAGCGGATTTTAAAACTCAGCCTTTGAATCTATTATGCTTTCTCTAGTGAGGGAATTTTGAATATAAGTAACACTGTGCTAATGACCTAAAAGAGGCTATCTTAGATTGTTGACACTATCAGTCAGTGTCTATTTGCACATATGTGCAATTCTGTCATATCTGTTTTTTCTTGTTAATGCAGGCAAAGAGATCACCCTCCTCATGCAGACTCTGAACACACTGAGCACCCCGGAGGAGAAGCTTGCAGGCCTCTGTAAGAAATACGCTGAACTGGTGAGCGGATCCTGCAAAGGAGTTTATTTTTCCTTCTACACCATTTTTTGCAAAAACATATCTGTATCAAAAATTCCTCTGCATTTTTTTTTTTTAGAATTGTGTTCATATTTTCTTCAAGTCAATAGGTTTCTCTGGTTTAGTGAAAAATCTGAAAGAGTTAAAAAGCCTTCCAAATAACTGTCGAAACTGCATTCATCAACAATGTTGTTCCAGCTTTAAAGTGTTGGTATGTGTACAAGGCAATTTGCAAACGCAACAATTTAAGGCAAATATCCGGTGTTTTCGTGACAGTTGGAGGAGCACCGTAACACCCAGAAGCAGATGCGAGTGCTACAGAAGAAGCAGAACCAGCTGGTGCAGGAGAAGGACAACCTGCGGAACGAGCACAGCAAGGCCATCCTGGCCCGCAGCAAGCTGGAGAGCCTCTGCAGGGAGCTGCAGAGACACAATCGCACACTCAAGGTACCCAACAGGCACAAATACCCCATATGATCAGTAAATACATGACCACTTGTTCCATAGAATTGTTAAAAACCTATCCTGCCTACACATCTATCTCTCTAGGAGTTTCGACTCCCATAATGTACAATGCTGCTCCGGTAGAAATGGCTGCAAATTATGATGCATGTTCACTTTATTTGAATATTCGGCAATGATATCAATGTGTTGCACTGTCTTCCCAGGAGGAAGGGATGCAAAGAACCCGCCTGGAGGAAGAGAAAAGGAAGGAAGTGACGTCTCATTTTCAGGTGACACTATATGACATCCAGGCTCAGATGGAGCAGCATAACGAGAGAAACGCCAGCCTCCGACAGGAGAACACAGAGCTGGCCGAAAAACTCAAGAAGCTCTACGAACAGTACAAGCTGCGGGAAGAGGTGTGTGAGCTTATTTGTAGTAAATTAAGCGCGGTATGTGAGTTTTTCATTTCAAGCGGTGAAGTAAAATGTTTATGTTATGAAATTAACATTAAAGGTAGTAAGTGCATTTTTAATATTTTTTCAAGGGGCCCATATTTGGCTCTGATTTGCTGATATAAATGGGGGATGGGCAGTAACTGTAGAGTTTGGCCATTACAGCTTCACCGAAGCCCTAATGGCTTGTTTAAGATGTGGTTTCTGAATATGGACTATGTTCATTTCTCTGTGGATTGAAGGTTTTGAAAAAAGGGAAAGTGGTTATATTATTTAAAAACCTTCTTATAACAGAACAATTGAAATCCCTCTTTCTACCATACCGGATCTTTAATACGGGATGAGTAATGTGCATTTTTTAACTCTGACCTTATGTGACCTCAAACAGCACATAGACAAAGTGGTAAAGCATAAAGACCTCCAGCAACAGCTGGTTGACACCAAGCTTCACCAGGCTCAGGAACTACTTAAGGAGTCGGAGGATCGCCACGACAGAGAGAAAGACTTTGTAATTATCCTATTTCCTAGCGCACGCTTAAAATACCCAAAGTACAATCACCTGTTGATGCACAGATAGGTCACAATTGTCTGTTTCTACCTCCCTCAGCTGCTGAAGGAAGCTGTGGAGTCTCAAAGGATGTGTGAGCTGATGAAGCAGCAGGAAGTTCACCTCAAACAGCAGGTTTCCCAGACATCGTTACTCTCCACCTTCACAGTTTGGACTGAATTGATTTAGGAACATCTTTATGACAAAATGTTGTTTCCACAGCTTTCACTGTACACAGAGAAGTTTGAGGAGTTTCAGACCACTTTGTCCAAGAGCAATGAAGTCTTCACCACTTTCAAGCAGGAGATGGAGAAGGTGAGGTGTCAGTGTGAGGCCCAGGAGGAAGAGGTGCGTGCACATTTCCCTGGGAAGATTTGCTGGTGCAACAGTCTTGTCCTTTTATCCTCACAGATGACGAAAAAGATCAAAAAGCTGGAGAAGGAGACCGCCATGTATCGCTCCAGGTGGGAGAGCAGCAATAAGGCCCTTCTGGAGATGGCTGAGGAGGTGATGCAGTTTTTAGTTTGCATGGTGCAACATTAATTTACTGCAAATCCTTTAGTTGCAAGTTATCTTTATGTAACTGGTCTAACAAAGAGGTTGGAAAAGGGAAAATTTGAAATGTGTTTGTGTCCTAAATTGCTTCCTTGCAAATTTGATGTATTTTTGTCTGTTGATTTGCCTACAGAAAGCTGTGCGGGACCATGACTTCGAGGCACTCCAGGGCAAAGTCCAGCGGCTCGAGAAGCTGCGGCGGGCACTGAAGGTGGAACGCAACGAGCTCAATAAGAAGGTCCAGAACTTCAGCGGTCAGAACAGCGGCACGGCAGAGGCCCCCACCTCCGACCCCGGGACCGACTCCCCCTCGCCTCCACCCACAGACTCACCGCTGGAAGCCAACTTGGAACCCAGCAGCGGCCCCGTCGCCGATGCCACTTCCTGCTCAGGGTCCTGCCACTGTGACCCAGAACTGGACACAGACGCCCTACTAGACGAGGCTCGCTCACAGCCCGTCACAGCACAGGAATGAAGCTTCTCACATGGGGACAATTTCCTCTTCCCTCCCTCCTCCATAAGCCACCAAACGATAAGCCACCAGCTTGCAAGCCACTACTCCTCTGCTGGATGAAGCTGATGTTATGAACACTGGCCTAGAAGCAGATAGTTACAACCTTATGTTTTAGGCAGAATATCTGATCTGCAGTCATTCAGGGGGTTAACTTTTGTCCTCCTTATAACCTCTGCAGGCTTTATTAAGGTGATGGGAAGATTGGGGTTTTTCTCTCAGTACATTTACATGCACATTGTAACTCAATTACTGTGAATAATTGGATTATTAATAGCTTGATTAAAGTATCGACATGGTTCTTATAACCCAATTTCACCCAATTATCACAATGATGATTTATATAATAGTGTGGTAACACCTTCAAGCAGGCGGGGCTGCCCAGAGGAAAACATCTTATTAGCAGCCCCCAGTAAGAGAAGACAACGAAGCGAAACATTTGGTGTTTAATTCATTCAATTCCAACCTTAATCTGATTTAGATGGCTACAAATTATTAGCATGCATGTACATGCACTGACTGCCTCTGCGTTGCTGTTTTACTAAACATTCCCTTTTTGACCACAGAAGACGTTGGCAAATCCTCAGAGGTTGAATGAATTGCGTGCGTGCGTGTGTGAATGTGCGCAATGTTAGTCTCTCATTTAGTTTTCAGTGTAGTTGGGAGGGGTTTGATTAATAGCTTGCAGTATTCTAAAGGTGAAGTCTTAACAGATGTAGTCAGTACAACTCTTAAATATATAAAACTAATCTCTACCCCCACATAGCCAGTTAAATTATTCAAGGTAAATTTCCATTGACTTTTTTTGGTTTTCAGTTCCTGCGTGTAGGACTATATTAGGAAACATTTCCTTATTGGTTTCTTGTTTGCATCACACTTTCTTCATCTGCTCACTGTATTTATTGTTTGAAATCATAATCTCTTAATATTGCAACATGTCTTAAAGAGCACCACTGTAAAAATAAGTTTATTTTGTATTAATTTAGACCATTTAAACAGGTGTTATGTGAATGTCTCATTCCTAACTTTTTTAAGTTCTGCTTCTCGTAGCTGAATCATTTTTTTGTGTTTTGCAGTCAGCTTATAACTTTCTGAGATGACCAATTAACTGCGTGTGCGCGCATGTGTGTTTTTGTGTGTGCGTGTGTGTGTGTGTGTGTGTGTCTCACTCACGTTGCTAAGATTGTCTCCTCCCGACCCTGGTTATTGCAGTAGCTTTGTAATCAGGTTTTAACAAGAGAATGTTCAAGGACCTCTATGCAACACTTCTTGGTTTTATCTGTGGCAGTCTGAACTGACAAGCACTTAGCCGAGAATGTATATTCATCATATCCACTGTCCTGCATGGATGTACCTGTATACAGAAACATATCTCACAGCAGAACTCTATTTTTGGTTAAGTTTAAGTCCAGTTAATTGAATTATGCTTAATTATTGCATAATATTGAACATAATATCATGCATCTCCCTGGTGCTTTGAGAAGTTACAGTGACAGCCAAGCAGAATGAATGAGAGCAACTGTTAATGGACTTCTCAAGAATTGTTTCACCACCAAACATGTCCATTTCGCTTCACAGTCCTAAGTACTACTTTATATGTAGCAACGGTAACAAGGTGACAACTGATCGAATCAGTTATTCTCAACCTAAATAGGAAAAAAAAACGGCAAGCCTAATTTCTTCCATAGTACCTCAACTCCCACAGTGGATACAGAGGTTCATCGACCACGAGAAGGAGCCAAAGATGTTTCCTTTTTTTGTCTTTTGCAGTAATTTTATCTGGCCCTGTATATTAGTTTCTTGTTGAATAAAATATGTAACTGTGTGTATTTCAGTTGTTTGATCATTTGAAAAGGACTACTCGACTCAAACTCTACTATATGTAACCTTTTTATGTTAGTGTGCATATATTTATATGTCCATATAAATATATATATATATACATATATATGTGCATATAAATATATATATACATATATAGGATGATTCTCACGTGCATTTCGTCAGATGCCCAGTAGATGGCGCGCTGACGTCATCTTGTTTTTGACGCAAGACGCCGTGTCACTTCCTCTTCCGCCTCGGCTCCGTCGCCCGAAACACGAGTGTTCATCCTTCTCTCTTTACAAGCGCCGTAGCGAGTCAACTGCACCGAGTGGCAACACCGGGCTGACAAAAATGGTTCGTAAATGTTTTGATAAAGGCTAGCTCCGCGTTGGAGCGAGTAATGCTCGTTCTCTCCCAGAGAACATTCCATTCAAACTGAGCTAGCGTTAGCTTAGCCTATAGCTAACCAGCGTTAACATAACTGTTAGCTGCATGATGGGGGTGATGCAAGTTGATTCACCGGTCCCTGACAGGTGGAAGTGTGTACGTTTTGTAAATATAAATAAAGAAACTTAATAACAAACTGTTCTATGTTTAATTGTATTGTTAAACAAAAGTCACCTTCTTGTAAACGCTAAAATACGATTATCTGCCTGTAATCAGTTTTCCAGTTAGTGACCGTTAAAAGAATCCCTTTAATGCACAAATGCATCGGCCTTACGTACTCCTATAAATTCGACATCTGTCTCAATTATAGTCTTTTTTGCGTCAAATTCCTTCTTTGTTTGTTCCCCCACCCAACAGAAACCCATCCTGCTGCAGGGCCATGAGAGGTCCATCACCCAAATCAAGTACAACAGAGAAGGAGACCTGCTCTTCTCTGTAGCTAAAGACACGGTGAGATGACAATAATTCAGTTATGATCCGGACTCAGTGACCAGTAGAACCAGTATGAATGTGTTGTGTTTCCCACTGCAGGTCGTCAACGGCTGGTACTCAGTCAATGGAGAGAGGCTCGGTACCTACAATGGACACACAGGAGCTGTGTGGTGTGTTGACTGCGACTGTATCCTTTGTTTTTCAATCCTTTTTTTGTTTTAATCCCCTCAAACGAATACATTGATTTACTTTGCATTTTGGGAATTAATGTTTCTGTAGCGCTTTATAGGCAAGTTGCTCTGCCTCTTCTGCATTCTCCCCGCATGCATAGTATTGTAATGTCTCTCAAAATGTATACACTATCATGTTAGCAGGTTTAGCTGCTACATTAGACTTCAGGTTAACACAGGCTTCTGTGGCTGTAGTCGATGGTAAGACACATATAACAGTAGCATATGCTCATGTTGTTACTGTAACACAACCACCAGGTCACCACCTCACCTGACAAATTTTCTGCAGGAAACCCTATAATGTCTGTAGTTGTGCAAACTGAAGTAATATATTTGATGTTCCTTAACACGTCGTTCTTCAGGGGACACTAAAAATGTATTGACAGGATCAGCAGACAACAGCTGTCGGCTGTGGGACTGTGAGACAGGTTGGTAAAGCATGAATTATTTTCCAATGGCGCTGTCCCCTTCTCCACGATTACATGAGTTTCAGCTAGTGAGTAAACCCCCCCCCCCTCCAGAGAAGCAGCAGTTCTCATCTACAGTGTGAAGTCCCAGCACTAACCCCTGTGTTTCTGGCTCACTATGGTGCGCAGGGAAACAGCTGGCTCTGCTCAACACCAACTCCGCTGTCAGAACGTGCGGCTTCGACTACAGCGGCAACATCATCATGTTCTCCACAGACAAGCAGATGGGTTACCAGTGCTTCTTGAACTTCTTCGACCTGAGGGATCCACAGCAAATCGGTACGTACCACATATTACAAGTGGAGTGAGTTGCATTAGGTAATCTGGAATTAAAAATGTGCCACAAGAAAAGACCAGGCTGTATATTGGAGTTGTTTTTTTGTTGACAAATATTAAAATATTTCTTTAGAAAGCATGTTGTAGCTCATTGACAGTATTCAGCATAGTAGCAATAAGGCTACACTGTTCTAATATAATTAACTTTACTGCTGGGGTCGGAACATGTGAACGTGTCGAATAATAACTCTATTGCTAAGTGGGAATATGGCTCCTGTCAGTGGTATGATTAGTGAATCCCCCCCTGGTTCTTTGCAGAAGACAACCAGCCCTACCTGTCCATACCTTGCAATGAGCACAAGATCACCAGTGCTGTGTGGGGGCCTCTGGGAGAGTTTGTCATTGCTGGCCATGAGAACGGAGAAATCAACCAGTTCAACGCCAAGGTGGGTCATGCTGGGCTCATGTAGCTCAATATTAAGTGATCCAGTCTGATGCTGAATATCAAGACTTAAAACAAGAACTAAATAGGAAATATATTGTATTATATTTACAGCAAATGGATATAAACACATTTTATTGATGTAGGATATACATTTTTTTCTTCTAAGAATGGGAGTAATGTTAACGTTATTTGTTGACAGTCTGGAGAGATCCAGAAGAAGATAAAGGAGCACAGCAGGCAGATTAATGACATTCAGACATCAGTGGATCTCACCATGGTGATCACTGCCTCAAAGGACAACACAGCCAAGGTAAGAAGGGAGAAGACCTCTCTGTCTACTCTGTTAACACACAGGGATTCTGCTCATTATAATTCTCAAAAGTCCAGACTTTTCTGCAAGTTTCTCAGTCCATATTGATATTGAGTGTACAAATAAGTACAAATAATTAACAATTTTCCCTCAACATTCTGATTATTATACATTATTGTTCCTGATTAAAAAAAAAATGTTTGCTTAGTTTTCTGATTATTACTTCCCTGCAAAACTGACAAATGTTTGGATGAGCTTTTTTGGTAATTTTGTTATTTGTAATGTTGTATGAGATTAGACATTGCTGCATCCTCTTTGAAAATGTTTTGATTAGAAATTTTGAATTTTATGTTTTAAAATTTTTATATTATTAAAAGAATAAGGGGAATAATCTGAAAACACAAATATTATTCTATACTCTGTTTTCTGTACTTATTGAGACCAGGAAATTGCTGAATAAAACACTTAACACGTCCACAGTCATACAAGTTGTGTTAGGTCAGCAAATTGCTCCTTTTGTTTGTACTTTGATATTCTGACACATTTGTTCAAATGAACTATTGAGACCACTTCACTACCACTCCTCTCAGTGCATGTACTGCTAATCTGATTGTCAAACCTCCTTTCTAAGTGTTTTCTGTGTTTGTCCTCAGCTGTTTGACTCTACAACCCTGGATCACATCAAGTCCTTTAAGACAGAGAGGCCAGTCAACTCTGCTGCAATCTCTCCCATTATGGATCATGTAAGAGAAGACACAGTACTGGATGTATTAGGGATGGAACAGTTTATGAAAACAGACAGAACCGATCAGTTCAATTGTCTTGGTTCCGTTCACATTGGTTCCATTTGTTTCCCCCTTTTTCTTACTCTGCATTTTCTGAGAAGCATTTACCCTCAAGAGCAGCAGGTGGCAGTTCTGCACCTAAAGCCAACCACCTGTAGTAAAGAAAAAGATGAGGAAGGGAAGCAGCATAGCCTAGCGTAGCAGGCGGACAGACCGCAGTCAGTTTTTGTGGAGACTTTTGTGGGTTTGGTGAGTGGGGAAGATCCAGAGTTAGAAGATGACCAGCAGCACTTTATAGGTCTGCAGAGTGGCTACATTTAGTGACCTACAAAGATGTGGTTTTAAAACGTTGGTGACAAAAGTGTGACAGTGTGCAGTTCTATGATTAAAGCACTGAAGCCACAATATAAAATCTCCTCACACCAACACTTCAGCAACATGGTGAGTCCGGCACTGAATGAAGAGACAGTCTAGTGCTGACAGAACCTATGCTGCTTTAAGAGAACTTTGTTTGCCAAATAAATAATACGCAAGTTGGAATTATCAATTTCCTCCTCTATTGCAGCCAGAATCTCATCTATGGTTAATCTCAGACTGTAACAAAATTAATTTTAAGCTAAAAACATGATTTATTTCCTAACTATCAACGTGAATTGAACTGTTATCTTAACTGTTGCTGACTCTCATGTATGATTTGTTTGTGTGAATTAGGTGGTGATGGGAGGTGGACAGGAGGCCATGGAGGTGACCACCACCTCCACTAGGATCGGCAAGTTTGAGGCCAGGTGAGCAAAATAAGGGCAGTAGTTGATTTGCAAAGATCAATAATGGTAAATGAAATTCAGGGAGAATCACATGTGTGAGTGATAACTTTTCTTTCTTTGCTACACAGGTTCTTCCATGCTGCCTATGAAGAGGAGTTTGGCAGGGTCAAAGGTCATTTCGGCCCCATTAATTGTGTGGCTTTCCACCCTGATGGCAAGAGGTAAGAGATGGACATTTATGGAACACTAATCACTAAATAATTATTAAGTAGCCTGGTCAAAAGACTCTGTCTTCTCATTGTGCTACATTTTATTTTACTGTGTTTGTCATTGTCTACAGTTACGCCAGTGGAGGAGAGGATGGATACGTAAGGATTCACTACTTTGACCCACAGTATTTTGACTTTGAGCTGGAGGCATAAACAGCCAGGCCTCTGGACCCCACAGCTACAGCTAACATCAGACTCGGTCCAGTCAGGAAGGATTAACGGACAACATCGGACTTACAGTTCTGACCACCTCGCCTCCTTCCCTTCATCTGAACAGATCTGAAGTCAGGGTTCACAGTCACTTGTTGACATCTGGACATGGCGATTCAGTCTGCCTTATGTATTTCTCACAGATCAGTTCAAATAAAGAAAAAGAGGTCAGAGACCACTGAATACATCTCACTGAAAACCGGGTTTGTGGTGTGTTTTTTTTTTAAGATTTTTTGTAAAAAATACTGGGGAACCTTACTTAGTGACTTGTGCAGCACTAAGTTACATTTTTGTACTGTGGTTCTTCAAAACTGTCATGACTGGACCAAATCCCACACTCCTTTATTCCCACATCTATTTATCTAATTCTACAAAGAGGTAGGATTTGAGCTATTGACACATTTTTTTTTCTGTAAAATCATTCCACTAAAATTTGCCATGAAATGACTTTTTGAAGTCAACTCTTTATCATTCAACAATTACTAATTGTTTGATACATTTCTGTTACTAGAATGCAAACCTTCAATGAAATGTAGCTCAAAACAAAAACTTGAAATAAATTCTACCAATTTCAATGAAAATGCCTAAGTTTGGGTCTATAAGTGTTATTTACTATCATGCATGAGAACATGTAATTTTAGTATTGGTATGGTAAAAATTTAAATGGTATCCCTCCATGATCCACCTGTTTATTTCATTGAACAGCAAACATGTTGCAGCTTTGTTGGACTCTAAACAAAGTAGGCTTAAATCCAAAAATCACTTATGTGCAGCTTAGTGTCTTTTAGAGTCTACAGACATCATCAGGAAAATTTGGGATTTCCCATTGAAATCGATTAACTGGTTTCGACAAGCATTTAATAAAATTTTAATTTTACCATTGCATAAATTTGTGAGTTGGCCGTTTAGAACTTTCATGTAACCTTCACCACACCTGTCTTACATAAAACCTCCAAAGTGAAAGGTGTGCTGGCATGGTTTAGTAAGGGAACAACATAACAAACAAAATACATGTCTTTCCTATAGTAGACACTGATATTGGAGTAGAAGGTTCTGGCTCTCAGTCTCCACTCTTAATTCATCCCAAAGGTGTTCTGTCGGGTTGAGGTCAGGACTCTGTGCAGGCCAGTCAAGTTCACCCACACCAGATTGTCTTCCATGTCTTTATGGACTTTGCACTGCATAGTGAATTTGAATGGATATATTTTGGCAAATGAAGTGTATTATAGACCTTTGAAACATGATTGCAGAATTTAAATTGGAAGACTTGAAGCAGAAATCTCTTACCTATTTTCCTCATATGTTTACCACTTATGCGTATAATAACTTTTACTATTTGTCATATGTAGCGGTGTATGAGGCTGTTTTATTTTCGCATAAGGCTGCAGTGCGTCAGAGCGGGGGTCCAGGACGCGCTGACGTCACCCTGTGTTTTGACAGAGCAACGACGTCACTCTCTCTTCCGCCGCGGCTCAGGCGCCGAAAACAAGAGTGTTCGTCTTTTCTCTGCTCACAGGCGACGTGATGCATCAACCCAACCGAGTGGCGACACCGAGCTGACAAAAATGGTTCGTATATGCTTTGATTATTTTTTTAAATATATAAATTAAAAAAAAAAAAAAGGAAGATCAGTCGCAGCCAGGTCGACGCGTCTCGGTGTTATCCGTGTTTGCACTGCGACTTGACACAATGTGAACCTGTCCTTTGAGGCTGTCAACATGCTGATGCGCGTGTTTCCCCCCCCACACACACACACAGAAACCCATCCTGCTGCAGGGCCACGAGAAGCCCATCACCCAAATCAAGTACAACAGAGAAGGAGACCTGCTCTTCTCTGTAGCTAAAGACACGGTGAGATGACAATAATTCAGTTATGATCCGGACTCAGTGACCAGTAGAACCAGTATGAATGTGCTGTGTTTCCCACTGCAGGTCGTCAACGGCTGGTACTCAGTCAATGGAGAGAGGCTCGGTACCTACAATGGACACACAGGAGCTGTGTGGTGTGTTGACTGCGACTGTATCCTTTGTTTTTGAAGAAATCCACATGTACTTTTTTGTTTTGTTTTGTTTTGTTTGTGGGTTGGTGACAAATCATGGTTGGCAAGATGAGAAAATAAAATAAAATACGGTTTTAAAAGCATTCATCTGGTCTCTTCTGTTCACACTGATTTATTGTGATTTAAAAGTCCATTTGTATCATTTTTTTGACAATATATTTTTTGACACAAAATGTCAAATGGTGTAACTGAAAAAGAATGAAAAGCTATAAATATTTAATCCACTGAGAATATAACACTATTTGATAGCAGTCATTTAGTCTCTATACGTGTTTATTTCTCATTAGGGTCACATGGGTCTGCTGGAGCCAATCCCAGCACATTGCAGGCAACTTTCTTGGTTTTCATGATGCTGTTTCTGCTTTAAACCTCTGAGATTATCACAGAACAGGTGCATTTAAACTGAGACTTGATTCCACACAGGTGGACTCTATTTATCATTATCAGTCATTGAGATCAACATTGGATCATTCAGAAATCATCAGGGAACTCCTGGTGTGAGTTAACTGCACTAAAGGTAAAGTAAAGGGGCTAAATATTACCACATGACCCTGTTTTTAAAAAAAATAAAAAAATAAAAAGTTTAAAATATTGTAAAATTGCATTCCGCTTCATTATTGTGTCCCACTTGGTGTTGATTATTCCCCAAAAATGTAGCATAAGGTTTAATAAGGGGCTAAATACTTTAGCAAGAAAGTATATTCTAATAACTGTTTAGATGATCCTTTAGTATATCACAATTTATTTTGCAGTGTTGTGATTGATGTCTGTAGTTGTACAAACCAAAGTAATATATTTTATGTTCCTTAACACGTCGTTCTTCAGGGGACACTAAAAATGTATTGACAGGATCAGCAGACAGCAGCTGTCGGCTGTGGGACTGTGAGACAGGTTGGTAAAGCGTGACTTGTTTTCCAATGGCGCTGTCCTCTTCTCCACGATTACATGAGTTTCAGCTAGTGAGTAAACCCCCCCCCCCCTCCAGAGAAGCAGCAGTTCTCATCTACTGTGTGAAATCCCAGTACTAACCCCTGTGTTTCTGGCTCACTATGGTGTGCAGGGAAACAGTTGGCTCTGCTCAACACCAACTCCGCTGTCAGAACGTGCGGCTTCGACTACAGCGGCAACATCATCATGTTCTCCACAGACAAGCAGATGGGTTACCAGTGCTTCTTGAACTTCTTCGACTTGAGGGATCCACAGCAAATCGGTACGTACTACATATTACAAGTGGAGTCAGAGGCTTAGTTCATCTGAATTAAAAATATGCCACAAGAACCAACCAGGCTGCCTCCATATTATAATATGACCTTTTCTTAATTAAACCTTAAACCATAGGGCTGTAACAATAGACACTTTCTGTTTTGGGATCATGGTTTGTACATTTTAGTACAGTAGAAAAATAATGGTTTAAAACAACATTTTGACAATAATGGCTCATTAGCTTTACCAATTAATAAGCCTGAGTGGAAAAGGACACACAAACAACTATTCAGGACATCTGCAAATAGCTGTTTTTCTAACTGTGTATAAAATTATAGAAAATATGAGTGAAATCTCCCTGGGTCTTTGCAGAAGACAACCAGCCCTACCTGTCCATACCTTGCAGTGAGCACAAGATCACCAGTGCTGTGTGGGGGCCTCTGGGAGAGTTTGTCATTGCTGGCCATGAGAACGGAGAAATCAACCAGTTCAACGCCAAGGTGGGTAATGCTGGGCTCATGTAGCTCAATATTAAGTGATCCAGTCTGATGCTGATTATTACAGCAAATGGATATAAATACATTTTATTGATGTAGGATATACATTTTTTTCTTCTAAGAATGGGAGTAATGTTAACGTTATTTGTTGACAGTCTGGAGAGATCCAGAAGAAGATAAAGGAGCACAGCAGGCAGATTAATGACATTCAGACATCAGTGGATCTCACCATGGTGATCACTGCCTCAAAGGACAACACAGCCAAGGTAAGAAGGGAGAAGACCTCTCTGTCTACTCTGTTAACACACAGGGATTCTGCTCATTATAATTCTCAAAAGTCCAGACTTTTCTGCAGGTTTTTCAGTCCATATTGATATTGATTGTACAAAGAAGTAAAAATAATTAACCATTTCTCTTAAAATCGGTATACTTATGATTATATAGCTGTTTCTTCTCTATTTTTTAGTCTCTTGAATAAATACGCACCAAAAACTGTATAAAATATGCAACAAAAAATTAGTTAAAAATTAACATTATAATTACATTTTAAACAACAATTAACACACCCATAAATTACATTTCTGATTACTTCATCCCTCCTTAGACCTCTACCAAGCATATTGGGACGCCCACCCACCTGTCCTGTACTTAATGAATAAACCCACTTTAGAAACAAATAGTGGTTGAGTCTGTGATGGCAGGTCCAAGATATCACCACCAGGTGGCCTCAAACGGTGGTGCCTGTTTGAAGGTCCATTTACTGCAATGTTACCAAATGACAACAATTTTAAAGTGATCCAGGATCCAGGATTGCTACTGGATCATTCCTAAAATATAATCATCTGTTCTTGGTACAATTCCAAACATTCACTGAAAATTTGACAAAAATAAAGCCAAAAGCTTTTGAGGATTTTTTCTAACAAGACCCCCGTAACCCGAATGGAAAAAATGATATTTTTTAGTTATAAAAATAATAGAGGCAGTAATTCAGGAAACACAAACGTTTTCCATACTCTCTCTTCTTTTCTAAGACCAGGAAATTACTGAAATAAAATTCCTTTCTTTTTCATACTGCATTGAAACCCTGAACACGGCCACAGTTATATAAGATGCTCCTTTTGTTTTTTACATTACCATTCTAACACATTTGTTCAAATGAACATTTGAGACCACATCACTATCACTCCTCTACTAGTCCATGTACTGCTAATCTGATTTGTCTGTCTGATGTTAAACCTTCTTTCTAAGTGTTTTCTGTGTTTGTCCTCAGCTGTTTGACTCCACAACCCTGGATCACATCAAGACCTTTAGGACAGAGAGGCCAGTCAACTCTGCTGCAATCTCTCCCATTATGGATCATGTAAGAATGGACTCACACAGTACTATAATTATCCTTCCAAGACCATATAATGTTGGCTTTTTTCATTGACACACATTGGCTCTCATGTAAGATGTGTGTTTGTGTGATTCAGGTGGTGATGGGAGGTGGACAGGAGGCCATGGAGGTGACCACCACTTCCACCAGGATCGGCAAGTTTGAGGCCAGGTGAGCAAAATAAGGGCAGTAGTTGATTTGCAAAGATCAATAATGATAAATGTAATTCAAGGAGAATCACATGTGTAAGTGGTAACTTCTCTTTCTTTGCTACACAGGTTCTTCCATGTTGCCTATGAAGAGGAGTTTGGCAGGGTCAAAGGTCATTTCGGTCCTATAAACTCTGTGGCTTTCCACCCTGATGGAAAGAGGTAAGACATGGACATTTATGGAAAACTAATCACTAAATAATTATTAAGTAGCCTGGTCAAAAGTCTCTGTCTTCTCATTGTGCTACATTTTATTTTACTGTGTTTGTCATTGTCTACAGTTACGCCAGTGGAGGAGAGGATGGATACGTGAGGATTCACTACTTTGACCCACAGTACTTTGACTTTGAACTGGAGGCATAAACAGCCAGGCCTCTGGACCCCACAGCTACAGCTAACATCAGACTCGGTCCAGTCAGGAAGGATTAACTGACAAGATCCCATTTACAGTTCTGAGCACCTTGCCTCCTTCCCTTCATCTATACAGATCTTAAATCAGCAATCGCATCTGCACATAGTGATCTAGATGATGTGTGTATTTCTCATAGGTCAGCTCAAATAAAGAAAAAGAGGTCAGGGTTTGAATCACCTTTATAATGGTAAAGAACATTGGAGTCCAGTCTCCCTCGCCCAGACGCAGGTCACTGGGGCCCCCACCTGGAGCCAGGCCTGGGAAAGGTGCTCGATGGCAAGTGCTTTATAGCCAAGTCTGTGCCTATGATTTCTGTCTTAGTAATTGACAGAACTTATAGGTCTAAGGGGTGATTTAGGACCCCCTTTCCATAGGCCCACCGCCTATGGGAGGGGACTCAGGGATAGTGTTCAGAGAGAGTTGGGTAGCAGCCGGAGGCGGGGACCCTGGGGGTCTGTCCTCCGACTGCAGAAGCTGCCTCTAAGGATATGGCATGTCACTTTTCTGGTGGTGCGTGAGGTTGAGTGGTACAGGTTAGCTTCGGTCAAGCTCACCTCGACTCAAAACATGAGCTCTGGAACCAGTTTCCTTGAGAGGGGTTGGACTCTCTACCACTCTAGAGTTGCCCCTCATGTCTGCACATTGGGATTCACCCCAGAGGATAGGTGGCTCTTCCTTTGCCTTTGGCTAGGGGATCTGTGCCTATTCACTGAACAACAGTTCGGAGTACCCACCCTTTGTGAAGTTTTGGTGGGGGTGCTTCTTCTGTGATCTCCCTTGTTCTGCTGGGTGCCTCCAATGTCAAGGCAATGACAGTGAGACCTGGAGGAGTGTAATTGGGAACAGCTCCCCTGATCTAAACCTAAGTAGTGATTTGTTAGTGGACTTCTGTGCTCATCATAGATTGGCTTACCATGCGCATCAGGAGGCCCTTGGCCGCAGTTTGATGATTGACTTTGTCGATGTGTCATTGGACTTGCGGACACTCAGGTGGAGAGCGGGGCAGAGCTGTCCACTGATCAACACCTGGTGGTGAGTTGGCTCGATGGTGGGCGAGGATGTCAGTCAGAACTGGCAGACCCAGACCTTCTGTGAGAATTTTCTGGGTCTGGCTAATTCTCCTCTCAGGAGCCTAAACTTCACCTCCAGGAGCGCTTCAGCCATGTCTAGAGGGAGGTAGATTCAGAGTTGTCCTTATTCTGTGACTTTGTTGTCAAGGTGGCCAACCGAAGAATGGTGCCTGTCCTAGTGGGGCTGTGAGTTTCTGCCACAGGGTGGCTAGGCTCTCCCTTAGAGATAGGGTAAGAAGCTCTGTCATCCAGGAGGATGCAGAGTAGTACTGTTGCTCCTTCATCAAGAGGAGTCAGGTGAGCTGGCTCGGCATCTAGTAGTGGGCCTCCTGGATTCCTCGCCCGTGAGGTGTTTTGGGCACATCCCTCTGGTCGGCAGCTCCACGGAAGACCCAGCACCGACTGGAGAGACTGTGCCTCTCAGATAGTCTTTGGGTTCTCCTGGAAGAGCTGTAGGATGTGGCCATGGAGAGGGAGGCCGGGCTTCTCTGCTGAGGGTGCTTTTTTGTTCTTTTGGTGAATTATTTGGAAATGTGTCTAGGTGAGGTCAGAAATACGTTGTTGCATTTTTGTGGTTCCTTTATTCCCATGTCTATTTATCTAATTCCACAAAGAAGGACGGTTTTAAGATATTGATGCATTTTCTATTGTGAAATCATTCCAATAAAAATCACAATAATTCTTCCCTTTTAACTAAGGCAATTATTTCCTTGTTTTTGAGGCTTTAATTGATAGCGATTAGAGGTGTGGTTGTTCACAATTTTCTACTTCAACTATCCTAGGTAAAAATACAAAACATGTATTTGATGTATTTGATGTTTCCTGAAATCTGTCTAGTACTGCTAACAATTTAGTTGAATGGTTTCCCTCCATGATCACCTGTGTGTTTTATTCACTGAACAGTGGTCTGTATGTTGCAGCTTTGTTGGACTTTATTGGAGAAATGTCACAAACAGTTTATCTCTATAAACAAAGTAGGTTTAAATCCAGAAATCACTTTATGTGCAGCTCAGTGTCTTTTAGAGTCTACATGCATCATCAGGAAAATGTCCTATTGAAATCTATGAACTGGTTTCTAGAGTGTTGTCAAAGATGCTTAAAAATCAGTGAGCAGATGAAATAGAGCTGTTGGTGTAGATTTAGCAGTTGTTTTCATTCTTATGTATATAGGATCAGTTTTGTTTTATTATCTAGTTTAACAGAACAATAGTCCAAGCTGAAACGCTCATTCTAATAGACTTTATCATCACTACACAAAGAGTGACTGTTGATCTGAATCACTTCTCTGAACTCTGGCCTAACTTAATCATTGACAATCATTCTTCTGTGATGAGAGGTTACACTCAAAATTATGTCTTTTCCCATGAGTTTCGGAACTTGGGGTGACCCGATACCCAAGTGATTAGGGTCTATAGCATATGGCCATAGTATGCTCTGAGCAGTGAGTCCCCAGTTCATATCCCGGCTGGCCCCTTGCAGCATGTCATTCTCCTACTCTTCGTTCCCTTTTTTTCCTGTCTCTCTACTATCCTATTAATAAAGGCAAATAGCCCACAAAAAAAAAAAAAAAAAAAAAAAAAAAAAATTGAACTTTGCAGTGAGTTGACTGTTTTAAAAACCCTATGCATGTATTTGTTACCAAATCACAACAGACAAATAATTAATTGCACAAACTGAAATGTGTGTCTAAAGGTGTCTACTAACAGTTCCTAAAAACTTTAATTTCAATTTCAGTGGGAAAGTTCTTCAAAATGTAGGTTAAAATTTG
Source organism: Eupleurogrammus muticus (assembly GCA_036785175.1). Lineage (NCBI taxonomy): Eukaryota > Metazoa > Chordata > Actinopteri > Scombriformes > Trichiuridae > Eupleurogrammus > Eupleurogrammus muticus. The sequence goes on along the minus strand of JAYKQN010000020.1, from coordinate 6,044,464 downwards.
AATACCTGGAACCTTTATCGGTGAAAAACTGAAGTCTTATTTTTTGTATTGAATGTTTTCTAAAATTGTATGTTTAAATATGCAAATGAGGCATTATCTTGTTTAAATGGCAATTTCCAGGACAGAAATCCGAACCATTGATAAAGCCACATTCGAAGTATTATTTTTTCATTTTGTTCATTTGACATTCCAGACCAAGCTATTGAGAATAAAGATCATAACGAATAAACCTGGGACGTTTAAGTACTACTGAATTATTTCTGAATTCTGAGTATAGAGTCCATGAGCCAGACTGCATAACACTATCATTCTAATAGTGACTTTTTTAATTCCTATACATCCCCATGTGATTTGATATAATAGACCTTCGAAACTCATCAGACACAATTGCATACCTTTAAATAATGTCAAGTGTCTAACAGTTTTGTTTCCATAGCAATATAAGGTAATAATAATCTATAATAAGGCTCTATCATTAGAGGGTTATTATAATAGCATGCCATTTAATGATCCAGGTTCTGTTCAAGATACTTTTGAGCTTTTACTGCTGTGTTTCTAAATTTGAAAGTAGTTACTGGGGAGTGAACCCATAAAGTCACCAGAAAGCTGTTCTACCTGAGTGAGCTCCTGAGTGACTTGGGTTATCATCAAATATAAAATATTAAGAAGACAGTAGAGCAGATCTGCTGCCCCCTGCTGGCTGATCTATGGCATTGTATATTATACTTTTACTGAATCCTTCCTATGAGTATTCCAGTTGTTATCTTTTGTGTTTCTTATGTTCTTTGATGCCACGGGGCTAAAAGAAATAATATAGTTTAGGCAAAAAAAGGTATTTTAAATTAAGTGTATTTTATAGTTAAAAGCTTGTTGACAATGAAAACTTCCAACACTCCTAAAAGTGTTCATTCAAACCACCACATGCCGGCGTCACTGGTGCTTTAGGGTCACAAGTCATCCTCACACTGTTTGATGTTCTCCTGGTGATCAAAACATCTTCACTTTGGATGTTTTTAAATTCAGAGCCTCAAAACTTCGAGAGAGCTTAGATAGTTTATCCACTGGTGGATTTTAACCAACACATACACCCACCACAGCACGAGCCCTCTTCATGCTTAGTAATAATCTATGGGCACTTTCAACAGCATCACTTTGAATGTAGGACATTTTTGTTTGTCTGTGTGTGTCCAGACTAACAAGGTTCAAGTCCATGACTAGTCCACACGACCTGAGATGTAAAGACCCGGCCTGTGTCTAGAAACTTTGTAAGACTACCTACCATCCAGTAGCTACAACTCCAACAGCGCAGTAGAAGCTTCTATGTAGAAAGTCAACCTGTAAAAGACACAGTCTAGTCAAGTGGATTTTACTTGTATAGCCCAAATGATGTCTAATTTACATATATAAACATTTAGATAAACATTCAATTTCATGAATCAGCCGCTAATATCTATTATTCTGTTAACATTTTTACTTATTCACATGCACAACATTTATCAGCACAGCAAGGCTACTAATCATCTGTGTTTAGCTTGCTAGTATTTGGGGCAGAATAGCATGGCTTGCAGCAGCCAATCATTGGGTGGGAGGGTGTGGTTAGGGTTAAAGGGGGGCGGTGCTTGTCAAACCACCACCTTCCTAACATTGGAAAGGGAAATGATCAATAGCACAATCCCATCAGGGCTGCCATGGCTATGAGAAGAAACGTCCTTAGAGCGTGTGTGCTCCTATCCACATGTCAATGTCATGACAGCTGTCCCTATGATGACAGGATTCACACCATCTGGTAATAACTGCCAAGTTACAGCTGAGTTACAGCGCTGCCTGTTGTCGGTGGGTCACAGCCATCACCTCCAGGTACTATTCTCACTTTATTTCTCATAAAGAAACTCTCGACACTGTTGGCGTACTGCAGCCTGAGCCAGAAAGCAGCAGATTAAAGTATTTTTTTCTTTACACATGTCACTTACTATGCTATATGCAGGCACAACTATGGACATTCCCCCCCTGCATACGCATCACCTAACATGTCTGGTTCATCTGTGGCTGCAGTTTGTCATGATGAAGCAATTGAATGATCTAGAGAAAGTTGAGAGTATAATATTATTCCCCAATTCTGTATATTTAAAACATTGAAAATGGACTCTTGAAGACCATGGCTGGATTATTTACACATCTGACTAGACCAGTCTTTGTGCTACAATTATGCAGTCCATTTATCATCCATTTAATATTTATTCAGCACTGTAACACAACTAATGTTGAGGGTTGTGGCATTACGCTCATCATGGTTTTGAAAGCAGCAGTTCACAACCACGACAGCTGGAACAACCTTAACTACAGGCCCAAAGTACCAGTGAACCCATAGAAGCAACAAAAAACAGAGAAAAGGAGAAATAAACATTATAACAAACACTTATAGTTATAGCAATTTTGAATTCCTTTCCTTAGCTTTAATCTTATTTACAACATTTTTTGGAATCTGTATTTGGTGTTGTCAATTTTAGCCAATTGCAACTATATTACCTACATTTTAACTTAATTTATTAAAGCATTCAATCTGATCTGTTCCATCTTACTCACCGAGAGTAAATTTTACTATTTTACTGCATATCATTTAAGAATTTTCTGTATTTTTATATATATATTTTTGAATATGATTTGTTTTCAGGCCAGAACAGAATCTACACACATTTAAGACCAAATGATGCACTTTTGAGTGTTGACAATTTGTGCAAGATAATTGGACTTCTATTCTATTTAATTTCATATTTCACTTTTTTTGAACTAATGTCTTGCCCTCCACAACTCCCCTCATACATTAGCAAAATATTAAAATATAAACATATTTACTTTAGGTGTTGGGAGTTTTTATATTCTACAGGAGAACTGTAGAACCACTGCTAGAGGCAAACATAAGCAGCTTGTTCATTCTTACTGTTTCTCTTCCAGAAACAGTAAGAATGAAATTCTTTTTACCTGCAGATCAGAGTGTAATTACATAAAAAATGAAATCATAAATGCATCAAAGATGTTCTGATGGACCGATAATCCAAACCAGATAAGCACATTAAAAAAGTATGTGTTTCTAGTATCTACATAAACAACAAATTGAGCAACTTTACACATAATCATAATCAGCTATTCACCAGTTAATAGAAAATAATTATATACATTTAGCGGGCTTATTAGACACTTTGTCAAAGAGATTGAAACAGATTGTAGGACAGTTTTCTTTATTTTTTTATAACAAAGTAATGATAATGCACATTTCACAAGGGTAGAACTCCAAACAACCATGTAGAGCGCCATTCATGGGCTGACTCCACTTTCATGTATAATGGTACAAAATATCTAAAACAAGTCACTTCCCAACATAACCCTCTGAAGAGGTCCATATCCATTCACACTTCACATACAAAGAAAAAGGGGGAGAAAACAATGAGCAGATATTTAGAGGAAGACGAGCTAAAGGGACTGAATGTGTATTCATGATCTAAAATAACTTACTGAGCAGAGAAAAAATGGCAAGTATTATGTACATGCTAAAGGCAAGGTCATTCTAAACATGCATTCACTGATAAATTAACAGCACGTAAAAAACGTGTTTGCCAGACGCTGGTAATTCTAACAGTATCATAAATAGATGTTCAAAAACCAACAGAACACTTTTTTTGTTTTGCAATGTGAGCCTAAGGCCAGTTCAGACCAATGAGCCACAATAAAATCAGGCTGGTATATCGCCGATATGCTGATGCAGTAGCAAAATACGGCGTCAAAATCTTCAATTTCCTAGCTTGCCATCTTTGCTTTTTTACTGTAAACAAATCCCAGTCATCCAATTCTTTGTCTTTTCTTCCCAAGTAAACACAAATTCAGCACATCCACATTGTATCAAAGCAGAAGCAACAAGGCGTGCTTCGTTGCTATGGTCAGCCGTGTTTGTGCGTGCTGATAAAATATGAACAGCCCAAGACTTTAATATTTTATCTCAGACATCAGGGAGTCTTTTGGAAGTGGAGAATCGTTGATCTGAACAGGGTTTAAAAAGTCATCGATATCTCTGTGGGTGTTTCAGCGTGAGCCCCACAAACGTTAAAATATCAGAAACGCCATGATAGGAACAGTAATGCTCTGGGTGGTTTTCTTTACATGGAAGCATACCTGGTTCACACAAGAGCTGAGGAGGTTTCGTGGCATTATTTTTATAGTGCGAGGAGCTCCGAGGAGGGCGGGCTTTACACGCAGCCAGCAGTCATACTCAATTACTAACTGAAGACTTTGCTGTGGCTGACAACTGTTGTACTGACCCAACCACCTGGTTCTCCTTAGCACTTGGAAACAAATGCAAATAAGTATATGTGCACCAGGTTTGCCCATAAGGACGTTAATAAAACAGGAATACAAAAGGTCCTATCAATGCAGTAGGATAATAAAGGAATCAGTGGGGCTTGAGAACAACAGTAGAACCATCAGTTTCTTCATTTGCCAGACTTCAAGCTGTCTTCACTTCTTCTTTTGGTCTGAAACAGAGACAGAGTTTAATCCACAAATATTCATCTTTTGGATTATCCAATAATGAATGTTCTTTTCTATTTAATCTAAATTACAAATCTACAATGGCAACCTTACCCTGATGTGTCCATCTTCTCTTCTTCCTTCTCTTCCTCTTTTACTTCTGGGAAGCAAATCAACAAGTGATTATTAAGCCTGTATTGCATAGTGTCGCCATATGGCAACAATTACTTTATCTTAATTTTTCTAAAACGTTATTATATAAAATCTATGTTTTTAACAGTTAGATGTGAAGGGGGCTTTTATTTTTAAAAGGACATACAATTTATTGTTTTTATTAAGTCACATGAACAGTCCCTTTTGCTCATGGACATTTGATATGTGAGCATCATTGTCTCAAAACCAGATATGTTTTAATGAAATGAAAAATTTAACTCACTATCTAGGATAGGTAAATTTTCTGTCTTTTTTTTTTTTAAATTTTGATTAAGTTTTTTTTCTAATACACAAAAATAAATTAGTCGTCATACGGCAACGATATGCAGATATTGAAATTGACTAGTGCAAAACCAATTGACTAGGCTATTTTAAGACACAAAAACATTCAAAACATTTTTATGCATTTCTAAGTAATATGCAATAGAGTTCTACACTACTAATTCATCCTAAGGTCTTACCTTTCTTTTCCTCTCCTTCCTTGTCTTCTTCCTTCTTCACCCTTTTCACCTTCTTGTGATTGGCTGCGTTCCTGCGGCCTCCTCCCTGCCCCTCTGCCTCGTCCTCAGAGTCAGAAAACTCCTCCTCGCAGGCTATCCTCTTGTCGTGGGCGCGGACTGAAACAACAAAATGCACCATCTTCATCATCATTCTTTCTATGCGAGACACAGACTTGTGTACAAATTTACAATAGCTATATTTACTAGAAACACGTTTGTCTGGGTCCTCCTCATCCTCGTCTCCGCTGTCTGGGTGGGGCGCGTCCTCTGGTATGGCCTGCATCTGGACGCCAGGGGCGTGAGGCAGCATACGCAGGTTTTCAAACAGACGCTGCTTGATCTTCTCCAGGTACTCATTGGTGTTCTGGTTGGTCATGTTGGACGGGCTAATGTGCAGCTTGAAGTCAGGCCCAAAATACTCAAAGTAATCGTTGTAAGGAAGCTCGTTGGGGATGGAGGAGTCCAAGGCGACCGCAGTTTCGTAAGTCCAGCAGCGGGCCACGTTACGGATGGTGTAGCCTCCGCCGCCCAGCATCAGTAGCGGAAGGTTGAAACTTTTGATGTACTCGACACACTTGGCGTGGCCTGGAAAGAGCAAGCACACATGTTACATTTCCTGAAAGCACCTTTTCAGCGTCTTCTTCAAAGTGTACGCTGTGTCTATACCTTTAATGGTCAGGTTGAAGCAGCCCAGCCTGTCTCCTGACAGGGAATCTGCCCCACACTGGAGCACCACAGCGCTTGGCTGGTACATCTCCATGACTTTAGCCATGATCTAACAGACACAGACCAACATTAGCACCCAGGTTCAGAGGGAAGGAATCTGATTATGGTGATTACATGGCATATATTAAGTACTTACAGGTTTGAAGATCGCTTCATAGGACTCATCATCAATGCCGTCTCTAAGCGGGTAGTTCACGGCATAGTACTTGCCCTTTCCAGCTCCAATGTCCTGTACACATTACAGATGTCATGAACATCATGCAAACGTGCACAAGATAAACATGATTTTCACAAGACAAGTGTACAACTAACCCTCAGGTCCCCTGTGCCAGGGAAGTACTCCCCATACTTATGGAAGGACACAGTCATGACCCTGTCTGTGGTGTAGAAAGCCTCCTCCACTCCATCACCATGGTGAATGTCAATGTCTATGTATAGTACTCGCTGGTGGTACCTGTACAGGACAGAATATTTCAGTAATGACACCTTAAGATAAAGGCAAGTACCATAAACATAAGGGACTTTAACAACTCTTTAGGAAATAAAGAAAAAGCCATATTATTACTATCTGTGTATTATTTAAATGATCATTACTGATTTTACTTAAACAATCCAAAAGCTCAGACCAAATTATTCTGGAAAGTGTGTGTGTGTGTGCTTATTATCTAATAGGGAATAAGCAAGACATTGCAATTATTGTCATTTTTAAAAAGGCGTAAATACTGTGTGATGGGAGTAGTCTGCTCTTCAGGAAATCAGACACTTTTCTTTATCAGACACAAATCTCCAAGGAAGGTTTAGATATAATCCGAATAAAATTCCTTTCAGGACGAAAAGAATAAAAACCTGACTGCCGGCTGCTTGGATAAATAGAAAAGCCGTTTGTGGTGCTCAGCTTACTTGAGCAGCTCGAGGATAGCGAGGACGATGTCGTTGACGTAGCAGAACCCGGAGGCCTCGGACTTCTTGGCATGATGGAGTCCGCCAGCCCAATTTATGGCAATGTCTGTCTGCTGCTTGTTCAGCTTTACCGCACCAGCTAGAGGACATGGTGAAAAATCGGCGTAAAAGACTTGTATGTTTCTGCAACTGGGATTACTTTCTTTTTTTTTTTAAACATTCATAAAGAAAATGTAGTGGAGATCATTTTAACCGAGCTTAGACCGAGTAGTAGTTGTAGTTTACCAGATTAAGGCTTGTACTCTGTCCATTAAACTGGCTATGTATGTACATAGATGTGTCACTGTGTGATGACAGTGCATCACAAGGATTATGGGAAATGCGGTTGTAAGAAACCTACCCACAGAGCCACCTGTTGAGAGCTGACAAAACTCAAACAGACCATCAAACACTGGACAGTCCTCTCCGACATTGACTGTGAGAAAAAGCAGAAGTCAAGGTTTGAATATTAAAGTAAGAATATCGAAGTGGTGTCTATTTGGGGGGGGGGGAAACACTGAAGCAGCACTCACATCTCTGCATCTGTTTGCTGTACTCAGACATGTTGTCTGGCCGAATGGACCTCAGGAACTTAATGTAGTCGTCACTGTGGTATTTTGTCATCTCTTCACCGCTGGCTTTGTGTGGTCTCTGGAGACAAAGAAAAAGATAATGGTGAGAGGAGAGGAAGGTAAGGCACTTCTCCATTTGTCAAACTTTGGATTAATGTCCTGCACATTTAAATATGTGGCCTTGAACTACACTTTAGATTAATTTGATGTAAATACAGCATTGTACAGCTCTCCACACCCTCTGTCGGTTCCTTTTGTCAATACCATGGCTTTTCTCTAAATTGCTATGTACACAGATTATGATTCACCTTTCTTAACTGATTATATCTTGAGGAAGCATAGTGACATGTCATGTTGGGAATTGTGTGTGGAGTGGCATAACTCACATAGATCTCCATTTTCCTGTACAGTCCATAGTTGAGAAGGAGGTTGTGTGTCATGCGAATCCTGTGAGGTTTCATAGGATGGCCCTGGCCATAATAGTAGTTTCCAACATCACCTATAACATCAAATTTATAAAATTATGCATAGCATCACAAAATGTGCAAGGAAACATGCTGTCCCAGTTCAGTTTGGATGTGATGTGTGATAATAAGCTAATGCTAATCCCCATGCAAAAATATACCCTCATTGTCATTATCTGATAATATACTTTTAACACATGGATTAAGGCTAAATAATTATTTGGTTTATACTTCGACCTGCATTTGAATCCACTAAACATTATATAGCAACTGTTTTACACTGTGGATGCGGATATGACCTGGTGCGAAAACAGATCAATACTGGGAGATAATCGGTTTGTCTGGACATTAGTGTTAATAAATGATACAAACACATGTGCTTTATTGCAGTGGTAATGTTGGTGATGATAAATCTGACATGCTGACATTTTATTCCATGAGGAAAATGTGTGTATTATTCCATAAAAAAATTACCAAAATAGGGCTAATTATATTGTTCATGTAAGCAAATACGATTAAAAAAAAACTTCTCAAAATTAACACTGAGGAATTATCACCACCTGCCAAACTTTAGGAAACATTACATTAACTAAACTATTCTATGTTACAGTAACACAATATCGACGTAGCTGAAACTGAAACTACGATAAAACATTGACTAAAATTTGACCGGAATAAGGGATCTGGTGAGTCAAAGAAAATAAGAGTAAAATGCGATTTTGATTAAATATTTTCATTTAAGCGACTACAAATGCAGCTAAAGAATTTTCATGACAGTGAGTTACGTATAACAGAAGAAACAAAGCAATAAACAACTCCTATTCAAGACATTTTTGTTCTAAAAGATCGAACTGCCAGCCGGTGCATCGGTAATGAGTTGTCAGAAGTTGTTAGCAAGTTAATGTGAACATGAATGTGAGCAAGGGTCGGTGTTTCGGTCTGAAGAGTGACCGTGTTAATTGGTGACATTCGACCGAATGGTCGCTCGTAGTGTCATTAGCTGTAGACAAACACGAACAAAAAAGTTATGAATGCTTCTTGTTGGGCGCGCAACATACGTACAGTAAGACAACAAGGGCCAGGCGAATGTATACGTACTGCAACAACCATTCAGATTCAAGACAATTTTAAATGTTTTATCGCTTATCAACAGCTGCCGTCACCACAACCATTGATGCGATGGACTGGAAGTCATCCGTCAACATGGGCACTCGTTAAACCGAAACACCGGGTTGATTACAAGCTGGCTAATAATGACACAATGATCCAATTACCCTACACTCACAGGCCAAAACCCGATAAACTGTAACGTTCAAGAGAAATTGGAAGAACCAGCCCGGTCATTTGTTAAGTTGCAACAGCGACGAATAAACAACGCCCGACCGCTGTTACCGCTACAGGCTAGCAGCTAGCTAAGCAAATCAATGGTGGATGCTAACGTTAGCTCGGCTAGCTTGCTGGCACAGCACACGTTTTAAAGGAAATACGTGCGACATTTTCACAGACATCTACGCGCCTTCACGGCCTCTTTAATCTGTCCACAAACTCATGTGTAGCGACGGGATATTTACCGTCATAGTAATAGCAAACTTTTTTCTTTGTTCCTTGAGACAGCGCCATTTTTTACACCAATTTCCCCTCAATTTCGTGCCCACCGGTTCTCTTCTTGCGCCGGACTCGCACTGAGCTGCGGTCGACCAATCACAGACGCTCCCCCGCCCGCCTGGGAGGCGCTCGTATACAAACCGAACATAACCGCGGCTGAATCCGCAACACTGCACAGTGAGTAAAACAGCTTTTATTATTCTTCATGTTCAGCTGCTGTTCATCTACAAATCAGGATACCTGAGCACCGTATGATTAATAATGACATAACATGGATATAAAGACAATGAATTAATTAAATGTTAATTTTTGTTCACAAATCATTATTTCAGGGGCGACACGGTGGTGCGGTGGGTAGCACTGTTGCCTCACAGCAAGAAGGTCGCAGGTTCAAGGCCCCGCCTTGGGCCTGGGTCTGGGGCCTTTCTGTGTGGAGTTTGCATGTTCTCCCCGTGTCTGCGTGGGTTTTCACCGGGTACTCCGGTTTCCTCCCACAATACAAAAAACATGCTCAGGTTAATTGGTAAACTCTAAATTGCCCATAGGTGTGAGTGTGAGAGTGAATGGTGTGTGAATGGTGTGTGTGCCCCACGATTGGCTGGCGACCATCTGGGGTGTATCCCCCTGCCTCTCGCCTTAACGCGCTGGGATAGGCTCCAGCAGACCCCTGCGACCCCGAAAGGGAATAAGCGGGATAGACAATGGATGGATGGATGGATCATTATTTCACAAAATGAAGAACACACATTTATATGACAAAGCAATTATCATAAGTGAATGAGGATAGTAGAATGTAATATATATATATATATATATATATATATTAGGGCGACACGGTGGTGCGGTGGGTAGCACTGTTGCCTCACAGCAAGAAGGTCGCAGGTTCAAGACCCGCCTTGGGCCTGGGTCTGGGGCCTTTCTGTGTGGAGTTTGCATGTTCTCCCCGTGTCTGCGTGGGTTTTCACCGGGTGAAAATTGCCCATAGGTGTGAGTGTGAGAGTGAATGGTGTGTGAATGGTGTGTGTGCCCCACGATTGGCTGGCGACCATCTGGGGTGTATCCCCCTGCCTCTCGCCCATAAAGTGCGCTGGGATAGGCTCCAGCAGACCCCTGCGACCCCGAAAGGGAATAAGCGGGATAGACAATGGATGGATGGATGGATATATATATTATTTTATTGTAGTTTTTTTAACAAAGCAAAACACTGGAACAAGTAATGAAACTATTGAAAGGATTGATCAGCTTTGTTGCATTTCACCAGGTGGCAGTCTAACCTCACTAGTGTTGGATTGTCATTTCCAAACCCCTGCAGATTGAATGAGATCTGCAGCAGCTATGAGGTGATCAGCGCCAGAATCTTGTGTGTAGTACACCATGCAGACAAAAAAATACTATTGATAACACAACCTCAAGGTTAACACATTTTGTTTTCTAGAGGACTCATAAATAATTTATAAAACACCTGCCAATATACGGCCGAAGGAGATGTGAAAGATTTTCACAATTTTGGCCTGAGTTGAGATGATTTTTCCTCTCAATTACATCTACAAAAACCTCTTGCCTGAGGTTTCGAAATGTATCTGTGTCAAAGGGCAAAGAGTTGTTAATTTGAAGGTGCAGCTTTTTTTTTTTAAATAATTTATAATTGTTTGAAGGCTGGGTCTAAATGTAGCTCAGATCTAAACTCATCATATCACCATGTGAACTAGGTCAGTTCACCTGGAGCAGGACTGCTGGGTTTAGTTGGGTGGGCTTTGCTTATCCCAAGGCCAGCAGATTAGGGGGTCATTGGGGTTAACATTGGAGTGCTGCCTCAATTATCTCCAAACCAATCAGTTTATACATTGTGGGAGTTCCATACTGAAAGGCAAATCACACAGTGACCCACATTTTATCTATATTAATCGAACATATTAACTCCAGGCCTATATGTGGCCGGGGATTGTTTTTATAGACAGGGATGCATCATCTTTGTTTTGATATTCATTTCAACTGAATTCTATTTAATGCTTCGGAGTGCATGTTTAGGTCAAGTTTGAAAAGGAATGCCTGTAGTAGTTTATCTTTTTACTTTAATCTGTTAATGTCATGGATTTAATGTTAAACTAGCCTTCATACGTTGTATCTTCAGCCATTAGATATAGACCTGGTGTTTACTTGTTGCCCTATTAAAGGTTCTGGCACTAAAGCTCAATAATGTCTACTGCATTGTATAACCAAGTGTAATGTACAACAGAAAAAAACGTAAAGACACATAAAGGGGCAGGTAACCAACATTTATTTACTGTTATCAACTTTACAATAAAACCAATAACATCTGTCAACATTAGCAAAATAAAGAACAGAAATCAGAAATCAATCCAATGTATTTACAGAGACAAAGCAGATTCAGGCTCACACACGACAGATAAACAACTCTGCTTCATATCAAACCGCAACAGTGAACATAGCAAGCTTAAGTGTTCTTTTTTTTTTCATAGTAAGGTAAAAATCAACGTTGTCTATTTTTTTTAACAAACAAGACATAGCTTCTCTGAATCTTTAAGATGGTTCTCTATAATACACCACAAAATACTTCAAATTTGGGTTAAAATATAGGAATGTAAAAAGTTGGCGAGTCTCTGTAATTGTCTGATTTCTTTTTTTCTTTCTTTTTCTAGTTAACAGTCATTTTCAAAGTGGTGGTAACATCCTAGTATCTTATCTAGCTTCATTCCTTCAGAAAGGAGGCATCTTGATCTGCAGATTTTAGGGAAAAGATGCTTCGACTCCATCCTTCTCCATCCATCCTTCACCTATACTTCATGGTGTCATTAGCTCGCGTTCTAGCCCATTAAAATCCACTTTTCCACTCAGCGACCAACCCACAGCCTAAAAACTCAGTCACGGTCCAGATGTTGAGCAGTAACCAGGGAAGTGATCTAGTGATTCTAGTCTGTCGTCTTGTTATCATGACGAAAAGTGGCACGTCGAAGGAGTCTCTCACATACATGTGTATATATTTACATATACATATATCCATATACATATGTATACATATACACATATATATATAAATATATATATATACTCTTAAATTTTCTCTCTCTCTCTTGAAAAACAGTTCACCCAGTTCATTGCGAGTTAAAGGTACAATCACTCTTTATTTTCAGAGGGAGCGGGGGTCGAGCTGCTCTCCTCTGTTGGTTTCGTGGCCTCAGGGACTGGAGCAGCTGCCTCCTTGGCCTCCTCCTTGGGGGCCTCCTCCTTAGCCGGCTCTTCCTCCGCCTTCGGGGTCTCGGTCGCAGGGGCGGCAGCAGCATCGGCGGCGGCCTCCTCCTTGACCTCCTCCTTCTTCTCCTCAGCGGGAGCGGCGGCACCGTTCTCCGCTGGCTTCTCCTCGCCGGCGGCCGCCGCCTCCTCCTTGACCGCCTCGCTCTTCTCACCCTTGTCCTTCTTGCCCTTCTTCAGCATCTTGAGGTTGAAGGACTTCTTCAGGGAGAACTTCTTCTTCTTCTTCTTGGGGGTCTCCTTCGTGGCACCCTCGCCCTCGGCCTTGACGGCCTCGCCGTCGGCGGCGGGCGCCGGCTCAATGGCGTCCCCCGCACCGGCCTCGGCCGAGCCGTTGGTGGCGGCGGCGTCCCCGTCGGCCTTTGTGGAGACATCTCCATTGGTCTTCACATGTCCATTCTCCTGAAGGGGGAAAGTTGGGGGTTGGGGAAGGTTGAAAAAAAAAAACACAAACGTCACAAAATGAATAAGCTGTTGCCACATATCAAAACCACATCCTGTTTTATGCACTATGCATGGCATGTGAGCAGGGATCACTCTAGACGTGTGCCTCTCGTCCCTTTTCGGGGCATCGTCGTGCTCATCAATTAACCACCGTGTCGCCGGCTCAGAGGCGACGCCTTGCAGGACGCTAATCAGCCGACAGGCGGCGGTGGCGCCTCACGCACCGAGCACGAACCAGACAGACGGCGGCTCAACAAAGACCAGACCCGGGCTCATTCATGAAGAAGGAATAAATAAAAAATATATATTATTGACGCCTTTGTTTATCATTTTTACGTTTTAGTATAACAGTGCTTACATTTTAAAATCCTCTATTAGTCAAATTAACGCATGAGTCCATTTGTGTCATTTGATGAGTGGGGATTACCCTAAAAAATCATCACGAAAAAATCGAATTTATGAGTAAACGAGACTCATCTTGCATATGATACCATGTAGAAAAGCTGGGTTTAGTAATAAATAAAGGTGGCCAGACACTACAGACGTTCTACAGGAGGGAGGGGGGCAGACTGCCTACGTGCGCCCCAGCTACCCCCCACACCCCCTTTAAGCCAGGATAAACCTCAGTCACAAAAGCATCACTCAACTTGAATGCAACTTATCATATAGCCGGATAAATACCGGCAACACGGCAGCAATTGGTTTTTTCGTTTTTTTTCCGGGGGGGGGGGGGGGGGGGGCGTGTGGCCGAGCGGCAGCAGCAGTAAAGGAGGAGGATGCTAAAAGCCCCACCTGACTTACCCGTACACATCCTCGCATCCGGAGCAATTCAACGCTTCGAACGCAACAAGCAAAAAAAAACATTTTTCGTGTGAGAAATTCAACTTTTTTCTTTTTACTTTCCAATATTAAATTCCTACGTCGTCTCCTCCGGTAACGGCGCCCCCCCCCGGTTCGACTCGACGGTTAATTAACGTTACCTGTCCGTTGGTTTTGACAGCCGCAGCATCGGCGGCGGCAGCCTCCGCGGCCACTTCTCCCTTGGATGCGTGGGATCCCATTGTGTTCGGCGAGTAGGTTCTTCTTGAGCAAAAATTGAAAAGAAAAAACTAAAAAAGGTTGTTGAAGTTAATCCAACCTCGGGGCGAGTTAAGTATCCAGTTGTAAAGTGTGTTGTTTTCTTTTTTTTTTTTTTCCTTCTCCAAATGGCAGCTACTCCCCTTCTTGCGGCTCCAGCGGTCGGACTTGTCACCCCGGCTGAGAGAGACCCTCTAAACTCATCACTGGTTGAACGCAACGCTTCAACATACACCAGGTTCGAGGCGCCGCCCCCGGGCGGGGCTTGCCGAGTTTCCACCAATCGGCGGCCCGTCTAGGGGAAAGTCTACCCACGTCTGCCCAATCGGCGGTCACTCCCGAAGATTCCCCCCTTCCCCGCCCCCTCCGAGGACCCCCCATCAATGAAATCAAGTCAGTCCTGCTGAATTCAGTGTTTTATGAGCATGAAAAACAACATTGACATGGCATTTATATAAAAGATGAACATTTTTTCACCATTAAATCCTTTTTCTCTATCTATAAATTCTTATGCGGACTGAGTGAGGACAAACATCTCGCTAGTGTTAAGGCTAGAACCTGGTCAATATGTATTTATTATATGTGTATAAAGTTAAGTAACAGCTCGAAATCAAACATTTACCTCAGGGGCTTTTTTACAGTCTGAACAGCCTGTGTGTGTCATGTGAGTGTATATACAAGTGCGAAGGCAATTGAGGACCTGGGTCACATTGTTGCCAGTTCGTGCAGTTCACTTGACAGTTTTATAAAACATGTAACTAGAATGAAAGAATGAGTCATAAAAGTAGGTCTGTAATAAAGACAATCCTTGCCACTGCTTGCCTCATGAAGGATAACACTTTGTGTTGCAGTTTCACATTTGAGCGTTGCCTAAGCAAGAAGGAATGTTTCTAAGTTTGTCTCGTTAAGTTTCATTTTCACTTAATATTGTCACAGATTCAGATACTGTTTATGAGAAAGTTTGAGCCAGCGTTTGTTAGACCTTCACTAAAATATGACAACCCATTTGACTGGAAGCATAATTCTGTCAGATATAGCATACATGGCATGATTCAGAGTCACAAAATGCTGACAGAACAGAAAAAAGGCTATCATTGTCTTGTTATGTCACAAGTGATAACCAACATTTTGACATTAAATATATATGTATTTGATAAAAGAGTTGTAGAAAAAATGCAAATGTAAATTTTTTATTTTAACCTGCTCTACACAAAACTCACCAGAAACGGAACACCATGCGACCAATTTTCATTGGCTCTAGCCAGTTAGCCCGGCAAGCATTCAATTATTCAATAAATTATTGCGGTCATGAGTTCATCGTTTCTCAGAAAGAAAAAAAATGTGCGACAGATGACATGACTTGGGATAAAATGTCCAGGTGAAAAGTTCAACGAGAAGAGAGTAGAAGAAAAGCTGAATTTTTAAGATTCGCCGTTACTTGTTTTCCGGCGACTCTTCCCGCTCTTGTCTTTCTGTTTGGCCCCACCGGTAGGAGCAGCTGAAAAGAAAAATGGACCAAGTTTGGTCACACAATGGTGAATGAGGGTTTAATCTATTGTTCAGTGTTGTGCTGTCATTGTGGGTATGAGGACACATTTTGGACTGGAGAACAGGATCAGCGATGGGGCTAACAGCATGTCATGCTGTCTCCTCATGGTTCCATGACTAGATTTGTTGTTCACTTCCGCCTGTCAACAACATACCAGGAGCAAAATATGTCAATGTGATGATCATGCACATTCCACCTGATCACTTTCTCCCACACACATTCCTCGCAACAGCTGTTAAAGCTACAAATCTCAGTTATGGGAGGAAAAGACTCTCAGTGTTCAATGTCACAAATTGATCTTTACTGCGACCAATCAGCCTAATTGATTTTGCGAGACTTGGGAACTCTGGAATGCGTGTCTGCAGCCCGTTTTTGACGCTTTCAAACTCTCATGTAAGTTCATGCACACGTTGGTGACGTATTTTGGTCATGTGCAACAGAACAAAGCTGACTATGCTGGGCCACATTATATAAGTGTGAAAAATGTGATTATAATGCAGTTACAGTAAGGCAGTTATAATAATATAATCATTTTAATTTGTACCACACTTTCTCATTCATAGTGAACAAGTGTTACATGAGTATTACACAGTTTACCTCTAATGTCTAATGTGATGACTACTATCATACAAACTTAAAAAATGTTAGTACATTGATAGAATTATGTTAGGAATAAAAGTATTTCACAGTAATATTCTCCCTGATTTTATTCACACCAATAGGCCAGTTAAAGTATGTGTATTCACCTCTATGTAGTGGTGGAAAGTATCTATGTACATGTTCTCAAGTACTGTATGAAAGTACACTTACATTAGTAAAGTACACTATAACTTTAATAACTTAGATAGATAGATAGATAGATAGGTAGATAGATAGATAGATAGATAAATGAGGAAAATAAAAAATAAGAGATGATGGGATAAACAAAATGTCTTTATTCCAAACAATTCATCTATTATTATGTTCTTAATTTTGGCTAACGTCAGCAGTCAAAGGAAATTCTAAGTGCTACTCATGTGTTTTTTGAAGTGTGTCCGTACTGAAAGTTGGTTCCCAAACATAATGATAAACAAGAAACTGAACTGAACTGAAAATCCCCACACCAATATAAAACCACATCTGCTACACATTTCATTCATGACAGCCTTTCAAAGAACAAAACTTTCTTATTCAAGCGTTTCAAAGAACCAAACTTCCCTTTTCATCAGTCAGATGGAATTTATGACTGCCATTGCAGAAAAACAATAACATAAAAAACATAAATATTAAACATAAACATGGTATGAAAATAACATAAAACACATATTTTATGATACGAAAAGTATTGTATTTAGTGATTTAAAACAAGATGTATAATTTGCTTTAATAAATTAAGATTTTGACATCTGACAATGCCAGAAGTATGTGGATGCTCCCATATTTTAATATTGGACTTATTTCAAAACTTCTACTTTTAACTCTACTGATTTTTTCCATCCACTTTCTGATATAAGAAATGATGGGAAAATCTGCTTTGTTTCATAAGTGAATATGAAATGTATGTGCAGTTAGGTTGTTTTTTTCACTGGTATTTAAAGCAAACACCACGATGATCAGAAGGTTTTACTAGATACATTATATTGCCAAAAATATTCACTCACCTGTCTTGACTTGCATATAAATTTAAGTGACATCCCCTTTCTAGTCTATGTGGTTCAATATGACGTATGTTTGCTGCAGCAATCACACTCCTTTCACTGGAGCTAAGGGGCCAAGCTCAGCTCATGAAAAACACCCCCACACCATAATCTTCTCTCTGCCAAACCTTACACTTGGAGGAGTCTAACAATTATCGTTCTCCTGGTAACCACCAACCCCAGATCTGTCCATTAGATCACCAGATGGAGAAAAGTCATTCATCAGTCCAGAGAACTCCAGCCTCCACTGCTCTAGAGTCCAGTGGTGGCATGCTTTACACTTCTGTATCCAGTGCTTTGCATTGCACTAGGTGATGTGTGGCTTGGATGCAGCTGCCTGGCCATGGAAACCTGCTCCATGAAGCTCTCTGAGCTATGTGCTTTAACTAATTTTAAGGCCACATGAGGTTCTGAGGTTTGTAATGATTGACTGCAGAATGTTGGTGACCTCTTCCCATTATGCGGCTCTGTATCCGCTGACCCCCCCCTTCATCGGTTTACGTGGTCTACCACTTCCTGTCATTCTCAAACACTTCCACATTCTTAAATGGTGTATGTGGAGTATTTTGGAAGGGGTGGAAACAACTGATTCTGATTGTTTGGGTGGGTAAGCGAATACTTTTGGCAATATAGTGTATATTTTATATTTTAAAGCGGTAATATATTCCTCATTTGGAAATAAGCCATGAAAGTGTCCAAGATGTCCACATACAATTGGCCATATATTAGCTTTGTTCAAATTTCTTGATTTGTGATTTGTTTATGCAAACTCATTTTGAGACTAAAGTGCTGTAGTTTGTAAAATGGCAGCAGAAATCCACAGACTTTGGAAAATGTGACTTGTTTTAGTGTTTTAGGCTTATCATTACTTGATATCATAGACAGCAACACCACTTGGATTAAAAAAAGCAATCCTCACAGCAAATAGCTCATTATGATATACAAGTTACCTTTTACCCACATAATGACTAATCTTATATCCATATGCTCTTTTCCAGCTAGGTAGATAGTATCCTGTTTGAATATACATCTTTAGCTTCTGAAAAAAATCAAAATCGCTTACTTTTAACAAGCAACGATGCTATTATACTTGTGTTTTTTTCAAAATGATTTGATCGGTTGCAAAACAGATTTGAGATGGCAGAAATGGCCAGACCTGACTCACATTGGGTAATGACAAGGTTGATTATATTGTAGGGCAGATATAATCACTCATACGTTTTATAGTGGGTGGAACAGTGGGTAGCCTCACAGAAAGAAGGTCACAGGGTATAGTCTTTGGGCTGGGACCTTTCTGTGTAGAGTTTGCATGTCCTCCTGTGTCTGTGTGGGCTCTCTGCAGGTTCCTCCCACCAACAAAAAACATACTGAGGTTAATTGGAGACTCTAAATTGCATGTAGATATGAGTGTGTGTGCCCCCACGATAGGCTCGTGACCTGTCTGGGGTGTATTCATCCCTCTCGCCAAAGTTCGCTAGGATTGGCTCCAGTAGACCCCCGTGACTGTGAATAAGCGGGTATAGGAAATGACTAGAGGGATGGACCTTTTATACTAGCAGGGCAGGATGACTAATATATTATTCACATACGTCTTCTATGAGGATTTAAGTAAGTAGTACTACAGCGGTATTATGAGGTTCTGTTGTGTTTGGAGGACTGGGTTTTCTATTAGACGCGATGAAACATCGACACATATGCATAAACCCCACTGTTTTGCCCCATAGATCAGAGGCTCTTTTGAGTTTCCTTCCCCCCATGTTACCCTGGTGGTTTGCCCTCACTGTGCTCGCTTCATAGCAGTCGCCCGGAGAGGACAACCTTTTCTCACACATGTATCACGCTGTATCTATCTAGCTGGCCTTGTAAATGTCATAATAATGTGTCCACTGTGTGCTGTGGAATGCCAGGCACGCAGGCCCTCACGTCTCCTCAAGCCATCTTCTCCTGTGAATGGGCTTCTTCAGCCATGGGGGGGGGGAGCAAGAGAGACGCCATCATGGTTAACTTTCGCAGATAGAACTACATCAAGTGCTCCTTTCTTCTTCTTCCACCCCACCCCGTCCATGTGTAATGGTAATGACGGCGGTGTTGAGGGCAGTGACGAGGCCTCCTCATCACCGCACTCGACACTTTGCTCTGTGCAATATGTGTTTGCACATGTGTGTCTGTGTTTTACGTGGATATAAGGGACGCATTGTCGTGGGACCAGTGAGCGTCAGGGGGTGAAAGGCACAGACAAGTAATCATGACACACACTCGCACACAGAATACACCCATGCACACACACGAAGCGAGGAAGGCATCGGCTGTGACAGAGTTCATATAGATGCACACAGGCTGGAATGCAGAGATGAGAAGAGGGGGGGGGGGGGCTTGGGGCTGTTCTGATCTGTGTGATAGAGCCCAGGCCAGAGGTAGAGGTATCTGTACTGCTCTTTTCAGATGGAAAGAAAGACGACAGCCAGTAGTAGAGGCATCATTGTTTGGATATGTCGTCCTGAAAGACGAGGAATGACGTGCTGATAGCTGACTGATAGCGTTGGGTGTGGCCGAGAGACGTGATAAGAGGTCGTCAATTTAAACCCCCCCACACCACACACATGCACACACACACACACACACACACTGGAAGACATTTAAGACAGAGTAGAGTTTGACTGGCATGGGATTTTAAAGGCCAATAATAATAACTTGTAAAAATAGCTTGCAATGCAAAATGTATATGTTTATGCCCCCCCACCCGAGAAAAAGAGCGAATACAACCAGGATTATTTTTGGCATGAAAAAACAACAACTTGATTGTAACCTTATCAAACTGTGTTCTGTTGTTGGTTCTACCTAGAAAAAATGACCTACCTAAATGTTTCTTGACATAAATATCCATCATATTAGAGTAGGATGGCATATGCAAGCAATCACCCGGGCAGTATCAGCAAGCAACATATCATTCCAACCCCGGAGGTTAATGGAAGAAGCGAAGAGCACATTAGGATGAGTAAAAGAAAGAATGAGGACTGAAGATGTGGTTGAAATTAAAAAACCTGAGCTGAGGAAGGATGGGATGAATAAAAACGTCTTTATATAAAATGTCGCTATTTATTTTGTGTTTTTATGAATACAAATGTTTCCGCATAACTCGCTGCTGCATTATACAATGGTGTGAAGGTAGGTTGAAAAAAAAGCAAAACAGCAGTCAAAGCGTGGGTGTTTTTATGAGGCGTGTCCATTTCTCAAAGGTGCTTTCCAATCAGGCAGTAATATAACAATAGACAATGAGGTGAAGAAGCTGAAAAGTCCACACTGACATGAAATGTCATCTTTTTCACGGTTCAGGTTTTGTATGTATTTCCAACTGAAGTGCAGTCATTAACTCCATTAAATCTTCAAAGGGGCAGAGGTCAGATTAGGTTTTCAACCACCAACCACCCTCAAACTGCTGGAGAATTGATACGAGGGACTTTGTTACCTCATTGGAAGTCTAATTGAGCCAATCATTCTCTTTAACTTTCTCCGCTGCCCGCTGTCACCTTGTCACACTGAGCCAAAGCGCCCAGCCTCGGGGTATACTGAGCTGTCCCCACCCTTTGAACCCGGCGTGCTACACCACTTTGATCACCGGCTGGAGGTCTTCGCCTGAGGCTCGTCGTATAACCGCCCTGACGGAGAATGTTTTCCCTTTCGCTGTCGGAATGCGGACTTCATCTCTGGGTGATTCTTACCTGCCCCGTGCCTTTCATCCCATGGCAGTAATTTATTTTCATGCCCAAGGCACAGCTATTTCTTTTAAGTAATGTATGATCCCAAGCCCCCGCCCACTCACTCTCGTTTTGTCTGGCTGCAGTCAATGAAGCTTTGTGTACGTATTCCTGGATGTCGGGCTTTCGCGCCGTGAGCGAGCCCCGTCTCCCAAAGGCCCCATTGTTTCCGCGCCTCGTCACCCTATGGATGAGCATCACAAGCCGGCTGGAGGGCCAGTGAAGAAGTAGCCCTGGGTGGCTAAAGACACTGACAAGAAGAGACAAGGGATTATGGGTATTAAATGAGCAGAAACTGAGCTGATCGTTAGAGAGTGTGCACACTTCACGAGCCATCCCCGTGCTATTTCCGGACATCGACAATCAAGGCGAGACAAGTTGAGTCAAAATTGTTTGAAAAGCATAATGTGCCTGTCCTCATTTATAATCAGACATTTTAATCAAAGCCGGCCAAGCTGTGGTCAATATCTGTTAAGTGCTCACTCAATCGTATAAGCACTGATTCCCAGAGCGCGTGGAGGGACAATAAATAGCATATGGCTTAGCGTTTGTGCTGACAGATGTCCACACTGGACGAATACAGAGCAGAACAAAATAATCATGACTTTAGCTTTGAGCTGCCTCAGCGGCCTGGGTCAAGGGGGTCAGAGTTGGGGGCAAACAACAATGGCGCAAGGAAATGGGGAGGAGCTGCTTAAATACCAGCTAAGTAGGTCACATTAACATCTTCTGTGTAGTGACAAAGCAGCAGTTTGACCTTACAGCGCAACATTTTAATTGTAAATCACGTGAATGAGTGAATTGATTCTGAAGTTTCAGCATTGGAAGAGGAGCGTTGGATGAGTCCAAACCGGTCGATGAACAGTTTCAAGCAGAACGTTTGGGACTTTCCATTTGCATCATAAACACACTGAATCATTGACACAAATTGAAATCATGCCAAGCATGATTGTGACATATTCATATTCACTTTCATTTTCACTTCTTCTTTCTTTATTACTAATCATTTAGAGAGGGGAAATCCCTGTTGGTTTCCCAGAGTAGGTGTTTTTGTGGTGTACACAGGACAATGCTGAAAGTGTCATGTGGTGCAACTCTAAAAACTTGGTACCAGATAGTTTCACTCTCTTAAATGTTTTTTTTATTAAAACACAAGGTATCAACTATTTTTATATTCTAGGTGGATTAAATATTTAAAATTTATCTTTTTCAGTTACACCATTTGACATTTTGTGTCAAAAAATGGGCTATACAAACTGTATTTTATAAAAGTTTTTGACTTTCTCATCTTGCCAAACATTATATGTCACTGACCCACATATCATTATGAAACTGAAAGCTTTGTGGTAAAGGGAAGAGGACTTTTTCAACATTCTAAGGTAGTTTTAAGCAACAGTGATCATTTCCTATTTCTACTCTGGGTCACTGTTAAAAGTCCTGCTTTTGAAATAAGCCTGGATTTATAGGAAATACAGCTGTTTTGTCAGAAATGTGGAATTTCTTGATTGTTGGTCATCACTAAATTACCAGACTCTGCTTCCTCAGTTCGTCTTTGTCTAACATACTGTATACACACACACACACACACACACACACACACTTGGCACATGCAAGCACTGGAAATTGTGTCAGCCCAGTATAAATCCCTTTTGACATACGAGCATGCCAGTGACCTTATTACCATGACAACAGTTTCTACAGTATAATAAATTCGTGGCAATGCTGACACAATATGACACAACAATGTATAGGCCTATTGCGAAAAAAGTGTTGCTGAGAGGTGAACCTTTTGGTTTTTATTTCCCACTTTCTATCATTTCTGTCTTTTCTCGCTTCTCGTGGTTCATATTGTTTCCTTTTTCCTTCGTGCGCCCTGATTTTTTTTCTGTGATTTTGGGTGTATGTGTGTGTGGGTGTGTTGGGTAATGCGTAACACATTTAGGAAGTTCAGGTATAGCGGGAGAGTCTCGGAGCAGAGCAGGAGAAGGGAAAGCATCCTTCCAGCAGCTTTCAAAACAAGATTGATGTAAAGGTAGGTCAGGCCTATCTCTGGGCTTGTGAGCGCTCACTTCCCCACAGTGTGTATGTGTGTGAGTGAGTGCGCGCACGTGTGTGTGTGTGTGTGTGTGTGCGTGTGTGTGTGTTTAAAATCTGTGTACACCCACGCTGGTCCTAAAATAAATGCTTCTTCTTTCATACATGTGAGCGCATTCAGCAGAACTGAACAACACATCCACCCCCCTCCCTCCCTTCCCTCTTCTGCCTCCTCCTCTCTCTCCTCCGCTTTCCTCCATCCATCCTGACAGAGAAAGAAAATGTCAGAGAAAACTAGGGAAATATGGGAAAAGCAGGAAAGAGGAAATGTGCGTGCTATTTCGACCAACAATATTAGGGTCTCTGGCTCCTCTTGTCTTTCTGTGTTTCGTCACAAGGCTATATCTCATGAATGCATGTAGGACCGGCAGCTTCGAGGAAAGAGGGAAATAAAATCGGAATAAAAAAAAAAGACACTGCACTTGTGGAATTCTTTCAGAGGCTGTAGCACGGGAGCCAGGAATTCAATATTGGGGCTCAGTATTTCATATTAACAGCCTCACCAGAGTTAATGCCTTCTGTAATCAAATTTTCTGGCTGAAATGACAACTGTTTCTAGCCTACATTATTGTTTGGCTTTGGAAGTAATGCCACATTAATGTTACTACAGTAGTTAGTTTGAGTTATTTACCGAGGCATGCTAACGCTTGCATAATACAAATGCGTGGCAAATAAAAGCGTTAGTTACAGTTGCTGAGCCATCATTGGATAAACGCGTTACACCATTATTATAAAATGTTGCACGTCGAAACAAGCGTAAATATTCTACTACTGATACTACTAGGCCTTCTTTCTGATTATAGGAGAAAAAGATTGAAGAAAAGTACAGTTTGCACATCTGCCAGAGGTTTATGCATCTATTCTCCAATCCCAACAAGACGTGAGTGAAAACTCTCCAGCAGGAATGGAAAAAAATCACAGAGGAAAACAAAGTTAGAAAATGAATAGCACGATAAGGGGATAAATATCATTGGTTAAAGCTGTTAAATGAAATCATATTACAGTACCAATTTCCAACAGAAATCAATGTCCCAGTTAGCTGCTTTAACCACTTTAACCACTGATTCAATGGGATCATGTAATATATTATCTTGTTAGGGTTGAAAAGAATAAACATTCAGATGGTACACTTACATTTTATGCTCATCTTTATTTTTTCCCGTGTGTATTGTTGTAATTACTATAACGACGTAAAAGTATTATTCAAACCAGTGAGATTATCCTGATCTTCATAGTTGATTCATTACCTTCACATGTGATAAACGTACATTCTTGGCTGTAGACAGGACACAAAAACAATAGGACAGTCAACCAACAGTAAAGTGCATAGAAGCAAATGAAACAGATACCAGACAGGGATATAAAAATGCTAAGGAGCTATAGATATATTTAAAAGCTAACACCTTCATTATTTAGTGATGGATGGAATAATATTTTTTATGGGATTGAGTATCCCCAGCCTCTCACTGGAAGGAATCACACACAAGTGGTGTGCATAACATAGAGGGGGGCCCTAATTGTTGAACAACGCAAGCTAAAGTGTCCTTTCGAGTGCCGAAATGCACTCTAAAGTGGCCTCATGAGTGACAAAATCGCTGTGTAAAGCACCCTCCAAGGTGGAAAAAACAGATTAAACTGCCCTCTTGAGTGACCCCCCCAGGGATTGATTTCCTCCTTACATCCACCTCTTTGTGGGTTCTTCACAGTCCAAAGGTTGAATCTACACAATTCTCAGTGAAGTCCTAACTACAAACTAATTTGAGTAGTTCAGTTAGGCTAAGTTAAGCCTATATGATGTATAATTTACTATATAAAATATACATATTAATAAGTGCCCTTAAAAAGGCACTAACCCAAAGTGGCCTCTTCAGTGGTCAAAACACATTATAGGTGCCCCTTTTTTTTTCTTTTTGCCCCTTCCCCCTCAAAGTCTGCACACATCTCTGGTGTAAAATTAGGCTGTGATGTGACTGAGAGTTACTGACATGTCGGTGCAAGGAGGCTGCCTGGATGTGGATGTGCTCTTTCAGGGTGGCTTGACGCTGTCCCTTTAATATCACCATTAGAGACCTTCCACAAAAAAAGAAAAAAAAAACACCAGAGGGATGTCGTCTCCTCTCCGAAAAAAAAAAAAGCCCAGACAGAATCCTCAGCACACTGTCTGGCCTATTTTTTTTTTTAGGTGGGGGAGTGCATGCAGGGTCTTTGTATCGGTAGTCGTGAGCACTGGAGAACATTTCATCACAATTTTGGTGTGAGAAAGGTTGTGTGCTGGCCATGTGGGGGTTTAGCTTACAGCACTGGCTGCAGAAGATAAAGCAGTCGGCTGGTGGGGACTGCTCATTGGTCCAAACCCCAATAGTTTAAATGATGTTCCACTGGACTGAAACCCTTTCAGTGCAACGACCCATTATCCCGAAAAAAAAAAAAAAAAACTCTATTGTTCTGGGTGGCATTAGTTGGTTTGGTTAGGTTTAGGAACAGAAACCACTTGTGTTAAAATGTTCACTTGAATTGTTGGGTGGAATGAAAGATGTTAATGGTAAAAAATCACTCTGGAGGTTGGAAAAAGGGTGTTTAGAGCAGTTGGCTTTTGTTTTTTGGTCCAATGGGAAATTTCATGGTTTTGGAATAATGGGACATCAGATCAATGGCATAGGGGGATAAAGGTGCAACATGTAAATCCAAGATATTTAAACCACTTCCATCGGCCACCTAACCCGGCCTGGGGCGGCACAGACCGGCGGACTGCAGGTCACATCTTTTCTAAAGAATGCGGAGAATCTGTTTCATACTCAGGATGAGGTGAATTTGTTTAGCATGTGGTCTGCATGACAGCGAGGTAATGAGGTCAAGTATGGGCGATTTGAGCGGCGTTGGAGTGAAAAACGTAGATCTGAAGGGAGAGGCGGCGCCACTGACACAATGGCGACCCAGCCTGCAAATCTACAGTAGCAAAGGCTGCCCTTGGCATCAACAGCAACAGCACACACACACACACACACACACACATTGGCTTTGCCCTCCCAGCACACCCTTTAGGCTGGCACATGGAGCGGTGGGGGGAGGGAGGCTGCATGCCCAAGGATGAGACTGAGACTAAAAAGCGCGAGCGAGTCCGGGGATGGCAAGATGGCTGCACGGCTCAGCCTGCCTCTCGCACTCCTGTTAAATTAAACACAGCGCATGAGCCAGACTATTAAACTAGACGCCTCACGTGGAAGAATTTGCTAGTAACTGCAGCTTCACCATCATTGCCATCATTGCTGTTATTTTGGAAATACCCATATCAAAGAATCACACATCATATATTGGGCAAATCCCAAAATGATTTCTCCTTTTCAAGTCTTAATGCAGATTTTACACCAGAGACATCTAGGAATGGATATTTTCTGCACATTAGTGGAGCATTTTTTTGGGGGGGGGCAGGGGTGTTGCACTACGGGCTGCTGATTATATGAATTACTGTAAAGAGAAGTGATAACCAAGATGCCAGACGAGGCAAATTACTTGGTAATCAGCAAAGACAGTGAAAGAGAGGAGGGGTGTTCTGTGGAGAAGTGTTGACCTAATTCTGTGCAAATGGCTGCTTGTGTGGTAGACAGAATTGTTGGTGCTATACTGTATATTGTCATGCAGGAGCCTGGGGTTATGCCAGGCACGTGTGTGTGTGTGTGTGTGTGTGTGTGTGTGTGTATATATATGTATAGGCTCTACACACATGTAATTTATGCATATGTTCAGTAATGGTATTTTTGTTGTCATACTGCTTAAAAATGTATGGATCTAGTTGATGGGGGGAGGGGACAGCGCTGCAGAAAGGAGAGAAATTGAAGAAAATGCATACATTTAGTTGAACAAATTGAGCATTTTAGGGTTTTAGGTTTTCTTGGGAAGTAGTTAGTAGTTTCTAGGGATGTAGGCCAAACGGCTGAGGACAGATATTTCATTCAATACCGTCAAGGGAACATTTGAGCCACTATAAGAACCCCCCTTTGAAATAAGTGGCTGTCTTCCCCCTTTTATGTCTGTCTTTCCTTCTCTCCACATTTATCTCTCTCTGTCTCTTGTTACCTGTCCTCCAAGTTGACAGAATCATATGTGGCACCAATTATCCTGGTCTCGGGAGGAGAGCAAAGAGCCAGTGGAAGTCAAAATGACAGCAGGGCGACACTTTACCCTCCACTATGGGGTTAGAGGTTCTCTTTCTTGCCAAAAGAGTATGTCAGAGCATGAATTATTTGCGTTGAAAGTTCTAATAATATAATAATATGACAATCCTTTAGATTTTAGTTATTTCTCTATTCATGGTTGGTATGTTGTATGCAGTAGTCTCTCATATATTTCCAATCTGTAATCACTTTTGTATGGCATTGTCTTTCGTTCGGGCCTGTCACGCATTAGGGATTCACAGGAAATGATGTGTTTATCTAATCCAGAGGAACTGTTTGTAATTTTATCTCATTCATCATTCATCAGACTCACTGTTTACCGTTCGCTCTCCTCACGCTGTATCAGAGCTGTATTAAGTTACCGCTAATGCCGACCGTACACTCGCCGCCGCTGCCTCCGCTCCACATCCAGCAACATTCAATCATCGGAACAGGGGCAGCTTTTATTTTGAAAACAACAACAAAAAACAGCATCGGGGGGCATTATCGTCGACCAAGATTTCAGCCGTCTGGCAGTCGATCGGCTTTAAATAAAATTGCAGGGAGTGAAGGGACGCGGGGTGACCGACACTGTGCCCTGTGTAGTGGAAAACTACTTGTCCTGACACGATGTGAAATCAGATCACGGTTGCTAGTGGCATGATAGAAAGCTGCCAGTTATGGGCCAAATGGTACTTTGACTGCTGTAAACATATACACCATTCAATAGTATTATACTGTGTTACATTCAAGTTGGAGGTGAGAACTCAGCTCCTCAACCTGCGTTTCAATTGGTGCAACCTGGGTCCTAATGAAGTTGCAGGGATATTGTTTTTTTTATATTTATTGTAGTACTTCCCAAAAGTAGTAGTAGTAGTTAACTGGTAGCATTTTCCAACAAAACCTCAGGGTTTGAGTGAGTGAGAGAGCAGCATTGGTAGAGTCAAGGTGGAGTGTAAATGAGGAGAGGGCTTGGCGGTAGAGAGAACAAAGCCGTAAATGAGAGAAATAAAACGCTGTTTCATGCAGTTACTATGTTCTGAAGCAGAAATAAATAACCATCAACCAGAGACAGACGCCCTGTGCAATTTCCCCCCTTTTCATTCATTCATTACAGTCCAATTCACGCGGCAGTAAACACAGAGAACAACAGGACAAGCAGTATGTGATGTTGTTTCCTCATGTGTGAATGCTGTGCATTCGCATACTTCTAAATAAGCATGACCCAGTATCCGGTTCCTCAGACGTGTTGGAAACAAGAGTGCACAACGGAGACCCCTAAAGCTCCACATTTATTTCCTGAGATTAGTTTTTCTGGGTCCAAAGTACTTGGAACTTCTGGGCTATAATCTGTCTTATTTTATTCACAATGTAGAAACCAGGAGAAATGAAGGCTTCCAGATGATTAGCCTCCTGAGCCAAGCATTCATCGCGCTGACCTCTACGTTCACGTCTGTGGATGTGGCTGAGTGAGATTTCCCTCAGCGGGGTGCACAAAATTGGCCCAGGTTTTCCAGTCGGTGCTCCAACTTCAAGAGCCGTTCCATCATTTATTCAAAGGAGGAGGTTGGAAATGTGCGGGTTCCCAGTTGCGAGCAACCATTAAACTCCACTCACCGTCGCCACAGTAACCACAGGTGTTGCTTAAACAAAACTGGCCTGAAATCTATAGGATTACAACTTTACATATCCGATGTCTGACGGAGTTTGATATAAAAACTATGCATATGTTTGACAAACACTAGTCATGTATAGAAAAGCCTTAACCTGAACTGATTATTGTGCAATACACAAGTATCATATAAACATGTTTTATTGTCACTGTTAAGCCGGACTGGTGAATGCTATTACCTAAATGCTACTGCAGAAGCCATCCCGTCTGCCAGGAGCACAACCTGATGAATAGTTCTTGTGCATTAAAACAGTCACATTTAATGATGCTGAATATCAGCGCAAAACATCTGCTATTGGCAGCTCTGATGCATCACCTTTGGCCATCATCAGCGTAACACTGTAATGCCTTTTCTCGGGTTTGTATTCGAAATGTGTGCCAAAGTGAAGCAAAGAAACGCTTTCCCTTTCCAAATGAAGTGTCTATTGCTGAAGTGCATCCACTAGAGGTGGAGGGACAGCCTTGATCTGCTGTCGACGATCAACAGATGGCTGATTAGCATTTCCAAATCTGTAGTCAAACTCTGGAATCATTGGAATTCAGCTAGAGACTTTATCTGCTCGCAGACACCATTGAACAGTCTCTTTTTCTCCCTCTCACCCCTTTCTACTTTTTTTTCTTCCTTTATTGGATGGCTATATAGTAGATAAACAGACAGAAAACAGGGAGGGGTATGATCTGTAACAAAGGTCCCTTGCCAGGATCGAATCCAGGGGTGTTTGCGGTTATTTGGCGTGTGCTTTAACCATTCAGCTACAAGGGCACTCCGCCTCCTCTCCTTTTGATTAGCAAGTAAAACATTATACGGATGGAATAGCTATCATTGATCGCCGGGGAGTTTTACACAGATAGACAGTATTTATGGCTATGGGCCTGTGGAAAAACACACACAAGCGCAATGCAATTTACTTCTCCTTTCACACTGCCACCTCCTCATCTAAAACACACACACACACACAAACACTCTTTCTCACTCGCTCCCCCTGCGCTGGCACTTTGCCCCCTCCCTCTCTTTCTCTTTCTCTTTCTATTTCTCTTTCTTTTTTCTTCCTGTCTCTCTATCACACTCGCCTTCTTTCATATCACTTTCCAATCAGCTAAATTCCCTTGGCACGGCTGAGCAACGTGTCATCATTCACCACAGCAAGCGCCTGTGCACACACAGAAACAAACACACACACACACACACCCACACACACACCGGTCCTGTCCTATAATGTCATTATGGCACCCACTGAGTCAAATTACACTGAATCAATAGGTCTTGTTTATCTGTTCGGGGGCCTCCCTGCTCTCAATTACAGCCCAGGGGAATGTCTCGGGCGTGCACGCGCGTGCGTGCGCGTGTGTGCGTGTACTACGGCGTGCATGTGTGTGTGTGTGAGGTCTCTTTTAAGATGGCTGGTTGTTATCAGCAGACCCGACGTGCTCCTGTGTGAGTTAATGTGGACAGTTTCAGTGCGTTTGCCAGCCCAGCACGGGGACAGCGGCAGCAGCAGCAACATCAAGGCAGATATTGCCAAAAGCCAGATAAGCTAATTGACTCCCTGACTGTCTCAATGAAAAGCCCATTGAGATGCAACCCGGCATCTGAGAAGCGGCACACAACAATGAGGAGAATGTTAATGACGTGCTTTTTTTTGACTGCAAGGTAAACAGCACGGGAGCCTGAATGCCTCTTAGCATTCACTCCATTATCACACCGCACACAATGCAGCTGTTTATGTTATTCAGTGACAAAGATTCTTGGAATCACAGGACTCTTCTTTTTTTTTTTTTTTTTCGCTGAACACAGTCAGTGCTGGGATGAGGCCCGTGGGAGGGGCGGGTCTAAATAAACAGTAAAACTTCACTCATAAATATCGACTTTGAGTGTTGTGTCGCTCATCTTTTTTTATCCTAACAGAGAAATCCGGATTCTCAAAAGCCAGAATCGGACTTCATCTGTCAGAGTGACTTAAAAAATCTGAAACAGAAGTGGGACAAAGACTGTCAGTGTGATAATTTATTAGGCACTAAGGCATAGGTACTATTTGCTTAGATGCATTATCTGTTGTATGTTCTGTTTATGGGTGGGAGATGTTGCAAAAAAAATGAATGAGAATTTTTTTTTTTTTTTTTTAAACTGTACCTAGGGATTTTGCACTATAATGTTATGTTAGCTAGAATACTATGATTTTATTATTTTGGGTGACCAGACATTGTCTTTTCCCGGACATTTACTACTACTACTTTTGCGACGTAAAAAAAATGTCTGGGGGGGATTTCCAAAATCGTCCGGGATTTCATGGGCCTGTCTCAAACATAATCTGCATTGCTAATAGAATTCCACTCCGTTCCGTTTTACTCCATTCCAGGTTTCTCTGTGTCGTTCTCAAACCAGTCACTTTGCTTTGTGTGTGAGTGGGTAGACTTGAATTGCGCGTGTTCAGTGTTCACAAGCGAAAAGCACATGTGCGTCCGCTGCAACAATGCCTAAACGCAAGTGCTCCTTCACTTCTTCAGGAGTTAAAGAAAAAATTTTGAGAAAAAGAAGAAATTAAAGACATGTGTACTTGAATACGTTTTATGCTACTTGATCTATCTACTCCACTACATTTTAGCTTTAGTGACTATTTTTCAGGTAAAAATTATATATTTAATAACATAATGATGAGTTTACTACAAAAATAAAGAGAAGGTTAGTTTACAAACTTTGTTGCCTACATAAAATGGATATCTCCTCTTGTCTTTTATTAGATGTCAGTGTCATGAAAAAAAAAAAAAAAGTTTCCTCGCTGGAATAAACTGTTCTCTCACAAATAAACTGTTCGAGGCCAAAGGAGGTCAATTTCTCTAATATTTCTCAAAAAGCAGAAAGATTAAAGAATCGTTTTTTAAGAAAAAATTGTCAAAATTTATGCAGCAGAACTGCTCTCTCTCCTTATTTCCTTCTGGGGTTTCACTCTGAACTCATCCTCAAAAAACTTCACAGTGCTCCTTTAGATTCTCTGTGTGGACAGTGTGTAATAGATTGTGAAAATGAGTTGCTCATTGTCAATATCTAGTGTGTCTGCACCATAATGAACACAATTGTTCAGAATATGCGCTGGACAGCCAACACCAATAAGATCTGTGTTCTGCAGGGACTTCTTTAAATGTGCAAAAACATTGTTTCCCTCCTCATCATTTTATTGCAGTTATCAGTAAATGCAATGCATTTGGAAAAGAATCCCTTCTTCTGCATTGTGTCTTTAACAGAGCGATGGTACAAAAAAAGGTGTCCTCTTTTTCAACTACCCAAATCTAGTCACCCTATATTAATGATTAAACTCACTGTAATGTTACTGGTGAGTGGGTGTTTCTCTGAGTCTTGCAGCGCGTTCTCAGGGATGAGTCTAATTGCTGGTGGGAGGTTGCAGAGATTGCATTCTGTCCTCGTTATCAACTGGTTATTAGCCTTGCCTGGTTCTGGGATAGGCTAACGCTACTTTGTTTTTCGTGTTACGATAAGATTCAATTAGGTGCACTTCTTATTTTTTCGAATTGACAATCATACTTGCTTGAGTGCAATGTCAACAGGCCATGTTAAACCATCTCAATTATTTGGATTTTATTTTGTTACAAAAGGTATTGAAATTCTGCAGAGGCATTTTTTGGGTGGGCTGCATTAACTGACGGCCAAGGCAACAATGCCATGGGTAGATAGGAGGGGGGGTGTTATGGTCAATCCTTGAATGGACACCTTCACAGACAAGCAATTAGCATGATGAATACAGACCAGACAGCCAATTAGAGTGTTACTGTTAAGCCACCCCCAGTATTTAAATCAGGTGGAGGAGAATTTGCAGAAATGCACCAAAGTGCTGCCGGAGACGATGAAAGTGGAGTAGAAAAATGAATGCAGGTGTAATTAAAGGAGCTGCAGAGAGCTGAGCAAGACAGGGAGTCTTCAGCATTTGCGTGTCTCAAAGAGAGGAATCTGAACGATGAGAGCAGGACGGGAGCAGAACGATAAAAGGTGGGGCGGGAGGCGAGGAAAGGCGAAGAGGGTGAGGGGGTGGAAACAGAGTAGGAGAAGAAGAAGAATAATAAGGAAGAAAAAAAAAGGATAGAGAGCGACTGGGATGAGACCAAATGCAGGCCCGCATGAATGTTTCAGAAACGTAGTGGAACAGGCTTCCAGTCAGCTCGCACACTAACACAGGGCTGGCTGTGTATTTATAGGGCAGGCGGGGTGTGGAACTGTATGCAGGTGCAGATTCTAGGCATTCCTTTTGATCATATAGACCACAGCCACCAAGTGTGTGTGTGTGTGTGTGTGTGTGTGTGTGCATGCACATTGCAGAAACTGGAATCTTATCACGTGAAAATATCTTGCATTTGGTACAATTAGTCGTTATTGGCTAGGATTATCATTCCACTGTCTTATTTCATCTTTTTTTTTTTTTAATTTTAGTCAATTTAATCATTTTTTTTCCAGAAAATGTCTTGTTTTCTTAGAAGAAAACCAAATTAACCCAAATCTGGAGAAAAAAAACAAACTTGAAATAAAATGAATAGTATGTCAGTGGTATATGATAAGTGTAAGACCCAAAACTAAAAAAAAAATACCTTAAGAATTCAGTTTTTTCTATTTGTATGGAAGCTATGTGTAACAGCAATTGACACCCTGAGCAACTTTGTAATGCACACATGCAAACACACACACACCAACACACCCACACACGAAACACAGCATCTATCTGTCTTCCCTCCTTCCCCCCGGGGGTTCAGCACGCTTCACTTATCGAAATTCACTAGCACAAACAAAGCCCGTATTAGATTTTTTTTTTTCAAACAAGCCTCCTGGTTCTGCAAAGGTTGTCCTCTGGTTTGCGGCGGGCCCCTTCGGTATCTGCCACGTCATTAACTCACGCTTTTTCGCCGCTCGCCGCATCTACTCATGTCCTGGTAATCTCAGCATGTCACAGCCAGCTGCTTGACTGGAGCCGCGGCTTAGCCGAGACTGAGTAGATGTGTGTGGTAATGGGATTGAGCTCATGATGGTAAATCCAGTCACGTCAATGGCATTTCCCGGTATTTTCAATCAATACGACCTTCTCTGTTTGATGATATTGTCATTAAAAAAAAAAAAAAAAGATAAATCACCATTGGAAGCTGTGATACCAATATTCAATATTCTATATATTACATTAGAATGTGTTAGTTTGCATTCCCTCAATTCAGATTCCTTTAAAAGTTTTGAGACTCCCAAAAACCCAGGTTGAGGATTCCCTTCATCTGTCTTATCTTCTGTTTACATCTGCTCTGCTTCGCTCTCCCCTGCCTCATATCTCCCTCTTCATCCCTCTTCTGACCGCGTATTGACTCTCTGTATAGTCTGTCTGTTTACTGAGAGGGTAAACAGTAGAATGAATGTTCGGGTCACTGTCAGGGTCACTTTCTCTTGCATCCTTTCCGATCCTCCCATCATCCATCCTCCACTCTGGCCCCACCGCCCGGGCCCTCCCCTGCACCCTGATTATGTACTGGTAATGAGAGGTCTAGACATGTTGATCAGGATTAAGGCCCCGGGAAGGCGGGCAGAGCGGGGTCAAACGGGGAGAGGCGGTTTCACCATGGACACACACACCCCACGCGGGCCAGGGATGGGGGCCAAAAGTAACAGCCAGAGGTTTTAAAGGAACGTTTAAGGGTCATAGAGAAGAAGAGGAATTTGGAGATGGGGTGGGAGGGGGGGGGGGGGGGGTCACCAAACGTAGCCTGCAGAAGTCCTGCTTTCTGTAGGCTCGGCTCGGCACTGACGCTTCAGGGAAGCTCAGAATTCTGAAAAAAAAAACTGCCTAGATGCCCTGCGCTGTAGTTCCCAACTGGGGGGGCCGCCCTGCCCTTTGAAGGTCCCTCGACAAATCTGAGAGGATCACAAGTTGACCGTATAAGAGGAGAAACCAACATTTCTGTTACACAAAATTGGATTTATTTTTGTGTAACATAGTGGAACATTTGACCTCTTTAGACCTCTAAAAGTCCTTCCAAAAAAAAAAAGATCTGAGCGGAAAAAATCCATTTTTTCTCATCCTCTTCACAACACATAGTAAGTCTTAACTCATGATGAGTTGCCCCAAGTAGATATTGATTTATTTTGACTACTGCTGTGGCAGATTATCTTTAGAAGGTGAAATCACTTGAATTATTTGATGTATTCTGCATGTACTATCTGACTTGTCTAATAGTAAGCAATTGAATAATTGATTTTCTATTCGAATGTTATGCAACTATATTTATACAAATATATTCAAGAGAATATCACAAGATTATGCAACTAATCAAGCCCTAGTACTCTTAATACAATTTTTTTTCCTAATGAATGAGTCTTTCAGGACCCTCCATGTGTTGTCTTTGGTGTCTGTCGCTATGGTGAGAAAGTTGACATACAACAAGGGCTTCCATCTGGAACCAATAAAATATATCTCAGAATCACAATCGTGCAGCAACAAATCCAGATTTAACTTCCTTCCACTGGATTTTAAAGTTATGTACACTCACATTATCTGGTGGCCTATCTGGTGGAGCAGAATCATCAACAATATACCTTTAATGTACCATTTATAACCAGTATATTAACAATGCTTATGTATATATATATATATCCATCCATCCATCCATTGTCTATCCCGCTTATTCCCTTTCGGGGTCGCAGGGGTCTGCTGGAGCCTATCCCAGCGCGTTAAGGCGAGAGGCAGGGATACACCCCAGATGGTCGCCAGCCAATCGTGGGGCACACACACCATTCACACACCATTCACTCTCACACTCACACCTATGGGCAATTTAGAGTTTACCAATTAACCTGAGCATGTTTTTTGTATTGTGGGAGGAAACCGGAGTACCCGGTGAAAACCCACGCAGACACGGGGAGAACATGCAAACTCCACACAGAAAGGCCCCAGACCCAGGCCCAAGGCGGTCTTGAACCTGCGACCTTCTTGCTGTGAGGCAACAGTGCTACCCACCGCACCACCGTGTCGCCCATATATATATATATATATATATATTTGTGAATGACTCATGAATGATAAATGATGGAACTTTAAGTAACTAACTGATTGGAAAAATAACTTGAAGAACCAGAAGCAGGAATATTTCTCTATCAGCTTTTGTAACATTTGATCTTTTTTTATGGCCTGATTGGATATGTCGTGGATGACACACCTGACACCTGACATTACGTGGATATCACCCGGGGGAGTTGTACGCGGGAACACAAATCAGCCGGCTCGGGTTCAGACAGACATTAAACAGCCGCTTAGTACAAAGTCTGCGTTATTTCAGACGTTACCACACATGTTGCTCTACCACTCACTCCCAACCCATTCAAGCTTCTCCTAAAGGAAACGTGACACTTCTAGGGTTTGTGCCAGAGACAGACAATGTCCTGTGGTGTGCTACATGTATGAAAGGGCAACTGTCTGAGCCTGATTCTCCGGACATTGTCTCGGGCGCCTATGTGAAAGACGTTATAGTCTGAAAACATCATCCGCGTTGGGTTAGCTGGCAAATCTAAATCACACCTAGGTGTGAGTTGTTGTCTGTCTGGGGTGTTAAGGGTGGGCCTATATCTCATGTCCGTGGCTCCATCCCTCCCCTACATAGGATAAGTGAAAATAATGTACGGATGGATAAAAAGGCAAGCAAGTGTGATCTGATATTTATATAGATATATTAATCCTAGATCTAAGATGAGTAAATGCAAGGACAGCATCATCTGCTTTTCATTTCTAAACTATTTGAAGCACAACCATGACATTTGAACTCTTCCATCTTAGTATTTATTGACACTTCTCCTTTCAGGTGCACACATACATGTGAGTGTGTTTGAGGTACAAGACACCAGCTGTTGACATAGGTGTCCTCAGTCCAGTGGGAACCCTACAGGAGAGAAAGCATCCAGCTCCCATCGTCAGAACCCCCAGATGGATCTGATTTATGGTCCTTCCTAAACACCCTGAGGAGGACGGGGATCCTGAGACAGGGGATGTATAGGCCATGGCAGGATCTCTGCATACAAACAAGTTGGACTGACAGACAAAATAGCTTCCAGCGAGAGGATAATTCTGAATTAACCCCCATCACCTTGGTTTTGGCACCAGGACGGTCCGCTGCCCTTTTACAGGATGACAGGGTGGACAGTGGCGTCCTTGGGCAAAAACACTGGGGATTCAACCATTTTTGGAAACGTTAACACAGGTACACTACAAATAAAAGTCATGATTTGCTCGTTCTTTTTTATATCCTCTCTGATACGAAGTAACACACAAAACCACACTTATGCCACATTCATTTAAATAACAAATCCAGTTTAATTATACTGAGTTTGAGCTATGAATAATCCTTCTTCCATTCTCCCAACAAATGCAGATTTTGAGGGACATTTTTTCTACAAATAAATGGTCCTGTATCGTGTGTCCCTAACGTGTTACATTTAATGCAGTGTTTATACATTTTTGGCACTGGCTTAACTAAAATGGGTATCAGTTAAAGCACTGATATCCATTTTAGAACAATGCAGATGTAATGGTGGTTCAGATTCAGTGCCTAATTTATTTTTAATGTTTTCTGGACTATAAGAAGGAACCACATACGTTAGGCTATGGGTAGAATTATTGCTAGTAACCTAAACCAAAATGACCAAACAGACCATTGGCTGGGTAGGGCTTCACCAAATGCCTCTTTCTGGGCTTTGTGGCTTCAATTGGTGTTGTTTAATCTTATTTGATGCTGCGCTAAAAGAAGCAGGTAGAGCAGCAGAGATGGGCAGTTGTCCAATGCAGTTGATGACAATATGGCAGAGTTACAGCGTGAAATTTGATTTTATGAAACAACAAGGCACTGAGTACTGAGAGAGCGGCTGTATTATTCTATTAGATGGAACTAACTAAGTAAATTAACACGAGGTCCATGTGTTGGTTAGAAACTCTATACTACCTTTAAATATGATGCCTGCAAACATGGCATCATGGTGAAAGACAAAGGCTAAAGCATCCTAGACCAAAAAAACATCCTTAAGATGTTCCATGCAGAAGACCAAACAGCATTTTTCTTTTATTGCAGACTAGACCTTGTTAGTCATCATGTTGTAAGCAGTATTCGGAACATTACTTTGAAAAGTAATTAGTTGTAGTTACTAGTAGTTACTAGTAGTTACTATTTATTTTGATTTCATTACCTTTTCAACTTAAAAAATGTACTGGGATTTTCTTAACGCGAGTAAGCGAGTGAAAAAAGGAAAGATGCAGCACTTGCCACACTGCAAGGAATCCAGGGTTGTGCCAACTTGCTGAGCCACAAATGGACAAAGAATGACACACACATAACCATAACAGAAAAAAAATATCCTTTCATTATAGTTAAGCTCAAAAGAAAAATGTAGATGTGATCTCTCCTGGCTTTATACATTTGCATACATGGGGCATTAATGCAACTCTGTTGTTGCCACACAACAACAAGCAGCTTGCGTCAAACATCCGGATAATGAGAGTAATTAAAAAGTACTTTTTGCTATAGGAATATATCCGCTGATGTGTAAATGGATGTGTTGGCTCGGCTACACACACGCGTACCCCTGCGACAGGGGGAAACTGTTGAAAAAGCCATATTCATGCCTCAAACCCATTCACGGCTCCTCTCCTCTGCACAAATACACGTATAGCTGGCGCATGCACATGGGACACTGAGGGAATGATAACAGAGACATGTTAATGTGTGCTAATGATGTCGTTATCTCCTGACGAGTGCAAATGGAGCGAGAGATTAACACTGACGCAACGGGGAATGAGGTGTGGGTTCACCGCATGTGTGAGACCCGAGTGTGTGTTGGTGAGATGTATTTAGGAGGTCGCTACGACGACGACGGTATGGAAGACTGGGGCTGGTGGAGAGATGAGCTGAAGTTGTGTAATCGTGTCGCTCCTCTCTGAGCAGCGCCGCTTCCCCTCGAACTTTGACCCCCTTCTCCCACATCCCACAGGAAGACACTCTGACCCTGAGAGCGGACAAATGTGTGTGTCCTGTTTCCCAAAAATGAGCTGAACAACATTTTTGTTCTGGTCTGACGAACTGCGGGGGAACATCTGAATTTCAGTAAAAAAAAAAACGTGTGCAGTGAGCGGATCACAAGTTTGTCCCGATAGTGTCACAAGCTCAACTACGTCTCTTTGAGTCAATGGCACGTCCCTTGATTGCAACCACAGCTGTTATGTGCTCAAGAGCCCGCCCGCTTTTATCATTTATCACATACAGCCACACATTTCACAAGCTTGCATCATAAACACCCGTAGGTAAAGGCCAGTACGATCATTCCTCTTCGAGGAAAATGTCTTTCTCACCATTCTCAGGTATGTTAGAGGAAACCAATACTATTCTTACCTGTGTAGACTACACATGGTGTAAAATTCACTTATTAAAACATCATTTCTGTTAGTTCAATCTGTACAAAACCTATGTGTAAAAACAACAAACTAGGATTTTACAGGTCGGAGTCAGCGTGCGAATCCATTTTTTGGTTCAGAGCAGTGATTTAAACTACTAATTCAACTACTGGAGCTTTGAGGAAACTGTCCAGAAACCTCTCATCATTATATTTCTTGTTAGGTGGATGAAACTAACATGTAAATCTAGACCAGACCACAGTATTTAGAAAACAAATTATAACAGTTTTTTAAAACCTAGATATCCAGATGTCTTATAACCTACAACTAACTAAATCAGTGCTCATTCATTATGAATACAGCAACCACACACACTAACTGGCAGCTTTTATCCAGAAAGTTTACTGTAATTATTTTATGACTGTACGAGTACTGTACTTTGTTTACAGTATTGTGTCTTTACTGGAAAATAAAAGACAAAACAACTAAATTGTGTGATTTCAATTTTTTACCCAGTATTAGGTGATTAATTGTACAATAAAAATCAACTAAACACAGTTATTTCTCTTGTTTTAAAAGTATATTAAAGTATAGTAAGTAGTAAGTATAGTATAGTATAGTAAAGGTGATCAACTGTATTATAATACAGTAACGCTGACTACTGTGATTTACTACAGTATTTCTTCACTACTGTGATTTATTGAAAAATATACAGCAATCTACAGTAACATTACTGCAGATTTCACAGCAAACATCTTCAGGTCAGGTTTGGGGGCCAAATTCAAACCACTATTAGATCAGGCCACCTTGGGTACTTGGGTTAAACCTACAAAAAGTGTTTTGTACCGTGAGACTTAGAACAGGTCGAGTGCCAATCTGGAGTGAAGGGCTATTGAACCTAGTAGAGGTGTTCCATTTCCATATTCATCCATTTCCCTTAGAACTCCAGTTAAATACTATTTGGATCGTATTTCATAGGCTTGGATCTATCTTTTTTGCACTCTTCATCAGAAATAAAAGCTT
This sequence comes from Eupleurogrammus muticus, assembly GCA_036785175.1. Classification (NCBI taxonomy): domain Eukaryota; kingdom Metazoa; phylum Chordata; class Actinopteri; order Scombriformes; family Trichiuridae; genus Eupleurogrammus; species Eupleurogrammus muticus. Next base: position 6,003,807 of record JAYKQN010000020.1, on the reverse strand, counting down.
GCCAGGCAGCTGCTGAGCTTCAAGTTATCAGCTCCTGCTCAACAGTGGTTTAGCATCAGCATCATGCACAATGTCGTGATCATAAGGTGATATATCGGCTAGCCTGTGATAGATGGGCATAGACAGATGGTTCATCAAACCATGTGCCAAGTATCTTTTGAAAGTGCCTGCCCTTTTCCAAAAAAGTTTTGTAAGGACAACTTCCCAGACGAACCATATTACCAACTCACTAAATGAACTGCTGAGATCTTGGATCTCTGTGACTTAAAAGAAGCTTGACATGGCAGGAAAAAAAAGGATAACCAAAACAGATTAACATTTATTTTCACAGGGGTAGGGTTGGAACTGCTGTTTTCATCAATTTCTAGAAGACCTAAGTCATGTGAATGCCACTGCTGACAGGGAAATAAAATAATTAAAACAATGAGATCTAGTTTGCTCCCGTTTCCGTAGGAGGTGAATGTTGTTGCTGCTGGTTCATATGGGAACAGCTGAATCACGGTACAATGGATGAACACATGGTCGCTCACCTGAAACTGTTCCAAAAATAAACCCTCGGTGCATCAGCTGTTTTCACTTGTTAGCGTTTAACAGCTCGGTTGACCAACAAAACTATCAGCCACCCCCCCCCCCTCCCCCATCACCCTAAAATGGTTACAGGCTATTTCTTTACTATGGAGGCAGCAGACTGTAAATCAGGGTCTGTCATTTTTTGCTCCCGCTACTCTCACACAGCTGTCAGGGCTGTCACTCCGCCCTGATGACTCTATCTTCCACCCCATCCCTTCATCCTGCCTGATGAATTTCCCGTCTGTCAGACACTCCATCTCCTCTCTTTTTCTTGTTTTTTTTCTTTTTTCCTCCTCCCTTGTTCATACTCTTTCCTCCACCTTCCCGCGCCGCTGTACCCGGGCTCAGGCTGAGGGTTGGTCGGGGGGTGGGGGGATGGGCAACGGTTGGTATGCATGTTTTGTCAAGCAAACTGAAATATTCATGTATGTGCGCCTGGGTTCTCTGTGTGAGAGCGACTTCACGTGTACCCTCCCTCGTCTCTTGGTGCATGTGCCTATTCATGTCCGTCGTATGAAGTGGAGCCTCGAGTAAAAGAGGGCTGCATGTTGATATGAGTACTTTTTGTTCACGAGTGTGCTCGCGCTGTGTTCTTTTGCCAGGTGATGCATGAAGCCCCGTCGCCTGATTCGGCTCCCAAAATAAGACTCGGCACATCAATTACCCATGAACTGCTCTGCACGCGCTCACACAACCCACCGAGGAGGAATTAGCAGAACATGCCGCTCTCATTCTCCATAATGATATGCGGCGCACTCAGCTTAAATGTATCCACCTTTTTCATAGCCTGATATTAAGACCTAAAACCTCTGTCAGATCCAATCTTTCCTGCCAACCTTTCCTTCAAAAAGACAAAAAAAAATGCAGTTCCAAGGGTCAATACTGGATTAGAATTCTTGTAAGATGATTATTTTTTTTGCAAAAAGAATAATGTACAATGCATTCAATCAGTGTTTTTTTTTTCTATCTGAACACAATCCCATTTATTCATTGAGTCAGACGCTGTTGTGAACACAGACACCATGTGTAAAGTGCTTTTCTTTTTATTGCCTCTTGCCCTCTCTTGTCTCTCTGAACCCACATGGCTTTCCGAATGGAGCTGTCAACCGTGAGTTGCCTCTCTCCCTCATTCCTCGTCTTTCCCTCATTTCTCCGTCCTCCTAAGGTTAGACCAGCTGATCCCCTTTTCTTCATCTGTGTCCCTCTTTTTTTCTCTCCTTCATCCCATCCCATTTAGATTTCTCTTCCCTCCAACTAACACGAAGATGCACACACTTACACACACACACACAAAAACACAACACAAATTGACATGCACGCCCCCCCCCCACACACACACCATGATTTTCCAGCCCTCTCTTCTGTCTGTTTCCCTCGACCTGCCCACCCCTCTCCTGCCCTTCAGCCTCCTTCTTATCCCTTCCCCTGCTCTCTCTGCCCCCCCTCCCCCCGCACCCATCATCGAGTCGACCGGAGGCAGCAGCCGGTACATGTATAGCCGGTTGCTATGTGGGCACCATGACAACCGTCATGAATTCGACATGGTGCTCACGTATTCAGGCGGATGTGAGCCTGTGTGGATGTAGCGCTTCAAATGGCGCTCACGTATCTGGGGGATGAAACTCTCTGGGGGTTTCGTTATAGATTTAGACTTCCTCTTTTTTTATTCGCTGTGCATGTCTGTGCATTCATGTACATAAGATCAGAGGGTTGATGTCTATTGTTTTTCAGTCTGTCATAATCCCACATACAGAACAAACCCCCATTCTCATACATGGGTCTGAAAGATGAAGGCCAGTATACATAGATTTTTTTTTATTCTTCATTAGAAAATTCTGTGTTAACGCCCCACAATATTAAACATTACTGTGTAGTCTGTAGAATGAAGACAGGTTGCAGCTACATTAAATTAAATTTTAAAAGGATGCTAATTTATAATCTCCAGAAGATTATTTTATGCTTCAGATAAAGTGCTGTTTGCAACATCCAGTAGTGGCTTCCTGATATTTTGATCAGGGAGAAACATGTCCTGAAACCTGAAATTTCACTTTCTTTCTTCAAAAATTTGCGAATGCACAGTATATGTGAATAGTCATATTATATGTGTGTTTCCAGGGTTTTTAACATGGACAGAGGTTAATCCTGAAAACTCTTGAGAATGGAATCGAGATTATATCCATTAAAAAAAAAAAAAAAAACTCTGTTTTGGGTGAAAATGTAGTGGTATGGATGTACAGTAATCTCAAAACTGAACAAGAAACAACACGTCCCTACAACTGTGAGGTTTTAAAATTTTAAGTTTGAAAAAAAAAACTTTTTGAAAGTTTACAAAACTTTGTTAATTTTGGTGGTGTTGGTACCAATTTGTATTGGTTTTGCATATAAAAACAATCCTAGTAGAATGTTATTCTACTAGGATTGTTTAAAGCCTTGATCTAGTGTTTTCATATTTGAATGATACCTTACCATTTAGTCATTTAGAAAAGTTGTTTGATTATCAGATAAGATAATTCAAATAGGAAGCCTTTCTCTTGCAGTGTCGACTTGTAAATGAATTTCTCTTGGCGTCATCCTATTCCCATCTCTCACTCATAATTTCCTCGGTGTCATTTCGGGCTCTGCTAATTGAGATATCAGCTGATTGAAATGATTTGTCGTATAAATGGGTCCTGTTCTGCCATTCATTGGCAAATGCTGCTATCAGACGCAAAACACACAAAAAACTAAGGAGATTAACGCCAGCCAAGGCCCAAATCATAACAAATGAAACCAAATCTAAGTAGCCCAGATCAAAAGAGAGCAAACCGAACTAAACCAGTACAGACCAGTACTGGCCAGTCACTCTCCATAGACAGCAGCCATATTCAGAGCGGCTCAGGCAGACTGCTTTACTGTAATCTGTCTTTATGCCAGTCCTGCCAACCAGGGCACTTTGTGTGCCACCCGTCCACATGCCCCCCCCCCCCCCCCCCACACCACCCCTCCACCCGCTACAGCAAGGCCAACAAATAGGTTTGGCAAGGATTAACACGCTCTGACTAAACACACACACACACACACACACACACACACACAATAATAACGTTTCCACCAATACGCCGCAAATTCATACATGCAGAGACTCGCTCCCGATCACACGCAAACACCCACCCACAGGATTCACACACACTGTTTTGCAACATCAGGTTTGAAGGTTGGAGGCCCCATGCCCACTCTAAATATAAACACCTCTCTCCTCAGCATAGTTATGTAAGTTATCAAGAAACGGTGGAATGATAATATGCAATAACACATAAAATGGGCAATAAAAGTGCAGATTAGATTTTTTCGGTTTGTGCACTCAATTTCATGAGCAGTAAGCCGGCTTGGTGTTACATTCAACACATGCTTGCGACATGTGATTGTCACAGTACATGCTTATTAGGCCTGTAAATGCAGCCTTCATGACTGGAAGTTGAAGATGCCCTTCACAGATACGCCACATCTGTTCCACAGCCGGTGATTGGATGTGTGTGTGTGGGGAGACAAGAAGGATAGTGTTTTTTTTGACCAGATCCTGTGCATTTTATATGTGTTTGATTATGTGTGTGCAGCATGTGTTTTTTCAGCATTTTTTTCTACCAAAAAAACACCGAAGACACATTATATATCTGGTATTTCAATTTTATGCTAATTTATACTTCCACTCCACTTACAAGTAAACTATTATACTTTTTATGACAGTTATTTCATAGCTATAGTTACTTCCCAGATACATATTTTACATGTGACAGGCACATACAGATGATATATCATATATTGTTTGTATTTGTAATTAATTTAGTGTCAAAAGTGTCAGTGTAAAAAATTCCACATTAAATCCTCTAATATATACAGTAGTATATACAGTATATAAACAGTAAGGACTTTTAGGTACATTTTTCAACTTATATACTTATACACGTAATATTAGAATGTAGGACTTTTACTCATATTAGAGTATTTTTACTCTCATGACTTCTTCCACCACCGCTTCCTTGCTCCAGCGACAGGCGGCGTATCTGATCAAGTCTTCCAATTTTCAAACAAGTCTATGAGCTCACAAGGACGACGCGCCCCCCCCCCCCCCCCCTCCCCTCCACCCCCCCTCACACCTTCTAAACTTCCCTCGACACACACACACGCATGCATGCAGACACACACACACACACACTTGACAGTGAAATGCCTTTGGGTTTCCTCTATCATTATCAAGTGACAAATGACCTTGTGAGCGGCAGCAACATTAAAATGGAATGTGTTTTTCAAAGCTGAAGGGAAGAAGACTCCGCAAGTGTCAGTCAAAGCCGAGGAAGTTTAGACAAGGCGGAGAAAGACCCCGCACGTACACACGCTCCGAGACACACTCACGTTTTGATGAATTTGTCATTCTCGAGCTTCTGATCTTTATTTTTATACTGCAGGTCACCTGCATGGGTGTTTTTTATAGTCTTTTCTCCATTTTTCCCCCCAGAAACAGCAATGCACTAAATTCCTAACCAGCGAGTGAAGCCTCTGCATCTATTATCGTCCAACAAGTCATCCAAACCTACCGAGCATTGATGTGGGTTCGTGCATGGGGTTGTTGCCAAGCGGTAACAGGAGCACGCTATACACCCCTGCTCCTGGTTAGTGATCGACCCCCTCCAACACACCTGATTCTAATTATCAGCTCCTTATCAAACAGCCCAGTCTTGTTGAGGGCTTGATAAGGAGTAATTAGAATCAGGGGTGTTGGAGTGGGGAGGTTACTAATACAGCATGCATTTTTTCTTAAAAAACATTTGCATTTTCAGTACATACTGTAACTCTGGTTTTCTCCTTATTTCCTAATTTTACTGCATTTCCTGTTGATTTAGCGCCCACTTGTCAGTCAGTGGAAAGGTGTGAAACCTTTGTCAGGACTGTATGTCACATGCGTTAATACCCACTCATGAAAAACGACTACAGGTTGAAAGTGCCCCCTGCTAAAAGGACACAAAAATCTGTGCAGGGTATGTGTGTGTGTGTATGTGTGTGTGTCGTCACCAAATGTATCTGAGTGTCAGTGCAGAGGGCAAATTGTTCCTGAGGGATGAATAAACAAAACAAAACAAAACCAAAAAAAAAATGGCTCGCAGGTTTATTTTTGTCATGATTGTAGGAGGAAAACAAAAAGCAATTTAACAAACGTCACGCTTTATCATAGTGAAGTTGACATTGAGACCGTGGGATGTGGTCCCAACCGCTGTTTCCCAGATTAAGGATAAACCGCCGGCCTTAAAAAATAACAGATACCGCGTTTTCTCCCGCTCCGTTCGGTCGCTCTGTGCCGTGTCTGCTCCCGTAGCAGGCCCAGGCCCACGAGGTGAATAATAAAAACATGTTAAAAAAGCTGGTGAATAAAAAATCAAAGGGAGAAGTAGAGACTAAGTTCTGGGATTCTGTACCGCCCCCCCCCCCCCCCCCTTCCACCCCCTCACACCTCCCCCTCCGGAGGAATGTTGAATATGTACAGTGTGCGGGTCCCATGGGCAGAAGTCATCAAACCGCACTGGGAAACAAGGGTTTTTGTGAAGATGAAATTATGAAGCTGAAGTTTGTCACAAAAGGCGCACACATACTAACGGAGTGGAAGGAAAAAAAAAGAGCTCAAAGAATGTTGAATGAACACTTGAGAGGAGAGTTATTTTATGAATGGGGGGGGGGGGGGGGAGAATGAAAGGCGGTTGTAGAGCTGATTGAGTTGATTCAATTACCTTAAAGAAGAGCACAAGGGTCCTATTAAGGAATGTGGTAAAGCGGCTTTAGGAATTTTCTTCATAATTTGTATGACGCAGACTTGCACGTATGCGCTCACATGCGAGCACAAACAGAGCGTGCACAGATATGGACGAGTGCAGATGTCTGTGCAAAAAGATCAACTGCTCCTGAACCCCTAGACTTGTTCATGTCCTCTTTTCAGTTGCTGACAAACAAGTGTTCTTGTGCACAATAAGCTTCTGTTTTTTTTGTTTTTGTTTTATTTTATTTTATTTTTTTTTAATGTCCATTCCTGCAGCATTTAGAGAGCTTGGTAAGTGTCAGAACAAGTGCCGCGGATCAGTGCACAGGAGGATTGGCACCTCTTAAGAGTGCCAAAGGCTGGATAAACACTCTTAAGATTTCTAGGAGATTTTCTAGAAAGTTGCCATCCCAGCTAAATTTTCTAGGTCGTGCGCTGAGAGAAAAATAATAACCCTCTGAGGAAAAAGAGGTGCTAGATACCAGGCTCGCCAACCGATCACTTGATTAGTCTTAATCTAAACAAAATATTCCATCATTTATTTTTCTGCACTATAATTTGGATTATTCCTTATAATCTCTGCCCTTTAACCCTCACTTGAGCTGTGGTTCTCTCCCCGGCTGCCTCCACTCCTTCTCTTAGAAAAAAAGATGTTTTACAAATTCTTATTTTCCTATGATTGTGAGATGGGAGAAATGCTTTTTGAGGCCTGCTAGCGGAATTTTTAATTCCACAGTTTGTTCACTAGAAAAAGCAGTATAGCATCAAATCGATATGGAAAAACTCCAAGCTAAATGCGTGTCATATGTCAGCAGGGCATGTCGCCTTCTGCCCAGATTGAAAAAAAAATACAGCTGCTTCCAGCAAGAAATGAGCCAAAGTGAGCACCATAGACTGACCGACTGAATAAGGCAAAATGCCTGATGGTGACACATGCACAGAGAGAACGCTAACGCGGTTGCAGCTTTGTTCCAAGCTTTCACTACTTTCATGTAGCCTCTTATCAGCAGCACGCACAGCCACATAAGCAAATGTACAAATACACACATGGGTGTAGCAGTGGACCTGACTATCCAGGGCCCGAGTGGAGAGAGAAACCTTTTTTTGATGGATAAAGTTAATTGGTGTCAATCATTTAAAAACACGAATAAAGCCGAAATCTTTATAATAATTTTTATTTCAATGCTTTGGGAACACTCCATTTTATATCCTAGATCAAAAGGTGAAGGAAAATGTCTCAATTTCTTTAAATTACTTTACAAAAAATGAATATTATCCCATTCAAAGAAATAGTTGTGTCTGTGCTTTTCTTTACAAACTCAAACAGTGACTGTATAAACTGCAAAAATCTTCAGGATTTCACATTCCCATGAATAAATAAACTAATGTTGTATAACCGCGGTTTCTGAGAACCGCTTCACATCTGCGTTGCATGCAGTCCACCGACCTCTGGCTCCTATCATCAGGTATTTCAGCCTCGCAAATTCCTTTGCATTTCTCGGTTTTGCCTCAGAAACTCATAAACAGCATTTTTGACGTCGTCCCACACGTTTTTTAATGGGATTAAGTTCAGGAAATTGGGATGGCCACCCCAGAACTTTAGTTTTGTTGGTCTGCAACCAAGATGTTGCTGGTTTGCCGGTGTGTTTGGGTTGTTGTCTTATTGAAACACACATTTAAAGGGTGTTTCCTCTTCGGGATAAAGCAACATGACATCTTCAACTATTTTGATACAGGCAAACAGGCCCTGATCTCTTGTTGCACCATAGTAAGAGAAACATCCTCTATACACCTAGTATTAGCTTATTGCACAGGATTGCTAAATCCTGGAGATTTTACAGTTTATATCATAAATATTTGAGTTTGTAAAGAAAAAAAAAACAGACACATCTATTTCTTCAAACAGGGTAATATTTATTATAGTAATTTTAAAAAATGACACAATATTCTTCACATTTTGATTCAGGGTACAAAATGCAGTGTTGTCAATGCTTAATAAAATGATTATAAGGACTTTGGCTTTACTCAGATTTTTAAACCTGCTGCTATTATCTTGAACGCTACTGTGCCACACTACTATATAAGACATTTAGTAGATCTTGGACAGGCAGCCGCCGAACCAACCAGTCATCACTATAATCTGATCTGATTGTGTCTAGTCTGAAAACCCGATTTATGCTTCAATTTAAAATATTTTTTTATAGGAACTGACTAACTTTAAGAGTATACAGGGCAAAGATTCTGATGCTACGCCCGTGAATACACATGCAAACACAGACACAGTGCATGTATATATATATATATATATATATATATATATATATATATATATATATATATTTATGCATCCAGATGACCTTGGGTGTGCTTTTCTAGCATCTTCCGCTTATTTCTACCAGTGCTATTTTCAGTGTTTTAATTAGTCTAGCGTGTCAGGCAAGATGAAATCAATTTTTTTTTAACCACTTTGATGTCAAAAGGGAAAAGTACCATTACATGTGATACCCTTTTGTTTAAAACCTGCCATTTATGGATTTCTTGTCATCAGTACAATTCTAAGGAAGGGAGGGTGCTAAAGGAAACATTGAAGGAAGAAGAGAGAAGAACAGTGGAAGAGCCCTTTGGCACCAGATAGCCAGAGGTCCTATCTGCCATCTGTGAAAGGAAACATGCCCGAGGAGTGTGTGTGTGTGTGTCTTTTTTTGTGTGTTTCTGTGAATTTGATCTGTGTTTCAGCTCTTCAACATTCAATTTGCAGACGATTGTCATTTATGCAGGTTACGCATGGAAAAAAGATTGAAGGCATCTCCGTTAAAAAAGCTATGGTGAAAACAGCGATATATTGCCATGCACAAATCATGTCAAATGACAGTGTGTGTGTGACGTGTGTGTGCGTGCATGATATCAAAAACACTCCGTAATGACAGCGCTAATAAGATTCCAGCGAACTCTGACAGGTGGAGCTGAGCAGCAGCATCAGCATCTGACAAAGTTGTACAAAAAGCTCCTCCATACTCTGATTTTCAATGAAGAAGAAGTGAAAACCAGCAGAGACAGCAGTGTGTGATGGAGAAAAACACAAATGAGAGTAGGGAGAAGACAGATTTGACATTTTTCTGTATATTTTTATTAAAAAAAATAAAACACCATCCAGGGCTGGAGGAACTGACCTTTGGACTTGGGGGGAAAGACATAAAGAATTATCTTTAAATACCAATGTTTCATATTTATATATCAAAAGCACCCTTTCAGATGATATTCACATATTTCAATTAAGCATTGGAATATCTGATTTAATCCAATAAATCAATACAGATTTGCCTTCTTGTGTGTGACTGGCCCATAAATGTTCCTGTAGATTTGATTAGAAATATACTGTATATATAACATCATCAAAGTTCTGCTTTTTTGACGCATGACGCAGCATCTTCCGCTTGTTAGATGAGAATATCGTTACCTCTCACATCTGTAGCCCTGTGCAGCAGCTTAGCTTAGTTGTTGTTATTTGGGGTGATGCCAAAACTGTCATGTGGTGACACACTAAAAAGTATGTACCAGGGAGTTTAACTCTCTAAAAAATGTTTTAAAATTGAAAACACATGATATCAACTAATTTTATATTCTGGGTGGTTTAAATATTTTAAAATTATCATTTTTTTTTTTTTACACAATTGACATCAAGTCATGATTTTTTGTAAAAAAAACAAAAAATGATAGGAATGTACTTTTACATGACAAGAAACCAACGTAACCTGAGACCTGATGAATACTACTTTAAACTGTATTTTAAAATGTAAAATATCTCATCTTGCAAACCGTGATTCGTCTCTTTCTGTTTAGAATCTTTGAAACATATTTGTTGCGTCATAAACCTGTAAAACATGCGCCTCGCCTACCTGGAAGCAGAGTTTCCAAGTAAGAGCGAGTGACGCGGTGAGACGTAATAAAAGTCGTCCCTTCGGCCGTCACAGCTATTCAAATGTCAGAGCAATACAATTTAAAGAGAGGAAGGCGCAAACAGGAAGTATAATGATCCATATCAGACTTCTGTGAAACAGACCTAGGGGGAGTAATATATATATATATATATATATATATATATATATATATATATATATATATATAGGCAAATAGATACTAAGTTAAATAGTCAGTGGTGAATCATGTTAAAAGTCAAAAACTTTTTAGAATAGAGTTTTAAGAGAACTTATCAGTCCCCTCAAAATATACATTTTGCGTTTGTGTTCTTGTCACTTAAAAGTCCAAATGAGTGTAAGTGTGGGATGTTTTGACACAAAACGTCAAATGGTGGAACCCAAAAAAGTATGATAAATTTGAAATATTTAATCCACTTAGAATATAAAATTAGTTGATACCATGTGCTTTTAATTTTTCAAAACCCTTTTAAGAGAGTTAAACTATCCGGCACCGAGTTTTTAAGGTTACACCACATGACGCTTTTGGCAGTGGGCGTCGAGCTGATCGAGTGGACAACAGGGAACTGGCCTCCTGACTCCGGCTGGACGACGCGTCCGTCCCGTCTTAAGACGGTGGACGAGTTGAGTGTCTGCCGCCATAAGGTGTGGGCGACACCGTTTAATACGTTTATGAAGCGAGCATGTGGCAGTAAGTCAGCAGTCTGTTTGTTTGGGACAGTGATAACAACCACAAGGACAAACATGTTTGTGTCCACTGATACCCACTCGAGGGCCAAGGACAAAGAACATGATACAAAATTGCTCGACTGCCGGACTTTGTGGGAATCGTCACGTTGTAAATTTACGACGTCGGATGCAGGAAAAAACAAGTTTTAGTGCTTAAGAAAGTAGAAAGTAGGAGTGAAAGAGTATGCATGTTCACCCTTTCCTTAACCATAAGAATTTATCAGTTTAACCATAGTGTAGAATAAAAGAGTCCTTTTGATATAGCTGAAATATTACATGAAAAAATAACATGTCTCACAAAAACTGTTGCACTCCTCTGTGTCCCCTCATCAATGCAGACATGCAGAGTCATCACATAGGCATCTATAAAAATCCACAATACCTGAAATAGCCACAATGAGTTTAATCATGTATGCATAAGGTGACAAATGTACACACTTAGGTGGGTGCTTAGATATATTAAAGTAGATAGTTTTTTTCTTCACTTTTTTCGTCATGCTGGGCATTTAGTAACCAAAACAACAAGTTCACAAAATCATCAAGTGATTCTGACCACAGCAAACAAACTATAGGTGTGAAAACACCCCACGAAGCTGTAAAAATGCAGAGATAGAGAGAAATAGAAAGAGAGAAAGAGAGAGAGAGAGAGAGAGCAGATGTCTTCTTCTGCTTTCTGAGATCACTTTAATAAATAATATAATCCCTATAATAAATGTATTATTAATATACACTATGCTCACAAAAATGCATCAGATTAAACACAATGTTAAACACTGTGAAAGAGGCATTTCTGTTGTGTGGTTACTGATACAAAATAATAATAATAATAATAATAATAATAATAATACAAAAATGTGGGTTTTAAACCTGTGGCTCAGCTAGCCTGGGTATACCCATCATTCATTGCATGGTAATTTACCTTGCGATGCAGCCTTAGACCGAAAGTTTGATTTGAAAAATGTGTACGTTTTAGCGGGTATGTTTGCTATCACTACCTATGAGCTGCCTTCACATAGGCATTTGATAGACATTCAGATTCAAAAATGTGCAAGAAGTCTTGACTTTATGCACACATGGTTGTCAGCCGGGTGGTGTAGTGCCTTCCACATCCTGAGCCAAATAAGATTCCTCTCGATTCTAAACAGGGAACTTTATTACACCAAATCTGAAACCATGATGAATGTTAAGGACCTACGAATGGGCCTTTCCTAATTCATCACGTTAATTACGTTGTTGCTTACTGGCCATAACTCTCCTTTATCCAGCGTAAAGTTCAGTTTTCAGCAGTTGGTTGCAAATGGCTTTTTGCCTCACACATTTACCCTGCCTCTCCATACGAGTATCGGATCTGTCTTTACTCCAGCCGTGAATATTAAAACCGCTATTCACTCCTTCAAATGTGTGTGGTGACCTTGAGGACCCAGGAGGAAGAAAGGATCTCTGAATTCAAGCCTCTGTATGAAGTGGAGTGGTAAGCAATAAGTACTTCTATTGAGGTGAGTTAGTTTCTACTAGTGGTCTAAATATATATATATACCACTAGTCATTAACAGTGAATTTAAACTGGATTTCTACATACTTGTTATACCAATGTAAGACATCAACATCACTCTAAATTCATGTTCTTTCAGTCAAGTGGAAAAAGCACAAATGCGCTCAACTGAACTGTACTGCCCAAATGTCCCCTCCTTTCCTCTGCGGAGCTCCTTTGGTCGCAGCGTGTCGACACGAGGCCAGCGACACACATACATGGCTCTCATTCAAAAACCCTACATCAATCAGCTGGACTCAATGGCTAGGTAAAAGGCAGAGGAGCGGAGCGCCGAGAGCTCTCAGGCTTCGCGGCTTCAATGCCACGAATGACGAGCGCAAACTGGGTCACCGGGAAAGAGAGCAAGGAGAGGCTGTGGCACCCCCCCACCCCCCGCTGTCTCCATGGCAACCGCAATGTTGACACAGCTATTACCTCCTCATCTCGGCAAATACCCCGCGATAAGGAAGGGGACATGTTCTATTGTATGCAGGGTGGATAATAAAATACTCCCAACGCGTGGCTAATTCACTGTTACCGCTCCCCTACAGCAGTGCATTTCATCTTCCCCTCGTTTTTTTTTGGTTGAAGGAAAGTGGCTCTGTGCACTGCGGAGCGTATCATTTTTTTTTTATGCATGTCTGCGAGGGCGAAATGTGAGACAAGCTCCGATGTGAGATGTCAGGACCTCCTGGAGACATCACAGATCACTGCTTCTGCTCAAGCATTTTAAGGGAGATCAGGAGCGTCGCCGGGATATTTGTGTGCCAGGCCGTCGCTCTGCTGATTTTACTGCATAGAGAGCGCTGCTCAGTTCAGGGAATTGGTCAAATCTGAAAAAGATGACCCCAGTGATGGTATTTATTTAGCAGGGAGTGTTTAAAGGGTGCAGGAAGCTTTAAATGACCTTTATGGGATGAAGTGTAGCCTGACCTCATCTTAAAGCGTTTATAGCTTTTTTCCTAATAGCCACACTCAGAGGCATCTGACTTCACGCTGCACACTTTTGGACCATCAAACATCCATCAGTGTAATTCTGTGGAGCCACTGGACACTACAATTGAGATGTTGGGATGAAAATGCAATTTGATAATCTATTTACGTTTAGATTTCAGGTCTATTTAAACAAATACTTTGGCAACTATTAGGCATTGTGTTTCATTCCCAACTTTCTTGCTCAGATTGACGCACCTGTTTTTTTTTCGCCGAGGATCATGGGCAATGTAGCATTTGTTTGATTTCTGCTATGCCAAACAGACAAATTCTAAACAATTCAAACTGGTGGTCACAACAGGAACTTCAAACGCAGTAATAAGTCAGTTTAGGACACTTAAAGAAAAAGGGGTCCGGCACTGAGCATGTCGAGGTGGTTTTCACCAGGTTACTTATCCCTGGGGAAAAAAGGCAGATATAAAAGCTAATACATCAGGTCAGATTAATGCATGGATGAAAATGGGGGCTTGTTCAGGACTATATGTATATACACACTGGCCTTTAACTGTTTGTATTAGCACGTTATCAGCGCAGTACATATACGTTGCTCTGGCTGCTGGAAGATTGACTTCAAGCATGCCTATCATTTAATTGATCTCCATGAGGGGAAGATAGGGCCAGTCTGAAACACAAACACACACACACACACACACACACACACACTAACACATACTTGCGCACAAGCAGAGGCGCACATGTACACATACACATGCACACGGGATTAGAATCTAACATTTCTCTTCGTTAGCGCCAGAAGGGTGTGTGACATGGACAACATCATAGAACGGCCATGTCCACCTCCTGATCTCTGACTAAGCGACAGTGGGATTGCTGTGTGTGTGTGTGTGTGTGTGTGTGTGTGTGTGTGTGTGTGTGTGTGTGTGTGATATGCAGGTCACTGGCCACAGAAGAGGGTGAATCTGGTTGGACTTGATTGAAACTGGCGGTTAATTCCAGGGCTTCCCACTGAGATTAGTAGACAGAGAGAGAGAGAGAGAGAGGGAGAGGAGGGTGGGGGGAAAGGTTAGAGAGAAAGAGATGGGACCAAATGAATTGGAAATAGTTTCTGTCTGCCTCCGTGGATGTTATTGGGAAGGAAAGACAGTGTGCGCACGAGCGTGCGTAGCTGTGAGAAGGAGAGACAGAATTCTGACACGTGTCGGTAATTTAAATGCATAATCTTAAAATGTGCGGCTACGACCCACGTCTTGCAAACCTACCAGCTGGAACACACCACGGAATGATGGAGAACACACGGGCTGATCACGTGTCTCTGCCTGCAGTTTCTTCTTGGATTTAGAGTGGAGCAGAACATCTCACCACAAAATCAGCTCCACATATGCAATAAACATGCCATTGTGTTGTATAGAGGCATATATGATCATTAAAGATGTATGAATTCTATCCTCTACTGACGTTTGTTCCATGGCAAATAAACACGTCTCTGTTAAAACAGGATGTTGCAATTATAGAGTTTTGATTTGTGAAATCTGACTTTTACCACACAATAATAATGTTGTACGGTAATGTTAACTTCTGACTGCCTTTGGTTGTTGAAGGTCACTGGTGGAAAAAAAAAAAGTTTCTGCAGAAGTGAAGGGACATAAAGGGGAAACAGAATAAAGGAAGCAGACTGGAAACAGAAAGGAAAAGATGTGTCAGGAAGAAAGAGGCTCTAGCATCGTCCTGGTACAGAGGTCGGACGAGATATGTGTGTGTGTGTGTGTGTGCGCGTGTGTGTGTTTGTGTGTGTGCTGAAGATGCATTGTCCATTTATTCTCAACTAATATAACAGCACAGACTCGATCAATATGGCCTATTATGTCCCCGAGGACAATACATCATGTGTATGGGTGCCATCATTATGTGCGTGCGTGCGTGCAGGCGGGATGGGTGTATGTGGTTATTTGTGTGTGTGTATATGTAGCTGGGTAAGTGTTGTGTTGATGCGTCCATCGGTACATGATTGCAGGTATAAAATAGCCTGGCTAACACCAGACCTCATCACAGTGTGGATAGAGACGTGGTCTGGGAACCATTCGTTCATTTGTTCGTATTGGAGCTGTGGATTATGAAAGCCCAGAGCTGTTTACGGGATGCTATGATCGTCTATAAAATGCATCTGCATGTAGCTTATCGCCAATCAAACATACCTGATGATGGTGAAATAGTTTAGAGCTGAAAGATGCTCATTTTATTAGACTTTCTACTTTCTAAGACAGATCTGAGCTGAAAGGTGAAACTCTCAATCTACCATGCAATCCAAGTTCCTACCCTCATCTATGGTCACCAGCTTTGGGTAGTGACCGAAAGGATGAGATCACGAATATAAGCGGTTGAAATGATTTTCCTTCGCAGGGTGGCTGGCAGATAAAGTAGTGAGAGGAGAGATAGAGGTAGAGATAGGGTGAGAAGCTCGGTCCTCCGGGAGGAGTCAGAGCAGTGTGAGGAGCCAGGGGAGCTGGCATCTAGTGAGGAGCCTCCTGGACGCCTCCCTGGTGAGGTGATACGGGCAAGTCCCTCCGGGAGGCGGCCACAGGCAAGGCCCTGAACACGCCGGAGGGACAATATCTTTTGGCTGGCCTGGGAACGCCTTGGGGCTTTCCCTGGAACAGCTGGACCAAGTGGCCAGGACCTCGGATGGCATGGAAGAAGACGAGACAAGACTTTTCTACTGCTGCACCCACGAGTGAATTACCGTCTGCCACCATGTTGGATCCACAGTCATCAACAGAGTCGCTTCTGTGTTTCATCTTCATCTCGCTGCACCCTCCCCCTGTACCGTGATTGGCTCTGTTGATGAGGGGGGAAAATTGGGTCCCTGGTGTCCAGACTGAACTGCAGAACAAAGTGAATTTGCATGCAATGAATGGATGGGTATACCCGGGCTATGTATAAATTGTACATACTCGTACACATCTGAATTGCCTCGTGGTTGCATGGAGTACATCATGTCTTAATGTCACAAAAAAACGGAATGTTTTATTGCCTTTTTTTGGAGTGAAAGTGGAAATTCTGAAATAACAATATGGGCACAGTGAGAAAAACAAGGCCATATAAATGCTTCCATACGGGGATATCGTGCTGATAATGTGCTGTTTTTCTATATGACCCATGTCATGGCTACGGTATATGGGTTGGCCTCCTTTCACACAGGCTTTCCATCACCCTCCCTTATCCATGCTGTGAAAAATTCATGCATCTTCCCGGCAAAGAGCTTCAGATTCCAGCTCTGAAAATGAAGGCTGGAGTGGGTCCCCCCCTCTCACTCCCTCACTCTCTCTCTCTCTATTTGTGAGAGTGCTATGAAAGTATAGCTGGCAGTAAATGAGCATATATGCACACGGAATGAAGAAAGAGGGAGACAGAGTCGAAAATAGGTTGATAGAAAACGGGCGAGACAGGAGAACAGAGAGACGGGCAGCGATTTAAAAAAGACGAGCGGGCCTCTGAGAGGAGAGAACTGACTTGAACTTTCCACGGCTCTTGTGATTTGGAGCCGAGTGGACAGGAGGGAAGCAAAGAGAAGTTGACTTCACACGTCGCACGATTTTCACCTCCTTTGTGGGGACAATGGATGACGCAGAGATGACATTTCACATACAACAACACCTGACCCTGTACACACAGTAATGTAGACCTGGTTGGTTTTGAAGTGAAGCAACTTCTAATATTTAATTTCTTCCAACGGGCATCAGAGAATCTGGGATATTGATCGATTTCTACCTGGAACCAGAAGATTGCGGCATAAGTTCTCTCCTCCACCACTGCAATCAAATATGTAATATAGATGTATAATGTGTCAGAGGAATGTATAAAATATAAATATGTATGTGTAAAAGGATTTAAAAATCTTACATACACTGTCTTGCTGCAATAAATACTCACTCAAGCACCAAATCTGCAGCTGGAAATAATCCTCTGACAAATGTTTACTGCTGTTTGAGTAACATTTACTAAAATGTTCTCAGTCCACCGTCCTCAGCTGTCTGAAAAAAGATGGAATTTTAAGCCTTTAAAGAAAAGATGAACTACACTATATATGTGATGCAAGATTTACATCCTCATTAGTTACTAATGGCTCTGGGGCTGAGCGTCACAGATGGAGCAGGAAACACGGAAAGTGATTCCACAGGATTTGTCTGTAAGAAAAATGTGAATGAGTATCACCTTATCCTTTGATTAATCATGTTGTTTTGCATGACTTAACCCGATAATTTCAGATGCTTTTTTCCACAAGTAAATCCAGTATCAAGAGTCACATACACACCCAGAAGTATTTTGCATGGGCTGCAAATATGCACACTGAAAACTGAACCAAATTTCAAAAACTCGTCCTATTAATCTGTTTAAAGATGTTTTGACTTATTGAATGCAAGAAATTACAAAAAAATGACACTTGAATTGCTTGTTATTTGTCCAGATATGGGGTTGAATTTAAAAAATGGGTTGAAATTAGCTTCTAGCATTTGTCACATGATGCACACATGCACTTAGTTATAAACAGTAAAAATGAAGTCAAAAGTGTTTTTCAGGTGAGAACATAACAGTTTTGATTACCAACACACACGCTGTCCAATATTTGTTGCATCACGTGGCCAATTCGTGCACATTGTCACATTGTACTTTTAAGACGGATTACTGTAGAAAATAATTTCATAATGGGTATCATGCAGGATGTAATAAATGAACAAATCCCCCATTTTTGTTCTCATTTACTATTTGGATGATGTAAATTTTCAGGCATTTATATAATAGAACTCCAGCATGAACATACAAAATGTACCTTCAGTGCATTAATTGGTAAAGGTCTTAGAGACATTTTCTTGGTGGCATCATTTAATTTGTGGGCACGTGCCAGAGTATTTGCACACAGCACCCATTGCCCTTACTTACTGTAGTTTTTACAGTTTTAGTGGGCGTTATTTATACTTAGAATGAACAACTTAGTGACCATGCGCTGATCAAGTGGGATTCATCATTCAGCTCAACTGGGTAAGAGCACATTTGGATGATACAAAAAAGATTTTTCCTTTTTTTTAAATTATTTTTTTCTTTTCACAGAAGATGAAGAGTAAATATAAGATAAACTAAGCGACTACTGTTAATCTGTCCTGCTATGTAAAAGAAACCGCTGGTTATCTATTCTGTAACCAGCCTTCACATCAGCCTGGCTCTGTAAAGAAACAGGCTGACTTATGCCCGATTGAAAAAGCAGCAAAAGCTTATGTATTTGTGGGCTGTGGGATTTGATTTGACATGAGAGAATTGGGTAATCTATTAGCGGGCCGGTGCTATTTATCATCGCCGCATTAAATCCTGACGTCATACGAGCTGCGGAATAGTCTCAGATTAGAGGGAATTAAGATTAGCCTTCAGAGTTTAATCTCATATAGGTGTAAGACACTGGATAAACATTTGCTGTGATATTTGGTGTGCTGAGTGACATCCTGATAAGATGATCACTCTCAAACACACACACGAACACACACACACATATATATAAAACAGAGCACAAACACATACTTGAGAGATTACAATGAATGGTTATACACAAAACATACACACACACATGATGCTGTCATACATGAACAAACACACACATACACACACAAACACAGTCAGTTCAGTATTTCTAAGACCTGTGTGCAGAAAGACAACGACAAATGATGTATGGACAAAGTTTATTTTCTTATTTATCTGCCAAGGCTCACCTTAAATCTGAGGATTTGTGACACCACAACTCGTCTGGAGCTAATCAAACGTGTGATGTGTAAACTTGAAGCCTCCGATGCATAAATGCTGAAGTAGGACACAGCTTGCATACAGCAGAAACTCTTTTGAAATTAAACACATTTGCATATTCACATACTCTATACATTATTTGCATATCCATTCTGGATTTTAATGAGGGGATGTTCCTTTATGCTTTTCTTATCAAAGTAATTGAGCTTTTTTTCTTTTCAAATGGAGAAAAACACATTAAACTCAAGTTGGCTTTCCAAGTCAAGCACAAAACAAGTCTTCAATTTCAGTTTGACTTTAATACAACAGTATATCTTTAGTCACAACAGTGAATTCTTTCTTTGTTCTCCATGGATAAATGTGCCTAATAATCAATCTTCATCAAGCAGTGAGTGGATGAAGACTTATCAAATAACTGTAAACTCAAGTTGAAATTGGTGCTTTTATTTGAGCAAATCTAAAGTTCAATCCAAATTCAAAGTTAAAGAAACAGAGTTTCATGTCATGTAGGCCTAACTCTAGTTTTAAAACCCCTATAAAACTTTACAATGCCACCGTTGATATGATCATTTATTTTTTTCCAACAATAAATTAGTTTGATTTTAGATTGGCGACAAGATTACGAGCTGAAAAATAACTTTCGTCACCGTTCCATTGATTGTCCCCTCCCATAAATTCATTATCATCCTGTCACGGATGATAAAACATTTCCAAAAATGAAAGTTGATTCTAGTTTTATGAACCAAAAAAACTGTTGGGAAGAACTCATAAAAATCTGAAAGGAGCCAATGCCTCTGGACATGTCACAACCCTACGCAATAACATCCTCATAAAACAACTGTGTCCCACAAATCCTGTATGTACAATACCCTCCCGTTCCCCGTGGCTGCGGCTGATAGAGTAGTGACCAGCGGCTGAAAGCAGGGGTGAATCGACCACTGTGGCACACAGACAGGGCCGCATTGTTTGCCGCCGAACGTAACAATAGGACCTCTGTCAGACGGGATCATCTGTTTTCTTGGCTAGTTGGCCCACTAATAGGGCTACTTATGCTCTGCAAATGGGCCGGAGCCAGGTCAGAAACAAACGGACAAATAAACACACAAACAGACAAAACAGGCAGGCTGGCATGGGCATGTGTTACACACAGTGAGTGAGTCTGTGTGTGTGTGTGTTTCATCGGCAAAATAAAGGGGCGTTTTAAACATAAAAAAACTGTGTGTATTCATGTGCAGGCTACAGTTGGATGTGCAGGGATGTAGCCACGTTCACACACACACACACACACACACACACACACACACACACACACACACACACACACACACACACACTCATCAGTAGAAAGAGAATAGGGATTAAAGGCTTTGAATGCCGCTGCACATTCAGCTTTTAACTGTCCACCGGTCTTTGGAAAATCACTTGGAAGTATATCGACAAGGAAAGGTGAAAGAGAGAGAGAGAGAGAGAGAGAGAGAATAAGCACACGCCCAACATTTTCCAGGTCAGCCCAAACGCCCCAGGCTAAACTCGCCGTTCTGTTACTGTTTTTCTTCTCCCTTTTTCCCCTCCTCTCATTCTCTCTCTCTCTTTCTCTCTTTCTCTCTCTCTCTCTCTCTCTCTCTCTCTCTCTCTCCCTCTTGCCCAGGGGCAAAGTCGAGCTGCAACAGGATTCAGCCGTTCCCACGGAGACCGGAGAGACGGTGCTGCCATGGCAACGAGGCATCGCTTGCTCGAGTGGAGAGCTACTCCATCTCTCAGTCTCTCGTTCCCTGCTCCTTCCTTCATCGGCACTCCGCCTTCCCCCTTCTGAAAAATTTGGGACCCTTCCCCCCGCCGATCAATGTTTCATCCCATCCTTTTTTTTTCTTTTCCCTACCCTGTCCCTTATTTCCACGCATCCTTTTCATTTTCCGCACCGAAAACATAATTAGAGTTGCCGCCGCCCGTCAAACGGGCATAATTAAACAGCTCAGACAACAGCACTCCTCTCTCAGAGAGGAGGACACGCACTTCACACGTCACCTCACTGAGTGGCTGGAAAGAGGAAAACATTTGGATCCAGTGAACAAGCTCAATTACTCTGTCCATTAATCCTGCAGTCCAAAGTAAAGGTGCACGCCAAGGTTGGAGTCCACCGGAAATTTTTTTATTGAGGTTTATTGCACGCTGCCAGGATCTGAATTACTTATTATAGCTTTGCTATTTTTTTTATTGTAGTACATGTTAGTGATTTTATTTTTGTGAGATGACTTTATATGTGTTTCTAAAGTTAATTAATACTACAGTACTGATATGTGTTTCTTAGGTATTGCCATCAATAGAGTTTGAAATTCTGTAGGTTGGCACTTTCCCATTTTATTTAACCATGATGGCTGATTAACCTTAAGCTGCATGATTATCGGTACAGTATTATTATACATACATGGTCAATCCCCATAGAACCGCATGCTGACACACTGTTCCTCCCCAGCTCCACACTCTTGTCCAAGTATAGTTACTTCCAGCTATGTAAGTAAAGTTTTCAAAATCACTGTGGCTATGTCCATTATTTATGTTTATTTCATGTGGATCTGATGTCAAACTGAACGCAGCCATATCTCCTGACGGATTCAGGATGTTTTAGTTATTCATAAAATGTGTTTTCGGCCGGAAGTTTTAAAGTTTGGAATTACCCGATGGCAGTCAATTTTCTTTGAAGTTGGAATAAAATGTCAGACAGATATAAAGTAACTTTTCCAAATGGAAAAAAAAATAGCTGATTTATTCTGACAGAATTTCTTTGAGCATTTCTTCCTCGCCAACCTAAACTGAATGCTGACAATGGCAGGGCGTTTGGTGATCTGAAGCTATATTGCAGCAATACAGAAGCCCCACATGTTTTCGATCACTGGTAGCAATGGAACAATTAGGCAGTGAGGAATTTATATAAGGCAAATGGAGGAGCTGGAAGACGTTTCTTTAGAAACCTAAGATGAGTAAACTGCAGCCACACCATTTCCTACCAAAATGTAATTAAACTCAGACCCAACTAATCACATAGTGAAATCTGTTAATTTGAAGTATAAATCTTGCTCAGTGAGTCATATATTTATTTTATATTATTATTATTATTATTATTTATTATAATTTTTTAAAATATTTTTTATAATATAGTTGTAACAAGAAACCTAAGGAGTTTTTTATGCTTTAAGTCACTTTTTTAAATTTTAGTTTAACTACAGTAAAAGTGTATCGGGCTGTCACTGCTGCCAAACTACTGTGACCGGCAAAGAAGTAGTGTGCCTGAGCGTATCCAGACTATTCTAAAACGCTGCTGTCACCGTGCCACCTGTGTAGACACGGTGCAGGCTGTTACGACCAGGGAGGCAAAAAAAAAAAGTAAAGTGCATTTGAGTTCACAGCGAGATTGATCTGCATGCTCCTTTTCCATTGTGAGAAGGCCTCAGCCGTGTCTCTGCTTTCAATCCGACCGCAAAAAGAACAGGGGAGAAAAAAAGAAAATTGGTGCTATCATCAAAAGTAAAAGCTCTGACGAAAAGATTTAAGGTTGAATCGCTGTTGTGCGGTAACTCTGACAAAAAAAGGAGAGTGTATTTATTATAATGTCACAGATTAGCTCCAGTTGTGACCCAGAAAAGTCAGAGAGACACTTTTTGACATCACTTTGTCATCACAACCAACAGTTGCTCCACGCATTCACACTCGTGGATAACATTCTGTTCAATGGATTTGTTGTGTGTCCCCATCATTTTCCATGAGTTACTTTTTCTCCACTCATGCATCACACGTTAGGTGACTGGACAGAGGAGTGAGGTGTGTACGCTGATGCATGTTGCCACATAAGACCTTTGCATGTGACACTTGATGTAAGGTCACTTAAAGGAAGTTTCGGTAAAAGCGCACATGACAGCGGGAGTATGAATTTATAG
Organism: Eupleurogrammus muticus; assembly: GCA_036785175.1. Classification (NCBI taxonomy): domain Eukaryota; kingdom Metazoa; phylum Chordata; class Actinopteri; order Scombriformes; family Trichiuridae; genus Eupleurogrammus; species Eupleurogrammus muticus. The sequence goes on along the minus strand of JAYKQN010000020.1, from coordinate 5,980,590 downwards.
ATTATTTATGTGGCTGTCAGGGACGGTCAGCGTCACACGCAGTAGGCTTGTGAACGAACAGTACATGGGAAGCACGTGAATATTGTGTGTGTTCGAGGGAAGAGTAAAAAGAGAGAAATGTAAAGACAAAATATATTTGCAGCTCATACCTTAAAACCTACATCTCCCACCTGTTCCTTTAGCCAACGCTGTCTGTGGCTCATCATCAGGTGATACGTGCACTGACATGCCTTGTAGACGCGGCATGTGGTCTCCGCACACACGCACACACACACTCAGGTGTTGCTGAAAAGGTTGACTCTCTCCGTCAGTTCCCATCAATCAAGCCTGAAGCATTTTGCTTACTCCAACACTCTCCTATCCTATGGCTGATACGGAGTGTATTTTTCCCCCACAAAGCTGCATATACTATCACTCACCTCCAAGTGCATTACTAATGGACTGTATGGATTTTTACATATATAGGACTATTATCGACTGCAGCCATTAAAGGGGACACTGTGACACACTTATACAGCCGCTGCAGGCCTCAGTGACAGCGACGTCATATGCTCATAAAGGTTTTAGGCTGTGTAACATTTGCAAAAAAAAGGAAAAAAAAGTTGTAGTAGTGCAAAACATGAGGAGTAACTCTTAAATTCAGACAGTACATTATTTGGTTTGTAAAAAGCGCAGGCTGTGGCAAAGAGAGAATAATGAGGACTCTTCTTTGTGCCATTATTGTGCGTAAAAATAGCAACTGAGAACAATTCAATTCAATTTTCAATTCAATTTATTTGTATAGCCCAGAATCACAGATTTGCCCCAATGGTCTTTAGAGTTTGTACAAAAGCAACACAACATCCCCTGCTCTTAGACGCTCACATCGTACAAGGTAAATCTCCCAACAAGTGGTTTGTGGCACATGTTCCAATAATCGATGTGTAGCGGAAGAGGTGGACCCAAACTTAAGAGATATTTTTAATATTTAGGTAGTGCAAGCAACAGGCAGGTTAACACTCAGACGGTCGGCTCGAGACCTAAATTAAAACACAAAGCTTAAATACACTAAGAACAGACAGGTGTGGAACGTAGATGTAAAAGGGGGTTGAGGAACACAAGGAGAAACTACTTCAAACTAAAACATAAAGGATACAGAGGAAAAACCACCAATACGCCAGAAAAACCAGACGAGACATTGCCAGATCATGACATCGACGAGCCAGGTGACTTTGGCGTGGTGGTTATGAATTGCAGGTGTGACACCCGCTGGTGTAGATTTCCTGCAGACGAAACATGATGAATAGCCTCCCAGCACGCCACACGACTTGTTGTATGCCAATGCCCTTTTTATGCTTCTCGCCCCTGCTCCTCAAAACAGCACGAGCCCGCCATTGTTCATACACGCAGCGCCGCTGATTAATGTCTGGATGATTCAGGGTTGCAGCGCATGTTTGAAATGGGATCAAGAGAGGCTGTTGAGGCAAAAAAACTGGTAGAGTAAATTGAGTAAGAGAGAATTCTTACTGCTTATTTCAAATATTAGACTATATATAAAGATGTAGAAAGACATGTAGAAACAAATGATTGAGTTAGTATCAGCATCTAGAGGTTGTGTGTGACATTGCACTTTCACATATTCTGCGTTCAAATATCTATCAACTAGTGAGGGCCTGTAGGAAGTATGTATTCCTATAGAAAAATGGAAGCTTAAGTGTTTGACTGTTACATAAGCTTAATAGATAAAATGTACATTGGGTAAGACATGGCCATAGATAGAGATAAAGAGAGACACGCATATACAGTTATTGTGGGAAAATGGCTACAATTTATGTTGAAAGTGCATATCTCAATTTACTTATCAGTTTTTTTTTTATCAGTCTTGGAGTAAGATAACTGTGGCCAACAGTAGCCTGTGTAAATGTGAGCAATGAATTAGCGGCTAAACCAGCTATCATCTTACCGTGTAACTGTACCTTCAGTTTAAACTGTGTTTAAACTTTATAAGCGTGTCTCTTTATAATTTTCAGGCTCGTTAAAACAACGATGTTCTGCATAACACACATCCCTGTTCTTTTATATACAATCCACGCCCACACTCCCCCCTACATGCACTATAGGGCACGCCACACCTTTTGAAGAAAATATAAGACTATTATGTGCGCCCATAGTTGTGACAATACGGTAATGAGAGAGCGAATAGGGGGATACAAGCAGCAAAGGTATGCTCCACTCAGAACTTGAACCAGGATCTGCTGTTAAGAGCAATGCATAAATCCCACATAAAATAGTCTAGCTTTTAATAATTATATTAATAATTGTGTTTTGACTCCCTATCTAAAGAAATCCACAAAAAAAAATCTATAAAACAATACTGTTTTTCTGAGGGTCGCCATATGATCAGCCCAGGAAGACAATGGAGGCTTGAATGCTCAAGAAAATGGTGGGATATAATCGTTGTCATGAACAAAAAAAGAATTCACAAAAAAAGGATACACACCATACATTCCATGTGCAAACTATATCTGAAAGTTGATGTTGATCTGACTGTCAGAGAGATATGAGAGCCACAGACTGACACATGCTCCTGCTTTATAGATTGATATTATTGCCTGTCTTGGAGGATTCACAGAAGTTTCTGCAAGTTGTACAAATTACTTAAGCATTGAAATTCTATTCCTTTTACTTTCCAGTTAATATAGTTACCGGATATGTTCATAAAAATTTCCATTCAGCAATATGAGGATGTAAAATTCCCGCTGAGAAACAAACCTCAGTGGGCAAAGTGACGTCACACACGGAACATAGTTATGCAAGCACACGAACATGTGAACATACAGTACAATCATATACGCCTTCATATGCATTTACATACAAATCCATCAGCACACAGATGCCGACACACACACACACACACACACACACACACACACACGGCTCCCTGCTAGGCGTCTAAATAAAAATCCGCCGACCACACCGGATGTGCATCACCGGTTGTCATGGCCACTGAGGAATATTCTTCAGGGTTGCCAAGGCAACAGCTTGGGGAACTCTTCACCAGGTTGTCACTTCTCTTGGGAGAGAAGAGTGGATGAATGCTGATGATTTTATATTTATATATATATATGTGTGCATGTGTGTGTTTTATGGATACATGAGTGTATTTGTGTGTGCCATTCTGTTTAAATTGTCTAAGACCCAGTAATAAATGAGGGAGGAGTAGAAATTTAAAATGTGAAAGGTTCAATTGGTTTGGAAAAGCAGAGAACATAGGATTTCTTGTACATTGTATATTTGTTGAGGCACGGACAAAAAAACATATAGAGACGGGAGGTGTATAAATGGTAAATGCATTTATATAGCGCCTTCCTAGTCTTTTTTGATCACTCAAAGCGCTTTACACTACATTGTCCATTCACCCATTCACACCACATTCATACATATAGGCCACATAGGTAAATCGGGGTTAAGGATCTTTCCCAAGGATACAACGATAGCAGCTCAGAGGAGCCAGGAATCGAACCACCAATTTTCTGACTGGTGGACGATTGCTCTACCTCTGAGCTACAGCCACCCAGCGTATAGATGATGAGAACATTCTCGGTTTTATAATTAAAATCTATATGTTTATGTGAATGGGAATATGCATGTGTGTGTGTGTAATGAGCAAGATTTATAAGTCACTGCGTGCATGTGTGTGTTTATGTGTGAAAGAGAGCGATGATGGGAAGCTCGCTGTTGCAGCCACTCATATCAAACCAACCGCCACTCAAACCGACGTAGGAGATGAGGGAAAGAGAAAGTAGGACCCAGTTGCCATGGCGATGCAATCAGCTTTAGTCAAAGCATTCGTCTCCTGAGTACTGTCAGCGTTTGATCCCACCTGCATTATAAACTTATACTGTATATGCGGCCGATATGTAGACAGAGAGATGCAGAGTTAAACATATCAAGTGCTGTTGCAATATTTAATGAATGAATATAAACATGTAGCGCAGAAACCAACAAGGAAAATACATATGTGACTGATGGTCATTAATTTTCATATGTGACATTGCATGCATTCCACCTTAAAATGTCAATTAGTCACATTTTATTTTTTCAGCTTGGATATTGGAAACGGGAAATGATCTGAAACTCATTTATTTAATACCTGATGAAATATGGAGATGATTATTTTTCAGCTTATCTTTGTCACCTAACATTTGTTTCAGCAGATTTTAGTAGAAATAAAGCGCACATGTGATCACTGTTTTTTTTTCTCCCTCTGTCATTTGTTTACTCTTCCTTCCCTGCCCTTGATCATCTCTCTGTTTCATTCTCTCCCTCTCTCTTCATTTTCTCCTGCCCTATATTCATACTCTAATCTGGTCCAGTCGGTCTTCTAGTCTGACTCCAGTAATCTTGTCAGGACAGATGGTGCGTGCGTGCGCGCACACACACACACACACACACACACACACACATACATGCGTGCGCACACGCAGATGCACATTCACTCTTTCTGTGACCCAGATTGGCCTGAAACTCATGTTGTGTCACGTTTCACACCGTCAGATACTTGGATCCGCTATCATGCCTCTGACCCTTCAAACACACACAGCTGCCGCCCCAACCCTGTCATGTGACCTTTTTTAGGGACGGGCCCGCTGGCAATCAACAGGTCAGCGAAGCAGCGGATCCGTCCAGAACAAACAGCTTCATCTCGCCAGAGGATGAGGGAGGTCAGATGCCGTTCAACAATCCAACATACCTCTTTTATAAAAATTGCTTTTCAAAATAATACTGATACCATATTATTGAATCAACATTGACATAAGCCTAAGATGGACAGTTTTACAGAGATCTGGAACCATTTGTGTAAGATTTCAAATAGAATCTTGTGGATATTGTTTCCCCAGTGTTAGCTATGTCCATAATGTAATATAGAGACCAGTCACACCTCCGACAAGAATCCACTAGAATTAGATTTCATTATATAGGATGTATGTTGTGGTGTCCGATCCCATATTTTACAGTTAAATAAACTTATCATCCTATTTCCCATTTTTCAACAGGCTACAAACAACCCAAAATGCAGCATGTTCTATAGGAGCTGACCCAACTACACTCTCAGGCAAAACATAGTGTATATACTCTGACTGTTACTGTATATTTATAGTTTGAAGGTAAGAAGCCAAGTCTAGTCAGTAAATTAAAAGGAAAGCGGGCCTGTATGATTCTGCTGTGTGCTACTGAAGACGAGTGGAAGAGGGAGCAGGAAAGTCAGCAAAAGTAAAAGTCCTCCCTCACGGATGAATGACCGGTCTTGTGGCCACACCGTCCAGACAGAACTAATCGATCCCCGGATCATTTGTGTGTCCTGCGGTGGCCTGTCACACATTCCTAATGAGCTAAATCCATTCAGCAAGGCCAGGAAAGGGTCCCATGTACAACCAGCAAATAATTCAACACATGACTTAGGCTTTTACGCATCGCATTGATTAACTCTGCGTGAGAGAGATGGTTGCAACCATAGCGATGCTATGTATGGCCCCCCTGGCTGGGTATTTGTGTGTGTGTCAGTTTGCATATATATATATATATATATATATATATATATATATATATATATATATATATATATATATATATATATATATATATATATATATATATATATATATATTAAGCTAAAGATTTCTTGGATAGTGGCCACACTTAGAGTGAGTTTTTGTGTACTGTGAATTTAAATGTTATTTATTCTCCATGTTGATATGAGTCCAGTTCTTCTGCTCCTTTAAGATCCAAAAGAGAAGGCAAGTTATATATCAAGGCCACAATTTCTGAAATTGTGTGCACAATATATATCTTATTCCTATCCCATCTTCTTAATTAAAGGCACCCTATTATACAGTATACGTATATGTATGCATGTATATATTTAGGCCTCTGGTGTTAACACACAAAGACCACCACTTATTCTGTTGCAGTCTGCCCCCCTCTATATTGTTGCAATTACCAATGGCTCAGGTTGTGAGGTCACAAGTAGATAGGAAGTGGCCCCTTATTCCCTTCATCTGTAGAACACTATATGACCCATCACTGCTGCCCAATGAGCCAGCATCCCCACATCTCGATTTATAAAACTATAACAGCAACATTTTGCAGATAGTCAAAGTACATATACAAATACTATAAAGTGAAAACACTTTATTACAATGCATTACATTGCAATGACAACTGAATAAAAAGCTGTAAATGTAAAATGATCCTGTATCATTGCTTCACCAAAATCATGCGAAACAAACCAAAGTCTGGACATCTGTCCAAATATTAGCGGCTCCCTTTATTATAATATGGAAGGAATGTCTGCATGTACAGTAGCCCTATCCGCCATTTTTTCTGCCCTCACGCCACACGTGACCAGGCAGATGCAATGTGTGAAGTGTTTCACGTGTGCTCCCAGCTGATGAGAATAAAGCAGCCGAATGCATTTATTTCATAAAAAGTACGCGAACAGCTATTTGTTTGCGGGCCACTCTGATCACAGCGTTGACCTCGCCCACGCAGCAACATACGTACTGTCTGCCGGCCATCTGCCCGCCATAGTAAAAAACAGGATTTATTTGTGGAGAAAACACATCTCCGTTGCCAGACATTGTCCTGTCCACTCGAGTCTTTGAGGACGACGTTCCGCAGGGGACGCGCCGGTTGCACCCTTCCTCAAATTGCGCAACATCTGTGGCATTGTGCTGTGTGATAAAACCGCACATTTCGGAGTGACCTTTTATCATGCCCGAGGCACACCTGTGCAACAATTGCGCCAGTTAATCAGTTTCGTGAGGCGCCCACCTGTCAGGTGGATATACACCACTGTCTCGGCGAAGGAAAAAGCGCTCACTAAAACAGATTTAAACAAATTTGTGAATGAAATTTGAGGGAAATGTTCAGTGTACATGGATCGCCGTTAATCCTCTCAGCATGGTGAATCCACTCGTGGTTTCAGTTTATGACAAATGCGGCTCATAAGTCAGCTTTATTGCATCTTGCATAATAAAGATAAGATCCTCTGTTTGCCCTTTCGAACCTCAATAAGAGTCGCTCGCATCGCTAGCCATCCTTTTTCTCTGGGAACAGGGCCGAGTCAGGCTCCTTTTATACATATACGTAAACTTTATTTAGAGCTTGAGTGTGTGACTTCTGCTCTCCAAGGCTGGCTCTCCTAGGGGGTCGTGACATTTTCAAAGGCCGTAGGTGGCCGGCCAATCACAACGCAGTGGGCGTTTCGGCGGGGAAAGAGGAAGATAATTATCTTTTGCGAGCAAGTTATTTATCTTGTGCCGCAAGAGTCACAAGCGTCCCTAATGGCTTCAGATGCATGCAGCCACCGTGGAGAGAGCTCAGCTAATCAAGTTTTACTTTCACCTCGGAATGTTGTACGGGGGAAATTCTTGCTGCTTTCAAAACGACGCAGGATTGTCGTCAGCAGGAGCCTGTTTGCTGCACAACTCCGTTATTCTGGCTCCTGGTACATTAGAGGTCTGCAGGCCCCTGCTGTTGGCTCTTGTCATCTGCATGCATGCATAAATCATCCACCCGCCACCCACCCTAACAGATTATTCCTCTGATTTAGAGACCCGTACCCGCCCTTACCCGCATGGACATTTCCAGCCTCTCCCTATAGGCCATATTGCCTTTTAAATTATGTCAAGCAACGCAAGCTTTGCAGGTGCTTTCTTCATTGTGTGCTGTGATAATGTAATTGTAAACATTTCCATATGTGCAGCAATGCCACTGCAGCAAATATCGTGGGACATTATAGCAGCAGAAGTAAAACATCAATAATATAATCTTGACAGGACAGAGGAAACAGATAATTCAACTTTATGCTCATGAAATACATTTTATCTGAAGAGCGCTGATGAGGATCTCAGAATTTATCAGAATGGCTGCTTTTTCTTTTGGGTGAGTAGAAGAACTTAGAAAAAATAAAAGTCCCATATTGTGCACTCCTCCTGGGTTTTAAATGATCCCTAGAATGATATATTTTCGGTTTAAATGACCAAAAATCATTATAGTCTTACTGATCCCTCTCTCAAGCTTTTCTCTAGAGATCGAGAAAGCACAGGCCAGTTCTGGTCCTCACCATTAAAATAATCTTCTGTGATTGGCTGATTTAAATGGCTGTGGGTTGTGGGGTGTATAGGGGTGATATAAATTTGTGGAAATACAAAAAAGACACTTTAATTCAAAGTTTATTATTTCAGGCTGTGTGCATATTTCTATGGTTTAATTGTTTGGTGCTTTCAACATTATTTACAAACCACCTGGTCACAAAAGCAATGAAAATGGCAGTTTCCATGATATGGGATTTTTAATCAACATTATATCTTCACCAATCCTGTTAGCCTGGAGATTTAAATAATCAATAAATTACTCTGCTGCACCTCATACGTGAATGTAAAGAATTCAAAAGGGATATAACTGACATCTCTATATACACTTATCGTGTGCACACAAATCAAAGTGTGGAAATGACTTTTTTTTAACATGGCTAATGATGTCGTAAAACGTGGCCTTAATCTATAATTTTTTATTCCCTCAGGATTAAGAAAATACTACCTTTCAGATCTATAGGGGCTTCTATATAACTATGATGAAGGCTCATTTTTAAACATGACAAGCAGCCAGACGTGATTTATACTTTTGGCTGTAAGATGAGTCAGTGAAACCAAAACTACTCACTTCTCTCCACCTCTGCCAACCTCTGCCTGATTTCCTCTAGCCTTCAGGGGTTTGGATCGGAGGGGAGGAGGGGAGATGAAAGCAAGGTGGAGCGTGAATGAGAGAGAGCCAAAGAGAGGGAGAGAGAGAGAGAGAGAGAGAGAGAAGGTGAAAACGCAGATGAGAGATGGGTGCCAGAGGGTAGTATTGACCTTTACTGTGGACTGTGATGGATCAGGAAGCTCAGGCGGAAGCATTAAGATGAACAGGTCAGAAAGAGCAGAGGTCCACAAAAAAAAAATCTAATCTCAAAAAGGAGAAGGATGTAAATCTCAGACTGTGATCTGAGGCCACTATAAATAAGTACGAATTTATAAGATCTCGTAGTAACGTTAATTAACCGATTTTATCCAAGTTTTCCGCATTTAATGGGAGGCATGGACGATTTATGTGATATTTTACTGTACAGCAGGAACGTCAGCCTGTGGTGAAACCTGCCTGAGCAGCTAACACTCATGAACAGTCTGGCTTTCAGTGGAACAATTTCAGTGTCTCATGATGTTCTAAATGCTGTTTCGGAGGCCTTTACACCCTGACAGGAACAACATTTTCAATAAAAACAGAATACAAGGTAGGCAGGATTAGCATAACAGCAGTCATAAATCATTGTCTCTCTCCTGGTTAGAATAATACAAAAATAGGTTAATAGGACTTTGCATTGCATTACAATAACAATAATAATACAATATTTGATGTGATATATGGCTATGCATTTTTTTGTCACTCATATCCATTCCCTCAGGGCCCTTAAATTTAAACTGTTGAATAATATGAATACTGTCTACCATCGTGGAGCACCTGAAAAGCAAATTGGATTTTTGTACATAATTAAATCATGCTTATTTTCTGCTCAGGGGAAAACAGTTGTACAATCTACAATTATATCTACACATTAATGTCTATAGAATCAAGAGGGAATTGCAAAAACTGCCTCTGTGTCTCTCCTCTCTGGTCACATAATATACAATAGAGTCATTATAATGTCAAATGAGATTGTAAAAGTAGACCAAATGGCCGGCCTAGGTATATAATGTTGCCTGTAGAAAGAATGAGCTGCGAAAAAAATGCTAAATTTAAAGTCACTGGCTCGAACAGGGCGTGTAACTGCTTTTCTTAGTGTGAATCTGAGGTCTAATTTGTGTGAATTTTCTGTGTCTGGTCACGTATCGGCTGCATTTATTTTCGTACCCAGGTCTTGCTTGAAAAGAAGAGCATAATCTCAATGAGACCTCCTCTTTAAATAAAGGATTATGTAAAAAAAAAAAAAAAAAAATCAGATATAACTTGTGTGCCACAGTCCGCAGCCAACATCCGTAGTTCACCAAGTTCACAGCTAAACTTAATGATGTACCATGCAAATAACTGACACGGTCAACATCAGACTGTGCGTCATAAAGCGGAGTGTGTGTAGGCGTCAGGTTATCAAGTACAGCCACCTTCTTTTACTGGTGCGCCGCTATTTGCGCAATACAGCTTTTTCACGCAAGGCCTTTTCGCATGTGACAGCAAGAAAAGTACAGGTGTAGTTAATACAATTAATGACGGTTGAATTCCATTTAGCTGCTTCAGTTTCAGGGTCCTGACAGAAGACGTTGTGACTTGCAGGAAAAAGCGCAGGTGGAACTGATGACATTAATGACGACTTTAGTTCCAAGTGTCCAAGGAATCCACAGTGGTGAGCCATGTTGCACTACACCAGGCTCATGAATTGGCAATCAAATGATATTAATTGCATCCATGCTTTCTTTTTTTCTTTGTTTTGCTTTGAAATGTTTTATACGCTTTTATAGCCACTCATCATGGCTTAGTGGGATACTCGATTCTAAAAGTGCTGCAAAACAAAAGGGATTGTTTTCAAAAAATTGCCATTGATTGGTTTTGACCCGCGATCCAATGTGTTGTTCATTTACAGGTTTCGAGGGCTCGTTCCTGCATTCCTCAATGAGTTAATGGCAAATATCATTCCGGCTGCATTCCTTTCTCTACCCTTGCACATGTGCACATCTGCATTCTTGTACATTTTGACTTGGTATGAATTTCCATTTCCCTGGGCTAACTATGATTTATTGTGTTGATTTGTCATTGTTGCCCTTTTGTATTGTGTCTGTATGTGAAACCCTGCCTGCAAAACAAATTTCCCTTAGTGGGACAATAAAGATAAACCCTAATAGAAACAGAGCAATTGTTAATGTTATTAGTGACACCTGTGCTTTTCCTGCTATGACCAAAGTGTTGTAATAAAGGCCAGTTGTAACAGCTATACTGCAATGACATCACCTACTAACAATACAGTATAATGTCTCTAAATACATTAAACCCCATTACACCGATGCAATGCATTGCATTGCAAGTGCAAATGTGCATAATTTTACACTGACTACTGTATGTTGCAATGTAATAAATAGGAAGTGATTTGAGACACAGCCTATGTTTCTATTTAAAGCCCTGGGTGTCCGCCCACACTTGTGTTTTCACCAACTTGCCTGATGAGACATCTTTTTTTTTCCCTCTTGTGTGGTCACATGATGGTTCCAGTCATCAAATATTCAATCAGGTTCCTGTTCATTTCTATTGAAGTTTGTCCAGCCTATAGAAACACTGCTGCACTGTGGGTGGAAACGGGAAGATTTATACTTTAATCTCAGCCAGTTTTATCACCATTTTGAGTCAACTACCACACTCACATGAGGCTACAAACTGTAGCGTTCCTCTCAAACACTGGTTACAGGTTGTGATCGCTCTGATCAATATTTATAAGTCACTCTTATCACACTTCAGGACTGTGTGGGTGTGCATAGAATGTGAACAATCGACGTCTCATTCTTTTTACTGTTGGAACATATTTAGACCTTAATGATCCTGAATAGATCGTGTACATATAATAAATACATATTGTAGTTACAGTAGATGTTTGCGAGGGATTTTAAAAGTTTGTTTTACATACTGGTTGTTACAGTATGAGCTCAATTAATTGCACGAAATTAGCTTCATTCAACATGACCGTGAAGTTTCTTCTGAAGCAGACACTCTGCGTAATAGCAGCAAGACCATAGGTGTAGCTAATGCCACGAATCATGACTGCATTCATTTTTAAATTGACCAGATCCAGGGTCCTCCAGATCCTGGTAATGTGCATACTGGTCCACTTACATGGCTGTGATTTCTCATCAGTTAGGGTAAGGAACCAGAGCATCTGATCCCGTCTCAGAAAGAGTGCGAGAGGAGGTGAAAAGCTGTGTTGAGTGGAGCAGTTCAGACCTTTTCAGAGGGTTGCTCTCACCAATCAAAAGGCTCATGTCAATGATTGTTAGGCGAAATACATTTCGTCCTGACACTTTAATTGTCTTGTGCGCCAAAGATAAGTGTATATTCCCTTCAGGAAAGCCAATACAACATCAGTCCTTCTCCCCAAAGCGAAAATGTCTCTGCAGCTCTATTACAAGGCAGTTTTACTGCGCCGTGGTCAGTCCGTACTAGTTTGGAATGGTTATTTAACTTTTCTAAAGCTTCTACGAAATAGCCCCTAATAACTTCGGGATCACTGTTGGTTGTGTAAGCAGTCAGACAGTTTAATGTCTGACAGAAGCCTTCGATACACCTATTAATACACATGCCAATATTTTTTTTCGGTAATATGATTCTATAACCCCCTTTAAACCTTGCATTATTTGGGCGATGGGAATAACTCTCGACTACATGATAGTACAGGTGTAAAAGCACCAAGGACACATTGAGGATGGATTGTGATCTGATCGCACAAACCACCTTCACACACATATTTCAGGCAAAAAAACCAAACACTCAATGGAGTATGCAGGGACTACATAGTGTATGTGGAAGATTGGCAGAAATTAAAATTAAAGTTATTATTCTTTGTCCGGGTGGGTGGCCATTTCTACATGTAAGAGCAGCAATAATTTCATAATTGAAGACTAGAAGGGTTCTCTCCAATGTGAACTGTGCACATCCGACATCATTAGAGATGCTTGTAGCGCGATAATTATCTTGTGTGTGCAATTTGATTAAAGTGTGTGAACAATTATTAAAACATAGGAATGATAGTTAATGTGACTTTGTGGCTAGTGGCAAAGAATTAAACACAGCAAACTATTAGTGCCTTACTTCCTAGTAACCAGCAACTAGCCACAGTAGTAGCTTCTGTGTAGGAACCTAGCCAGGTGTAAGAAGTACTACAGCACCGCCATCTTGCCCTCCTGGTGACTTCTGGGATAGCGTAGTGTGGTTCAGTTGCACACTGCAAAATGTGACAGAATGTAGACAACCACCAGGTACTGTTTGCCTACCTGTTGAAAGCCTACTAAGGTACTCAGATGTCTAGATAGTGGATTCCTCATTTTTTTTTTTACCAGGCGGTTTCAGACCCAGCTTTTGTTCATTTGTGCAGTTCAAGGGGGGATACAGGTTTGGTGGTACTGTAGGTATAGGCAAAAAAAAGACTTGGCCTTCTCCCTCTGGTGCCAACCAGGAGACTGCTACAATGGAGAAAATCCCCCTGGGACCCTAAAGGGGGCTGACCATAAACTAACTCAGCATTAGGAAGATAGGACCCCCCCTCGTCAGGAGCTGTACGGGGCCGCAGCATCACCCACAGCAGCCTGGCGGTCCAGCTGAGACCCACTTGTGTTTAATTTAGCCTCTTTGGGAATTCAGGTGCTCTGTAGGTTACTGACCATGTTCCATTCAGTTACATGGTAATTTGCCAATTAGAATTAATTCATCAGCAAATTATTCATAGATCATAACATGTATCAGTCAATAAAGCTAGGAATTCTGTTTAATATTTAAGCATTTTATATCAATCCGCTGTTGCAACCCATCCCCCACACCGACCCCCTCTCTCTGATTTTAACTCACTTTCTCTCTCTCTCTCTCTCTCTCTCTTTTTCTCTCTCTCTCTCACACACACACACACACACACACACACACTCAAGAGAGAAACACTCATGCATACATAAGATGAATCCGCATTCGGAGAAAGGAAAACATGATAGTAGCTGAAACACTGTACCGATAGATAGAGTGGGGGGTATTTTGGGAAGATGGATGATGTTGGGAATGGGAAGCAGGAGGAGAAATGGAGAAGTGTGTAGACAGGCAGTAACAGAGGGAGAGAGAGAGAGAGAGACAGAGTGGGGGTGAGTTCATATTGGGGAGGGGGGCGGCAGTGAATGGTGGGAGACTAGGCTACATGACGTTTGTTTCCATGGTGATGGTCTCTCTGTCTCCCACACGTAGGGAGACGGTGCATTAATATGTGTGTGCATGTGTGTGTGGGTATTGCTGTATATTTATGTGTGTATGTAGTGGCATTTTTGTCAATAAATTACCAAGCTCTTGTTGTTGACATAGTATGCTTTGCATTGATATTACAGTAAAACGGCAGCAGTGAATGATCCCAGTTTGCACTCCCAGATGCCTGAGGGTTGAACGCCATATCACACCGCACAACCTTGTTGCCTTTTTGGTGAAGTCGCATCATATGGTTTCAGAAATGCAGACACCACACAAAGCAATACACCGGGTACAATCTGAATCCAAATAAAGGGAATCGTAATATCTAATCTTGACACAGGCAGTAGTACGTTTCACCATCCTTTTCTTTCGGTTTAGGGACCAATTAAATCAATAGAGGGTTTTATGCACCCCCCCCATATTTTTTTCTAAAAAAATGCAAATATATTGGCTTGGAATCCGTATGGAAATCATCAGAAACTGCTGCTTTGCTCTCAACACAGCCACCAAAAGCAATCGGCTTGTACCACGTTGCAGTCATTTTCACTCTGGTTTCAATTGGCTGATCAATTGCAGTAAATCAGTCCATTTTTCAGTCCACGTTCCCACTCGGGCTGTGTTGCTGCTATCGAGTCTTTCACTCACTGATGACTGTAATAATGGTTAAAAATAGGATCGAGTGGGCTGATGTCTTATCATATGGTTTGGTTACATTACTACATGATGGGAGGATTTCTTCTTTATTGAAAATAAATATAAATGAGCTGAAAAAGCTGCAACTTGGTGCGGGTCTTGGATATGAATTCAGGGATTAAAATGCAGGGCAGTGTTCAAACTATAGGAGATGTCTGTGTATGATAGTGTGTATTTACAGTATGTGTTTGCATGAGAGATGTGGTGATTGTGTGTGTGTGTGCATGTGTGTGTGTGTGTTTGTGTGTGTGTGTGTGTGTGTGTGTGTGTCTGATATCTGCGTGGGGCGTGACCAGCATGGCGAGAAGATCTGACTGTCGCGCCGGATCCACTGAGGTGGAGGAGGTAGAGGAGGAATAGATGTGGAACGTGGATTTGGATTGGTCATGCATTCAGAAGGCAACACTGCCCTCTGGTGCCAGTGAGAAAAAAAATAAAATGGATTTCCAAAATGAAAGCCAAGATAATATGAAAGATTAAACCTGTATGATGCAGAATTGCATTTTGCATTTAACAGCAAAATAAGATAAACAAGTTTCAAATCCAATTACACATCCTTCTACAAACTCACTGTAATGACTAAATTGCTGGTTGAAACATACACACACTACTTACTGTATGATGCATAAAATACATCTTATATGTAACACTACAGTATGCACACACACACACACACACACACACATACACATTTCAGGCAGATACCCAAACACTCAATGGAGCATGCACGAGCTACACTGTTCATTTGAAAGATTGGCAGAATTTCCATGCCAACATTGGAACAGATGATTCAGAGTACACATCCGTTTCACTCCATTGGTTTGATTTATCACTGTTAACACCCCAGTAGCCTCCCCCTCTGTCTCTCTGGCACACACACAGAACTATAATCATGTTTCTTTGTCTTTTCCAATCAGATTGATGGAATGAATAATGATGTGACATAAGGGACATTCCCCTTTTTGCCCTTTTGTGAGAAATTTAGTTGACCATCAGAAAGTTCACCTGCCACAATGATATCAGTATACCAGCGGCTCTAGGTCTTAAATTAATTTGTTGGATTTACTTATGGCAACTTCCACTGAACTGAGATGACTTAAATATTATTTCAAATGTCTTACCCAAACTATGCATTTTTTAAGATGAAATAAACCTCAAGTAATGCTAAGGTAAAGGACAGTTTACATGTTGCAACATGACCTTGAGCTTGAATAAGAGTGTGTTAGATGCCAACGTCTGGGCTGTGGTATGACGTGGTTTGCATATGATTTGGCCGCATAAGGCTGAGAATGTATTTACACCCAGAACAGATTTTAAGTGGAAGTGTGGAAGTCGACCCAGAGCACGAGGAGCTGTCACATGGTCATCCCCATGCCTGGAACTTCTAGGTAACGCGAGTTCCAGATCCACAAGAAGCATCCAAAAACCATGTGGCCCCAAGCTAACATAGAGAAGGAGTGAATCCAGTTGGACAAAGATGCAGATTTCATGTGGTTGAGGGGGAAGCTGACCTGATGGTGTCTGCAGATGGTTGGGGCTGGAGCAGAAGCAGCAAAACCCCTAACACCATAAACAACAGAGTAAGTTACAAGTAAGATACACCAGCTCATGCAGAAGCTGAAGGAATTGATGCTGTGATCCAAAAAGCCGAGGGCGGAGGCACACAAGCTCCTTGTGAACAGCTGCTGGGGCAGAATCACAGCAGCCAGATCAACTGCTCCAGAGCTGAGACCAAGCACCGCCTTAGAGAAATCTACAGTGATGAATCCAGGGAGAAAGTCCTGGGCAACTGTGGGTCCTTTATTGATCTATCTGCACCAATTCTGAAAGATGTCAAGAAGGCAACAGCAAGCTCAGCCCCAGAAACGAGCTGGGAACACAAAATTGATCTTAGAAGGGGCGCAGTGGCTCACCAGTAGAGGTATAGCATGTGGAAGGGGTAAGGGACATCGATCTGTGGGTTATGTTACAGTGAAAACAAATTTGGGAACATTGCCGATCGATTGGGTTCATTTTTCTCATGCTCCAGCCTCGTTTATATGGTTTCAAACTAGATCCGTTGCACTGACATTCAAAATAAAGAGCTGATT
Source organism: Eupleurogrammus muticus (assembly GCA_036785175.1). Lineage (NCBI taxonomy): Eukaryota > Metazoa > Chordata > Actinopteri > Scombriformes > Trichiuridae > Eupleurogrammus > Eupleurogrammus muticus. The sequence goes on along the minus strand of JAYKQN010000020.1, from coordinate 5,963,809 downwards.
TGTGACCACCAGGGGGAGCTGTAGGTTAGTTCATCAGTCAACGTCAGCCAGAGTCAGCCCTTCCCTCAGAGACACCTCTGACCATCTGTTAGACACCCTTCAGCCATTAGATTGAGACCATCCATAACTGGAAGATGTCAGCTTTATCTGTCAGGACGAACGGCTGAGGTCACTCCACTTCACCTTCTGCCCAACCTGAAGCTCAAATATTAGACACAAATCGTTTCAAGATTGTTCTAATGGCTTAATATATGTGGGGGAAAAACGCAGGTTAGGGTTAGGGTAAGAATAACATTGGATCATATTTTGAATAATTTGATTATAGGTAGACTCTGTATTGAACCTATGTATAAAATCTATTGAAGTTATCTTTATAAGTTAAGTTTTATGTCAGTGACTTTTACATTTCCTCCAATAACTCAATATCTATATATTTTATTAAATTTGCCAATCTAAGATTAATATGAAAGGTACCATATCCAGATATTATTTTCAAGGAACACTGTTTTTATGTATAATGTTAATACTTATATATATAATATACTTAATTATGAAATAAAAAATTTGTTCTATTCTATAGGCAGAACAGAGAGCAAAGTTATATTGAAAGACTTGAATACAGCCTCATGGGTTCTACAACAAAGGAATAGTTATTGTTATTTTGAAATCATTGGCGTTTTTTTGGTCAATTTCAGTTAAATATAGCATATGACAAAAGAACACAGTGATATTAGAGAAGTGAAATGGAGTTTATAGGAGTTACAGAAAGTGTTCAATAATTACTTAAATAAAATTAGCCAGATGCATACACTTTTGCACCATTCTTGTTTTATTGATTTGAATACCTCAAGCTCATTGACCCTTGACCTACATACACAGATGAAGCCAGTCGTGAAAAAGACGATTTTTTTTAAGGTGGCCAGTTGCTGGTTGATTCTCCTCTCTGCATCTTCTGGCAGCAGAGTGGCAGTGTGGGAGCCTCAAAACAACTGTCAAATAACCTGAAATCAAGATTGTTCAACATCATAGTTTAGAGAAAGGATACAAAAAGCTACTCAGAGATTTCAGCTGTCAGTTTCGACTGTGAGGAACATAGTGAGGAAATAGAGACCACAGGCACAGTTCTAGCTTAAGGCCTGGAGTGGCAGGCCCAGAAAAATCTCAGATAAGCAGAAGTGAGGGATGGTGAGAAGAGTCAAACTCAACCCACAGACCAGCTCCAAACACCTACAACATGATCCGCTGCAGATGGTGTCACTGTGCATTGGTCAACTATTCAGCAGCACTTTGTACAATGGGGTGCTGTATGGGAGAGTAATGTGGAAGAAGCCCTTTCTGCACACATGGCACAGAGCTGCTTGGGGTATGCTAAAACACATTTGGACAAGCCAGCATTATTTTTGAATAAGGTGCTGTGGACTGATGAAACTAAAACTGATTCATTTGGACATAACAAACTATACATGGAGGATGAACAACACAGCATTGCAAGACAAACACTTACTACCACAGTAGAATGTGATGGTGGTCCCATCAAGCTTTGGGGCTGTGTGGCCAGTGCAGCTACCGGTGATCTTGTTAAAGATTAATGGTATGGATTCCAGTCAGCATCAGCACATTCTAGTGAACGCTGTTTAAGAATCAGTGACAAAGTTGAAGTTGCTCCGGGGCTGGATACTAGAGACAAGACAAGGACCCTAAAACTGTTCAAATTCTACTAAGGCATTCATGCAGAGTAACAAGTCCAATGTTCTGGAAAGGCCATCTCAGTCCCCAGACCTGAATAGTATTAAAAATCTGTGGTGTGATTTAAAGTGGGCCTGTCCATGCTCAGAAACCATCAAATATAACTGAACTGAGGATGAAGAATAGTCGAAACCTTCAACCAGAATCCAGACCCTCAATAGAAGCTATAGGAAGTGTTTAGAGGCTCTTATTTCTGCAAAAGTAGGCTCTACTAAGTATAGATATATTTTTTTCTGTTGGTGTGCCTGAAATTTATGCACCTGTCTGATTTTGCTGATAATTATTGCACACTTTCTGTAAATCCTGTAAAGTTCATTTCACTTAATTGAAACAACAACCAGTTATCTGTAACGATAAATGTTGAAAATGATCATGGGTACGCAAACCCTTACAGATGCCTGTACATACAAATTCTATCACACATTATGATAGAGTCCCATCAATAAAGTAGGTCATTTACATAACCCTTTATTATGTTTATGTGTAATAAAATATAATTATACATCTCAAAAAGCTATAGGGAAGCATGTATATTGAAAATTAAAAAGGCCTTAAAATTTAACCTTGAGTGATGTCACATTTAATAGGAGCATGAGATTCAGGAACATTATTTGGACTGAAAAGCCTCTTTCTCTCAGCTAGGAGGTAAACCATTCTGACACTGGGCCCTGCAGACCAACTTTGGCCTCCAGGCATTTTAAGAGAATGTCATGGTTGATAGTGTCAAATGCAGCACTGAGATCGAGCAGGAGTGATATAGCACAAGGACCCGAATAAACACTTTTTTTTTTCATTCAGCAGAGCAGATACTGTGTACTATGCAAAGCTTTAAAACCAGGTAGGAGGAGACCTTTTTTTAAAAAAACTTACAAATAAATGGTCTCTTGGAGATGAGCCTGTAGTTTTTATGAGCATTGGTTCCTGGCTTGTGTTTTTTGTTGTAGGGATTGCACAAGTGCACGCTTGGAATTAAAAGAGATAATCCTATTTGTTAAAAAGCTATAAATTAAAGCTACAATAATGGGTCCGATTGGTACAAATTCTGGTGTTACCTCACCAGACCACAAAAACTGTGAGGATGAACAACTAACTGGATGATGTGGATCTGAGGGACCAGACTCTGGGAGTGACTTATGAGATCTTTTATTATCAGTTTTGCTGATGATGAAATTCAGGAACTCATGTTTAGGCAGAGGAGGCTGCAGCAGCAGCAGGATTTATGATACAGTGGTATTGAACGGTATTTTAGATCTGTGGGCATTTTTATTATTTTGTTCAGCATGATATTGCTGTTTTTATTGGTATTAAAATTTCGTATGAGACCTGGAGTCTGCATTCTGCCCTCCTTCAATCTCATTTAAGAGCATGTTGTGTGAGTCATTCAACTAGGGGCTAACAACAGTATTGGCCATGGGTTTAAGTTTTGAAGGAGCTTTACAATTCAGTGTCTAGACATCTGTAAAATTATATACAGTTGACTTTAATGCAGTTTAAAAGTTTAACTGTTGAACTGTTAAAATAAATCAAAAACATATAATTAGAGTACATTAAAATACAAATTGTCGCTGTAAGAAGTAGCTTTTTTTGCAGTGATGAGGTCTGATCAGGCACAGTATGAATGTCCTTTCCTGACTTTGTGAACAGGATTCTGCCAACACAACAATCCCCGCTGTTTGTAATTAATGGAAGCCTCCTGCAAGGAGATGCAGGTGAGCACCTTTCAATCAAATCGTGTTTATTAGTGCGTGTGCACACTCGCACCGTCGACCGACTTCTGCTTCGTGAAGCATTAAGAGCAAACTGGAAAAGTTTCTTTTCTGTTGTTCCCAGACATCACTGCGCTATTCAGATCGGGGAACTGTACTCCTCTATCTCTTTGTTTATAACAGCAAATATAGAGCTTTTAGGAGTTTGCTTGAGCTTTATTGGGTCACACCGTTTGGCTGTTCTGATCTATCCTCGACGGAGCTTCCTGCAGGCCCCAAAACTTCTTTACCTGATCATTTTGCAATGCACAAGCTGCCAGTCGCTCAAGGTTTTCTCCTTTTTCAACCTCAGTTGGGGGACTTGATGCTCTCAGACAGCAGATCTTTATTTTCAGCATTACGCTAAATATCCTAACACCTTTCAACAGGAATGCAACACGTCTCCTCAGGGTTGCTTTCTGGAGACAGTGATAGTGAAAGCTTGTCTCCGCATTTAGCTGTTTTTGTTTTTTGTTTTTTTTGCAATATTCAAGCAGGCTTTTCCTGTATTGTTCACTGAGCAGAGGCTTCCAACTGGCTGTTCTGCCTTCAGAGAGAGTTTACGATGTACCTCGAGCAATGTTTTAAGGAGGAGCCCACATCACTGCAGAGCTGGAAGTATATCAATCAATGGCATGCTGAATCGATTGTCTCACTTGTATATAGGCTTTTAAATGAAGTTTTAATATTACAAGTGTCATCATAATCATTTACATCAATCTAATAGTGTAGCAGATGAAGCCCTGGCTGTGATATTTCATCTGCTGTTTGAGTTGTGTGTGGAGTACAGTAATCTCACGCAGCAATTCAAATGTGATGAAGTTACTGAAGTGGAGGCATTATAACTTTAGTGCATGGGAAATGCATTACATACTCATTTCAGTGATGTGTTTCAGTTTTTTTTTTTCCTTTTTAATAAATGTGCTAAAAGAATTCCAAGGAAAATACTTTGGGTTACTGAGTGCAGTTTAAGGTTCCAATGTAATAAAGTGGAGCCAAGCAACTGGCCCACTCCTAACTGGCACATTTTCTGTACAGGCATGATCCCCCCGACAATGCTGCGGGCAGAAATAGCCGAGCAATCTGCCAATCCCAAACGGGCACTGCACTAAGCGCTTTCTGAAAGCGCTGTATGTCAACGGTCTCCACGGTGACCTTGGTGCCATCTGGAGTACAATATGAAGCATCATACTGTAACAAGGTCCTTGTTACAGACGGGGACAGGCAGGGATAGAGACGGCTTTGAAACGTGCAAACAGTTTATTATCTGTGCTTTCTCTCTCTTTCTCACAAACACACACAGACACACACAGCCAATAGCAGCCTATGTGCTCTCCAGCTTCTCCTTCTCGCATCCAGAACCAGCACACTGCTAAAGAGGCACAAAGAGATTGGTTCGACACCTGGCACCACCTGTGGCCAGTCAGCCTCAGCCCCACCTGGGAGCCCTTCCCCACACTAAGGCTGCATATATGGATGTCCATATAATAGGCAGACATGAGGATTCCACTATCTAGACAGTCTGAATACCTCTGGGCTTTCAACATGTGAAAGCATGACGAACAGTATCTGGATGGTTTTCGACATCCTGCCATGTTTTTCAGTGTGCAAGTGAACTATGTTCAACAGTCAATAATGAGATTACAATACAGATTCATGTTCAAGCTCCACTTTGCCTCAATACATGAACATAAACTTGAACAAGGCAAAAGGAAGAATCATGATAATATTGATCATGTTAAATGAAATATTTCTTATTTATTCTTCTATTATTTATTACATTTTGAATCAGATCAATAGGTATGATATTCTCTATTATTATAAATCTTTACCAACTATGCAAATTCTGCCAGAATAGACATGCGATTCTAAATAATAATGTTTCCTGGCAGTGCTATAGTACATCCTTTTTTTCAGGCCTGGGCATTATCTAAAACCTGCAGACTGCAGACGTACAACAGCACTCCCGGGAAAAGTTCTTTTTCTACTGCAGTTGTTGACCTCCCAGTGATTTCCGGGATAATGTAGTGTGGTTCACTACACACTGTAAAATTTGACTAGATATAGTAAACTATCCGGGTACCGTTTGTGTACTTGTTGAAGCCTGCTAAGGTATTCCAGATGTTAAAATACTGGACTCCTCATTCTTGTCTGCTATGTAGTCGGGAAAGTCGTGAGTTTTGGAGGAAACGTAACTCTTCCTGCAAGCTTCAGTCCGATCACACACCGCAGCACACACAGGCCTTCACACACCAGCATGATGAAACATAGGCATCCACCAGTAATAATCATTTTGTATGAAAATTGAATTCTTTTGTTATTATAATTTCTTCTGTTAAAGCCTGTAAAACCCTGGGGAAAAAAGGTTTAAGCTTATGTTTATCATTACGAGCACTGTGTATGCGTGTGTGCGTTTGTGTGTGTGTGTGTTACCTCAGTCCGGGAGCATTCTAAATGGCAGCCACTACTCACACAGTGCTCGTCTCCACCTGCCCGCCGCACCTTTCCGACAAACTGAAAGAAATAAAAGAGTAGCGGCGTGATCATAATTCAGCCGCGCTATCAGCTGGTATGAGACCATCTCTGGCAACATCCTAAATGGGTTCTCGCGTCCCCTCACAGGAAGATAGAGCACCGCTGATAAAGCAGAGCCGCGGGCCTCGGCTTTATAGTTTACATTGCTACTAAATCACAGTTTGTCTCCAGCTCCACTCCTGTCCGCTATAGGTTCAGTATGAGGATGAACAGGAAACAAAGAGAAAGCAATAACATGGGTGAAGCCTCGATGTGAGTGTGTGAGTGAGTGTGGGTGTGTGTGTGTGTGTGTGTGGCTATGTAGGAGATTGGTGAGGTGTAGAAAATGACCACTATGACTATGAACTGGAAACAAAGAGAAAGTGGCAATAAAGCCAGTGTGTGTGTGTGTGTGTGTGTGTGCGTGTGTGTAAATTAGGCCATTTTTTTTTTTCTTTCTCCCGGCTTCTTTAAAGTGCTGTTGCAGGGCAAATATTTGCTTATGGTTTTCAGGCTCAAGAATTAAGTTTAGGATAAGGCTATCCTCACATAGTCCGGCCACAGCCATTTCTGCTATAGTGGAAAAAAATGCTCAGCTTGTTTGCAGTTCTTTGAATCGATCACTATCCGCCCTAGAGTTCACGTCCAAAGATTTATTTTTTACTGCAACTGCAGTAAAAACGGTCTCACATAATGTTAGTCATTGATGAACTTTTTTTTTTCCCATGGCGACCTGTACTCTGCAAACAGTAGAATGCAGTGGAAGAAATAGGTAGCCATTGGTAGGCTTATACCCACAGTGCTGTCACACCTGTGCAACACTAGGGTTTGAGTTAACAGGCCAGGGAATGCGTTACCGTAATGAGAAGTCCCTAATTGTGTTGTAGGAAACAAAGGTTTGTCCCCAGTGTCACATTATAGTAAACTTGCGAAGCAGCTGGATCCATGAGATCATGTGATAACACTCTTTCCAGGCAGTTTCCCATCAGAGTCTTGCAACAACTCGTAACCATTGTGAGATAATATCTCTTTCATATAGAGTGAAAGACAGATGATCCAACCAATCACCTGCCAAGCATTTTTTCTTAATTTTTGGAAGTGCCCGCTCTTTCCAAACTGTTTCCCAGAAGGTTTTGTGGAACAGACCATCTGGCGTCAATTGTCAGGTTGACATTGTGGGGACTGACCTCCACTTTGGGGACAAAAAGTACAAAAATGCACATTACGTTCCAGCACAAATGATTAAAGGGTTAGCCTAAATCGAAAGAGCGATGCATTCGAATCAATGCAAACAAGTCATTATCCTCCTTAGTGACAAAAACATTTGTGTGTTCAGCGATGATTGTGTGATTTACTGTTAGGCCGTTACTCTTCCTCACTCTCGCTCGAAGCTGAGTGTCTGAACGCAGATATAAAACCCCGGTGCCACTTCCACAATGAGATGACTCCTATAATGCCTTATTGTGGAGAGAAATAGTTTACGTGGCGTGTGCCATAACTCAGCTCTCTCCCAATTTCCACAGGCTGGAGCTGTTCAAACAGCTGATCTGTTGTCTCACGCTTACAATTCAATAGCAGGCCTTTAATGGCACTACTAATGGATGCCATTTGACACTAGCTCAATCCCCATTAGATATAAGCTGTTTTCCAGCCCCCTTCTCTCTGTGTTATTTGTGTCCCATAATGCATGTGTAGTTGTCATTCGCACTCGCTACTGTCATTTTCAGTCATTACCGTTGAAGCCGATGATGACTTTAATTTAATATATTGGCTCAGCACACAGGGTCATTAGCGGGTTGCGTTAATAAGGTGCAAATCGGAAAGTAACTTTGCCAAAAGTTAGCTGGAAGCCATAAGTGTCAACCAGAGAAATAGTGGAAGTGCTGCGCTGCCAAATCACAACCCGTGTTATTGTGGTTGAATAAATCTGTCAACAGTAACCAGTGAAGATAACAAACCACAGACAGCATATATGATGAAGTATGGTGCTAATGCTTCCTTGATTAGGGTTTCAATTTCCACTGTGGCACATCTGAACTCATATTTTGTCTCAGTTCAACATCTCTGGGCTCATAAAAACTTAAAAAAAAAAAAAACTTGAAGCGTTAAGATACATCAGAGCGAGTGCTTTCACGCTGACGTGAGCATTATGAAATTAACGTTTGGAAAGAGATAAAAAAGGACGAATTTGCCACCTGACAAATGCATCCACCACCTTTGTCGGGGCTTGAAATGAACCCTGATTAGGCCTCGAGCACCGACTCCGTCTTTTGTCACGCATGCACAAAAGACAAAAATTGAGTTCCAACAGTGAGTCGTCCCGGCACGTATTCAGGTGCTGTCGGGTTCATTACCGAACATCAGCCGCGCTGCAATTAAGCCCCATTTCATCCCGCTCCGCACAATCATATCTGATGAGTGCTATTTGGAGCTGCCACTCCGCTCAGCCTCCACGCCTCAAAAGCTACTCTGTCATCATCTGGTAAAAAGTCAGGCTGTGAGCTCCTTTTGATGGAGTGTTCGCAGCGTGCAATCTGCTCTGTTCTCACCTCTCACACGCTGGATGTTACATGGAGAGAAAAAGACCATTTGAAACATCTGAGCAAATGCATTGTTTCCCCCTACTCCACCACGGTCCAGAGGGAAATATTTCATCAGCACTATGTTTTTTTGACAGATATAGGTCATTTTTCTCAGATTAAACATTTACATGAAACAACAAGTAGCTTATAAACAAGTATAAAGGAACTTTAGTTTGTTGAAGCCAATGGAGTCAGTAGTTCTATTAATCAGGAATATTTCATATTTATTGGAGTTTATTCCTATGTTGGAACATTTGAATGTATTCCATTTTTAGATAGTATTATGCCACACTCATCAGAGAAGGAAAAATCAACCTTTTTTATGTGCTTTCCCTGGCCACTAATGAGCTTTTCGAACTCGCCTCCTACTGGCTGAATAATTGAACTACAGTCCTTCTTCTCTACCCTCTTTAGCGAATATGGGGGAGGAAAGGAGTGTTTCTGCACGTGAGTGTGTCTTTCCTCGGTGACAGCGGTGGTTTTGATGTGCACGCTCACACACAAACACACACACACACACATACAAGCGAAGTCCTCCCACTGCTCCACAAAGCCATTGTTGTGAATAAGTAATGCTTCCTGCTGGAGTCCCAGAGCTGGTACCTTTTTTTATGCCTGGCTGCCAAATATAGCATTTGTGTGTGCAGTAGCAGAAAAGGAGAGAATTATTACATAAGCACTGACCTCCACTGCCGGACCCCGTCAGGGTACAGTATGTAGCCTACAGCACAGCGGGACTGCTGTGATCTGCTATTAAAGATCAGAGATGGCTGCGGCGCTTGCAGAGGTGCCGCCTCGGGGGGATGCCCCCAGGTGGGTTTTTGGAGCAACTGGTGTCTGCTCGGGTCTGGCACGCACACACACACACACACACACATACACACACACACGTTTGCACATGGATTTACTCGCCCTCCTCTCCTCATGGTGTTCCTGCTCATGTGCCCTCTTTTTTATGTTCATGAATGCTGGTTGTTATTTCACATTTTGATTTAATTCCATTATACACATGGACATTTTAAGGTAAACATGTGAATAGGCCTCTAACCTTGACGTCAGTATTAGTGTTAGTGTGGGTGACTAATGCAACAGAGACAGAGTCTTATCGGTTACACTCCTAAGACTCTCTCATTCCAAATGGGATAAATGAGGAATTTGCTTTTTTGTATTATCTATTTAGGTGTAATTCATTCATAATTTCATGGTTCATATTTGTTTGTTTCACATGACGGGAGATTGATTTCTTCTTAATGCTTTATTCTTGTTTGTTTTTTTGCATTGAATGTCTCTTGCTTGAATATTCATGGTGCTTTAAAAGCACCATGAATATTCAAGCAAGAGAATAATAATTTTTTACAAACAGACTATGGACATTTAAAGTAAAAAACAGCAAAAAGTTAAATGTCAGAGTTTTAACCCACCAGGCTGACTGCCAGCTGTCATTACTGGGACAGTGTTGATCATCTTGACGTCATTTCTAATTGAGCACATGACACTTGGCCAGGACAACACAGTTAATCGATTGAAATCGAGGCAGCAGACAACAGAGAGAGCTTCATGGGCAGATGTTTAGCCACAATAGAAAAAGAGCCACAGGTGGACAATACGTGTGCAAAATTACGTGTGCCTTGTCAAAAATATATATGCATATGGACAGCAGCAGTGATAACTTAGAGTTTATACTGCATGTTCAAGTGTTAATTCAGCAAAAGAATATGTTGTGACTCAGACTTCATCAGCATTAGTTCTTTAATGGTGTTTCTGTTTTGTCGGTAATCGTGGAGTTGCTGCAACAACACACAACCCCTGCAAGTATAATGATAATGATTTTCTACCCCTGTGCAGAAAAAAAACATACTAATCACACCTTAATATGATATATAAGACAGTAACATTGATACACTTTTTTTTCCCCACCGGCTGCACCATTATTGCAATGCTAATGAAGAAATGCTTTGTGAACAGTGGGCTCATTAAACTGCAGAAGCAGAATGTGGAGACTCAAAAAAGGAAGCTGATGATGATGGCGCTGGTGTACGGAGGTTTTTTTCCCAATGGGAGCACACTGGTAATAATGTTAAAGCCCAGATTGCATGCGTGTGTGTATGTGTGTGTGTGTGTTTCTTGGAGAAATCAGCAGCGAGGTGCTATAGATTGGAAAAACAGGTCGGTGTAGTGCACTGATTAGAAAATCTGTTTCTTTTGTTTTACTCAGGACGTTTCTCAGGGCCAGAGACTCTTGAGAGTGAAAGGTAGAGAGACACGGAGTAAAAGAGCCGTGAGCGAGATTCGGGACGATGGCAGAATCCCATTCATCAAAAACTTGGCGAACTCCGAGGGATGATTGTCGTAAAATTGTTTCAAACACAGTGTTTTAAGCCACACTGACAAACAGAAGACAGACGGCTTTAATAGATACTGGATCCATGTGTGACAGACAGAGATAGTATCACACACACACAGACTCTGTTATGGAAGTGTGCTGTCAGCATCAGTACCGCAGTTATTCATCAAAGCCTCTCCTCCCACCCCGGCCCCCCCTCCCCTTGGCTTCTCCACTCCTCTTCCTCGCTTTCACTTCCACATACATGACTGTGCATAAGCTGGGATAATAGTGTACAGGTTTTAAGGGAGTTACAATAACAAAATATGAAATTATCAGAAGAGCAAATTTAACTTTCTAATTTGCGGCAGATTCCCAGCTCTTGTGTAATTGACCTTTTTATAATCTTTTCCCTCTTTAAACTGCCTATCAAGCTTATCTGTTCCTGCATGGTACTTAAGCAGGGGCAGATTTACCACCCAAAGTTCATCATATTTGTTGAAACAACAGGTAGTCTTTTTAGGGCAAAAGCATTTAACTTTATCAGCTGAAATCACAGCTTTTGCCGGCAGTTAATGTCAGCTTCATGGATTTGTTGGAAACACGGTTCCTGGGTAACTTTTTTTTAATTATTTCCATTATTTCCATATTAGATGCATGAAAAAAAAGGAAGGCATCAAATATGCACTTTGGCTATGGCCTACAGTACATGACGCAATTCCAAGAGACTAAAAGTACAAGCCCCAGAGAAAAAGTTATCCATAAGACTTCTGCTTGGAATAATAAATTACTGTATGTCTGTAGTTTTTCCCCCTTAAAAAAGTTCAATTACCTCATTCATTTATTAAAAATCCTGACTCTCTGAATACAAATATACTTTCTCACTTTAAAAACTTTTACTGCAAGACACAAGATGTCTCCTGCTTCACTGAGAGGTTTTTTTTTGTCCAGTGGAGGGTTCAGCACACTTTCATGAATCGTACAGTGATCGCATGATCGCCTTCAAACTGTGTCACAAATACTGATTGAAAACTCAAGATTTTTCCTCCCTCGGCAGACGAATGAAAAAAAAAAACAGCCTTCTGGTGTCAAGCTCTGCACATGCATCATTCTGCACAGTGAAGCTCAAACATCCAACTGAAGGGACGAACAAAAAAAATGTTGTTTTTTTTCAAGCTGCAAGGTGAGGCTTATTTCAGTCTAACATTATCCTCCTTTCACTTAGTTCACGTAGCCGAGTGAGCAAAACAGAGGACAGATTAATACTTCATTGTTAATATTTCCAGTACACTTCCCTTTTATTGTTACAAGAGAAAAGGCTTTCAGGATAAGTTCTCTCCGTGAACGTAATATCCCAGATAAGGTTTGGCTGGGGCTGCCTGAGAATAATCTTCCCCAAATCCAATAAAGGAAGCACAAAGCAGTTAATGATTTCTTGGCTTCTTCCCAGTGGGGGAACACCACGCAGTGGATGTGCTCCTTTTTTTAACATAAGCTTAATTCTGACAACATAATTATGTTTGAAACTTAGAGGTGATGCTGAGTTACAGTACTGCTGTAATTAATATAATTAGACAGACACCTCAACATTTGCAGCTTAAAGTACATTGGGGTGGATAACCACATTGTTAAATCAATACCTTACTTGTTTTGCTCTTGTGTTTTTTTTTTTCTTCTTGAGGTCAGAAAAGAGGCTCTTTTGTGCAGCCACATGTGCATCACTTCAACAGAGCAGGGGAATACAAAGCTTGACAGAGCTTAGTTGACTTGAGTAAAGGCTTGATAGGGGGTTAGAGCGCCGACGAGACGGAGAGCAGAGTGCCTGCTAAAGAGGGACTCCACAAGCAAAGAGGGCCCTCGAGAAGCAAAACGAGAAGAGTTTCTTTTCGCAATAATTTGACTCATAGCGGAACATCCAATTAGAGCATATATTAGAGGGGGTGATTTAATAATAGACATCATCATCGCCACTTTTATCTCCCCCCATGCAGCAAACACTCTCCATTTAATATTACAGTAAATGATCATCAACCTAAGCTTCAGGGACTCATCTGATCAAATGAGTCAGTGGGGATTAATCTGACTGAATATGCAGCATGTCTCTTTTTACCTGAGAAATATGTCAGTTAAAAGTTTAATGTAACATACAGGGGTCGAAAGTGTTACTTTATAGACACATATATATATATATATATATATATATATATATATATATATATATATATATATATATATATATATATATATATATATATACACTGTAACTGACTTCTACTCACATGCTGTTAGCCACCCACACATACACACACACATACACACCCACACACACACACACTCTGAGCTGTCCCTGCACTGCAGCCAGCAGTGTCTCCTTCCTGTTTGGGCACAGAGGGGTTTGCACCCTCAGCACTGGGCACCCGTACATGTCCTTGTAGAAAGAGAGACAGAGACGGATGCTAAGAAAAGAAGCTGACGTCAGAACAACCCCCCCCCCACACACACACACACACACACGCACGCTGTCTCTCTTGTCTCTCCTCTCCCCCTGTCCCTCTGTGTGAGGAGGACAGTCTCCGTCCCCGATGCCAGCACTTCCATTGGGCCCACTTAGGGAAATAAACTGCTGCCATTGGAGGTTTACTGCAATGGCTGCAACCACCTCCACCAGAGGAGTCATTAAATCAAAGATGATGATACCTGTGAGTTACAAGGTGTCTCATCTTCTCTTATTACTTTAGAGCTAAGTCTAGTAATCTATAGCCTAACATGCAATAAATTCCCCGTAAGCAGAGTGGAGAACATGCCACAGCCCCTTGGCACCAGACTCCTACTTGCTGCCTCCGAGTGCTTTACTCTACATAATACGTCAGTGGGTTTGGGACAGGCTGTGTGTGAACAGCTAATCCATAGGGTCACGACTCTCACTGGGACACATTCTAATTTCTAAATCTGGCTCATACAGTATCACGTCACATAAATGAACTCTCCGATGAAAGATTGTTTGAGGGAAAAGTGCCACCGAAATAAATACAATGGAGGATGGCAGCCGCGATGTCGAGACTGGTGTTTTTAAAGTGCCACCGACCCTCATCAGTTATGACTGAGCTGTGCCAATGAGCTGGAGCGACCAACGTGATTATGGAAATTATTGGTCCATCAGAGTCCCTCTCTCTCTCCGGAGGATCAGCATCCTCCAGAGATATTGTCAGCAATGTCCTTGAGAAAGGCAACGACCTGATATCTGCATCTGGAAATTAGGCTGCTTGGATCCCACACGGACACAGCTCCATTAGCAATTGTTGAATTACTAAAATCTCTACCATTACACTATGGTCTACTACACACATAGCACATATACTGCATTATGCTAAGTCATCCACAGTCCTTTTCTCGTCATTCTGACTATTATATATATATATATATATATATATATATATATATATATATATATATGCACCTTGCAGCCTCAGACATTAGTGCATAAATTCCATTTTCATATGTTATGTCATTCAAACACTACATTATCTCCAGGCCATTTCTTCCCATACATATAAATCTACTGCTTCATGTCTTCAAATACCACTCAATTCCCTTCACAGCCCACAGACACAGTCCCGGACTCAGTCAATCACACCGCCATCTTCCAGAGAGGGGATCCGTGACAAATATTCTTCATTAATGCCAGGAGGTATGACAAGTCGTAACTCCCCTAAAGGCCAGTGGAAGGAGGGTCCGGGTATAGAAATCTCAGAATCCATTTGGTCAAAGATGACAGGGGGAAGATATTCATCTTCTATATGTATTAATGGTGTTGCACAGTATTTAAGGAGACTGTCTGTCTGTAGCTTTCACATAGTTCAAGAACACTGAATTGTCCTACTTTTTTTGTCCTAAAAAATATTGAAATGAAATGTGTGTGTATATATATATATATATATATATAGACAAGCACTAGCCACTGTATAAGGGACACCTGTCCAACTGCTCATTAATGCAAACATCTAATCAGCCAATCACACCAACTCAATGCATTCAGTCATGTAGATATGGTCAGTTTAAATCGAGCATCAGAATAAGGATAAAAAGGTGATTTAAGTGACTTTGAGCATGGCGTGGTTGTGCCAGACGGGCTGGTCTGAGTCTTTCAGAAACTGCTGATCTGCTGGGATTTTCACGCACAAACCATCTCTGGGGTTTACAGAGAATGGTCTGAAAAAGAGAGAAAATATCCAGTGAGCGGCGGTTCTGTGGGCGAAAATGCTTCGTTGATGCCAGAGGTCAGAGGAGAACGGCCAGACTGATTCGAGCTGATAGAAAGGCATCAGTAGCTCAAATATCCACTCATTACAACTGAGTTATGCAGAAGAGCATCTCTGAACACACAGCAAATCAAACCTTGAGGTGGATGGGCTATAATATATATAATATAGCCCATCCACCCCAAGGTATGGTAAATAGGTATTATAATATTTATACACGCACACATGTTGTCAAAGTGGATCAAAGACTATATAATCATCATAACAAAGCAATTCCGCAGCAGAAGTTGAAAGCAGACTGCACAATGTGACATTAGTTTTGTTTGTATTTCAGTACTAACATATTGACTCTTCTTCTTTGTATTTGTTCCTCCATGCAGGCAGAACATCGCCGTCGTTAACGCCGCCGCTTGTTGCTCGTGCACGCCCCTCTGGAAGGGCCCTGCGTTGCCTTGTTAAGCTGTTAACGGGCCATATGGCTGGATAACTGCACAGTCAAACAGTCGACTCGCTTTAACTCACACATCTGTGACAAAGGGGACGTGTCAGGATTGTATCCCTGCCCTGTCACAGCGTTTAAATTTCCTCACGTTTTTCTTTTCTTTTTTTTTTCCAAGGCTATTGATTCTGACAATTTAAATTCAAGTCCAGCAAACACACCTGCACCTCCAAGAACGTACAGCGGTGTGTGGAGAAAGGTGAATCGCTTTAATCCGGCGAGACCGACCTCAAATGCGCTTGGGCAAGGGGAAAAGGGACACATTTTCACGAATGACAGGGGATCTGATGATGTCAGCAGCTCTTTGATGGTAATTTTTTTTTTTTTTTTTTGGATGGCAGCAGCATGCATGAGTGTGCGCATGTGTGTGTGTGTGTGCAGAGGTACATCAACACAGAGTTGAGCAGGTTCAGTTTGGCATCAAGAGGACTTCAGTAGGGTAATGGCCTGAAACTATTTTTATTATCTGTAAATCACACTCCTGACAGGTTTCTTTCATGTTCTCTTCCTCTTCACCTCCACGCGCTTTCATTCCCTCTGGTGGACTTAAATTCTTTCGTCCTGTCCTTCACTCTCCTCCTCTCATCTGTCTGTCTCCACCACCTCTCTATTAAAGGACTACACGGTTGTAGTGGTGCTTTCAAGGACAGTAAAATGTGAGACTCCTGAAAAACTACTATATCACACCAGGAACGGGGAAAAACAGCTACTAAAATATCATACTAATAAACACTTTAGTAAGTATCAGCATGTTTGGGGGATTTTATGTTACGGGGCCAAATATCGCTCTGTGTGGAACCTGATGAAACAGAATGTGGAGGAGGGAGCAACATTACAGCCACAGCCTGACACATAAACCCCAGCTGCTGAGTTTTATCTCTGATTCCATGCTGCTACAAACTTTTGCTCTCTGACTGAATATTAGAGCCAGCTACAGAATAGAATACAGAGCAAAACTGCAGCATAATTTGGTCTCCTTGTTGTCCAAAGTAGGAAAGAATCTTTTTTCTTGCAGTTTTTCCCACCCCGAAACAAGCTGAAAAGAAGACATTAATCGTTTTTGGGTTTTTTTTTGATGATCCGGTGAGGAAAAACATGTGCAAATGAAAATAAGCCTCAGGAAAGACATATAATGCTGTTCACTAACTTTGTTTCTGAAACTTTGTCTGCATTCCCTGCAGTCTATTCTGGTTGTTATTCCCCTTAGGAATAGTATGTTGGAATCAACTTTTTTTTTTTTTTTTTATCATAGGAACCTAGGGAAATAATCTCCCATTTATATTACATAGGTGACCTACTCTTAAGAAATCATCATATTCACTGAGGTACATTTTTAGATTTAATGTATTTTTCTTCAGTTCAGTCTTTCCTGTCCAATTTCTACTATTTTTCTACCCTCATTTTGCCCCATGATTCCCCTTCATCTGCAATTGCATGACTCACCCATAAATATTCTCACACAAACTTATACACGCACACACACGGCGTAATTAAACAGTCTGTGGGTTTAGTTTGGGGAGTTTTCTCGGTGAGAGGAGGTGGGCGATAACGTCACTTCAAAGCTGCTGCAGACTCGCTCGGGCCCCTGCAGCTTCACATGGATTAAAGCCACTTCAGGCATGTTTGTACACCACCAGCTCCCCTTCACTTCCACACACACGGCACAGAGTGTTCGCTGTGATACAAAGATCAACGCGAGTCTACGCCGGCGTCTCCGTGCAGAGTTTCATGGGGCCTGACATCCGACTTATTACCCCACAGTGGTGATGAGTGTACAGTATGAATTCACGCTGCGGAAACACAATGGGATTAGAAATGCTGTGGTAACAAAGCGACGCCGCTACTTTAGTGTGTTTGACGTAGCCTTTTGGAGCCGCCTGAAGCCGGCTGTGACACAACTTCCAATATGTTGTTGTCTACACAATATGTATAATAATAGTTGTTACAAATCCAGATGTTCACCCTCAGAGGTCTCTCTTTCCAGAACAAACAGACTTGGTGACTAAAACCAATAAAAAAAAAGGTTGAATACAGCTATTGCATCCTAAAAATCTGTGTTTCTATGTTGCTTTCCGCTGGGTGGCAGACAGATGTGCTGACATGCTGAGTTGCTGTTAACTCTCATGTTGTGCTCTTGGTCAAATCTGACCATCTCAAAGACTTTGTCTCTGATAAATGTGTTAATTTGATCAGATTCACCTAATATTCTATGAATTTGTCCACCGAAAATAAATAAATATTATTAATTTAGAAACATCCTTGTGTGTTTTTTCACAATTTTTACAACTCAACTCAACTCTCCTGGTCAACAATGGCTGTACATTAGAAATGAATGGGTGAAGACCAGAATTCATGTAATTATCTCTTATTGTCAAAATAAATGTGTTTTATGTTTTTTATGAGGTGAGTTCAAGATAAATAAATTCAGATTAATGAGACATAGAGGCAATAAATAAAAAATAGAAGTTTAAAACTTGTAATGTTCAAAAGAAGTTATGATAAAAAATGGATGTCAGAATACATGGATTAATCGTTTTTTTAATGAGTCTAAGTGGTACAGTCAAATTTGACAGGAAACAATAAATTGATCAAGATGAAACAAACACAATATGAGGGTTAAGATTAGTGCCGTTTGCATCTCTAATAAAAACCTAGACATTGTGGAGGTTTTTCCTGGGAGACAGATTCTCTGCAGGTTGCTGTGTGCTTATTGCTCGGATAATTTAAATTCCAGACATCCAGTGACTAAAATCCATCATCAGCTAAAAGATATAAAAAAAACACCCAAGATGTAAAACCGTGTATTGTATAAATGGAGCTTAAACTGGATAAAATAGTCAAGGGTCTAAGAACTGAAAAAGGCAGTCTGATAAAATAAAACTCCTTTAATGAGCAGGGATAATAAACCAGCATGTTTTACAAAGTCTTCTTCAGGGTCAGAGTAACTGAGTACAGGTGTGTATTTAAAGAGTCACATGACACCACCCACATGACTCAAGTTGTGAACAATACATATATTCCCATATGTCCCCAATTCACATTAAAAGAAATTACTCATTTAATTATGACATTAAATAATTAATTAATCACATCTGTGTTTTTTATGATATGGCAACATATTTGCTGTGAAAAAGGCTGAATAGTTGTTATCTTTGTACTGACAATATGAGATATGAGAAAATATCATGATGCTGTACTGACTTTGTGTGAAGGTCAACCAGCAACCTCCCTCGCCTTTCCTGTAGTCTATAAAGTACACCGTACAACCGGTGTCAAATCTGCAGGTCTGCAGAAATCTCACCTCCAGGACGTTGTCCAAAAAATGTACAAAATCTCCGCAGCATCACGACCCTTGGAAATAGCAGACGAGACCAACAATAGGTGAGAAAAAAAGGCAAAGTCACATTTGCATGCTGGAAGTGCTGAAACAAAGGGGTCACGGGAGGAGAGTTCGCTCATCTGAACCTGTAAAGTGATAAAACTGTCAGCGGCGGAGCAAAGAGATATGACCTAAAATCATTCTTGCAACCTTCAGCCCGAAGACAGTGGAGTGAAGTGAAGAAAAAGTAAAAAAGGAAAGAAAGAAAGCAAGAAAGAAATAAGAAGAGAAAGAAAGAAAGAGGTAGCGATTAGCTCCCTGTCTCCTCCCCTCATTGAAATGAAGGAGACAGAAGAGGCCTCTGTTAGGAATGTTAATCATCTATTGATCTGTGTAATCTATGGGTGACTCTTGTCCCAGGGTCCCTATATGTGGGCAATGAGCATCATTCTTCCACAGGCTGCAGGGAGGACTCCGGCCCTATTTTATCCTTAATAAGCCACGTGTACAATACTGTAGGAGCCCTATTTATAATTTATAGACATGCATTGTATTGATTCTGCCTCCTTTTTAATAGACCATATAGGGCCCACATTCCCCTATTCAGCTTCATTTTATTGACTGCATGTGTTTGAGTGCCATGTTGTAATTCTCACCATAAAAAAAAAAAATCAGGAGCCATTTCCTGGTGTAGCCTTGTTTTTCTTTATAGATTTTTTTTTCCACGGAACAGAGATTTCATTTGTCAGCAAACTGGAGCTATTTCTCTGTCTCTTGATGTAATGTGTTGGTCAAAGCCAACTCAATCTATTGGAAATGAAAATTAACTGTATTGATTATGTTCCTCTACAGGGCTTTCATCGATGATGCAAATGTCACATTTACACTACATCACCTTTTGCAGGTGAATTATAAGATGATTTTTCCACATGTTTCTTTGATATATATTATTTCACTTACACAATATGCATAAAGTTGGGAGACTTACCAGACAAAGCTAAAAAAAACAACTATGGATCTTGCCATTACCATAATGCATGCAATCTTTCTGCCTGTACAGGAAAGGTTGACGTCTTTCAAACCCCACAGATCCAATGTTCAGGCTTTCTGTTAATGATGTAAAAACTCAGACTTTCAAAAGAGTCCGAGAGAGGTTAATATTTTTTCACAGCAAGCAAACTGAGCTCCATGTGTAAAATCAGTCAGGTGCCCCTTTACATATTGGCAGTATTGTAAACTATATAAGTATTTTAATTTATCTTCTTTTTTATTTTAATTTTAAAAATTGTTCATGTTTTTCAAAAATACATGAAAATGTAAATAAAACTACGAAATGTGAAAAATGACATGGATTATGTAACCATGTAAAAGATATATACAACTTAATATAGAGGATGAGACATAAAATTATGTTATTAAAATAATTTTATTTCTTGAACTGTAAACCTGACTACTAGTATTATAACATGGTCATTACTATTTTATAGCACATTTAATAGTTTTTTAACAGGTGGGGAAATACCCATATTTATCATTAAAAAGCAAACAGATACACAAGATTTCATGCAAAATTAAAGCAGTGACCTGTATTTTAGCTACAGAAGCGTGTGTATACCTATTCAGTGATGTAATAGTGATGCATTCTCACTGATGAAATCACAGTCAATAAATGTTAGTGATGTTTTTTTTTTGTTTTTTTTTTTCTGGGAAGTCCCTGGAACCCCTCTCAAGGACCCCCGCGGACCACACTTTGGGAGGCAGTTGACTTAATATGTATAATGAATCAGTTGAACGGTAATAGGCCTGTTTGTTGGAGACAGACCGATATATCTTTAACGCGTCTCTGAACCTGCTCGACGGGACTGCTGCAAGCGTGTGTGTGTGTGTGTGTGTGTGTGAGAGAGAGAGAGAGAGGCTTCTCTGTGGAGGCACGTTGCTCTCTGCAGCACTTGCGCACTGTTTTTTTTTTTTTTTTTACGCTTCGCTCACTTCTCCGCGTAGTAAAACCATCTCCACGCCGCCAGCAGCCGGACCTCCGGTGGTCCGCGGGCCGCCGCTGAGACCCGGAGCGCACGGTATCGACCACCACCACCTCTACCACCCCTCCATCCTTCATCCCTCCCTCCTCTTAACCCTCCTCCTCCTCCTCCTCTGTTGTTGCGCTTCTGCTGCAGCGGCCAAGTTCAGGTGAGCCTCGTCTCCGGCACAACAAGTCGCCCTCCCTCTCCCTCTCTCTCTCTCTCTCTCTCTCTCCCTCTCCCTCTCTCTCTCTCCCTCTCCCTCTCTCTCTCTCTCCCTCCCTCCCCCTCTCTCTGGTACCGGCCGGGATGCTTGCTCCCTTCCCGTGGAGAGGAATGTCCTAAATGGGCCGCGCAGGATGTGAAGCCTCGCCAGAAGAAGCAGGAGGATGGTTCGACCAGGCTGTTCCGCGGCGGCGGCGGCGCCGCTGCTGCCGCCGCTGCTGCCGCTGCCGCTGCTGCTGCTGCTCCTGCCGCTGGGCTTCCTCACGGTGTCCTCCGTTAATGCAGGTGAGTTGTTTTTTTTTTTTTTTTTAACCACAGGTTCGGTGGATCGCACGCATGCTGCACGCATGCTGCTGGTAAATGCTGCTTGCCGCTGCCGCTGCGCTGCAGGCTGGACCCGAGCTCTCCAAACGTGATGCAGCGCATAACGGATACTATAGTCCTAGATTGGATTTCCATGTATCTGGCATGTTGTGCATGCATCAGCATCAGCATCAACATCAGTCATATCAGAAACATCAGTCATACCCTCCCCCCCTCTCCAAACCCGTCACACATGCACAGTTTGCAGATTAATTTTAGAAATAAAGCATTTTCAAACAGGACATACCATGCCAGTTGCTCTGTTTAGTTGTTTCAAGAAAGTTATTTTTAAAGGATTATTAGTAGGGGGGGAGCAGTGGCAAAAAAACAGCTCTTAAATTGAGAAAAGACTCAGCAACAGTCTGAATGTGTGTTTCTGCCTGAAAACTTCTGCTTTGACATCCATTGATCTGCCAATGAATTGCTATAATAGATTAAACAATGGTGAGATACACTTATTCAAAGCCCCACAAGCAGCTCTAAATGTCTCATATTACGCATGTTGCATATAGTACCTAATCTATCTTTCATGATATGGCACATTCTTAACCTACAGTGATTCTTGTATTTTAACTAGAACATTTCATCTAAGGAATAACATTGTGGTTGCATTATGTCTTCATGATAAGCTCGGAGATGATAGATAGTGCTATGAAAAGCCTGAATCTCGGCGATGAAATTACGTTGGATTTATCCCCTCAGCCTCCAGCGGTTTGATGTTTGCTTTCCTGAGGAGATGGAGGACATAGTTTTAAGAGGGAATTTGTGATTCTGCAGTTGGCTTTTGGCGTTTTGGCAGACTTAATGACTTAAGAATGGATGAGTATTCCTCTCTGCTATTGTATTGTCTGTGTGTGTGTGTGTGTGTGTGTGTGTGTGTGTGTGTGTGTGTGTGTCTGTGTCTGCTGGAAGATAAACAGTGAGAAAGCAGCTTGTCAAACAGAGAGTCCTATAGTAATGTATCACATGCATACTTGAACACACACCATCTGCATCAACAAACACACTCGAAGCCTCTTGGGAGCCGCAGAGGGACCCAAAAATTAACTGCTGTTTTCTGATGATTGTGTTAGCATTGAACAGACGGAAGGGAACCAAAAACAAAAGTGAGAGTGCATTGTTCTCCCTGTAACACTATTATTTGACTTACTGAACAAGTCTGGGACCCGGTGTTCAATATTTGCAGACGTGTGAGACAATGTGACAATCTAATTCGCTAAAAAAAAAAAAAAAGTGACAAGACTGCAGCTTCTGCCGGTAATCTGATAGGTAAACACCACCAAAGAGTAGGATAATTGGATCACACACACACACACACACACACAAACACACTTTTAAGCCTAGTGGATGAGATCACGCATCTAGATAACACACAGAAAAAAGCAAAAGTACTATGAGTGAGTCAATATAATGCACTGTCACCCTGAGCTGAGTTTACCATGCCATTGTTGTTCTCAAAATCAAATCTTTTCTTATAATAAAAATATAGAGGTAAATTAACAAGAAATTAAGTTATTAGTTATATATTATTTATAGGAATGAGGGCACGTACAGGCCTTAACCACACCTCTAAACACGTGACAAGCCTACTTATGAGTGGTGATCTGTCCTTCTCAGAATCCTTGAGGACAGAGCAATGTCTCAATTGTAAAATCTCAATTCAAAACAACTTACCATGGATTCAAAACTACAGATCAAGCCTGACTCATCCATCCGTATGACAAATTTTACATTTCCCGGCACCGGCAGTCAGATCATAGCTGAGCGGCAACGGCGGAGCTGGCTGAGCTCGCCGTATCAGTCCCCACCGGCGTCATCATTCAACATCTCCTAATGAGATCTCTCAGCGTTCTAGTGGAACCCTGGCCACCTCTTTTCCATCATCGGAGGCCGGAAACCACGGACCCTGCAGGCAGAAACGCCGTGAGCCGGCGCCGATTCCCCTACCCCATGCATAGTCCCTGGTTGGGTTGTGTTACCCCCGCTGAGCTTGACTGCTTCCTCCTGTCGTATTTTCTCAGCCTACTTTTGCATCTCTGTGCTTGCAGGTGTAATGAAAATCCCAGCGAGCGTCCGTCATATCATCCTTTCATCAATTGTGGTTCACCTGAATGTAGTTATAGTGTATAACACTTTTACACTTATCCCGTAAATTCTCTAATATAGGTCAGTGTTCCATTTGCTCCTGGCAGGGGTAAATAAAAGCAGATCTCTTAATATATATTATTAGAACCAACACTTTTAGAAAGCCTCCAGAGCACTTAAAATAATAAGCCATGGCTACAGTTGCCTGGTCATGTGACACGTGGTGTCGGACAGGGGCGAACACGCCACAAATGGGAAGTCCCCTGTAGGATAACGTTGTTACCATGGCACCTGTGGAGCTTGTTGTAGAGGCTGACGCGAGCGATGAGGTGACGGAATAAACAGAATTGTAGGGGGTTTTTTTTACAAGATGGTTGATTGGTTGGTTTGATGGTTGGTTAAATATATTATATATATATATATATATAATATAATATATTATAGGTTCAAATAGGCTCATATTTTCCTTTGTATAGTCCATTCTGCTAATAGAAACAGAGATCTCTCTCTCTATTTGTGGCCTCATTCCAATAGAGGCCTGGGCGTCAATGCACTTGACTAAATAAAGACCAAGGCCTATAATAGAGATTTACGGCATATAATACTCTAGCCACCGTCTCTGTTTTATGTCTAAATCTGACTCTTTAGAGGACTTGAAATCAGCTTGGGTGGACACACGCTGAGACAAAAGCCCCACACTGAGTCTCCCTCATCCTGATCTTCAGCCTGCCTTCCAGACCAACCGAACAAGCGATATCTTTGTTTCACCTTCAACCCACCCTTCTACATCCATTTATCTGTACTCAACATCCAATAGCTCCCGAATTCACCTTAATTGCTTAAAGGCAATGCGCCCCAGGCAGTGATCTCCTGAATTCCAGTGATTTGAGGGCAGAAGCTGCCTTTGAGGCCCTGAGCTCTGGCCTGGTGCACCCGGGTGGTTGGCATCCCCACAAGACGCATATGTCAGAAATGCAGCCAGCTTCAACTGCTCCACATCAAGCCTGGTATATCCGCTGCTGAGACGGATGCAGAGATGGTCCTGCCTGTGTATGTGATCACAGCTGTTGTTCATCCACTCCAATCCTTACATTCTGAAAACCTTGACTGGCAAGGCACCAGAGACAGCAGGATAGCCCCCAATGCTGCGCTGCAGCCTCCTTCACATCCTGATGAGTGTCCTGAAGTCCAACACCGTCCAGCACCATTCGCAAAGAGTTCCCAAAGGGCCACACAATTAGCAGAGCTAATAGAGGAGCAATATGATAGGTCTACACCTTTTAAAGTCCAAAGATAATATTCTCTTTTCTCTCCCTGCTGATTAATGCCATCACCTCTCCTTCGGAGTCCTTTCTGCAACACTTTCAGGTCTAAGTTCATTATTTAGAAGCCAATATCCAGTATAGTTTGTGAATGTTCATTTACAGGTAAAGGTTACACACTATTCAGAAGCACTAATACAAAGCTATTGATTAGAGCAGATCATTGTGCATAGTCAGAAACAAATTTACCTATTACTACAAACACACTGAAACATCTGTGGGCCCTGATGGTTTGGAGTCTTGGAGCAGGCTGTCTACTTCACCCTGTTGGTATTTTATCTGTAAAATAAGTAATTATACACAATAAACACAAGGTGGTGAAGGTAAAACAGGAAGGATTTGTAAAGCAGCAAGTACAATAAAAGACTATATTTTAGAATCAATGTAAATTGTTTTTGCCCCTACAGAACACGGCTAGTGAAACAGCAGCTGCACAACGAGACTTTAGAAAGCCGAACCAATGAATGTATCACTCATTTATCTTTCATACAGTATGTAATTGTCCAGAATAGACATTTATGAGTCTGCATGTGTGTGTGTGTTAACAGGCATGTGTGTATTTTAAGCATGACGGCAAAGTCTGACTCTACCATACTTGCACACTCTGCACTCCCTTTACACTCCTGAAAGCCACTATTACATTTTTTACTTACTGTATACTTCTCACAAAGTTATAATAACAATAATAAAAATACTGCTGGTGGGCAGTTTGTAGAGAGGGATTGTAGGGCTCCTTAAATGATAGTAGGGTGGTGGCTGTGGGGGGAGCTTGGTCTTGATGGTGAGAATACTGTGTGGGCGTTGGTGGATTGGAGGCAATAGGCTGTGGAGTAGCGAAGCAGGAGGTCTTGAGAGGTAGGGAGGGATTATTTAGGGTTGTGTGTTTGGTGAGTACATTTTTCGAAGTCAAAGCCTATATGTGACCGGGAGCCAGTGTAATTTGTACGAGTGACGTGGTCACAGCGGTGGGTAAAGGAGAGCGGCTGAACAGCAGGGTTTTGGAAGCATTAGAGTTTATTGAGTATTTTGTGAGGTGAGCCATGGAGGAGGATGCTTTTCCAATAGTCCAGTGTGTAGGTTATGAGAGCATGGAATGAGAACTATGGTGGTGGCGGTTAAAGTGGACTGTAATGTCATCCATCATAGTTATTCATGTCACCACCAAACACGTTGCATTCTGGGTTGTTGTTTTTTAACCCAAACAATAAAATCAATCGGCAGCATGACAGGAAATACATCCTCATGAGTCACACTTTAATGAGATGTGTGTGGGAGGAAGGAACTGGAAAGAGAGAAAAAGGTGAAGGTAGGAGCGTGTGTGTGTGTGTGTGTGTGAGAGAGAGAGAGAGACAAAGACAAATGAGAAAGAGAGTCCTTTCACAATGAACACCAAGAGACCCGTGTGTGGTTAATTAGGCCTGGTATAAATGAAAGGAGAGAGATTAATTTGTGGGTGGAGACGAGGAGATCTTCAGGAGGGCGGGGCAAGTGTGGAGGAGAACATGGAGTTCAAAGAGAGTGATGAAAAGAGAAAAATGTGCATTAGGGTGTACACAGTAACTTGTAGTATAAGTATAACAAAAAGTAAAGCCCGAACATTCATGACCTGTCTCTTCTAATTTGTTTGTGTGACCGGAATGTGTGTGTGTGTGTGTGTGTGTGTGTGTGTGTGTCTGTCCGCCTGTGTCTGTCTGTCTGTCTGGCTGTCAGACACCCTGCTGTCAGCTCCACTCAATGTGACCATCAGAGAGATTGAAGTCAACTCCGCCATGGTCACGTGGGAAATCCTGGAGGGAGACCCGGTCATTGGATTCGCCATCACCCAACAGGTAGCTCTGTGTGCGTCTGTGAGTTGTTAACAGCTGCAACAAATACTGATTATTTGTTTCCCTCTAATCTTCCACATGGTCTCATTTTAATAAATATTCAAAAGATTGAATAATTCAGCGAAAGTTGAAGATTAGTAAAAAAGTGATTTTAAACAGATTTGTATATCAGAACTCAGTCTTGATATATCTCATGATATCATATATTGCTTTTACTCTAATACTAGGAGTAAAGTTGTCTACTAATAGTTGTGACTTTCGGCACAATAATAATATTAACATTATAAAGGCCATAGTGGCCTAAATGCAATTTTACAATTGAAAAGTACAATTTTTGCAGCCAAATGATTGCAGATACACTTTTTTAACATTTACATGCAGTTTAAAGCAGTTTAGATACCTGCTTTAATTGCCTGGTAAATAAAAGTGCCTCCAAGGATATCTACTCTCGATCTAGCAGAGACCAATTGACCTGAGCAAGCAGTCCTAGCTGGGTAATAATGTACATTTTAAGCAGAGTGTGCATAGCCTGAGCAGCTCTCTCTTTCTTTTAGCGTAATTGCACTGCAGTAAAAAAAAAAAAAAAAAGAAAAAAAAACAAAGAGGCTTTATTTCAGCTTTTTTCCCTACTGTTAACCAAGAGAGACGTGCATGCATTTGCACCATATCAGCCCTAACCACAGAGCAGTTTGTTGAATATTCACAAGAGGGATTGTCAGCGAGACACTTTGCCTTTTCCACCAGAAATATAAATTCGATAATTCATGCATTTTGCTTGCTGGTAGAGCCATTGTTTATATTGCCCCGAGGATATGTGAGTGATATCAGTAAGTGATATTCAGTTTTGATTACAGATATTGTTATTTATTGCAAATGGTAGCATTTTCTTATAAAAAGACTATTTAGAGTGTCCCCAGATATTATTCTGGAACAACAGTAACTGCACTATAACTTTGGTTTAAAAATCTCAATGTCTAACCCCGACATGCGAGTTCTCTGCTGTGACGGCGCCAAAGGAAAATGGGAATTTAAAGGGTCACGTTTCATTGAGCCTCCTCTTCCTCTTGCTCTTCTGTTGCCTGCCCGTCTGCAGAAGAAGGACGTCCGCATGCTGAGGTTCATCCAGGAAGTGAACACCACCACGCGCTCCTGTGCGCTGTGGGACCTGGACGAGGACACGGAGTACATCGTTCACGTCCAGAGCATCAGTATGGGGGGCAGCAGCCCCCCCAGTGAGCCCATCCTTTTCAGAACGCCCAAAGAGTCTGAGAAGCTGGCGTCCAAGAGTCCAGGTACAGCAGGCTTATTTTTTTTAAACACGGATAAAAAAATATCATAGACTATCTATATATTTTAAATATCCTTCAGCTTTGACTTACTTACAGAGAAGATGCACAATTAGCAGCCAATTTACATGCAAAACTCTGGTAATTGCATCAGGAAACATTGCAACTTCTCGAGGTGTTGAGTCATAAAATCTGTGAGAAAAACCTTGTTACTTTTAGAACATCTGGGCATTTTTGGAAAAAAGCTGAAAACTATGGCTACACGTGCAGGGAGCGAAAAAAAAAATAAATCTATTGCTGACACACACGGTTCTACATAATGCATTTTAATAGCCGACAATAACACAAGCATGCTAATGTTTGTGTTTTCATGCTCCATCTGGACAAAGGAGGCGCTTCGATACAAATAAAACACAGAAATTGCCGCCTTTGCAAGTACCTCCATACAATGTATTGTTCTCATTCTCAATGCAGAGGCTGCTGTTATCTGGAGCGGCTTGCAGTACTTCCAATTTTATCATGTCCCGACCCAGTTACAGTGCCAAGAGCAGCTGCTTCAGAGGGACCCGGCGAATGCTAAACACTCATCAGCAGCAAGGTGATAAGAGAGGGAACATGGGACATCAGGGAGCAGTATATTCCCCAAAAATACCCCTGTGTGGGAGCTCGCGGCGCCCTGAGAGGGGTACACATGCAGAAAAATGCCCTTTAAGCCTTTCCGTAAACAGTTGGTTCTTGATTTCTGACATATGCAAATAAAGCAGGCTGTAACTTTCCTTTTTTGCCAATAGAAATATATTCTGTCTCTGGCAGATCGTATCTGCCGTGGCTTGCTAATTAAGCTAATGTTAGCTGCACAAGTGGGCGCGGCAGCTTTCATTTTGCAGAAATTCATTTTGCCCGCCTCATCAATCTACATTCAATACTTTCAGAATGACACCACAAAAACAGGACCCTAGCAAATTTACTACAAAGGAAAAAATATTCACATAAGTATTCAGACGCTTTACTCAGTACTTAGTTGGCAGCGATTACAGTCTGGAGTCTTCCTGATACTACAAGCTGTGCACGCTTGGATTTGGGGATTTTCTCCCATTCTTTTCCACAGATCCTCTCAAGCTCTGTCAGGTTGGATGATTGGTGGAAAGCGGTTTTGTAGACCAAGGGGCGTTCAATCGGCGGGTCATGTCAAGGCCGTGGCCGGACGTTCGCTTAGCCACTTCTGCATTGTCTTAGCTGCGTGGTTGGCTCCACCACTGGGATGATTTTTGGGCAGTTGCCTGGTTTCCTGACGCTTAGAATTGAGGCCAAACGGTTCAGTCTTGGCTTCTTCAAACTAGAGAACCTTGCGTTTCTCTGAGAGTCCTTTAGGGGCTTTGTTTTTGAAAACTCCCAGAAGGCTCTCTTGTGTCTTTGACTGAGGAGAGGCCTCTCTAGCAACCATGGTGGTGGAGCGTTGCAACGTCCTTCTGGAGGTTTCTCCCATCTCCACAGGGGCTCGTTGGACCTCAGCCAGAGTGACCATCTGGTTCCTGGTCACTTCTTTTTACCAAGACAAGCTCAGGGAAGTTTTCCATTGAAGAATTTGGTAGGCCTCTGACTATAACAATTTAGCGGTCCTGCCATCACAAATTAAACCTCACCAAAATGAGAAGATGGACACACTCTTTGATTGACAGCTATCAAAATTGGCATGGGGTGAGAAGTTAGCATTAAATGTGGTTAAAATCGATTCATAAGAATTCATTAGAGGAAAAATACCAAACTTGAGGCTGATATCTGATAGCTTTCTTTTAAAAAATGAAAGTAATATAAACACAATTATAAAATATTGAATAAAATGTTTGACACCTTTACTTCGTAATGATTTTGTAGGCGTTCAGTAGAACAACTTGTCTTGGTGTTGGGGGGCAGACTCGTTTTGTTTGCTCTAACTTTGATGTAGGTGCACAGATTGTGTGTGTGTGTGTGTGTGTGTGTGTGTGTGTGTGTGTGTGTGTTCATGGAAGTATTCATTAGCCGCCCTGATTAAATCTCCCAGCCATTATTGCTCATCTCCCCTTCTAAGCTGGTAGTAATCAGCCACTATTGAGTATCTGCAGGCGTGATGCAACAACTCTCTCCGTCTACTTGTCTCTCTGTCTGCATCTGTCAGTCTGTCCCTGTCGTTTTGCGCTGGCTCATATAATAATGACTGTGGTCCTGATGTATTTGGAGGCTAGTGTTGAGGTTACATTATACAGGGAAGTGCTAAATCTCCCGTTTTGTGAATCAATCTTTCAGAGCCTTTCTTACTGTCGGGTCCCTGTTCCAACCGTTAATTTATCTCTGACAGTGCTGCGGCGGTAGCGGCCGGCTGCTTCACATTCACACACATTCACATGCAGCATCTAAGATTCCCAGTACAGCTGCAGTTGTCTTGTAAACAAAGATCATCCTAAAAACAGGAGTTTGAAACATGGTGTTTTTTCAGTATATATTGTACAGTAGTGGAAAAATAAAATGTCTGTATAAAAAGTGGACATATCATAAACATGTGCAGAACAAATTTGGGCAGCATTCAATGCAGGACATTTCACCTTTATTGACACATGAATGTAATAATATTATATTTTTTTTTTGTTTTTTTTTATAATTTTGTGGGGCACATAGTTAAATGAGTGAACAATAATACCAGAGACGTTTAAAAAAGTGAAAAAAAGTGTGCAAAATTTTCATTTCAGGTGCACTAACGTCCCGTATCATGAACATTTGTGGGGCTTTATTGATTATGATCATTATGATTTTATCATTTTATTCCCCCAGCATTATATATTTACAATTCAAAGTCCATAAATTCAACCTAATATGATATTACAGAGATTCTCTTCCAGTGCTGGGATGGAGCTCCAAAAAAAGCACAGGTTGTTTATGGTCTGTCTCATAGATAATAATGAACCTTTTTTTCTGATTGGATGGTTGGGAACCTCGCCAGACAGAGGGAGCTACAGTATGACATCATAGTGGTCACTAGAAATAAACCATGAGACATTGATGTTTCTAAATCCAGACTGCATGTATATTCTCTTTGTTGAGTGTTTAATGCATGTAACATTTTTAAAGATAACACCTATACTTTATCTAGAGTTCAAATAACATGAAGGTGTCTATTTGAATGATATAGATCTTTAATTTGTTAACTTACAGTATATGAATGTGACAACACACACTAAATTGCAAGATTAATTGTATGAAGCTTGAGGTTTACAACACATTTAAAATCAATTATAATTATATCCATATAAACACTTGTGAAGAGGAGGGAGTAGGAGGCCTTTGTGTTAGAGTTCGCTGGTAACCTCAGGTTTGATACAAGGAGACAAACATCTAATAATTAGATTGCAACTCGATTAAAGCTGCTTTGATTGTCGCAGCTGTTATGTAGAGCAAACAGTATAACCAGGTTATGTGAGCTTATTAAAGTCCTGACATGTAACTGGAGAGCTGCTGTGCCTGCTCTCGTCCTATGATTGCAGTTCAGTGTGTTAGCAGTGCAAATAGTATTAGGATGCACGCACAGCTCAGGTGGATGAAGTCAGATTACTTTCAATCATTTAAAGGATTTAATCAATTTAGTGCAGCAGTGTTATCTTTAAAAGTATGGAAAGTCTTACAATGTGTATATGTTTGACTGAAGAATAACTGATGACTATTTTCATAACTGCAAAAATAGCAAATGTCTAATATCAATACATTTCCTCCTTCTCCAAAGTGAGGGTCATCCTTTTCTCTGTTTCTTACACAATGAGTTCATTTCAGTTCAGATCCTCCCCTACCCAAAAAAGGAGCGTTGTTTTACAGCAAGGCAATATAAACTACATGAGTCTGAAAACGTAAACACTATAAAAACACGCCCAGACAGTAAAAGACTTTGGAAATGTGGGCTATACTCATCATTCATTCGATATAGGTGTGAAAAAGAAAAGCCTCGCCAGCTAGCAATCAAGAAGCTGTTTCTAAATTATTAGAATTAACACCATGTATTGCACATTATTATAATGGTTATAGTGATTGATAAAAAGTGATTTGCCTGTTGCCTCTATAGAGTTTGGAGTTACAAAAGGTTATGTGGTCAAAAACAAGACATCTTTGATTCTGGGAAGCTGACATTTTAAATGATCCTGCATTTTAGTCATTGTAATGAGAAGAGAATTAATTAAGAATAAAGTAGTAATTTATTTCAGCCCTATTTAGTTAGAGCTCAGGGTGCTGGTATTTCTAAAGAAGCTCACTGAACGCACAAAAAGCTGAATGATACCAGATACTTCCATGTATCTGCTAATAAGTCTTTAGGGACACAGAGTGATGATACACCCACCCAGTGTTTCCCTGGTCTGCTGCTGTCTCCAGTGTTCACTCTACACACATGCACACATGCACGCACGCACGCACGCACGCACACATGACCACCTCCGTATCCACGAGTGTATCTGAGTCAGCATCTGTCCACCAGAGTTCTGCCCTCACGACACAAACATGTTATCTGCTATTAACAATTAAGCGTTCAGCCGCCCCTCCTGTCACGCCCCAGGTCTCCAGTCCAGCTCATGGGGAATCCTCAAAGGGTCGCCATGGCAACAGGAGACCTGTGAGTAATATACAGTTTTCGCACTAAGAGCGACGGAGATACAAAACGACCACTTCCCACCAAAAAAAACAAAACACAGTTTTATTAGAATTTACGTTCATACGTAGAATTTACGTAGACACCCCCCCACCTAAAACCTAACCTAAATAATTTTGAATATTAATTGCTCAAAGTGGTTTAGTCCAGATGTTTTCCAGTGGAAGAAACCAATGGAACTAATATGTAAGGGCCAGTAAGTCATTCATCACACCACTTAATCAAAATTTGTCTAAAATCACCTCTTTTTTAACAGTCTGCTGGTTAAAGTCAGACCTAATAATTGTTAAAAAGCTCAAACTATGTAATTTATGATAGTGGCAGCGACTAAGGGGAGGGAGGAGGGTACGGGATGAAGGATTTTCATAGTTTATCCCTTATTGATTCATGATCTTATTTTCCTCACATATAAATCTAAATAAATATGGGGCATTGCTATACCTACTATTACAACTTTTAGTTTGAACAGGCTGGGGAAAGTTGCAAAGGAGCGTTAGGGAGAGAGAGTCTTCTCCTTAAATGATTCCCTGAAAATGTATTTTTTAGTGGGATTTTTGCCCCTGTGTTCGTTACATACGTGGTAACTGCCACCATCTGCCAAGCTGCATTTTTATTCCCACATCAGGACTCGTATTTGTTCCAAACCAGTTGATAGAAACACACCTACTGTAGTTTTCATTTTCTTTTTTTCAAGAGACAAGACTATGACGAGGTTTCAAAAGTTCACTCGTAAATTTGCTTGACAAGTAGATGGAAACTGCTGTGAAGATCATTCTCCGGGGTTTGTGCACCGGAAGATTTAGGCTTCCGCTGTTGCATAATGGACCGGGATTGGCTCCCAAACTATTTGTGATGATACAGATCATTCTCCCGGGCCCGAATGAGCACAGAGAAACTTTTTTTCCTTCCAGAAGATGAATGTGAAAACAGGCTTCTCGAATCAAACTCTGCACATACATTATTCTGCACGGCGAAGCACAACGATCCAACTTTAGGAGAAAGGAAGAATGCTAAGAAAAAAAAACTCATTGCATATTCATTTGTGTTATTTTGCTATAATGAATTAAATTATCTCATTCACTTTGCTCCATGTATTTCTCATTGACATTTCGGGTGGCTGTGGCAATTCAATCAACAGCAAAAAGTAGAAAATAATACTTTTTCTGTATTTCAAAACCAAGTCCCTACCAGCAGTGTGTGGCCATGATTTCCATTGAGAATATTCACCTTTAAAATGCAAGGGCAGACAAATCAATAACAGGGATGTGTTTTTGCTGTTTTTGCAAATTTGTAATATTATACGGTGTCAAAACAGGGGGCGCACCCCAGGGGGGGGGGGACAGATCATGAGGGAGGCCTGATGAGCACAAGGATGTA
Source organism: Eupleurogrammus muticus (assembly GCA_036785175.1). Classification (NCBI taxonomy): domain Eukaryota; kingdom Metazoa; phylum Chordata; class Actinopteri; order Scombriformes; family Trichiuridae; genus Eupleurogrammus; species Eupleurogrammus muticus. The sequence goes on along the minus strand of JAYKQN010000020.1, from coordinate 5,929,657 downwards.
TTCCAGGCTGTGTTCAAACCTTTAACCCTCTGATTGGTGTTATACTGCATCTGCCAGAGTGCTGTCAGCAGGAGAAGCACGCTGAGTGATTGGGTCGGTACCCGGTTCTCTTTGTCTCTGTGGACCTCTGCTCTCACTTAGCTTTAATTACACTGACCAGAGTGGAGAATTTACACCAGCCAGCCTCTCTGCTCTCCTGTCGCTCCCTTTGATTCTTTTATCTCTCCCCTGCCTCTTCCGCTGCAGAGTTCCGAGTGATGGCGGCAATTTCACATTTGCTCTCTCGGGATAATGAATCGCTGTGTCCTCGATGGCACTTTGTTGACTCTTTGAATGTGTGTGTGTGTGTGTGTGTGTGTGTGTGTTTTCTCTCCAGACGAGGTGGGTCAGGCTGCCCAGCTGAGGGCCGGAGAACTCATCATCATTGTAGTGGTGCTCATCATGTGGGCAGGTAATATTCTTCTTCAGCTTCGCACATTTATCATCGCGTGCCACATAGAAATCCACTGTCTTTGGGGCAAATAGGCTCCCTGACTGCTCCCATTAAGAGACACACAGACCGGTAATGGTGCCATCTCTCTGTGAGTATTTGTGCCTTGCAGTGCTTTTGGGATGATGCAAGGCTGGCCAGCATTTCAGGTGAAAACAGGTTTTAATTCTGTTACACGCCCCTCCACAGAAATCAACACTATCAGGAGCTCTCAAACTAACGTGCTTATCAGAACAGAGGACAGAAAAGTAAAAGAGTCGCAATAGGACATCCGAATTTTTGTGCATTCCATGCATTCATAAAATTCAGCAAATTGTCACTTTTAACCTGCTGTAATTATTCCTCTTATTATGCGCTCACTGTAGTTTTTAGGATCACACAGACCTCCTTCAGTGTAAACATTTAGTTATTTAACAAGTTAGACAAAACCGTTGGAAATCATCCAAGCCTTTTTTAATACAGATACTGTATCCATAGAATAAATTACATCAAGTTAAACCTGATTCATTGTTCATATATATATATACACATCATAGCAGCTTCTCAACTGGGTGCAAGGAATCTCTCTTAATATTGACATATTTAAATAAATTAACCTTGTTAGAATAATCTCAAAAAGCTTACGTGTCTGAATGGATGTCTGACTCACACAATATAATGAGAACATATCCACATCAATCAGAATTATTAGAATTTGCAATATTTCACTCATCCCTTCATTCACTCTCACAGACAAAACCCTACAATATACCTTTATGCTGAGACATCTGTGGAAAGAGACTTCAAACTTCAAATTTCAAATGTTGCCTTACAACCACATGCACTAAATAGCAGGTATCCTTTCCTCTGTAAAAAAAAGTGTTTCCCACTGCAAGAATATTTCTGCTTCGTGCCTCCCATGATTAGCTCGGCTGGTGCTTTGCAGCGCTGTTTTACAGATGCTTACAGTCCTGCATAATAAGATACGAATGTGGTCCATATACTGTATGTTGCATATACAGAAACAACAGGGAGGCATAGCTCTACCTCACCAATTACCCATGAGAGGAGAAGAGGCCGGGGGTGGGGGGGGCGGGTTCAAAGAGAGTTGGAGTTGCAATTGGAGTCTCGAGATGAAAAATAAGGGCATGGTGGTGGGAAAAAAAAACAGTAAGTGTAGGAGTAGAATTGTGTTTTTCAGCTTTAATTGGGCCTGTGGGGCACGCTGAGGGGATATTGCAACAGCGAGATTTCCCATCTTGCCATCTGGTATCGCACTGATCGGATAAGCTGAACGCTGACATAAGCAGAACGCCCAGACTGGAAACCTTATCCAGTCATGCTTACATTAGAATGTCATAACACGGGCCGGACCTCTGGAGAGTTAGAAGGGCCCTGGAATAGAAACCTTGGCTATGTCCACCTGAGAGGAGCCCTGCTCCATTATAGTTGGGCTGCTACCTGAGGGATAATGTAAATAATTTGCACCATATTTATGAGGTAGAAGTTGCAAAAAAAAAAAAGTGAAAAATTACTCAAGTTAAATAAAATAATACCTCACATTCTGCTTAAGTACAGTACTTAAAAATATATTTAGTTTAATCTCATGGTAAAGCAAATTATTGTTAATAAACAACTTACGAGATGACCCAAAGCATTAAACAAAAACGTGCTTTAGGCACACAAATATGCTCTGTGACATATTCTCCTCCATCGCTCTCGCTCTGCTCGCACCACTATTTTTTAATAGCAAAGGTAAAGCAAGGCTTTACATGACTATCTCATCAAGCATTTACCTCACTCTGCACTGTTCTGTATTCAAGTGCTTGTTTTTTTTTTTTTTTTTTTTTTCTTTTGGGCTTTTTGTTCACTCCGGTCGATTCAGTCGGCTTTATTGACACATCAAAAGACATCTGGCCCAAACTGGGAGCAGTTACCACGATAACTGTGTTGCTGCGTTTCAGCATTTTAAGGTGTATAAAGGCTAGAAGCATTCACGCATGAATTGGATTACATTCAGGCAAGTGAAAAAACAAGTTTTAATACTCTTCACAAAGAGTTGAATATAGAAAACAAATATTTTTTGCCTTTTTGGCTCTCTGAGGTCAGTTTAATGCAATAAGTCTCAATAAGTCTGAGTCCATATCTCTATATGTTTCCACATTTCCACTCAGTTGTGTGAAGAAAATCCTATACACGTACCATGGAGGAGATCAAAACAAACGAAGAGCTGTTACATTCTTACGAATACCGTCCCTGTCCGTTTGTCCCCCAGGGGTGATCGCCCTGTTTTGCCGTCAGTACGACATCATCAAAGACAACGAGCCCAACAACAACAAGGACAAAGCCAAGAACTCCTCAGAGTGCAGTACTCCGGAGCACCCACAGGGGGGGCTACTGCGCAGCAACGTCTAAGACCAGCCCAGAGTCGCCTTCTGCAATAACCAACTCCTCCAACCTCAGGACAGGTGAGGCCAGGGAGCCTGGAAAAAGCTCCTGTTATATCGTATGTGTGTATCGCTCATAGAAGTACTGTTCTCCTTTTTTAAACCATACAGGTGTGGAAGTTATATTGGAGGCTCACAAGAGTAGTCATCTTTTACATGACAATCTGTTTGGATCACCATATACTATGGTTTACAACTACTTTCTGGGATATGTGGCTTATTTATTTATATTTTTAAACCTTTGACCCTGTCCACATAAGGGCAATATTAGGCTTGGGCTTATTGTGATATTATCCGTGTAAAAGATATATTCCATGTAAAAGATAATAATAACAAAAAATATATAAAAATAAATACATATAAAAATATTGCATATGAAAGAAACATCACAATGACTGGATATATTTAAAAATCAATAGTTTAAAAGATGGTTTCTGCTTTTTTGCAAACTGCATTTATTAGCTTTATTAGTTAGGAGCTAGTAAAAGAGTTTACATTACAAAACATTACAGTATTTCAATCACAAGAGATAATATTACATTATGTGTGGAGATTAATTCAATATTTAATTTAGATTCATGCTATAAGCTATTCTGTGTCTTCTGAATGATGCTGACCTTTGACCTTAGATATACATTGTGTAGCTTCAGCCTCAGATAGAATTCACCCCTGTCGCCATCAAGTGCCTGTAAGACCCTGTTTTTTCCCGCAAGCTTAAAATCTGTCAGCGACAGCCATCATTTCTGCTGCCAAAACCCATTCCGTTGCCAAGAAATGAGAATCCGTCTTTTGATTACCTGCACCTGAAGTTGAGAACCCATCATTTGGAAAAATTGCCATAAATCTCAAGCGATAAATCTGCCGCTGTTATCACTGTAAGTTGCCGTTTTGGCAGCGCTCCACTGGAGACCACAGCACACAAAGCAACAGCTCAAATGCATGCTTTTTTGTCAGTATTATATCTATAAAATTGTTTTCAGTCCTTACCAGCCCTGCACTGTCCTTTACGTCTCACCAAGTGCAGTCAATGTGTTTCTTTCAGACCCTGAGACCAAGAGAAAGCCATTCTCAATCTCTCCTTGACACGATGAAGGACTTTCAAAAACAATGGACACAGATAGGAACTCGCCGAATCAAAGGCTGCGAACAGTCAAAAACGGGAAACCTTTGTCGTGACCAAAACTGGACTGTAGCATATTTTGCGCGGCGCGACAAATAGAGACACGAGACATAAAAATGTCTGTGGGCGAGTGCCCTGGAGGAGGTGGGGGGGGGAGTCATTTTCCTCCTGGCGAAGGAACTGCTTGAATTATTCGTTCTGGTTACTTTTCATCAGTGGCATGGAATCCCAGGAGTGGATCATCAAACATGAATGTCTGAGTGTTGCTCTTTTTCCCAGGTTTGTATCATTGGTTCAGAGATGGCGGATCTGGAAGTCGGCTCACACGGAATAGCTGGTCCTATAGACCCGGTTATCAGTCAGTGCACAACAAAACAAGCAGAGCTTTGTTTTAAACCAATGACTTTATCTTTTTTCTATCTCCCCTGCTGTCATCCCTTCCTTCCTGACTCTGTTACCCTCCTCTTTGAGTAGCCGCTCATCTCTCTCCCTGTCGTTCTGTGTTTGTGTCTCTCTAATAAGCACATTGCCGTTTGGTGCTCCTCCTATTCTGATTGTTTGAACCCTCACAATCTCAATCCTAATTAAGATGTCATTTTATTATTGGGTCAGTAATACTGCACACTGAGTCTCGTCTCCAGCCTTCGAATCTCTCTCTCTTTCTCTCTTTTTGTCTCGCTTTCTGTCGTCAGTTAATTGATGCACCTGTTTTTTCTCCTCTCCTCTCTGAACTCGAACCTGAACGCCCTTGTCAGTTGGGGGGATAAATTCTGACACGGTTTTTACAGCGCCCAATATTTTCTTTATACGAGTCAGATGACGCCGTCGGAGTACAGCCGTGACTCAGACAAAGTTCAAGGATCTCATCAAAGCGGCATCACACGTTTAAAACAACGTTCGGGTTTGAAATTCCAGAAGTTCGACGACTGCCATGGCTGAAAAATAAATGAGTTTAGTTCATATCGAGGTTTAGTATTCGCCACTACACATTCAGCGCCATATGCTATCTGCAGCCTGCAGAAGGGTGTGCAGGGGATAGGGATATAGTATGCATGGCATCATTCCTAATGAAACGTATATGAAAGGCAAAGTTTGGCCGGGTTTCAGTTAAGAGTGACACGGTATCGAGAGTAAAATCTGCAAAAATCTGAAAGCCCACCTACATCACAGCAGCTGCTTTTACAACAATCACAGCAATCACAAAGAGACAAACGTTAAGATAGAACAGTGATACATATACAGAAGTATTACAATCACAAGAGATAATATTGCAGTGACAGAATACAGATTCCGAGCCTGTAAAATTGGTCAAGGATAAAGCTCTATTTGATTTATGATTGATTGTTGTATAAAGGGTGCTTCAATCTAACCCTATTGAATTGTGGAAGCTTATCTCTCTGGTTTGAAGGTGGCAAACTGCATTCACTCTTCAGAACTTGGTAGGGGTTGAAGCCTTAATTTTCTTATGGTATGCTGATTCATAGAGTTTCTTAACATTGTTCAATATTGCATTGAGTTGCAATTAATAAGCAACATAGACCCCCAAACATTAAAAAGAATATTCTCTAACTTTAGCACGGTGCTTTAAATGTCTACACCTCTGCTGGAATTAGCCTGCTTTTTTGTTAAATATTAACCATTGAATACATTTTTTGACTCTTGTAGCAATTCTGAATACATCACTTTTGTATCAATGAACTGGCTAATTGTTTAAAGGGCGAGGCTGGTGATGTTCTATATTTTTCTGTCAGAACATCTCATAAAAAGGCCAAAACTTCTTTGGACAAATAACCTGTGTAGCTTGGCTATGTCGTATTTCTCTGTGCCCTAGAGCTCAATCTTTGTCCCAAAAATAATTAAAAACCCATCAGTGAGTAACACTATTAAGCAGGATGATTCTCCTTCCTTCATTACAATTCCACATAAACCATCCTGCTGCTACCCATTAGACTGCGGTGTCCAAAGTTGTAAATCTCCCCCAACAAAGGCTCTATTTACTCCTGTTGGAGTCACATTTGCTAAGAACTAAAGTGCCCTGGAAATTAACCGATCGGTTGAGTTTTAAAAGATTTCCTGGGAATCAGCGGGTTTGGGTCTGAGTGCAACAGACAAGACAAGGAAAAGTGCGAGAGGGACTAACGCTGTAGGTTTTCAGTGAGAAAAACACAACAGCATTAATCAATGAGGATAATCGCTGTTATTTGCAGCCCTCGAGGTCTTAGGCATAACTGAATGTCCTGTCATTAAGGAAGACTTAAAACATTTTTCAACCTAAAAGCTTCTGAATATGGTCCAGTACTGAGCAAAAACCAGCTCACAGACCATGCACTGAAATGGGAATGGAGCCTGCATATATACCCAGATGTGTTTGCTTGCTATAAGCAATATGTTTCACCTTTGTCAGGCACAGGTTGTTATCACATCGCAGAGGGATGACGGTGAAAACCTCTCACCAGAGTTGTGTTGCTGCAGAAAGTCACCTGCATGGAAATGTAAGCTGCTGCAAGCTGACCAGCTCTGAAGGAAAGAGCCTGGGGAACAGAAGACAGATGCCACTGGCTGTTGCCATTGGGGCATCATTTTGCTGTAAATAAAACATTATGATAACAATCTGAGCCTGATAGAGGAAAAAAAATATTTCTTATAGAGGAAAAACACATGTACGCCTCGTCCACTGCTGTGAATTGTACCGCTGGTTCTCCCTCAATACTGAACTAAATTGAAGAGTTTCTTCTCAGACCACTCTAATAGACTCGAAAGATAAGAAAATGTGGTCCGGATTGAAAAATGACAACATTTTCCTATAAATGAGAAATCATACATATCTCCCACTTATCCAGCCAACACGTCATCCCTCTTGAAGGGAGCAGAGGACTTCATCAGAGTCATACGGCTAAAGATAAAGCTTCGTTATCTCATTTTCTGTTCCATTTTAATGCGTTATCCACGTAATTGCAAAATACATCGGACCCCGGGCTGCTGGATACTGCTGCGCGCCAGTGAAGTTCATGAATAAGTTGGAAAGAAAAAACACTGCAAAGCTGAACTCAGCAGAGTTGCAGCCATATTAGAGATAATGAGTCTGAATGCCTCGGTGGTTGTGATGACTGCTAATCAGCACCACATACACACGTCCACGCACGCCGGATTTAAATACCGTCTTGCGTATTTAAATACTGCTCTGTGCTGAGAGAGACAGCCATTACTTTCCCATCTCAATCATTTGTTCTGTCAGCATGCTGAAACCCTCCCATCCATTTTTTAATACCTCTCTCCTTTATCAGCCTTCCCTTTTTTCCTCCCACGCCTTCGTTCTCCCATTATGACTTTCTCTTCACTTTCCATTTCTTGATCGTAATGCCGCTCTCAGATAGCTTAGCTCTCACGGATCACTCCACCCGTCCCCCCTTTTTCTCCTCTTCACCCGTCATGTCCTCCCTATCCCTTTCTCGGCCAGCTTCCCTCTCTCCTGGTCCTCATTAGATCTACTCTCAGACTCCCGTTAGACGTCTTCTCCCTCTCCGCATCAGCTCTCCTCTCTCTCATTCGGCCCTGGTTCACTGTCTATCTTTTCCATTGCTCCTCTGCTCATTTATTACCTCTTCCTCTCAGACTGGCCTGGATGGTCCCTTTATCTGGTAAACAAGTGAGGCGAAATAGACTAGAGGGAGGCGAGAGAAAGAATCGAAGAAAGAAGAGAATGCAAAGGATAGAGAGAAAGATAAGAAAAAAGGGCACTTTCTACACCTATAAAAAGCATGCATGTAAGATTATGTGTGGTGTAAGTAATGGATTTAAAAGTGAGTTTGTCTCTCAGCACTTTGCGTGCCCCTCTAATGAGCTAACATTATTAGATTTACCTACCCGTTACTTTCAAGCATCATTAACCATCAAGGTTACATTATTTTTTTAACAGACCCCGCTTGCTGCAGCGACCCCTGATAACATTGTTACATTTGCCAAACAAGTCCAATATTTAGCCCTGATTGTATAGTATAGATTAGAGAATGTTACAGATCCAAGTGGCAGAAGGGTGGGACTAAGAGGAAAAAGACACGATTACAAATTCTTCTGCAACTTCGGAGCCACTGGATTCATCAATACACAGCACAGTTAGGCTCCTGATATTTAAAGGCTGCACAAACTGGTTAGATAAATAATCAATGGGTTAACCAAACTAGACTAACACATTTAATTAAACAGCCTCTCCAGCCTTTCTGCTATGGGATGGCAGGTTAACAAGGGGGGTGTAGTTTGCTCGTGATGCATTCTCCTCTCAAATTGGCTACCTGGTTTATTCCAGGTCACCGGGACATCACAAATGGATGGAGTTCCGGGTATAATAGGTAATAAACCTTCAACTACAGAGGACGGGGAAACGCTGCTTGTCAGTTTGGTGTTAAACCGCTTAGGATGAGGGTGAGAAAAAAAATTACAATTTTATTCAGAGATCAAGTATATGAATGGGTGTAAAACACCTGTGTCTACAGAGAAGAGGGATTAAAAGAATGCCTGTTTTGAATAGATAAGTGACTCCAGATGGTTGCGGCGTGAAACCACCTGATATTGAGAAATAAATTACTTGCATATAAAGAAAAAAGAAAGTAACAGAGCAAAAGAGCTGACATTGTAATTTCTGAAACGGGCTACTTGGTGACATATGAGGGGTATAATGGCCAGCCTGCAGAAAACGGCAGGATTAAAGAACGAGCCCGTGCGACAAAGTGGACCCTGGGGAATTTGAATGTAAAAAGCTTTTGTCCAAGGATAGAGTAACTTGGCAACATCTGAGGCAGTTCTTGTTGTTGTTGTCCCCCCGTCTGCACAGATGGAAGCGGGGAAAGATTTCGATCAGCGAATTTGGAAGTGCTTTAAATTGCTTCCTCTTGTCTCCTGTTCGCTGTCTTGTCTTTAGTTTCCCGTGTCGTGGAGATGAGAACAGGGCAAAGACTTGATTTTCAACACATGAACACACCCTTTTGTGCTTATTGAAGCAAAGGCTCACATACATATAATATACTTGCCATTCCTCATCTCTATTATTTCTAGCAGTTACACAAAGTAGCCTGCTGCTATAGATTTACTCTAATGTTGGTAGAACAGGAATATGCCTGTTTGACGTTGAAGCCAGTTAGATATGAACCAGGCCAGTAGTTTTCCCTTAGAGTCCAGTCCTCATGCTAAACTAGAATTGTCTGGTACCTGATCTCTGAAATCCCCAACTCTCAGCTAGTTGACTTACAGAAATAACAACTCATAAATCAGAATGTTTTTTTTTTTTTTTTTTTTTTCTCCACTCTAACCCGATAAATAACATCAGGTTAACTGCTCACAGCGATGGCCACCATCACCTCCATTGGGACTACAGTGACACTTGCTAATGACAAATGGCAAAATATTCCCCCTTCCAACCATAAATCAACCAACGTGGACACAATGTCAGACCGAATTCATGCAGGCTGATTTATTGCTGGAAAGGGGAATATTTTGTGAGGCATTAGCAAGGGTAATCTGGCTAAGTTGAACATTTTCTAGACCTTATTTTTAGTTTTAAAGATGTTCTCTGATAATAATGATTGTCCGACCCTCCTTTTAACACCTGACTCTGCTCCCAGAAACTACAGGTCCCATCCTCACTAGGCCTTAGGCAGTCAGGATACCTCTGCTTTCTCTCCTTGGATTGATCGAAGTAAAGAAACACTATTGATGATGTAGTTCTATAGCTTAGGCACAAGTGAGAAAGTGCTATTCTTAATTTCTCTTATAATAAACAACAACTAGATTACCAAACCTTAAATCCGATGTAGTGAGTGATACAAGTACAAATGTGCTTTGAAACTGTAAACCGAACTTTCGGTGGTGATTTTCCCCGTATCGGTCTATTTCCAGGCGCACACACACGCACACACACACACACACTTTAACACTTGCTCATGCACCAGAGTCCATTCTCTGTCTGGATGCCATCCAAACTGACACATCGGGGAAGCGGCAGAAGGCAGGTCTGGCCCAGACAGCTCTGTCTCTGTCTATCTGGGGCTGCTGGAGGCGACTCAACAGCTGCTCAAGGTGAACATCCAATGAGGCATGTGTGAAAAAGCCTGGGTCGGATCCTCAGATTGGGAAAGCGAGAGAGAGAGAGAGAGAGAGACGTGAAGACAGAAAGAGAGGGTGGGTGGGGTGACTCATAGAATTAGAGGGAATAAAAATGGGAGTGGCAGACACACAAAGAGAGAGAGAGAGAAAGGGAGAGATGACGATGATCATTAAACCCAGTGGGGTTTGCAGTGTCAAGTCAAGTCCAGTATAGTGATGTTTGGATGTTAACAGGTATCTGCTGGGTGTTATACAGTCTGGGTTCCAATTTGAGCTCCAGGGTTCATTGCTGGGGCAAATATATATGGAAATAATTGTTTTTGGAAATCAGAAAGTGTTGTGTATCACTGTGGCATCAATCATTGCTCTACCTTGTGCCCACACCGGTTCTGGTAGCAAATTGTATTTGCTGCAAGGGAACTTCACCGTAATATATAGGTTTTAAATTAATTGATAGCCTACAACTTGGGTTCTTCTAATAAGTGATTGCTTGCTTTCACAATCTCTCCAGAAGTAAGATTGCTGGGTTTGTATCAATATTTTAAGCCCTCTGTAGTAATAAAAACTATAAGGTTTAAGTAATCTCAGCATATTAAATATTCCAGTAGAGCAGTTTTCCCCATTAAAACACCATGAGCTTCTTAATATCCCCGGCCTTAAACCAAACTCCTGCTAATATTCATGTGCCAACAGAAGGTTAAGGCATACAACATGGATCAAGGGGCCCTATTGCTGTTCTCACAGTTTAAAATCAGCATGCTTTTATGGTCAAAAAGCACCTAGTAAGACTGGTCACAGCAATGCAGTCTGCCTTCTTACACTCACACTTTGAAAAGCCCTTACCTCCCCATCCCTGTCCCTCCCTACAGGAACACTCAATCTGTTGTGATTGGCCCTGTTCTGTTACCCCTCAAAGACCCAGGGTAAGTGGGGGAAACACAAACAGAAATCAAGCTACATGGATCCAGAATTACAGTAACTTCCACTCCTGTTGTGACATCACAACCAGAGCCTTTTCTAAATGGCTTGTGTTCAGCCAGGTTTTCAACACCACAGAGGAGGCCAGACCACAACAGAATGGGTATGTGGTGTCTGTGTTAGCAGGACCACCAGACGGAAAAATATTTACACAAAAAAAATGACATTTTTTTCTTCTCCAAAATAGGGCCCCTTTAAAGTCATCCTATTCTCTCTGGTTTGCCTGTACTCTACATGATGGGATGAACGAATATCGAGAACTTTGAATTAATCACCCCACGGCCCTACACATAGTAAAGGATGGGGCCGTTTACCTATGACATATATATTTGTACTTTATGTCGAAGCAAATAACCAAGAAGCATGGATTTACAGCAGAATAATGGAGTCAGTGTTTTATGTACAATCACGATGTCTGTGTTAAAACATTTTGATGTTCATGGGATAAAACCTGTTCATGAGGGCTAGCATGACTCTGCTATTGTACACACCCATGGTATATATATACTATTTCTATGAAAATGTCTAATTATGTATTAACACAGAAAAGAAATAAAATATTTTCAATGCACTGTTGATGTCTGGGTGTTTATTGTATTCTACTTTATTAGAAACACATTGCAGATCAAACAAAGTCCGTCTTCATACTAGTGAAGGTGAAAAAATGCCTAAACCAGTCTACAACTGTCTGTAAGTTTTTGAAGAAATTGCACCGAGCAAAATGCTGATGTCAGGATTAGATTTTCTTGTTTTTATGTCACAGTAAATTGAATATCAGTTAAGACAACAATCACCCCGCAGGGGTTATTTAGCTGCTTTGTTGAGGTTGAGTGTTCATTCTTGGATCCTGTTAACAGCTGCTGAGTAAACAAACTTACCACAAGGTTTATTTAGTGGCTGTTAGGAGATTTCTTGTAGTCTTGTTTTTTCTAGTTTTGGAAAAATGGAACAAAAGAAAAATCTACATTTCCATGACAAATGAACAAATACACATAAGTCATGGACATTGTTTTAGACTGTTTTCTAAATTGCTGTATTTTAAAAGTCACTGACTCAGCCAATAAGTTAAAATGTGGGGATTTTATGGGGAATCTGATTCATACTTTTTGATTTCTGTTTTGAAACATAGAAAAAAAACTAGGACAGAGAACATTTTAATGAAATGAGGGACAAAAGTTACAATCCTTGTTCAGTATAGGAAAATCACATTCTGAATGTACAATGGGAGCTTATAATAGACTGTGACAATCTGTGTTAGACAAATCAAGCGGGTATCTTTCAAGGTCACAGTCCCTTAAGTGCAAAATGATCTTTTTTTGTTAAAGGCATTGTGAAATAGTTAGGGGTTTTAAAAAATGGAGGGCAATTTAGACTGAAAAGCTGTAGAAAATAGTATGTTTATTTGTCTAACTCAAACTGCTGAAGCCTCATGTTAACTTTGGCTACGTTTTGGAACATAAAAGGAGGACTATGGATTTTGTCCCCAATCCAACATTGGAATTGTTCCGTTAAGGGATTTATTCACAACCAGAATAAACAGGAGCTACAATTTCAACAACAAATAACTTCCACTGTGCATTTTATCAGCTTAAGTTCAAGTCAGACGGCATCGAGTTGCATCATGTCCGTCTAACATGAGTCAGACAGCACTTTCTCTCCGCTTATTCCTTAATTAAATCAAAGAGGAATATTGACATATAGGCCTACAGTGAGGTGAGAGACGATGTTATCTCTGTGAATATTAATGAAGGGCGTGGGTGGCCAGAGTTGGCCTCCAGCATATGGGGTGTGACAAGGTTAGATTGCAATGGATGTGGCCCAGGCATTCAAACTCAAGGCTGGTTTATGAGGCTGGATCAGAATCCATCGTGCATCAATATAACAACCCCCTCTCTCACACTCTCACACACACACACACACACACACACACACACCTTGGCATTCTGTGGAACTGAAAACATAAATTAGACCGGGGCTCCGGGGAGCGTACGACTGCAGGTGTTCACACACTTAGACACACTATACACCCATGAGCTAATGGCGTCGTGTCAAATAAAATGGTGACATTTGCTTCATAAGGAATGGGGTAAACAGTGGTGGCACACGATGACTCAGTAGATTGTCGACGTCGGCCGATGGAGCCTAATGATGCATGCACTTGTGTTCTTGGTCCTAACCGTGGACGGCGGGAGGCGCTGGTGTCTGTCTAATGCCACGTCAAAAATGAAGACACGGGCATGAAAATGCACACAGCACACATGGCATCCATTTAAATCAGTGGAGTTTAGCTCTGTCCCCTCTTCAACTTTACAAAATTCCCTTCATATTTTTCCCTCTCTCTCACTCTATCTATCTATCTCCAGGCAGAAGAACAATGCACAATCAATGACACTATTTCTCCATCCAACTGCTCGCATACATTACCACTGGCAGGTCACATTATGCATGAAATGTATTACACATGTGAATTAAGATTGGCATCGATTGCAGAAACTGCAGATTAATCTCCATTGAAGCTCACGCTATGGATTGGTTTGCTTAAATGTTTATTCGATGCTTAACCAATTTTGCTGCAGTGCTTGCCTCAGCCATAGAACAACACTGAACACACCCCAGTGAAATTGTGTATGTGTGTATGTGAGTGTGAGTGTGATATAACCACTGGCCCTCTTTGACCAATGCAGACTCTATTATCCATTAGATTTTGCCAACCATGTCATGCCTGTGCTCTTTATACTTATGGTGAACTATAGAATTTATAGTATACAGTATATAGTGTAAACAGCATAAAAATGTGGGAGAAATGTGATTGGACTATTGAAAAGTGGCCATATACTGTATAAGGCTGCACTGCACCGCGCTGCTTAAAAACCAGAGCAACCAACCAGAAAAAGCAATCCAGCACCTTTTATTTGAGATACAACTTTTGTTGGTTTCTTCTTTAAAATGAAAACGGTGATGTAGATTTTAAATTTACAGTATTTTCAAAACAGTTGCTTATGAAATGCAAAATAAATGTATAAACATAAATAGATCAAATTAAAGTAGGTGTGATTGCCTGCTTTGGGCTTTTAATTAAGAGACCACTTATAGATGTTTTTTACCAGCACGACACATCTTTAGTTGTGTGTTTAATCAGTGTGGGATTCTGTCTGCATCTGTGTGTGTGTGTGTGTGTGTGTGTGTGTGTGTGTAGTTCTACCTCTTGCATGTCCCGGTGTTCTGCATGATAAACACAGTGTGATCCTCCGCGAGAGGCAGGCCATCTTATCTTCTCCAGCACGTAGGTCAGGAACTCATCCTGCAAACATAAACACACGAGTTTGTATGCAGAGGGAAAAACTACGAGGGAGAAACAATAAACCTTGGAAGCGGTTTACTCACTTTGTGTGCGAGCGCCCGAAACTCTGGAGCGCTGACAGAGGCCGTCTTCTTGAAGTCAGCGGGGAGCTGGGTTTTTATGGCGGCCATCTGTGACACCTGCTGATGTCCATCCACGCTCTGCGAAGAGAGCAAGTTTCATCTTCAAGCTTTAACAGAAGGAGCAAAATGAGCTTGTGGGTTTTCGACTGCAGGCTACGCAAGTCTGTGTCACAGATTAATTAAAGACACAAGTCACACGTGTTTATATCATCAATTCTTTGCTGAGCTCATTTTATGCCTCTTTTCTGTCTTTTTTCTTCCCATTTAAAGGATTCCGGTGAAATATTGTAATGCAGATTTACTCACCCAAATCAACCCATGGCCTGACGCTGTCTAAGGGGTCTCTGTGATGATGCTGGTTTTCATGAGCGCCACCATCGTTTCTGTTTTCGAGGCACCGGAGTGAGCTTCTGGTCTTTCCCTGCTCCCTCTCCTCGTCCTCTGTGCGGCCTTTAAACCCCGGCGCCTCGTCTGGATCACAGGTGGAGTCCTCAGCAGCTGGTGTGACCCGACCTTTCTTCTGTCGGAGTACAGAAACACTGATTAAATCATGTAAAGCCACGCTTGTCATCAACTATATTAGTTTTTTTTTGTACAAGCTTTAATATACAGGAGACTAAGAATTACATTTTGTGGAATCATGAAACACTGCACATACATAACCTGCCTTCTTCTTCTTATTCTTCACAAGGATTCATATAAGCCTTTGTTGTGGTGCATCGTCTGATGATAAAGATAATCGTGCACACTTATACAGTCACCCCCCCCCTCCCTACCCAATGTTCACAAACCAATCAGAGGAAAGGTTCATCAATTAATAAAAATTTATGAGACGGACACAAAACAACCTGTTCAGCTCCAGAGAACAGACTGAGAGAGTATTGAGATGATTTTTGGTACACAAATACACAAACATACAGTAGTGTTCAAGATGATAGAAGTGTGTTTGAAATCCTGAGTAAAGCCAAAATATATACATTTATTTTAATGCATTGGGAACACTAATATTTTATCATAAATCAAAATGTGAAGGAAAATGTGTCAATTTTTTAAATTGCTTTACAGAAAATAAAAAAAAAAAAACATTGAAATTTAAATACTATTTAGTTGTATAACCATGGTGTCTGAGAAATGATTCACATCTGTGTTGCCTACAGTCAACCAATTTCTGGCTCCCATCATTGGGTATTTCAGCCTCACAATTCCTCTGCATTGCTCGGTTTTGCCTCAGAAACCCGTAAACAGCATTTTTGATGTCACCCCAGAAGTTTTCAATGGGATTGGGCTGGCCACTCCAGAACTTTAGATTTATTGGTGTGGAACCAAAATGCTACTGGTTTACTGGTGTGTTTAGGGTAGTTGTCTTGTTGAATTTCAAGGGCAGGATATCGTATTTTGATATAGGCAATATACGCTGTTCAATTTATACAGTAGATATTTGAGTTTTGTAAAGAAAAATGCAGACAACTATTTATTTGAATTGGCTATTATTCAAATTTCTTCATTTTCTATGATTTAATTAAAAAATATATAAAATATAAAATGCAGTGTTACCAACAAGATTCTGGCTTTACTCAAGCTTTTAGCACACTGCTATTATCTTGAACACTGCTGTAAATACACAACTCGTTCAGGAATTTTAAAGTTTTCGTTTTCACAGGATTATTTACTATAGATAAATGTAAAATTTACTTTACTGTCTCAATAAAGATGTCAACACCAAAACTGAAAGTAGAAGGTTTTACCTATCAGGGAGATGCTGTTAAAGCATTATAAAGTATTACGCGTAAAAGAAGATAAAGATACTGACCGACTTAGAAGAAATAGTTTTTGATCTATAACAGGGGACAGAAACCACAGAACTGGCAATTCAACCAACAACAACAACTTGATTGGTCTTCAATTATTTTTTTCAACCAATCATGAGTTGACACAAGGTGCAAATGTTATTCTTCTCCACTTAAGTAAGACCCTTAGCCTCCATTATGTTTGTCTTCCTCCATAAATCCCAAAAATTCAACCTTATAGACAATAGTCAGATCATTAAGGAGCAACTTTTTTAAAAATCATTCTTTGACCTTTTGTTTCTCACCATTCCTGGACATTAATTCTCAACTGCTTGACTTTGATGCCCAACAATGACTCAGGGCCATCAACCCAGCGTGCCTACATTATCTGTCCCTGGATGACAGAGGGGACTTGTGGTGTATTTCAGCGTGCACGCTTTCGTCAAACCTACAGACAGTGAGACAGTGATGAAGCTCCCTATGAGGAAAGACTGTTAAATAATGCAGGTGGTTAAGTAAGCTTGTCGTGACGAATCGTAAAAAAGCCCCTGCTTCACTGAGCCAGATCCTGTTAGAGAAAAGGGGCGAGACCACGTGACTTTCAGTCCTCCGGAGTCCTGTTCACACTATGGATGTATCCAAGGTTCACACAAACACACACACACACACACATACACAGTCGAATACAGAATGTGGCAAGGAATATGTGAATGTGTGTGTGTGTCAGCTCTGATGAAAAAGCCAGAGGCTAAACCAAAGTGTCCTCCCCTTCTGCCATTATGTCCTCTCGTTAATAGACCCAGTCTGACAAAAAGCATCCTTGAGGTTTTGCTCCAGATAGGGCAACCATTCTGAAAGCTGATGAAGACCCAAATTGTCACTTGGAACAGAGCAGGCTTAATAGAAAGAATTGGACATCAACGTCTGGCAACGGAGAGGACAAATGACTTGCGTCTGAACGTCTTTGTCAAGAGAAGATGTGACCAGCATCAGATTCTGCCAGCCAGCAGTCTGCTTGATAGCACTGTGTGGTTTTCACCGTGTTGGAAAATACAGGGCTGCCCCCTGCTGCTGGTAAAAACAATCTGCACATTTTTCTCTCCACAGCTGAACATTACACATCAGTGTGACAAAAGTGAAAACGACATGCAAAACACTTGATATACAGTTAGCAGAAATTGCCATGAATTCATCAGGGCATATTATACATAGAAGATAAGAGCAAACTGAGATTATACATAGTACCAATAACCAATAATGACTACAGGGTGGAGACAATAGACATCTCCTGCAGGAATGCAAATACATGCATCAGACAGTGGGGGGCATGGGGCTTTATAAGAATAATCCCACCTCAAGATTCATTTCTATGCTTTCGATCATAAGCATGAGCTTCATCAGCAGATGAGGTTTGCACAGGAATTTAAACAAGAATTTGGTGTTTTGGTAAATTAATGGACGGATGGATATGATCATTCTAGCAGAAGATCTAACAGTCACCAATTGTAGAAGTTTCTTGTCATTTGATCCTTACAAAAAAAAGTTTAAATGGTGTAATGTGGGGTAACATGAGGTACTATTCTTGGCTGAGAGCAGTGACTTTCCGGAGCTGGTCACACTTTTGTGCTCTCAGCCAACAAACAATCTTGACCACACACATAAATCCACAGTGTGTCCTTTTGGCAGTATGTTTTTTTTGTACTGGTAACATTATTTTTGGACAGCCACACTCTTTCCAGTTAAGCAGTTTCTTCCAAAAAGTTAAACTATTTCTTAGAAAATTGAATAATAGCATTCACAATAACAGCTACTAAATGAATGGACTATTATTATTCTCCATACTGCTGTCAATGACTCCATGCATTGCAATCTTTATATATAATAATATATATAAAAAAGTCAATATGTTTATTCATGAATATAGTTTAATTCTGTATAATGCTGGTAGATTACAGTATACATTGACATAGCCACAATAGTATATGCACACATCTGCACTTCATTTGCGAGCACAGCTGTACTGCAGTGAAGTAGTAACACCTGTAACAATAAGCTGGTGTAAAGATCTCATATAAATACAACTAGATTTCTTTATGTCTAAAAAATATGATACACTTGATTTTACATCCAAGGTGGTGAGAGTGTCAAATCCTCACTGCTACTAGAGCAAATCACTTTTTCTTTTAAATCTTTAAGATAGAGTGGAGCTGATTGTCCTGCTGTTGTTAAAGGCCTGTTGAAACAGTCTGCGCATCAGTTTGAATTAAATTCTACTCTTGTCTTCATCCATAAAAAAATAATTATACAACTATAAATTATAACTAGACACATATACAAAACGATTATGATGCCAAGGCTACTGAAACAGAGAAGAGAAAGTAAACAAAGGACAACAGATGATGACAGAAGAGGAGTCGGTGAACAATGAAGGGATATTTGCAGAGCAATAACAGAAGCGATGTAGTAACCTGTAACTAATTATTATTATTGCTTTGGTGTGCAGGGCCAGCAGCCCGGCCCGTGCTAGCTCCACAGCGAAGGAAGCATTGTCCATGTGAAGAGTGCAACAACAAAGTAAAGAGGCCAACTTTATCTCACAATTCCATGCTTCCTCCCTTACAGGCTTACAGCAGCCTGATCTGACACCCTGGGATGTCTTGTTGATCCATAGGAAGACAAAGACACCCCTCCTCCCCTTAATTGATGCCCCTTCATGCTCTCTGATGTGTAGTGGTGGTCAGAAGCCAAAGATTTCATCTCCAAACGGGCTGAGGCGGTTAAGAGTGTTTCCATTGGTGTTGTGCCAGTCCGGATCAATAAGCCAGTCCTGTGGCATCACCCCAATGTCCAGGACCTGGGGGTTAGTACGTGACACTGCCAATCTGAGGAGACAGACAATTGAAAAATTAATATATTAAAAAAAAAAAAAGTCAATTTTAAAATAATGTTATATTGTTAAGAATAAGGCTGGTTCATATTCAATCATTCCTAACAATGGGCACTTTGTGACCCATTTCCAAACCCATTAGCTCATACATGGTCTATTTTTTTCAATATTGTTAGTTTGTTTTTTTTAGCAAATGCAGCACATTCAGTGTATTTCTTGTCATCTGTATCAATCAGGCTGTAGTGTAAGATTGATAGTTCACCCACTCAGTTTATTAATTAGTAACTTTGGCCTTTTCATGGGATTTTTTATTTTTGCAAAAAGATAATTAACATCACCAGCTCTATCCTTTTAAGAACAGAAGAATAATGATTATTTTAGGACTTACAAGGTCTAAATGGTTTATAATGAACATGTATTACTTGAAAATGTGCAATATCAAAAGCCTTTCCAGGCAACAGAAGATTTATTATGACCAATTAATGTTCTTGCTACGTGATTCATAATTAACATATCAGAGACTCTATTCATAATGTTAATTATACAAACATTTCCAGAATTATTATAATAACAAAGGTCGCAAAGAAGAATGAAAACGAATAAAAACATGAAATGAGAAAAAGTTTAAAGATCTACCCCGCTCTTCCAAAAAAAGTCATGTTACTCTCAGGGGAACAAATAAATTAATTAATATCTCTTTATAATTTTAATTAGTAAGTGGTGTACTTTCCCCCCTATGTTCCTACCTATAGTACTACTTCTCTGACATTTCTTGATACTGATGCAATGTCACTTCTAGAGCAGCTCAACCTTCCACACATATTTAACTACAACATCACTCAGTTTGAATTCAGACAGGCTTTCTCTTGGGGATAATGTAGACAAGTCTGGGAGAAGGTCATCACAACACTTTCAGCTCACTCAAGTACTGTGTATACATAGAATGGGTCATCAGAAAGAGCGAAAATTCATGGATTAGATGATGATGACTTTTTCTTTGAATGAAATTCTAAAACAGAGGTGATCATTATTTCATCTGGGAAGCAATAACTCAAAGGATATTACTGACCTGAGAAACTATTGTTGTGTTAATTATTGGATGGTATATGGATTAAGGTTAGGGTTAGTTATTAGGACTACTACACTAAGTAAGGCTTGTAACAATTGACATTAGTGCTCAACTTTACCTGGAAATGAACCATAGCTATCCAGAGCACAACTGGAGACACAAACACATAGATTGAGGACAGTTTAAAGCTCTGCTGTCAAACCAAATTACTTCTCATTTAATCATACTAATTATTTTCCTCCCTTTCTTTTCTATATAATCAGAAAGTGGAGGATTTGCAGTGTGCAGTAAAGACAAATCATCAGTGAGTGGCACTGTAGAGCTTAGGAGGAGCATAAGGACAAACTACCATACTGAAGAATTTGAAAAAGGCAGATTTTGGTGATGAGGCATTTTATGTTAAACAAGGAGCGAGGAGAATCACCAAGATCATTTCACATATTGGCAGAAATACTTGTAGAAAAAGATATATATATATATAGGTATATCTCACTTGGAGAAGGCTTCATCCAAACCATCTTCCATCTCCTGCAAGAAAAAAAGAATCTTGGCTTAATATCCTCCAGGGATAAGTGTTGTAACAGTATCAAGCTGTTCTTCTATACAGTATGAGATTTATTGTGGTTGCCTCTAAGCATAGGCTGGCTAACCACTGAAAACAACATTTCAAGAACTCTGGAATCTGCCTACAGATTCAAATGTTATATTTAACAGCAATGAGCCAGATGTGAAGAAGAACTTACCCAGGCAGGGTTGTTGTTGGTCTCAGATGGCCTGTGATTGACCAGCTGATCCTCGTCTATGTTTCCATTTGTCTCCACCACCACATTCACACTGTCCTCAAAGTCCAGCAGGTTGTCTGTGGCAACGTCTTGTAAGGAGTAGTGACAATCCATGTCCAATCAATGTTTTAGATAGGCTGTAATACTTGTCACATGCAAAAAAAAAACAAAAAAAAACTCCAGATTGTTCTTTTTTTACCTGTCCCTTTCAGGCTTCCCAAGCTGTTGGATCTCTCTGAATGGGAACTACTGCTGGTGTCTCCAGCTGAACCAGACTTGACCCTCTTCCCTTTCTCTAGAACAAAGAAGGGATGTATAAATTCATAACATAAGCAGGTTAAGACAACAGATATCCATGTCCTTGATGCATCAAGGCTAATTTGGTACAAACGGCAGTGTCAGGCACTGATAAAAAGAACTCCTCCATAGGTTGTGCTTGCTTTTGTGTGTTTGTGTGTCACTAGAATGGTGGGGAGGTGAGGGAGGTGACTCTTACCTTCTCTGGCCACTTGCCAGAGTTCAAAAGCTACTGTGAAGGCCTGGGCTACCGTCAAGGCTACAGCCTGGGCCTAGACAACAGAACAAAAAACACTTTGTTAAAGATCATGACCGAAAAGCAGAATGTATTCATGTTTACTGACTTGGACAAGGATGTCTGGAGTTGTCTATGAAAAAATAAAGGGCAGGAATTTTACTACATCACCTGCTTACAGCTTTTCTACCATAATTCAACCACATTTATCTTCAAAAGCATTAACCATCTATTTATGGTGTCTGATTAAAAAAAAAGAAGAAAAAAAGACATTGACTTCACTTGAGACCTGTCTGCTCATAGCATAGTAAGGTTTTAGCTTATTTACTGTGTGAAAATATGCAAAAGTCCTAAGTATTTGACTCTACAATTAGTTTCACATCCAAAAGGAAACAGGATGTTTACTAAAACAAATGGCTGAAAAGTCAATAAAAACATTTTTATTTACTTTTTTGGGTATTTTTACTTTGAAAATGTTTTTTTTTTTATTTTAGATTTATATGTTATTTCAGAAGTAAGCAGACTGATTTAAATGTTTTGTTAAGTATCACTACTAATTGACTGCATGTGAGAACTTATGATGTAATGGATGATGGGAAATAAAAGATAATGATCAATGATAGTGAGGAGTTACTGTGGCAGTATTTTTTAATTATATTGTCATTTTGATGATTTAATAAAGAGTTTTGAGAACACAATCACTTTTGGAAGAACACATTTGCTTATTTACAAAGGGAAACAGTTGTGGTTTTTGTAACAAAAATTCTCAACAATGATAAAAGTGTCACAGTACACTTCTGAGACTGTATTACTGGAAATGTGTGTAATATTTCCAGTATGTGTGATTGCATAGCCAACTAACGGTCAGTTGGGACATGTGCTATGTTGCTAATAATAACAACAGTAATTACAAAAAACAGAATGTTTCCACCTGTGATTATTGTAACCAGATTTCCCTTTTGTTTTGAGATGCTGATGAAAGCAGACTGCTTAAATGTGCTCAATCCATAATCTCAATAAATATTTATGTGAGTGTCTGCATTTTGTCTGTATTGCTTTATATTGTTCAAACTGAAACTATACTGTACGGGTAGTTGAATGTATTAAGCTATGTTCATTGAGACTAAGAGCAATGGGCCAATTTAAAAGAGGACAAGGTAAGATATTGTGACTAGTCATATAAAAGTTGTCATGCTGGGACTGAAGAGCTGCTATAGTAGAGAACAACAAAAGGTCATCAGGATGATCACAGGAACCAGAGTAAGATAGAAGCAAGTATTAAAAAGAAAGGAGGGGTGTTATGTTATTCTGGGAGAAAAAAGGACGAGTGTAGAAGCAGGTAAGTTGAGAGGAAAAGTGCCCTTCTGTTTTTCAACACTGGAAGACACAGGGAGATGACAGATGGCTTGAGGAGCCTGGCTTCTAGAGTTTCTGGTGAGGTAAAAAGGAAGCTATGGTGTCAGAAATACACTGAAGAGGAGCGGTTATAAATGATGTTATGTTTACATCCATTCAAACAGCAGAGAAAAAGGGCACCAAGTTCTCTATAAAAGATTTATGCAGGGAGCTGATCATGACTGAATTAAAAAAAAAAAAAAAAAACTCTATATATTTAATAATATATAAAAGCAATGATCACGCAGTCACACTACTCACCACTTTCCTCTTGGAGCAGAGGTAGGCGTGGCACTCCAGAGTCCCATTGAGGGTGTTTTGAGCGATATAGGCAAACACCTTATCGTTGAGTTTGTCCACTGTGCAGTAGGATATTCTGTGGGCCAGAGGTAATGGGTTACATATGCAACATATGACGTCAAGCACATGGTTCATAAGGTAAAGTATTCCCACTGGCTTCACTGAAATGTGCTCCATTGACTTGCAGGTAGCAGCTTGATGACCGAAACAGCACAGTTAAACTGGTATTTATGTGGTGCTCTGCACACACCTGTATATGGAGATGTTTTCCAGGAGTTTATTGGTCAAGCTGTCATACAGAACTATTCCCTGAGGAGACACCTTAAGAGCAACCTTCTGAGGCTTCTTCCCGCTGGCTTTAGCCTAGGACACAAACAATTATAAAGAGGACAAATAGTGAAAATGAAATTTAAGACATTGACATTATAAGACAATAGCTTTTAGTTGTGACTGTCAGGATAAATACAAGCTGGTGTGGAAAAGCATTGATTTTCTGATGAGTTGATGCAACATGTGCAAGAACATAAATCAGGTATAATGACTTTTAGGACAACTATATAAAGTCCTATGTACAAAGCAATTAAGGTAGTGGTGAAAAACAAATTATTATGGTGCTGACTGAATGAGATTGTCATTTTGAGCGACACAGTCTGTTCTCACCGTGACAACAATCCTCTTTACGGCTGCTGCTGACAGCTCCTCTCCCTTAGGCTGATCCACGAGGGTCATGCCAAGGTGACGAAGGTTAAAGGTCATGCCCTCTAAGATGGTCTCCCTTGTGTCAGTCCAGTTTTCTGGAAGCTCTGCAGACAAAAGAAAAACATTCCTGATTATTTTCTGAGAAAAGTGGGTTGATTACTTGATAAACAGGAAACATTTGTCCTAGTTGTGCCCGTTTGTCTCGTTAAAAGCAAAATATTTGAGGTGCATGAGTTTCCTTTCAGCTTAACTTGTGTTCCAAAATAACAGTCGTGAGAACATTTGAAGTGCTTGAGGAAAAACACAAATCAGAGGAAATGTAAAACAGCCTATAATTTGAACGTCGGTTGAGCAATTTCATCTGCTCTCCCTGAAATAGAGAGGGGAACAAGGGTTTCTAGGTCAATAGTACTGTCATTGTAAAGTAAATATTTCAACTCAAAAACAACTTAGGGGTCGACAATAGAGAGGCAAAGTATACATGGTATACAAAGTATACACGGACTCTGACATACTGTGATAAGAGTAAAGTGTGGGTTTTCCTTTTTATAACGTAACATAACAGATAGCTCTCAATCTAAGCCAAAGATGTCACTCAGAGGGCATTCCTGTCTTCTTTCTTGTGCTCACTTTTTAAATAATAAAATGATAGTACAGTGAAAAAGACTGAGGAGTGAAAACTGTAACTGCAGAGTGAACAGCTGCTACCTCAATGTGGTTTCTTATCGGTTTTTCTCTGGTGCTGGCTGGCCGGCCCTGACCCCATAGCCTTGTTTACAGAGATTTCCTCAAAGAATGAAAAGGAGGGGAGCGGGGTTAGGGAAGGAAAGAGCAGGAAAAACATCAGCATTACCTAGAAATTCAGCCTCCAAGCATTCACCTCCACTGGGATGCAGCGCATACCACATACTCATGTGGACACATGTTCAAACACACGTGCACAGAGTCTGAAAATAAAGGGGGACTGAGAATTTAAAAGGCTGACTAAGAGCATTATCTTAACAACATAAAAGATTTTGTGATAAGCCATCTGGTAGATGTTAAGATTGGATATATGAAAACAGCATTTGAGAGTACTCAAGAGATCACTAAGGTCCTTAGGATTCAACCTCTGGAGACTAGGCTTGGGTGGTATTTATATATATTCATAGTTTCATACTGCAATAAGTCATTGCAGCATGTATGAAAATGCTCTATGATAATTACGTCAGCCTTCATGTCAAAGAAAGAAGAGAAATTAGAAATATGATGAGAACCGTGGAACTGCAGATTAATATTAATGTATGCCTACTGGCTGTCATTAAGGTCTTACCTAGTGAATCTGTGAACAAATAAATACACATTTAAAATACACAATACATACTCAATTAACACATTAAGTTAAGAATTGCCACCAACACACAAATACAGTTTGTGTTCATTGTTCCAACTGATATACTATTATATGTCATTGCCTCTTCATTGTCATTGCACTTAACTACATGTGTTAGTAAAAAGTTGCATTAAAAAAAAAAATAAATAAATAAAAGTCAGTTGAGTTTTAAGCGGTTTGTGTGACAGCTTTTACAGACTGTTCAGGAAAAACTCTTCACACTGCGCTGGACTAGGTGGTCCAGGACATTGAAGCCAAGAACTTGTTTTTGGATTAGTTGTGATGCAGACCGCTTTGAAAAACATCAGGCAGTCCCCAGGTACCAGGCACCGCTCAGCCAGAGAATGCTGTAGGATCAAAGGTCAGCAACAGTGACACGTGAAAGGAAACAGCTGTGTGCACATATGACGACTGAGACCAAGTAAAAGCCAGTCAAACTACTGTAAATGCAAGTAAACCTCAACGTCTGTGAACAGCAAGAGAAAATAATTACTGCCTTACAAAAAACAAAACAAAAAAATGTTTCTGATGGCACTATCTCACAGAATAGAGAGAGAAGTAGAGGAAAAGATACAAAAAAAATACCTCGGCCTCCTTAATCATCCATCAAATCCAAATCCAACACTGAAGTGTAAGTATCCCTTTCATGCATCAAAGTCTGTTTTAAAGGAAAAAAAGTCTTTGTTGGGCACTGTGACAACAATGGTGTTGAGCCAAAAGAGCCCAACTGACAGACAATTCACATCCGGGCTGATTTGTTTGTCGAAACCAAACACTGAATCACTGTGGAAACCACCAACTACGGCCCTACAACTCAGGATCACTCAACTCAACAAATGGGTGCCAAATAACTTTTTCTTTTCTTTTTAAACCCAACATTTGCCACCATTTAACTTTTCTTTCAGCTCCACTAAATTGTGTCCAAATTGCTTCAAGACCAGGTGTCAAGGAATTTCAAATTAATTGGAGTGATATCAGGATCTCTAGTGATGCAGAAAAGGTAATTAAGTGATTAGATGTGTTCGTGCAGACCTCTCTGTACATGCAAATTTAAACATTTGGGAGGCATTTAGCCCAGAACTCAATCCTGAGCCTGTAGCATGACAGGCAGATTAACACAGCTACGATCAACTTCCAGAACTGTTGCAGTGGAAAACAGACACTTCTAACCACATCAAATGACAACATGACAGTATGAATCTTAAAAACAGTGAACTGTAGAGAAACATCAAAGTGGGGGCTGAGGACCCAGAGGGGTCCTTGACTGGGTTCCAGGGGGTCCTCAGTGTAAAGAGGAATCATTTATTTTCACTATAATACCATCCACATATAACACAACGATATAATGTTGGTCATGGCTTCCATACATCTTCTGTAATAAAACCTCTAAGAAGCCAAAATCATATCAGATGGGGATCTGTAATTTTTCTGTCAGCCTTGAGGTCCTTGACGTAAAAAAGAGTGAGAAGCAGAGGACTTAGTAAAAATATATTTATAAAAACGTTGCCAGAATTCTTCTTGAAAAAAAGAGACTAAAGTCTATGGTGTAATGATGAAATCAGCACAACCTAATAAATTATGCTGATGCCTTTAGTTTCTCCTCATACTGCGGCACCTGCACTGCCAGAGTGTTTGTATAGTTGTATTGTTTTTATTATATTCAGTTTAATTAAACTTTTGGCTTACAAAGGGAGAGGGGATGTGTCAATGTAGGTACACAAATCTTCAGGCTATAAACAACCACAGTCACTCATTTGTTCTATCCTCTTCATTATAATGCATGCATCCATTAAAGACCTGTGCTTTCACTCCGCGCAACAACCAAAGGTTATGTAAAAATAAACCCAGATTTACTTTTTAGTATTTGCCTATATCCTACCTTTGATGTTCCTGAGAAAACAATCTTTTTTCCTGCTTCTGATCTAGTTCATATGAATCCAACCTATGAAATCAGATAAGCCCTGGTGCGTCTGCGATCAAAAAGAAGTAAATTGATCAAACTGGCCTTTGACTCTGGGCCCACATGATACAGGCACCAATGGGTAAAAAGACTGCTACTTTTCAACAACATTGAAACTTGCTTCTTGAGTGTCTGATAGAAGCATCTTCCTGGGAGTTAGGTGCCCAGAGAAAGTTCACTTTTCACATGTCATCACAGGACAATGAACCAGTGGAAAGGAAAATACACTCAGGGGTCAAAAATTTGTTTGCCGAACTGCGCACAGTGCATGCGCCTTCACTCGAAGAGGTCCCTGGAAAAAGGTCTCTGTGTTGCAGACAACCACTCTCTGGCAGGTCCTTGGCACTGGCAGTGTGCCGGTGCGGGTCGTCTAGGGCGACGAACACATGGCAAGAAGAGCAGAGTGGGTAAGAAGCTGGGAGGCCCTTGCCATTTCAAACTGGGTAGTGCCCATTGGGCTGAATAGCTTTGTTGTTAAGGTGAGCAATAAATGCAAAACCACTGTGTGCTAACAGATAAAGGGAAGCCTGTTGGGTTCTATCAAACGCAATGTCAGTGCCAAATAGTGTACGGCTCTCCTGGTTTGCAGCGTTCACCTGATGTCCTTGGTCCAAAATCAGTCCCCGAATAGATGGAAATGTAGGCTGATCCCGACTTGGTCCCGTAGGCCAGAGTCAGACCTGGAAGTCTGGAATGGGCGATATGGGTCAGCGCCGGTGAGGAATGTGAGCCCTGCAGCCCACAGAAGACCCTGTAATCTATACTACAATACACTACTTCTATAACAAGTGGGTCAGTGCATTTACCTGAGCTTTTAATTCCTTTAATAAATCAGAGTAAGAGCCTGATTAACATCAAAATGCCTCACTCAAAACACACCAGTCTCAATAAACCAGCTGATTCTAAAGAGAAATTTCACTACAGTTACAGTGGGCTGGTTTATGACTTTAAGAACACATGAAGGAGATGAAAAGTTATTTTTGCAACTCTTTTAGAAATAAAATAACAGCAGTGATATGATCAGTGATGGTGCTTAAATATATTAGTAAGGGCACTTTGTGCTCTGCAAAGACGGTATGTATGTCACCACTATATTTTCTGATTATATACTGCGAAACATTTAAAAAGGACACAAAATTGAACAGTACCAATCTTGTTAAGTGATCCTTTTGGGAATTGTCAGTTGGATTATTACACTAAGACATAACAGATTTGGCCCAAGAAACTTCCACTGATAGCTGTGTAGAGGAAACTGCATTAACATCTGCCCCTTATTTATGGAGACCGAAGCGTCCAGGAAGGATACTTGTGTGCATTTAAAAGTGCATCTCAGATTTCTTGATGCATTGCTATTTTTTCCAGGTGAGCTTCTATGGTTACGTGGTAATGGGAGGGATATGGAAGACATGCATCTATGTAATCATACTATATGTTTTATAATGCCTTTTCTGATGGAATTTAAAAAGGGAGCAGCTTGAACTGGAGCCCATGGGGGCCGCGCACTGACTGACCTGCAACATTCCTGCCTCGTCCTCTTGGTTACGAGCACGGAGCTTTCAGGCTCCCTAAGCTCGCCAGTCACTCCTCCAGAACGTTAGAGCCAAGATCAAGTGAGATTAAGTTCACAAAGTGGCCCTTGAGTCCCACAATCTGCATGAGAGTAGCCTTAGAAGGGTTTTGTGTTAATGTCGCTGTGTGGGCATGCCTTGGTGAGATGGTCCTTGAGCAAGGCACAAAAATCAACTGTAAATTCTAGTTCTGACCCTGACATCTGCTTTGCTTTAAGAGTAAAGAAGAGGCACCGTGGAGCACTGGGATTGTCTACAAATCAAAAATAAAGCCTAGTGTATAGAATAAAAAAACAATACAATAAAAGCTATTCCACTGGTCGCATGAGTAAAATCTTGTATTAATATATTGAGGGCCCATTCCGTAACTAGAGTAAGACTGCAAGAAATTACATCTATCTACACTCATGGGAAAAACTGGTCTTCTCAGCTTCTCTGAAGGCATTTAGCCTCCCGTTTTTTTCACTTCTGAAACAAATGCAAAAAAATCTGGGTATTTTAATTCCAAACTAGTGGGTTTCTTGCTAAGAGAAGCCTCTTGGATGAGGGACGAAGCATCTTCAAACTCACTTTCTGGGGTAGGTAAACTTTTTTTTTTTTTTTTAATAAATTTAGTTTTTTTCTATATGCTCAAATAAATTTGTTGCAATATGGCAACAGTATGAAAAATGGAAAAATATGGAAAATTCCTAGTATATAAAACCAGTGTTCCATTGACTTACATAGCAGGAATTTATCCTGAGACTATTTTTACAACTTTTTCCTCCTACTGTATATATTTTTTAATACATGTATTAGGACATTTTAAGTAATAAAAAACCTACAAAACCTTTTGTTACCATGTCTAAGAAATAGTTCATGCAATGGAGGGTTTAGATTTGCTTACATACAATTTAGTTTTTATATTTATACCATTTCTATAATATTTATATGTATTATAGAGGAAAAAAACAAAAGATGATGGTGAAGTAAGGAGAAAAAAAACACCGTTTTGAGACTGAGACGAAAAAACAAGTGAGCGAAATAACATTTATTTCCGGGAAATAAACCGCATCACAAACACTAACCCAAACACCCGCAGGAAAGACTTAACATTACGTCACTTTCCACAAAATAAGAGTCCGACAAAATAAAACAAAAGAGGGTAAACACACTTGGCGGCAGCGTTTAACGCCGCTCTGTCACTCCGTCAAACACAACGTGGTGTAACGCTAACGACCTGACGTTACGTTACTGTCAACAACATGTCACAACTTCATCTTTGGAACTTTGCTGCAGCAACATGTCAGCATTTCGATATGTTTGACTTTTTTTCTCAAGACTAAACTCTAAACTTGCGTAAAGTCAGCTCACGAATGCAACGTTACCGACCGTTCGTGATTTCGGTAATTAAGGTAAAATTGGTACAGCTGTGAAAAGTCAACTTCGCACAGTGAAACTGGGAAAATGCGGTAAACCGTTAAAAAAGGAAGAAAAAAAACACTACCATTTTTTCTCTAAAGCTAAAGCATGTATTTCTTACTTCTGTGTCTGCCGGCAGTCCAGGACTGTTTCGCCATACTCGGGCTCCGGATAATAGCTCTCCCGGCCGACCTGAGGGCATCCATGTCGGTGTTAAAAAGTGCAGAGGGTCGCTGAAGTTTGCTGCTAAGTCTCCCAGGGAAAATGTTGTTGACCAGACTGTTGATGGGGAGGATGGACTCGTGGTGCCTTCCAGTGCTGTCAGGAATCCTGGTATTTACGAGGTCAGCGCACGGGAATGCTGCATTCAGGTCACATGGGGGGGGGGGGGGGTATTTTATTTCCTAAGGTTTCAGGTCTTGGTAATAAAAAAACATACCGCTCACACAAGTCAATAGGCTTTTTCATTAGCTTCTATTAGTGTTTTTTTTTTTCTTTTGACAAACATATTTTAATGCTTTTCTTACGTTTAACTTGCAACTGCATTGTATAAATAAAGACGACTTAAGACTTGTCTTCCTATAACATATAGACGTTTTTTTTTTCCTTAAAAAAACATTTTATCTGTTCAACAGAAACTTGAATGCAACTTGCCTGTGTGTTTTTAACGGAGATGATATTCACCAGGAGCACTTGAATGCACCATCAAGCCAACTATATTTTCCCCAATTTCTATGAAGATTTTAAATAGTGGAGGTCAAATACATTCATCTTGCTGGCTCACAAGTCTACAAAATGGCATCTATAAGAACTAAGTGTGTAGGTTATTAGCTAAACTGATATATAGGAAAACTCAGATTTAAGAACACTCAGCAATTATAATGAAAATGTTTTGTGTACACTTGGGCTGTTCAGTTCTCATTATGTTCTTGTATTGGATATCCACTGGCATGCATGTTTATTTTCACACCCTACAAGCTATTGACCCACACCATCACCATTAATAATTACATTTCCCCCCCTATTTAGTGTGGCAGAGCCTTACCAGCAAGCAAATGTGCACATTAGCAGAACACTGACCTCAATTACTGTCTGTGTTAACACCTGTTTACCTACTATTTCCTATAATATCAACAGATCAGGACACACACACACAGACTCAACATCTTGCATGTCCACCAGCAAGACCTTCTTTAATAGTGGTGGTCAGAGTGAAAAGTGTGACACAGCCACCCTCACTTTGAGT
The DNA here is from genome assembly GCA_036785175.1 of Eupleurogrammus muticus. Classification (NCBI taxonomy): domain Eukaryota; kingdom Metazoa; phylum Chordata; class Actinopteri; order Scombriformes; family Trichiuridae; genus Eupleurogrammus; species Eupleurogrammus muticus. The sequence continues at coordinate 5,898,126 of JAYKQN010000020.1, read as the reverse complement.
AAAGAAATAAACATGGTGGAACAATGAAAAGATAAAACAAAGCACTTTTTTTAAACACCTTCTCTTCCTTATACACAAACTTGTAAAAAGCAACTTGAGGACTGAATTCACAACGCCAGAGCAATCCACAAAAAATACTTGTCCAGGTAGGTAACATGACATCACAACATGGTCAAATGGTTCAGGGGTAACTGTTTCCAATACAACACATTCACAGAATCCTTCCTGGTAGAAAATATAGGAAATCAACTGAATATGAAGGGAAGTATCAAGGAGAGGGGGGGTCACTCAAAGTCTGTAACAAATAAATAAATGTGTAAATAACACAATCAGTCCAACTGACCAACTGCTGCTTCACCATGATCAGCCCAGAACCTTGTAAACACAACACCATCCAAATATGTCTAATGACAGAAATAATAACAGCACTCTTCAGCAAACATTATGCTAGCTACATCGATCAAAGTATGGATGGAAACCAAACAACACTTGGCACTTGAGAACTGAAATGAAATAAACAAAGAAAACATTCCTCAGTAAGTTAATGTACATTGTTGTAAACAACTAAATGCTGACTCTAGGGCATGGTGATAGAGTCTGTTTGGTTAATGTTTGGCATACCATCTCTGTGTCACTATGAAATGACATGTACCATGTCCAGTGTTGTGTTTTCCCTTTGAGACAAACCTAAATCTGCATTGTGATCAGTTAGTAATGTGTCTGACATACAAGGCAATACTTGATTCCTTTAGCCTTCTTAATCTGAATAGAAATGAATGAGAGCAATTGTTTGGTTGCACAAATGAAACCCGGGAAAAACAAAGCTGCTTATAGGATTGCAAAGTATCTGGTTTCTGGATCTTAAAAAGAGAAATTGCAAGGCACTGTAAAATCTGCAAATAATGGTAACGACCAGTTACCTAGACATCATTAAATCCAGTGAATAATATGGCCTACGGGTTCTAATTTGGTCCAGAAGGAGAGGAAAGGTGTCTGCAGCAAACAGGTGAACATAGATAGGTTTTGGCAGTGCCAGTTCAAATCTAGCTGTAGTATTTTTAAGAACAAAACTACATCTGCTTCTTCCATTTACTGATAATCCTGGATAATCCACAATCCCAGCATTTACAGAATAAATTGTGTTGGAATATCTGAGGCAAAAGGCAAACATTTATCTGTTCAATATCACTATTTTTTGGAAGAAATGTACATTGTCAGAACTGAACTGAAACATTACAAAACAGACAATCACTGTTTTAAGTTAAAGATGATATCAAAACATGAATAGTTTTACATTCATGTATCTCTCACAGGGCTTCACTTTACAGGTGAGCTTCAAATTCAAATCTGAATTTAAAACACATCTTCTGCTTTAATGTTAAGCACCACGAAAAGCCAATTCTTAAATAAATTAAAAGTCTGGGTGTCAATTCACTAGAGAAGAAAATATGGCTGTGAGGGGGCTCATAAACTGTACATAAAAAAAAAGACTGACATGAAGCGAAGCATGATGGCTCTTTAGTAGACATTTGGCCAACACATTGTGTGTTCCTTTCTCCCCCTTCATTCAGATCTCACTGTCCTATGGCTAAATCCCAGAAATTAACAATAATAAAAAAAAAAATCATACTATGCACACACACCCCGCAAATTATAGTTCTCACAAAAGAACTAAAAAAGGACCCAAATACACATGTGTATAGATGGGCAGTGTGCATCATGTGTATGTGCGTATGTGTGTGTGTGTCTGTGTTTATGTTTTTTGTGTCTGTATGTGTTTTGTAGGAGTGCAAAAACTGTAAGGGGCTGGTAAACTCAAAATAACCCAAACTGGAACCAAGAGCTTTGCCAAAACAATGAAACAGAAAAGTTTTGTCTGACAAAAAAAAGAAAAAGATGTGGACGTCAGAGTCACTTTTTGAGGGGCTGGTAGACTGAGGCGTTGGGGTCCAGGGAGGAGGGACTATTGTCCATGAACTTGGAGGAGTAGTGTGGGGTGACGGGGCTGAGGTTGCTGCCATCTGAGGAGTAGGACAGGCTGGGCATCACTGCCATCACCTCTGCTATCTTCTGCTTCAGCTCGGCAATCTCCTGCTCCCTCTGGTGGATCTGGCCTGAAGGAGACAAAGACATCAATACCACAGAAGAAGAGCGGAGCAACAGGGCATGTGTGTGTTCTATAGTGTCCTTGCATGCTGAATCTCATGCTTTGCTTTTTTAAAGACACCTGATCGGAAGGATCAGCTCATCATCAAGCTCTGCTGAAGCCTTACAAAGACCCGTTGGAGAAAAGAACCATCTAAAACATGCAGGGCTAGGGTTGGAAAAAAAAACACTAGACTTGTTTGAGGTGGACTTCGCCTGTTACAGGACATCACAGATATAGTTACATCCTGTTAGATTTGATCATGATTTAATAAAATCTTATCAGATGATTCCTATTCATTCAATCACTGTTTAAACAGTGGTTTGTATGATCAGGTAGCCTAATAAAATGTCCTGCAGTCATCAAAATAACATTTATTCTATCATCTGCTGATCCCTATCTGGCTGCTCAATGACTTGTCAAACTCATTCACGTTTCATTCCAAAAAATAAAGATATTAGAATCAAGTCATTTTTATTTGATGCAATTCTGTTTATCTTATCTTGAGTATTTTGAGAGATCTTGGTTATAGGCTTTTATCGCTCTACCTTAACTGAATAGATGTTTATTCATGTTAAATGATGATATTATTATCATCATCATTAACATTTAGGTTTAAAAAAATATTTTTTCTTGTTTGTTAGCAAGCAAGTGCTGCCACATGAAATTCACACATGCATTTACCTCTTGCCTGGTTGGGGACTCTAAGGATTCTGGTTATTATTTAGAATTTTCTTTTCACAAACAACTGCGATCCATATTTAAATCATTTAATGGTGGGGGGAAAATGTACTTGGTAGTTATCATAATCCCCAGGGCATATGGCAGGGAAAGCTGCCTGACTGGTTCATGTCTGCCCAGAATAGATAAGAAACCAATTCTTCAAAACCCCTCAGACATTTTTTGCCACCAAATTGTTTTTTGGAGGGATATAAAGTTCCTATTTAAATTTTTCTTCAAAAAAAGTAAGAATGTGCTTAATGCAATTGTACAATAGAGAAGCACCTCAGCCTCTAAATTGTTTGTCATCAGAAAACTGGAAGGTTTTGAGGACATCCCTATACTCAGTTTCTACTTGCCTTGTGCTATCTCCAGCTGCCTCTTGGCATCCCCCAGTGCAGAGAAGAGGTCCAGTTTGATCCTGGTCTCAGCGCTGAGGCTGTTCTCCAGGTGCTGGGTCTTCTCCTGCATGGCTGACAGCGCTGACATCAGTACCTCCGTGTCCTTCTCATTCTCCTTATATTTCCGTAGCTCCTACATGTGACAGAATAGGAAAGAGAAGATGATTGAGAAATGACCCCCTTCACAAAAAAGTTATAAGTGTGAGCGTTCACAATCACAAACCTTAGCATTAGCTTATTAAAAAAATTATGCTAGGGTATTTCTTCTCACCTGACACTTGACCTCTAGATCCCTAATCTGCTCCTCCTTAAGTTTCATGTCCATGCTGAGTTTCTTGCATTCTGTCTCCAGCTCTCTGATACGACCACGCAGGGAATCAGTGGACTCCACTCTAAAAGTTAGAGAGAAGAGACAAACTTTTAAAAGGAGAAAAAGAAAAAAAAATCCACTCCTAACATTCATTAATGCACTCTGTTCAAATTATATTTGTTTAAGAGGGAGAAACTTTCTCGCACCTCGTGGCAGCAGCCAACGCTACAGCTCTGGCAGCAGTGGCCTCCTCCATCTTCTTCCTCTTCCTCTCCTCAGCCAGCTGTTTCTCAGCCAGGGCCCGAGCCTCCTGCTCGGCCTTTAGCCTCTTCTCCAGCTGGGAGATGGTCTGCTTATCCTTCTGCTTGGCCTGGACGGCACTGTGGAGCCTGAAGTGTAGAGAACACGGTTGTCAACAAGGCTCATGAGATGAACGCGCTTTTGCGCTGAATGTAGGATGGAACATGGACCTTTCGATGTTTTTTTTTTTAATATTTAAATAATATGAATTAAATACATCCACATCTTTAGTGTTTTTTTGACAGACAGGAAGAATTTTAGGACACATTTACACCTCTCACAGACCTACAACGCATCACACATTCCCTGATAAGCTATTGAACTTAACATGTTTTATTATAAAACTAATGCAGTGCCCATAAAATGTATGTATTCCTATCTAAAAGTAGACAGATTGAATGCACGTGATCTTTGCATGTCCCACAAACTGGTCTGTTAATCACAGTAGTAAATGATGAAATGATAATAAGTTTTGTTTTCACATTGCTTTAATATTCACAACAACTTATCTATCTATCTATCTATCTATCTATCTATCCATTCATCCATACAACGACATTCAGGAATTTCCTGAAGGTCTGTAAACACATTTTAAAATTTCAGTATAGTTTATAGCAGGAAGAAAAGATGGCACCACTTGTGGACTTACAAAGTTTGTTGTTTTGGCATTGGCTACGGCCATAGTAGTCTGTGTTAGTGAAGAATAAAGTAGCAGCTAAACCAGGAACAGAAAGACAATGTTTGAATGGTAACAAAAATGGTGGGATTTGATTGTGTTGTGATCTGGAGCTTAAACACTAACAAAAACACTGCTGCACGATAGTTGTTTGATATGCAAGTGTATGAGATTTTTTTTTTTTTTGTAAAATATATTTTTTGGCATAGATTTAAAGAAACACTTCAGCTCAGACTTGAACCTGGGTCTGCTGCTTATGAGGCAAATGCACTACCACCACAGCATGCCTACAGGACTTTAAGTTTTAAGGATAATAGAATAATGATGTGTTGACTATCCATCTAAAAGCATAAAAATATCCATCAATAAATGTCACAGAATAAGGATACTCATGCAATTCACAAGCTATATCGTAAATTTGAGGTAGAGATGAAAAACAGAGAGATCTGTGAGCTACAGACTGACGTTTCCATAGATAGACGCTTATCATTTCCTCACTGTTAAGACATGTCATTCATTGTGTGGCAAGTCATGTAAGACTGTTGTCGGAGTCTGGGCGAGCGTGCCGTGCATGTCCTCACTTATTCTGTAGCAGCTCGTTGTCCTGGCGGAGCTGGCCCAGTTCAGAGCGGAGGCTGCGGTCCTGGCTGGTCAGAGAGGAGAGCTGACTCCGCAGCTCCGACTCCAGCTGTCTGTTGGCCTGAAGATCTGCCTTCAGACGCTTCACATCCTGCTCCAGCCTTTCATGGAAGAGGAAGAAAGGGGCCATGATATTGATTGTTTAAGACCACAACAGTATTGCAAAACATGGCTCATTCTAACAAGTATTTTTACTACACGATGGATGTGGGTGACTGCAGTAGAGAGGTGTTTGCCACAGTGTGACAGCGTGTGTCTTTTACCGTACTAAAGCATCGGGCTTGCCCAGCTGGTTGTTGGGGATGCAGTTCTCCACCGGATCCTTCTGACCCTTGCCTGCTCCCTTCTGCTTTTTCTCGTTCTTACTGCTCGAGGAACTTGGCAGGACACTGCCATTTGTGGAACTATGATTGCGCGGCGATGAGTTGGAAATGTTGCCGCTGCCGCCTCCACTGGCATTTTTGTAGTTCTTCCCCGTCCCCCCCATTTCATCTCTAGGAGCGGAGTGTGTGTTGGTGTCGGCGTGTGTGTTTTCTCCTGCCAGGTCGTTATTCAGTCTCTTTGCTCCTACGTAGTTCTCAATGTACTCTGCCTCCTGTAGTTTGGAGTCCAGTGCGTGTATAATACTGTTGTTATTGATTCCAATTGTGTTTTGTTTTTTGCCCTCTCGCTCTTTTGCAGTACTGTCCTTCCCTTTTTCCCGGTACTCCAGTTCTGGTAACGGGACCGGAGTGCTCTTCTTTCCAGGAGGCGCTCCGTTTTGAGATATAACTGAGGATTCGACCTCTGAGATCCCTTTAGCTAATGCAGCTGGAAGAAAACCAGCACAGGTGGTGTTAGAGGACGTACGGTAGCATACACAGGATTATCTGAATTCCAAAACAAACTGTAGACATACAACATATTTGATCATAGACAGAGATTAAACGTTCCTGTTTGCTCTTAACTACCTGAAAAACAAAATCTTCAGAGTGATTTCACAAAAATCTTACAGTTCGAGACACTTCCCCGCTTCACATTTATTTATGAGATTCCAGTCAGTTTATTCTATTAACATCTATAATCAATTATTTCTTTGAAAGGTTTTTGAGACACTAGAGAAGATAAATAGACACATGAGATGCATTAAGTCCTGCATGTCTCGATGTCAATTACCGTCCACATATACCTGTACATGATGATGCAGGGCAGCTTCTCATTTACGGAGCAGTAGGGCTGAATTTTGAAATTTTGAAAAAAGTATTTCTTATTGCGATCATTTTGACTGCATTTGAATTCCTGATTTCATTTGAGATATTAGAAGAAATTATCATGTTTACATTATCATCATAAGTGTTTAATCAGTAGTACAATTAATGCATCCAACCAGTGTGAACACAAACTTGACAAGAACTTAAAAGCAACAATGTATAGTTTATTCTTGTTCCTTTTTTGATGTTGTTGTATGAAAAATTAACAACATCAAAACTACAAAAAACTACAACTACAAAAAATAACTATAAATCATTTTAAGAAACCTTTGCTATTAAATACACAAAAAAAAAAAAAAAACATTGTATCACATGCTTGACAGGAGAATGTGCAGGACACAGATTGCATGTTCCAGGATCCATTGAATTGGCTTAATTAACTCAGGAAATGCAATTTCCAGCACATGCTACTTCATTCTTATGACAGTACCACTGCTTCTTCAATCAGAAGAATAATATTTGGTGTGCACTTAAAGTATTTACGTTTCAAAAAGAATTGTAAAAGTATTTTGTGTGTGTGAGAGTCTCACCCTCCTCTGCCTCCCTCTCCTGTCTCTGCAGCATCTGTTGCTCTGGTGGTAGAGCCTGTTGTAGAAGCTGCATGTAGAATTCGTTCTCCTTTTGCACTTCCTTCTGTTTCCTCAGTCGCATCTTGTAGCTAACGTAGCTCTTAAAGCCGAAGCCCAAAGTCACGACTGGGTAGCCGATACTGTGAGGTGGACAGACAGGGCAACTCTTATTTATTTTTTTTTTATAGGCAAAAAGATAGAAGAATATTGAAAATAAAGGGACTTATACTGATTAATAAAGGACTATACATGACAACAAATGACTTTTACCAGTGAGCAGCAAAAGGTCGGCACAGGTCTACATGAAAGTTTTTCAGATCTTTGAAGCGGATGGCGGCTTCGATGTACACGAACAGGATCCACAGCGATACGGTGGGCAGACAGACTCCTCTCTCTGCGTGAAAATAAATAAATAAGGAGTCTGTCTTTGAGATGAAAAAGGCCGTTTGGCTGGCAGAAAATAAAACTCCAGAAAGATTGGACTAACCTGTGTGCCAGACATACTGGACCCATACGTAGGTGCTGGCAGCGAAAAACAGCCATTGGATGGGAATGAAGAGGAGGCAGATGATATCTGATGTAAACGCCACACATACAAAGAAGACTGAAAATGCCTAAGTGTTGGAGAGAGAGAGAGAGAGAGAGAGAGAGAGAGAGAAAGGTAAATACGCCACAACAACAGTGCAGGGATATCTTTTTTTTAATGAACAAGACACATGGTCGTATTGCTAACTCGCATGTTCACTTAAAAACCTCTAAAATCTGATAGCCAAATCTGCTGCTTCTGTACAATTTGATTTTCAGTGGTTCACAAGCTACACACACACACACATGCATACTTCCATTGAATATTTGTCATGTCAATTAGAGATGCACTGTATTTAATCTATCTATCACAGTTTTGTGAAATTCAAGAGTTACCCTTGAACGGAAAACTCTGGAGTGCAACTTCACAACATGTGAAAAGCAGTTTCAGGGCTATACCTGTGCACACAAGCTCTCTTACCAGTCCTTGATATCTGAAGGAGTCGTAGACACTTCGAATGAAGAGCCAGAAGGGCCACAAGTACTCAAACCTGAACTCCAGCACAAAGTCAGCCAGGAGAACCAACACCCACACTACCAGGAACTTCAGGTACAGGAAAGTACTGCAACAGAGGACAAAAGGGAGAAGAAAATACAGAGGGAAAGGTTAAAAAAAAAAACAAGAGATGCCAGAAGGAGACAAAACTGTGTCTAGATAGGGATTATCACGGATTAAGATGGTATCAAGACATCAGGAATCTGGACAAACGGTTTATACAACAGTGTAGTGTTTATTAGATCCACATCTCCAATGTGACATAAAGAACGTGTCGCCTCAAGTTCCCTTCAAGGATCAAGGCATGGATTTAAGACTAGCTGTTCCCAACAAGTCTCATAATATGTTGCTACTATTTAAGAAATGGAAACACAATTGTTTCAAGACATCCAGAGAGAGAGAACATACTGTATGTTGCAGAGTCATGTCTGGACATGTTACTTTGTGCACAGCTGCTTTCCTTTTCCTGACTTTCCATCATTCAGCCTCAAAAAAGTTATATTTTAACCTTTCACATATATGCAGTGGTGGAAGGTTAAAAAGCACAGTTACTCTAGCTATCTGTAATTTAATAAAAAAATATTTGTTTAATAATCTTACAGTGTACAATGTTTATTTTATGTTTTGTGTAAAATGGGATATATATAAAGTGTGTTAAACAAATGATACATATATAATAGGATGCCGTACCTTTACTGATCATCTACCCAAAATATCTAAAATTGGCTTTACAATGATGAACTACATTTAAAATGCCATTAAGTGATTAAAAGAATACATTTTACTGCTAATACTTATATACTTTTACTTAAACATTGATTTCAAATCAGGACTTTTACTTGTAATTGATATTTTAAGACAACAGTATTTCTACTTTTGATTCATTAAAATAAAAATTTTGATTCATATTCATGTTTAATTAATATAGCTTTGGTGTCGATTATTATTTTATTTATTTATTTTTTTTGGCGTGTTCGAGCTCAGACCCCTGTGATCAGACCCCTGTGATCAGACCCCTGTGGACAAAGACCAGGTGGAATCACGTCGTCGGTGTCACGCGGACTTTTAAACGAGCGTCTTTGTCGTTGCCGCTGTCATTTTAAGCCGGGACAATATATATTTTTTACAAATAATGTCACCTTTTTTTTTAGCTGCAGACATATCCACTCGGGAGGAATGTGTTTAATAATTCATACCGAACGTTCACAGAGCACCACCGTTACCCTTCATTTGAATTTAGCCAGAATTTAACTAGCAAGCGAGGAACAAATCATATTTGAGATGCCACACAAGTAACGTTAGGCCTGTAATTTAGACAATATGCGGGTATGTTCATTTAGCTGTCCGTGTGGCTCGAACGCGAAACATGCATATATTTTTGAATATCGCACAGGCGAGCAGCCTCAGTCTTGACATATGCAGCGGCGCCATTGTTACACAACACCGTCCCCTTGTCTGTAACGTTACCTGCTATATATACCCTCGGTGATTCGGTTCCGTTTTAACGGCCGTCGGAGTTTGCTGCAGTCCGCATTGCGCCGCTTCATCCTCCCCCCGTGGATTCACTGGCGATATCGGTCGGGTTGCTGTGTCGGGAAACGTCATTCGCTCATCCTAATGTTCACACTTCTTCAATTATCCACCATTGTTGTTGTTTTATGCACATGAAACAAAGAAATAAATAAAAACAGTCCGCCGAAGGCCCTCCCCTTTCTCACGACACGCTGCGCATCCTTGCCAACGTCTGACGTCACGCCGTCGAACGTAGCACGGATTGAAAAATGGCTGCTTCCTGTGAATCGAGACGCTTGAGTGTTTTAACTGTTTAATAACGACAAAATAACGGTAAGCGACAACGTAGCGCGATAAAATGTTGCATTTTACTTAAGGGGACTGTAGTTTAGTACTTTATTGTTGCTGGAGTGAAAAATAAACCAAATTAGACGTAACTTTGCACGGTAAAAGTTGTCCATGCTCATTGAGCCACGTTTGTTTTTGCAGTATCGTTACTACTAATCAGGTAAGTGTGAACATAACTTTTTATAATATTAAAACATGTTAAAGAAGGAGTCTGCCGGGTAATAGAGATGTATATTGTGGGTTTGAATAGTGAAAACGTGTAGACAGAACAGTAAAGATCGACAGATTCAAACACAGTCATTTACCTTGTGGTATATGTCACTAAATCTATTCAAACAACCTGTGGTGTCTTTATATTCATCCAGGTTTTATATAACACCACAGCAATTACCACAAAAAATTTACTACTAGCTGATTTAATGCATTTTTATGAATTCAACACTCACTTTAACTTTTGATGTATGTCATTTTTTTAATAATTACTGTCCTGTCATATATATCTATATATACCCTGGATGATCATGAAGAAATCACAAGTTGTTTAAAAATAATAACACACATTGCAAGACAAATAAGTGTCTAATTTATAAAAATGCATAAATCAACTCATAGTATGTTTTTTTTAAATAATTATTGTTTTGTGATATATATACATACTCTGGATGATCATAAAAACATCACAAGTTGTTTGAAAAGAGTCAGTGACACAAGGTTAATTAGTGTCTTTGAATCTGTCAAATATGTGTTATATCCAATAAATCAAACCAATTCAACCACAATGTTTATTGGATGTGTACCCTTTAGCAGTAATAAAAGTTATTTTAGAATTAGGACAATACTGATTTGAATAGGACATAAGTCACAAAACTTTATTTGATTGTGTTTTATTTTAAAGTTGAGGTAAAACTTGAGTTATAGTTAGCTGTACCGTGTTTGCTGATCTACAGTGGGTTTGATTTAACAGATGATATACACCATGGACAAGTTAGAGAACATTCTTTCATCGGCTAAGGAAGCAGAGAAGGAAGAGATGAAAGAAGAAGAAGAGAAAGATATAAAACAATTAGAGGAGGAGGTGGAGGAAGAAGCAGCAGATGAGGAAGATGGAAATGATGAAGAAGAGGAATGTGGGGATACTACGGAAAAGGAGGAAGCATCACTGCCAGAATCTGCAAATGAAACAGAAAAAAAGACTTTGTTGCCTGTTCAACCTAAAAAGAAAAAGCAGCCCGAGGTCCTGAATCTCAACAATGAGGTGGTGAAGATGCGGAAAGAAGTGAAGAGGCTGAGGGCTCTGATCAGCAGGAAGCTGACGCGTCAGATCGCTGCCCTGAAGAAGAAGAAGGGCAAAGAGGTGGAGGTCGAGAGGAATCAGAAGCGGGCTGCCAGACTGCTGGAGGAGATCCATGCAATGAAGATTCTCTCACCAGACGTGGTAGGTTTCAAACATAAGTGCTGTTTACTTTTCTGCAAATGTCAATACATATTTACATGGTTGTAGTTGGTTCAAATTTTGTGTGGGGAAATGGATGAATGATTTTATTTTCCAATTTGCAGGTGACGAAGACTGCCTTGCAGAAGAATCTTAACTTCGAACAGGTTTGTAAAAACCCCAAGTCGACTATTTCTGACAGGGCGTTGGCACGCATCGCCACTCACCCTCAGTTCAACAAGAAGATAGAAGACATCAAGGCTGCTGTACAAGCCTTCAAAGAGGAGAGAATGAAGGGACTGAAGCAAAATAAAAAGGGAAAGGGTAAAAATAAAGATGGAAAGGTGAGTGGGAAGTCACCAGGCACAGGGGAAGGAAAGGGGGACGAGGAGGAGGCCGACGCAGTGGAGCACAAGGAAATGGCTGACACTGAGGAAAGCGATGGCTCTATTGAAAACACAAATCATCCAGCTGAGGCCAAGTGGGAAACCGACACAGGAAAAGCACATTTTTCAGCTGATAGTAATGATGATGATCACACAAAAAAAAATGTAGAGACTAAGACTGTAGGACAGGCATTGGCAAAAAACAGACAAGTCAAGGGCATTTTGAAAAATAAACCACAAAGTCACGCTGCAGAAATGAAACCCAACCTGACACCCAAGGATCTTCCGTCAAATAAAACCGAACAAGAGAGTGAAGAGAGTGAATTAGAGGAGTCGGATGATGAGGAGAAAGAGTACTTTGACGACAGCACAGAGGAACGCTTCCACAAGCAGTCGTCCCAGTCTGAGGAGAGTGACAGTGACGACAACTTCTTTCTGGGAAAAGTGAAAAAATTCAAGAAAAAGAAGAAAAGTGTTGAAGGGCAGGAGAAGAAGCATGATGTGAATGTGCTTTCAACAGAAAAACCAAAAGCTTCAGACCAGGTCCAGAGTGAACTTGATGAGCTTGAGTCAAGGCTGAAGTCTAAAGTGACCATGCAGTCTGTTTTCTGTTCCCTGTCCGGGTCCAAGCCCGGTGCGGGCAGAGGTGCGGGAAGAGGTGGAAATGCATTCAGTGACCGGGGGAGACGGAGGGGCGGCGGCCTGAACAGAGATTTTAGCAAACAGTCCAAGTTCCAAAAGCAGGATAAAGGTACGGTAGGAAGTTCAGAGCCGGAGGAGCGTGGCAGAGGGAGGGGCCGAGGCCGCGGTGGTGGTACAAGGCAATATGATCGCCCGGGTGGAGGTGTCCCTTCCCATCAGGCTTCACAACAGGCACTACATCCATCTTGGGAGGCCAGTAAGAAAAGAAAAGAGCAGCAAGGAAACATTCTGGCCTTCCAAGGAAAGAAGATCAAGTTTGACGATGATGACTGAACCTGCTTTTTTTGTTTCCTAATTAATTCATATATATATATATGGTTGCGTGACTTCAAACTTGTGTCAGTGATTTGCCAGAGTAACACTGTATCATTCTTATGTCTTTGAAGAGTCAATAGAAAGTTGTCAAATGTAATTAAATTTTGAACAAAAATGTATCACCTCGTCATAAGTTTTTAATGATAAAGATTTATAAGTGGCAATAGTTTAAGAAACTAATTTGAATGGGCCATAGCGAAACTTATCTGGTTTGCATTATGTGTTAACCTGTTCTGAGTTATAGTATGAATTCTATGTAATTCATGCACAGTGATACTGATGAATATACGTTGAAGCTAGATGGATTTTCATTTTTTCTCATTTTATTTTAAAATCTTTGAATTATAGAATATGTATATTATAGTAACTTATTTTGCTGATATTTGCTGCATCATTTTTGTCCTTTTAAATCCGTAATTGCTTAAATTGCTACCTAAAATGATTTATTTTACTTATGAAAAACAGAAATGCAGCGTATAAGTGTAAAGGGAAAACAAAGCAACTGTGTAGGACTTAGTTGCTCATTGGTCGGCTGCAGCTACGTCATGACGTACGCACCACACACACGAACGCTGGCCAATGGGAGTTTACATGCAAATCAGGTTTAAAATTGTCCCGGGCAATCTGAGTTTCGCGCGTAGAATACCCAGCTGCATCAGCTGTGGTTTCCGCACGTAAAATGACGTTGATCCGCGTTGTTTACGGATATGATTGTCGTTACTTAGAGATGGATACGGCTCAGAAAACGCCCGCGGGACAATGTGAGTAAAGGGTTTTCCTTGATTCCTGAAGTGTTCCGTCCATAATACCGCGGGCTGTTGCGAGAATAACGCGACCTTCGGGAGCCGCCGCTCCTCGGCCTGAAAAACGAGACCGTGCGAGTCCGGTTTTCGGAGCCGATTGATGCCACACCGACCGGGTCCGGCCACAGATCTAACGTCGTTAATCTCCAACAAGCTCAGGTAAATTAAATTAACCAGTTGACAAAAGTGTATTTTTAATGTGTATTATTAATAAATATAGACGTTACGACACGTATCTTTTCTGGAATTTGAGTATAAATAAAGTAACCTTTCTTCAATTTCCCAGTGCAAATTTCAAAAGGTTTATTTTTTAAATTGTAGTTAATTAGTGGTTGCAGATATACATGTAGCTCACACATACGTATATGAGAACATTGTGTTTTTCTCGGGAGAACCGAGGGATCGAACTTTAGTCCATTGCCGTAGGTTACCAAGGATTATTATGGAAGTACCAATAATCTTTTCAGAATAAAAGCATTTATAACGAAGTAATCAAACGGAAAACATACTGTGCTATTGACTTAGTTTATATGATCGAACATATAGAAATGTAATGACCAATCTTGTAATTATTATTGGTACGCTGTGAATAATTTACATTATTTTTTAAATTGACACCTGTTGCCCGAATTTTTTTCTCTCTTTTTCTTTTACATACATACAGACATTTCCACCACAGATTGGTGCAGTAAGGGCACCGACTGGAGCAGAAATATTGACCAGAATACAAAAAATTAAGATTTAAAAAGTCTTATCAGGGGGCGACACGGTGGAGCAGTGGGTAGCACTGTTGCCTCACAGCAAGAAGGTCGCAGGTTCAAGACCGCCTTGGGGCCTGGGTCTGGGACCTTTCTGTGTGGAGTTTGCATGTTCTCCCCGTGTCTGCGTGGGTTTTCACCGGGTACTCCGGCTTCCTCCCACAATACAAAACATGCTCAGGTTAATTGGCAAATCTAAATTGCCCATAGGTGTGAGTGTGTGTGTGAATGGTGTGTGTGCCCCACGATTGGCTGGCGACCATCTGGGGTGTATCCCCCTGCCTCTCGCCATAAAATGCGCTGGGATAGGCTCCAGCAGACCCCTGCGACCCCGAAAGGGAATAAGCGGGATAGAAAATGGATGGATGGATGGAAGTCTTATCAGGGGAGACCCCTGTATTCCTATTGACTTTCCTCAGGAAGTCTTTTTGTCTAAACCCGCGTGGAACTAGAGATAGTACCGCTGTAAATGTATGCTTTTATTTTGAAGACAGAGTGGTGACACCTCGACTGAAGTGTGTATTTCCGGTGACTTTACTGGTGTTTTGCCTCAAGCTGAGGCATCACACCGCGCCTCGCCGAAACCGACTTTAGCCTAGTTTTATACCCGAGTGCCGCAGACGTTGATAGCGTCTAACAGTCGATTTTCTGTGCGAATACATTGGTAAGGAGACGCCAACGAGCCGCAATATGTTCATTATTGCCAGAAGCAAACTAGTGTTTAGGCCTTGGGTCTGCAAGGGAGGGGGATGGGGAGATGTTGCTCAAACTAGCTTAACATAGGGGTGAGGGAAGCTAGCTACTTTACTTAACCTCCGGGTAAAGCTAAACCTCAATAACTATGAATGGCCTGCTCCATGTGAAAAGGGAAACATGTATAGCGACACATGAATTGCTGTTAATTACATTGCAACAATGCAAAACATCTCTAACAACTTCATGATATTGCCCAAAATGGCTACCGTGAGCCACAAAAAATTTCAGGGTTTGACTCGCATATTGATATATATTGACATCTGAGGCGTTGTAGATGTATATGCTGCGATCTAACAAGCACAATTGTTTTTCTCAGGCAAAGAGAAAGCTGGAGCTGGAAGCTGGCAACCCCAAGGAATTTCAGGATGGTGGCAGCACTGCCACAGCCAAGAATCCCATGGCCTCTCTGTCCCAACCAGGAGGAAAGAGTAAGACTTTGTCCTGTAATCATTTGTAATTTAAGGTTTTCCCATAGACAGACCTGCCGGTGAGAATGACAAATTTTTCCAATGTCTCCAGTGGTTTTCATATCAAACAGTTAGACTACGATATAATAAAATTCACACAGCATACCAGCATTGACAGTTCTATACCATTAGTGCAAATGCTAATCAAATCATACAAAAACTGGTGAGCTTATAATCGTGACTGATGGTCGATACACCTCAGAGGTGTCATTAACAGACTGAATTGAAGGTTCTTGGAAAGCTGATTTTTTTTCCTCAGGCTGAATCCCTGATATTGAATTTTGCCATTTATTCACTGATTTTCAATGTTCTTGAAATACCTCACGCCCCTTCCCCGTATTAAATATATACATGTTTTCCTTTTCACTTGAGAGCCACATTTCCAATAAAACATTAGTCTCTTTAGCTGCTTAATCTATTTTATTTTCTTTACTTTTCATAAAGTCTTTTGAAAAGAATATCATGTCATTTAAGCGTTTGAGCCATAAAGCACCCATGCTTTGTATAAAATAACTGACCTAATGCCTGTTGCATTAGTTGCAACTATTAAAAGGCCAATTATTTATTAACTTCCATTTTTAGCATAGTAGACAAGATTCAGTAGTCATTATAGACTCTTGACCGAAAATATTGTGACACTTTTAAAAAGGTTCCACCTTTTTTTTTTCCAGCTTCCGCCCCCTATCCCATAGTTCGCAAGTCTCTCTTCGAGAGGGCGCGTTTGGACACCTCACTTGGTTTCTTGACGCAGCGGTTTGCGGATCTGCTGAAACGCTCTGCTAATGGAGTGTTGGACCTGAACTTAGCGGCTCAGGAGCTCAATGCCCCCAAGAGACGCGTCTATGATGTCACTAATGTCCTCGAGGGCATTAAACTCATCAAAAAGAAGTCTAAAAACTACATTGAGTGGCTGTAAGTATAAGTGGATGTTATGGGATAGTATTTGCATTTCAGAACGGAGCTAGGTATATAAACCACATGTGGGACTGTAATTACTATTTTTAGAATGATGAAGTATTTGTTATATTTCAATTGCAACTACTATAGTTGAAATATTTTTGGTGATGGTAAAATAAGCTTGTTTTTGGTCTGCTCTCTAACTTAAAAAATCTATTACTGCAATTCCTACTTGCATCATTTTAATGATAAATGCTTCTGATAGGTAATTGGTATCGTAACACAGTCTCTGGATCTCAGACTTTAGTTTAAAGAGTAACTTAACCCCTACAGTTGGGGCTGAAGTGCATCTTTCCTAAAAATTCAGCAGTACCAGACACATCATCCAATAGCTAATAGCAAAATCCAGTTCAATAGCCAAGTTTTACCCTGTAGAGGGCAGTAGGTATGCATATTGAACTAAATATTTAACTACATTGCACTAAAATCTGAAGATTTGGGCCTGAGTCGATCAAGAACCATACTAATTTTCCATATACACTGGTGTGACCTTAAAAAGTCCACTCCTTAAGATTGTCTTGATGGACATTTTCTACTGTTTAATTGTGTGAGTGTGTGTGGCCTTTTCGTGTTCGTTAACCCCAGGGGTGGTGAAATGAGTGTGACTGGAGAACATATGCTAAAAGCCCTCACTGAGGAAGAGAAGAAGCTGGATGATTTGATCCAAAGTTGTACACGCCAACTTCATCAGATGTGCGAGGACAGCCGATATCCTTTTCTTTTTTTAATGTCTCTGTCTGCCTCTACATATGCTTCAATCTATGAAACTAAACAGATGCACAAATTTCTCTTTTTTCCCCACAGTCTAAACTTTTCTTACTTACACCATCAAATCCCATTACCCCCCTCACTTGCTTATTTCTAAAAAAAAAGCATGGCCTTCATTTTAGAAGTGGTTTATGGTAGATACTTTTCTCATTGTATTCCAGTATTTTTATCGTACACAGACATAATAGTTAAACATGATTATCTTCCTTGACCATGTGCATCACATTCGCCTACTTGACCTTTGAGGATGTTCAAACAATTCCCAGCTTGAAAGAACAGACTGTAATTGTGATCAAAGCTCCAGCAGAGACAAAATTGGAGGTGACACATCCAGCAGAGGTATTCTTGAGCATATTATTCATTGATGTCCTTTTTTTCCCCACAATAAAACTCGGGCCCCAACTACATGATTCTAGATTTTTTTCCCCAGCAGCCTTTTCTATCCAATTTGGCCTCTGAACACACAGGCTCTGCATTTATTTGTTAAAGGTTTAATTAGAGAGATCAATCATATCGGATCAACTTGTTTAGTGTAGTGTCCCCATTCCGGGTCTTTTGTGGATTTGTGTGACATCAAAGAGGAGTTCATGCATGCTTGCAGACAAACTGTTGGTCACACTCGCTCATTCTGTTCAAAACAGCCATGGTGGTGGACATGACTCAGGTTGCATCTTGTTACTCTTTATATCATTTGTAACTTTACATCTGAATTTGAATATTACTCGATGAAATGCAAGTAGATCAGCCTGTGTTCTTTGAATCACGACCAAGTTTGCACTGAGCATGTTCATTTACAAGGGTATGGAGAATTCTGCCATTACTGGCCTGGCATTGTATCTCAGGATTTAGGGAGATAGTATTTGTGTTGAGGTCTCTGTGTAGTCTAAGATATTTGTTGAAATCAGACTTTTCTTGATTTGATAGTTTTTTTTAACTCGTGGATGAAAATATCGGTTAAAAAAACTAGACTAGTGTAGCTTGAGCCTTAACATTTTAATCCGCTGTCTGCAAAGGTCATAGAGCTAAATTGCTTTGGATGCAATGGTGCGGCATTCTCTCAAAAGACCATTAAATAAAAAACACCACCCGCTCTATCTTCAGAGCTTCCAGGTCCACCTCAGCAGCACTCAGGGGCCAATAGAAGTCCTCCTGTGCTCCGATGACCCCGTCCCTATGGAGGCCACGGACGGCTCTGTGGCCAATGACAGCCTCTCTAACCCGTTCACCAGTGAAATCAACTCCGTGTCGCCTTTGCCTTATTCTTCATCTGTCCAGGTGTCCAAAGGTGAGCCCATGGTCCATCTGAGACAAATGTTATGCATGGGAAGAATGTTTTGTCGCCACAGAATAATACTCTATTTTTTTAGAAAAAAGCTATGACAACAGTTTCACCCATTTCACCCATCACCAACAATTTTTCACCCATATGATATAAGATATAGATTTCTGGTGCAGTATTTAATTTTTAAAAACACTATATTGCTCTTCTTTTCTACTTTACCGATGGTCCCCTGTCGTCTTTCCAGACTACGCTAACCATACTTCAAAAGTAAATGGTATCTCCAGTCAGCATTCTGAGGTGAGGAAACATCATTACTCATCATCAGACGCTGTCACGCCTGCGTCGCTCCTGCTCACCTCCCTCCAACCCCCCCCTGAAGACCAGCAGAGCTTCGTGACCCTCGCTCCGCCTCTGTCCTTCTCCTTCGACGGGGAGGACTACCTCTTGAGCCTGGCTGAGGACGAGGGCATCACTGACCTCTTCTCCTCTGTTGACCTTGGCAAGTTGCCTCTGGACACGTCCCTTGTCTGAAAAGCCGTTTTGGAAATAAGAGTCATTTTGGAGGCCATGGCCATCATGACGCGAAAGGATTGGATATTTTATAATAGACTTTTTTTATATTTGCATTTGCCTCTCCTGGAAGATGTGACTGGGATTTACTGACGCTCAGGTATGTGGTGGAGGTTGTTACCTAGAAACATCACATAGTAGGCTTATATCGACCTAATTGCTGTTTTGAAATATCACGTCAGAGCTTTAATGTGTTACATATCCATGTGGGATTCAATTTCATCCTTCAAAGTCCATGTCACAACACAGGACTAATTCTTGGCCCAACAGCATTTTCAGAAATTTCACAACAGCCTCTGATAATGGTATAGTCATATGACATGAGTTATTTTTTGTATTGTAATCATTAAGGAATCGTCTAAAGATTCATGCTCATTTAGAATTTAGATGTGTTTGATGTTCCCTGCATTAAAAGCTGGTTCAAAATCGTCCCTGAGACTTTTCTGCTTGTGTTGTAACTTCAGACAGGGTAGTAGCAATAGTAGAGTTACCGCCAAATCAAAACAAAAGTCATTTAATGACTCTTGCCATCAAGCAGGTCTCAACCATAATAAATAAGTTAGAAACCCAAAATTTGTCCAGTACCTGGTGACGGTGGTAGAAATTGAAATTGTAATCCTTTTTGTTAGTGTGAGGCCTCACAGACAGAAAGCTGCACATTTTATTGCTGCAGCTAGTTAGTCACAGCTCAGCTCGGCCTGACTGAGTCCAGCTTTTTTTTTTTTCATAGAGGAGTTTTCTAAAGGCTCTAGAAACATTTACTAGAATTTTTTAAAAATATATGTAATAATGTTGATTCAATCCTCTAAAGGCACAGGTGGATTTGGCAGAAATCGATTTTAACCAGAAATGTTATAACTGGTATAAAACCTAATCCAAAAAAATAATTTTGTGTCTATTACCTTTTTAGCCATTTCAGTTTAGATGTGGAGCATATCTCCCTCTTCAGAGGCCACCATGTTGCATTGCCATGTTTCTACAGTAGCCCGGAACGGACAAAACAAAACAATGGCTCTGCTTCCACATTTTTGACAACTTCTCCTACAAGTGTAGTTGATACTTGGTTGCAATCTGTAACCTCACCACTAGATCCTGCCAGAAAATACACACTGAGAAATTCTGTACAAAAGCAAAAAAGAAATGCGCTTAGAATCCATGAATGCAGACAAAAGTGAAAACGAACATTAAAACAAAAGCAATGAATACCCAAAGGAATACATAAATTAAATTGCACAACTTGATAAAGGAAAAGCATCCTAAAATAGGAAATTATATGTAAGAAAAATGATTATAAAAATCTCTTATTTGTAGATGTTTTTACTTGGGTTTTATTTGTGTGCGGTTGTCTTTAAGGGCCACCGTATAATTAACGAATGTCCGTTTATTTCTACATTTAACTATTTGAAATTAGAAATAGACAGGAGTGCTTTGTTGAACGTATTGTAGCAATACTGCACTTGACCTGCCTTTTCTTTGCAGTACTACTTCATTTTTGCATATAAAAACAGAAACTCTAACTGTTGCAGTCATTGTGAGTTGAGGGCAGCATCCAGGGTGTCATAAGTGTTAGGTGTAATATTGAGGACATTGAGATGTGTACATCAAACTTGAAGGAAGAAATGGCTTGTTTGGACTAACAATGTTTTATTTAGGTTTTAATGTCCATGTTCAACTACCTAATTCGAATGAGTCCATAAGACAGTAAAATGTTAGCCTTCAGAGCGGAGTATTTCTACCAGTAGCCATCACATTGACCATGGCTGTGAACAAGTTGTGTTGTTTATCCTTCTATGGTCCTGTTTGACCACAAATAATTGAACAAGTAGGGAGGAGATGTTCCCTTGAAAGTATAATACAAATACTCTAGTACTAGACTTTGGCCTGTTTGGGTTAAACAAGCACATCAAATTGTGCATTCTTAAAAATGTTAAACTAACTGGGTATCTGATTCTTGCTTATCGGGCTGTGGTAAAAGGATGCAACTTTGCTCTGAATGTGTGTCGAATGTACTTGGAAAACACTCTGGGGCCAAATAGTTTTTGTCTTAACGTGTCTCCTGTTTTATGTTTTTGTGGGCTCAGACATGTTCACTGACTGTTACTCATTTTATGGTTTGGCCTGCCACTGCTGCTTTGAATTTCCCACGAATGCTGGGTTTTTCACTGCTCTCACAACGCAGTATATGGTCATAATGCATCGCCTGTAAGACTGCGACACTCAGAGGTTTCAGACCAGTCACTGTTTATCTTTCTGAGATTTGGAGATCCTTGATCATTACGCTACTTGTGTTATTTAGTCTACTCTTAGGGCCTCACAGCACCGAGTGATTAAGTCTTTCAACAATACTGCAAGTGGGAAAACGTATTGGAAAAAACGATGTGATAAAGCTTCTCCAGCATCAAATGATATTATTACACAGAAGCTTAAACAGCAACATCCAATATGTGTTTTATGGTATCATGCTTGGTGAAATGTAAATGATAAGGACTTATAATGGCTTTCAAAACTGGATGTGGGTTTATGTACACACAGTAATCTCAAAACTAATTAATTAGACCACTTTCAAGTAAGTCAGTAGCCAGTCATGGATTTGTATAACCTTCCAAATTTCTCTTGCGGAATAGAGATGGGAGACATTTCATTAGAATACGTGTCTGTGTCCAAATCATATGCCATCACTGGATCACAGCTGGGATGGATCATCCGCCTCACCCTTCTTACATGACCAATATGCGCTGGTGTCCATGCACATTCCAAATAGCACGCCAAGACGTAGCAGCTTGACAGCTCTGTGCCCGCTGGCCTGCTACGTGAATACATGGTGTTGTGGGCCCGCAGGGGCCGTCATAGCTCAGGAGGTAGAGCGGGTCGTCCGCTAATCAGGAGGTCGGCGCTGCCCGACAACTCCTCTCTGCATCTCAGAGCATCCTTGGGCAAGATACCGAAATCCCAAATTGCTCCCGAGTGTTTGCCAGCATCTTGCGGCTTGGTAGGCTACGTGTGTGTGCGCGTGTGTGTGTGTGTGTGTGTGTGTGTGCTTACATTGTAAAATGCAATACAAATGCAGCTATTTACCATTTCATTCTGGTGTTCACCAGAATAGTGTATTTACTATGCAGTTTTCATTTGGAATACAGTGTCCTGTGAAAGTATTTGGAATTTGAATTTTTCTAATGTCTTTTTACATTTCAAGTTTCAATTATAAAGATATAAAACTGATTTTTTTTTTTTTTTTGTGAAAAGTCAACAGCAAGTCGGACACAATTGTGACATAAACAAACATTTTTGTAATATTTTACACTTTTTTTTCTTTTTCTTTTTTTATAATTTGGCCCCTTAGTATATGTCTCAGTATAAATGCATTTGCTATGTGATACTCTGATAGATAAACCGATAGGTGCGAAGTGAAAATATCATGAAGATCAAGAAACACATTAGACAGGTCCACAGAGATGTTGTTTTGGAGAATTTTAAAGCAGGATTAGAATATGCAAAAACATTTCACAAGTCTCATTGCACTTCATGAATATGTCCCACTTCCGCCTTTATGTTTAAAGCCTGAAATGTGGCATGTGAAAAGTCTCAAAGGGGGTCAAATACTTTTACAAGGCACTGTAAGCCCTGTTTAAAGCCCTGTTCAGCATTGTACATCTTAATAGCCACCCTGCCATATCTAATCCCAGTGCAATATATGAGTAAACACTAGGAGGCAGTGTGATCCCACAGTATCCCTCATGTGTCATTATATTGATGTTTGGAGACAAACTGTAACTAACTCTCTTTCTGGCAATTGAATTTAGTGAATTTAGCATCAAATCAATGGTTTTTCCCTGTTGCAACTATGTCAAAGTTACCAAAGGGCTTTTATGTTTTCCCTTTTCATGCATCCTTTAGGGGCAGGGGGCCCTAAAATAAAAAAAATGAAAAAACACCCACATGCAGGGTTGGCGTTTCATCTGCAGAACTTCCATGCTGGGCTTCGGTGTATTCATCACGACTTTGGCAGGGCTCACACGGTGGCGGAACAGTTAGCCCCCTCATTGATAGGAAATTGTAGAAGGCGTTACATCTGACTGGCAAAGCGACTGTTGAGGGAAGCTTTTTAAATTATAAGACCAGCCACGTTTCCTGAACGAAAACATAGATACAACAACAAGTCATACAGAAATAGTTGATACATTAGTTGCCGCTGACTTTGTAATTACCAGAGAATCTATTTGGAAGAGTGAAAAGTTTAAAAAGAAAAATCCAATTTTAAGTTGATTTTAGGAGATGATCCAATTTTAATTGACAATCATTGTTGCTGCCTTGTTACGCTACAAGGTCATCTATTTATAGTAGATGTGAACTTGCTTTGTGCTTTTTCTTCATCCTTACTTTAACAAATAACATGAATAAGACTTTTGTTTTTTTCTGTAACTTGATAATTTATCATAGTAAAATTTAAATTCCTGAACAGCCATTAAAGACTTTCAGGTGACAGATTTTAGGACACAAGGAAAGTAGTTCTCGGCTGTTTGACTCTTTTTTTATGCATGATTATGATTGATCTATTGGTCTTTTTGAGAGGTCATAAATAGTAAATGTACTTTAAGATCGGTTTTATTTTTTTTTAAATGTTCGGAAGCTTTTAGTTTAAATATTCCAATGTGCCTCTTTGCCTGTGCGTATTAATACATAGATTCCAAACTTTCTGTTAAGGCTCGGTTGGAAAAAAAAAATTCCAACCATGTCCGTCGCTGCTTCTTTGTCTGAGCCACAGCATCTTATAAAAACACCCTCGGTGCCCTCAACATGATGATGTAATCCGTCGGGGGCCTGCTGCATCGGTGTCCGTCCGTAGATGGCAGTGTTGCACCTTGCACGCCCACCTCCCGCCCTGTCAACCCAGTTCCCCACAAACACCGGCACACACACACTTCTCGAGTTCACAGAGTCACTGGATCACTGCTGTTATTGATTCATGTGTGTTGCTGCTGTTGTTTTTTTTTTTTTTCTGTCCTCTCCGTGCCACAAAGATTTGCGCACGAAGAGAAGAGAAAAAACAAAACAAAGTGAATATTGAATTGGGTCATATTGAATTAGGCCTGACGTCAACCTGTGGTCTCAAGAGGGCTCCGTTAAAGATCAGTCGATATAGCTGTCAATCATCCGGTCAATCGCTCAATGAAGTTTCATTTTTAGAGTGCTTTTCCTTGTCGCAGACATCAAATCGCGTACGGTAGGCAGTTTTTTTTTTTAAACCCGCCAGACAGAATACACAGAATGCCGGTTCTTAAAGGAGCGAGAGATGACTTAGTTACCACTTAAAAGTCAGTCTCTCAGGAGGAGGGGGAGGAGGAGGGGTGGGGGGTGTTGAGGAGTGACTAGGAGCAAGTTCAAAACCACTCCGAGGGTGTCGCTTGTTGTCTGGGTATGACCCTTTCCCCCTAAAACACAGCACTTGTTTTATTATCATTATTTTTTTTTTTTACGCTCCGCTCTCCCTAGCCAGGCTGTAGTGTTCTCTGCTGTAACGCGCCCAGAGCCGGAGTGAGACCGAACAAACCAGGAGAGGGTTATAGAGGGAGCATGAAAGCGAGGGAGAGAGAGGGAGAGAGCGAGCGTACTACTCGCCTGCCATTGGCCCGCCGAGAGCGCGCCGTCTTTTTGCGTGGCGCGCTCCCGGGCCAATCGGCTGCGTCTGCAGTATTTTTTGGGTTTTATGAATGGAGTGAATAGTGAGAGAGCAGGGACAGGAGTAGTTTGATTCATCATCGCGGTGCTCGTAGAACGCCGCGTATTTACATGTATGTACAGAACATTGGAGAAAAAAAAAAAGCAGTTGTGGACTGCATGTGAGTGCACATCTCTGGATTTCCTCAGTGTCTTATTAGTAACTCCAGGCTAAACAGTAGACATGTCAGTGAAAGCGTAGTACTGATAGATTGGGATCTAGAGGAAATTCGTTTATAGGTAATATGAGGAAAAATAATAGAAGAAAGGAAGTTTCATTAGTTTCAGTTGGTTGTGGAAACTGTTGATCAATGGGAATCTGAATGTTAAATAAAGTTGAACTCGATGAGAACATTTCTATTTATTTGACTACTCATCACAAATGCTTTACTACTCATTCATTCTAAATGCTTCTGTGATCAGGCCCGATAATAAAGAGTGTATGAGAAATGTAAGAGAAAGCTGTTAGAAAACATCACCGTTCTTAGAGAAAATAATCACTTTTAAATTGAGTGTTTTTCAATTCAAATTGTTGTTACGCTCTGGAGGGGTGATTGGGGTCATCGCAGGGTGCTTTTTTCCTTTTTGGCACAAACAATGCTCGGTACAGCACTAGTTCTCCAAGGTAACGTCCACAGGGCTCATTCTTTAGCTTAGTGCCACTTGAGAAGGGAAAAGCGTCTGAGAGCTGAAGGCCGGGGACGCAGGAAGGAGCCCGTTCACAGGAAGCACGCAGCTTATGTACTTCAGCTTCAGGCAACAGAGGGCTGCAGCAGGTTTTTTTTTTTTTTTTTTTTTAAACGTGCTGTTGGATAAGGGCAACATTGCTGAGTGTGAAGAGGCTGCATTCACAACGGGGGGGGAAACAACACATTAAAGAGAACCACATTTTGATGGCGCAAAAACGGAGCTTCACCTGAAAATGTGCATTCGCAGAAGCTCCCACTTGTTACTTTTCATCCCGTGGATGGCTGAGCGAGGACGGGAACAGATCAATGAACCCCCCCCCCGTTTGCAGGAATCCATACCGTAGGTCAGCGTGTGGACCGAGCATTAAAGAAAGTGATTTTCCTCTGTCACATGGTCTTTAGGGGCTTGTCGGTACAGAGGTTTGACCTCTTGGCGGTGGGGGGGGGGCTATAGCTTCCGATTCCGTCCTCTAAGTGCTAACGCGACCATCCAGACTGATGACTGTATTTATATGCAGCCTTTATGAGGCTGCATCCCAGCAGTGAATATAACGGGCCTCCTCTCTCCAGATGATGTAGGAGTTGGCCCGGTGACACGAAGCTGGTTCCTGGCTTCGGTCGATGTGGAGCGGTTGGAATGTAACGTCTGCTTCCCTCTTGTTCTCTGGTTTGAGGTTTGTATTTTTCCTTCTCTTGAACCTGGCTGGACGGCGTGGGCGTATAATGCCTCAGCTGTTGCGATGACAGCCTCGTGACCTGTCGTGAACCTTTTTTTCCCCGCCGCTCCACCCCTCTCCAGTGGGTATTTACCTTCTTTAGTTCCACTTGGATACATCAAATATTTGCATAGACAAAACCAGATGTGAACCTGAAACCCATAGGCTCCTACCCTTTAGCCAATGGAGGCCGAAGACTGTCAGTTGTCATTTGCATGTAATTTGCATTGGATCCCCCCCAGTGACTGTTTGCAATGTCAGGAGGCCAAATTAACCAGTGTTCCGTTTTAGCCGGATTTGCATTTCATTTGCATCGGAGTTGTTTAACGAGGGTTACTTAGCCGGCTGACCCCCGTGGAAACTCCTTACCTCGCGCTCAGAGGAGGCAGATAGCGAGATCGGCTAATTTCATTAAGGGAAAACAGCCGTTTGACTGAGCGTGCGCCTTTGGATGTAATCATTAAAAAGGGGGACGAGGGCTTGCAAGCTGTTTGTAATCAGGCTGTTTTCCGCGTGCATATGGACATTGTGTCATATTTACTGTAAGGATGAAAGATTAGGTACGGAGGGGATAGCGGGCGGCATCAATCTCACTCAGCATCTTAGAGCGGTCGCATTAATCATCTCATCTACAGGAAATCAGACTCGGAGGGGCCCAGAGAGCTGCGCCGGGTGATGATCGGTGGATGCAGGAGGGGACAGAAGGAGAGTTAGTGGCTGACTGAGCAGAAGCAGCGTGGCCAATACTTCTTCATTGATCCTACGGACTTGGGGGAAAAAAAGGATGTTAGATGGCGTTCCGTGCCGCTAATGTGCTCATATGGCGGCGCCCGGCCCGGGAAAGTCCCAGAGCACACGAGTGGTTTCCCCACGTGGCCCAAATCGTTTAAGTCGCACATCCTCCCAGGTTGATCACTGCCTCCCTTATTTCTAGAGAAGCTGGAAGAGTCCGCCCCCCCCCTCCCCCCCCCCTCCTCCTCTGTCTTCCTTTCTCCAATCTCCACTTCTCCTTATTTTTTTTTTTTGTGGAGGGTAAGAAAATCTTTACGGTCAGATGGATTCCCTCGGATATTACGCGGCGGATTTCAATAAGGAAGATTCAATTCGGGTTTTGTTTGCGGAATCAACCCACGCCGCACACTAATACAGACAAGAAGCGGGGCAATATATCATCCGCGGGAATTTCATCATGCTGTTTGTTTGTGCTTAAAAAAAAAAAAAAAAAAGGCAAGGAATGGAAGTCAGAAATCAGGCCCATATTCCATGAGGTATTGTTGCTCAGCGGTGATTTCAGTAAGCTCTACCTCCTGTTCTGCCTCTTCTTTTGTTCCTGAAAATAATGTTACGTCAAGGAAAAAAAAAAAAAATTAAAAATTATTTGTTACGCTCTTTCTCAAGGATTTCTCAACATTTTCATACATATTGTATACGCTGCTTCCTCTCTGTCCCGTTGAGTGGTTTTATTAGAAACATGCGACTTTCTTCTACTGTATGTGCACTAATCCATCTATACAGGGGGAATGAAAATGCCCTTGTTAGCTCAATCTGCAATTATTCCCCCCCATAAGCAGACTAGCCAGCACTCACACTCTCATTACCAGTGTTTAAGTGTTTAGAGTTGTGCGAGGTGCTTAACCGCGGACGCGTACGCACGTGCACGCGCGCATACGTCCGCACGCTGCGAGGCCGCCGGTGGGCCTAATGAGGGAGAAGGCCTTGAATGGTTACTATGCTGTGATGCATTAAAGCTTAATAACCTGTCCTTTCAGCTCGCTTTTAAGAACATGCCGCGGAGCTGATAATTGGAAAGATATTTGCCTCTTTCTCCCGCTCTCTCTCTTGTCTCTTTTGTCTAATGGCTGCTTTCAGTTCAGTCGGGTCTATTATTTGCCCTTGAAAGATTTTCTCTTTTTTAGCCCAATCATCATATTTTGGCTCTTTTCCCTAGCCTGGTTTATGGATTAGGTGAAGGTGAACCGCTTAGTTCTCTGGAGCTACCGCTCGAGCATCTGTCACAACAGTGGCGGCTTTCACCAGTCAAAGAGACACTTGTGCCATTCACATGTATTTACCTTGTTTTAAATCACATTATTAAAAGAAATCCTTTACTGCAGGTAGTGCAGATGCAAGCCGGTTATCGAAAGGCACTGGCAAGAGAGCCTCTAACCTCACAAAGTGATTCAAATGACAAACACTAAAACTAACAGCCGAAGACCACAGAGCGACCGAGAGAGTGCCTCTTTCAGTCGGAAAGCCACACATTTATGGAAAACTTTTTTTTTTTTACAACTTGTGTTTTATTTTGTAGCTCCAGCCGTCGGTTTCATCGGTTATGATGATATGTTACTCACCAGAGTAATTGCTGAGACCTAGGACTCAAACACGTAGTTACAAATAGTATCAACAGTGAAGGAAAAAAAACACGCGCGGTTCGGAAAAAGGCAGACAGGTTCGAAACGAACCCCCCTGATTGGACAGATGTATTTGGAAGAGAAAACAATGGCAAGCCGTGCAACAATTACACATGTACAAATATCTGTCGGTTTAAAGGGGCCAAGAAGGTCTTCATCAAAAACAACCTCAAACATATAATATATAAATTAGGGATGCACCAAAATAAAATTTGTGGCCATAGCCAAATAACTCTAAGTGCTTTTAGTTGTTTGTTGGTTAGAATACATTTTCATGTTTTTCAGAGAAACATGAGAACATAAGCACAGATCGGAGAAATAGCGCCTGCTCGGTATCGTGTAACGTGGCCCCATGTGCTCCACAAGCCTCAGAGAGCCAGAGTCCTCCACAACACTAAACAGTTGATCGTACAAAGCCATGAACTCCATCACCTTCTTTGTGATTAGTCTTTCTTGGGTACTTTGACATGCTTTTTTTCCCCGACTTTTCAACAACAAATACCAGGGACAATGTAGTGCGACTTTCCTTGCAGCCATCTCTCTTTCTCTTTAGGACTCATGCTGTTGGTAAATGATAAATTAAAGTGAAGCCCTAAAGTTCTTTGCAGGGTGCCCGTTAGAAAGTTTGGTTGAACACCAGCTGCAAACTGCAATTCTATTCTGGCATCAAAGCATCATTAAACGTTGTTTGATTGCGTGATTGCGTCACATACCATTATTCGGCCTTCCTTTGCAATATTCAGCCAAACATACTTTCACTGAGTAAAATTACACTATCAAATATCCATTTATTTAAATGTTTTAATTTGACAGTTTTGTCAACACCAAAATTGAAATATTTTTTAAGGTAATGAAGGCTAGGGAATTTTATTTTTGGTTATCACAGCTTGTGATATGTCAAAGATCCCTAAAAACAATGATTTTGATGGATTTATTATTCGTGCAGTCGTGTTAGGTTTAAAAAAGGAACTCCCATTAGGCACCTACATCTTACCCATCAAATTGATCAATTATCATAATTACAGAACAGTCATTAATTTTCAAATTTGTACCTCGTTTAATTAGTTTTGCATGATGATACCACCAGGTTTAGTACGACTTCCACTCGAAAATTGTCTCTTTACATACCTGCAACCAAGCACGCATGCATGCATACACACACGTCTCTCCATACACAAACAGACACCACCCCTGGACATCCATGTCAATACGAACACATAATTTAAGATGAATAAATGTTCTGCAATGGCCTTCAAAAGTTGATAATGCATGAAACGCCTCTGGCAAAGCCCCTAGTGGAAACCGGGGAAATGGCATGTGCTTCTTCTTCGGGGCAAACAAGAGAAAATTGCTCAATCGGATGGAAAAATCGTAAAAGCTACAATTTTGAAGCCAGGACTTCAGTTCAAAAGCCTTATGAAATAAATTGCATGAGTTTATGCCATAATAGCTATAGGATCAAAAGGCTTTTGTGGGTTTACATTGTGTCTGTGTTTTGGACACACACACACACACATTTCTCCCTGTACTCCATATCAGCTGGAGAATAGTAAAAACTACAATTTTGAAGCCAGGGCTTTGGCTTGAAAGCCTTTTAAAATAGATTGCACGATTTTGATTGTAGCAGCCAAGGAATCAAAGCATATGGTTTTAATGGGTTTCAATGGGACCTAAAAGCACCCTGACACGCTGAAAGTTAATATTGTTTCAACACAGTTGATTAAAAGGAGCTGCTGTCGTACTTCCACAAATCTGAAGAAAAAAATACACACCTTTTTCCAAATATCATAGTTACACAAAATCACAACCAAAATGATCACATCAATAAAAGTACATAGGCTCTTTAGTTCCCTTGTGGGGCCACAAGGGCTTGAGAAGCTTTGTCAGATCTGACAAAATGACTCAAAGTATGTCGGCCAGGGCTTAGAGACAACACATTTTTGACACAAAGCCTTACACCATGGTAAGTAAAGGATCAGCCATTTTCAGAGCTGGGCCCCTACTAGGGACTAAGTATGTCTTGGCCTCGACTGGTTCAAATGCTCTCGCTCTTTCTTCCCCTCCTCAGCTGTACAGAAGTATCTGGAATCCACCTTAAAATCAACAACAGGGGATGATTTGTCATCCTGTGTGATTGCCACTCATTGAGCATGAGCAGACTGGATGGCAAAGTTCCAACGCGGTCCGCAGACTAATCGCAACCTAAACAACCTTAAGAGCATACCACTAAAATAAACCACTTTATAGGGTATAGCCCTGCCGACAGCTTGGTGACTCTCGAATCGTTCTGCTCATGCATATTCCGTACCATGTCCTGTATGTGTTGCCTCCCCATGTTTACGCCTTCAGCGGTGTTCCCGGGACCGTTACTAATGAGTCGGTTAACATTTTTTGCCAGTCATCACACCCCACCGCTGGCTTTTGGCTTCACACACTGAGCAAAAGTATAAATGCAGCGCACATCCCTCCCTTATTTTTTTTAAATAAAAGATCTAAGACTTACTCTGAGCATATGAAAGGCTAATTTCCCTCAAATTTTTGTTCACAAAATACTCTAAATATATTTTAATGGGCTATTTTTTTGCAGGACACTGGACATTCCTGCAGTCAGCATGCCAGATGCATGCTCCCTCATATTTCCTCTCATGTTGTGTGAATAAAACCTATATTTAGCCTATTTTTAAGAATCCTTTTATTGTGACCAGCCCATTGCACACCTGTGCAAATAAGGAGATGAACTGACATGGATTTGAACAAATCAAATCTTTGAACACAATTTGACAGAAATGAGCCTTTGTGCGCAGAGAGAACGTTTTGTTTCTTTTATTTGGGTTCAAAAGCGGAGCGATGTAGGTTAGCGTTTGTACCTATATGCCGTGGATTGGAATAAAGGGCAACTTTATGTGTTGACGCCCTGAGCAGAATCTGTATGGCTCGCAGTAAGTGCCTAATGTGTGGTCACAGTTGGTGGAGGCCTGTCCACATTGCTGCGTCGCCACGGGGCCGAGGACGACGGCTCAGCACGGCTGCTTGTTAAATGCTCTCTGACCCAGAAAGTAGCAGTCTGACCTCTTTAGCTTCAGCTTATAGAAAATCTCTCTCTCTCTCTCTCTATCTCACTCGCTCGCTCGCGCTCTCTTCTCTCATTCCCCTGCCTCTCCGAATCCGCACGGTCACATCCAAACACCGTCTCTATCTGTCTTGGTCTTACCAGATCTCCCCCCCACCCCCCCCACCTCATTTTATAGCAACTTTTCTGCATCACAAATCTGGGTTTTTATGTCATTCTGAGATTTATGTTTCTCCTTCAATCAGTTTGACGGTGGCATTGCTTTTTGGAGAGAATATTTTTAAATGAGTTGGATTTATTCCTAACAATTTAAACTCATAGTGATGATTTCTCTAAAATAAAATTTTTAGATTTTACTTAGTGAATGGCTGCTTCTCCAGTGGATGAATTGTAGCTGATACACATACTCCTACCTGGAAAAATGGAAGCTACTTTCTGGGTAAAATACGAATTTACCAACAAGATGGCTTGTTCTAAATGTTGAATATCGGAAGAATATGATACACGACCAAAACTTTATGGGCTTGTTGGAAAAAAAAAAGTTTGCAGGGGGGGAAAATGTTTGCAGTATAAACAGAGCTTTGATGCGGTCCGCTCGGTAGTGAACAACAAGGGTTGACAGTTCTTCGAATGTCAGTCATGTGAAGTGCCCACAAGAAGCTTAGACACTCTCCACAAATATGTCTGAGGGAAAAAAGGGTAAAGGGCCCCATATCATAGCCTTTCTTAGTTTTTTTTTTTGAAGTGTTGATATCCCGAGCATCATATATTTGCAGTTTAACACATCAGAAAATCATTTCAATTTAGTTTTACTTCTCCTCTTTCAAGCTTCTCTGTTGACCACTGCGAATCCCAGCGTGACTTTGCCCTTCCTCATTCGTATTCATGAGCCCGCTTGGCTGCTTTGAACATATGTGAACGTGGGGGTGGGCGGCGACTGTATAGGCGTGACATCACAAATCCACAGAAGTACAAACGGGCTGTTTCAAGCAGAAGTTTCCGGTATCCATCAGCAGCCTCCTCCATGGTCAAACAAACAACAATAACGGCGATCTCCGCGATATGGGACTTTTGCAAAAAAAAAAAAAAAAAAATTGTGCAAAAGCTGCAGTTTTTAACAAGTTTAAATTCCAGTTTGATTTTAAACCTTATTAGTTAGACTCACAGGAGAGTAGTATAATGTGTTAAAAATAAGTTATTTAGAAAGGAAAAAAAGCAATTTGAGCGTTGTGTGTAAAATGTCACTGCTCTCTGGGGTTATTAAAAAATTTATGAAGAAACAACAACAAAAAACAATAATATTAAACAAACATAATCAGGCGCACGCACACGCAGATTCACACGCCCACACCTGCTCTCTCGCTCTCTCCCTCCTGCTCTTGTTATTGTGACTTATATAAGCTGTGTTACTGTTTCTGTTTGACCTCTCACTGTGGTGACAGTTAGTGCTGTGAGAACGCCACCCAGTCCTGTTCCATCAGGCTCAAGACCCTTACGAAAATTAACCATGGTTTTACCATGGGAAATACCGTGGTTTTACCATGGTTTTTTGGGTCATGGTTTACCATGGTTTTTTTGTGGTAACCATGGTTATACTATGGTTTTTATGTAGTAACCATGGTTCTACCATGGTTTTTGGAAGTACCATGAACCAACCATAGTAATACTATGGTATCCAAAAACCATGGTAGAACCATGGTTACTACATAAAAACCATAGTATAACCATGGTTACCACAAAAAAACCATGGTTAACCATGGTTACCCAAAAAACCATGGTAAAACCACGGTATTTCCCATGGTAAAGCCATGGTTAATTTTCGTAAGGGGAGCTGTGTGTGTGTGTGTGTGTGTGTGTGTGTGTGTGTGTGTGTGTGTGTGTGTGTGTGTGTGTGTGTGTGTGTGTGTGTGTGTGTGTGTGTGTGTGTGTGTGTGCATTAGTGGAGGGCCTCCTAAAATATTCAGTTCAAATAGAGCAAATATTACCAGAAGTGCAAGGGTCCCTCTGGGAAATGATATTTAAGTAAAACATAAGAAACTCATCAAGCAAAAAAAAAATACTTCAAAGTTCAAGGAGGCACAGCACATGAAGCCTATAAAGTGGAATAAAACAAACCTGGAGTTTTGAAAAGTGCTTTCTTTGCACATTCTTGTGCACCCATATGTTTATGGGTGCATGCAGTATATGCTGTGAACGCTGTTAGCGTGTGCTGTGCATGAGTAGGAAGTGTTGATAAAACCCACACACGAGTTATAACGTTAACGGAAAAGCAAAGGTGCCGAAGCTTGTAAGGGAAATCTTATGGGTTCAGATGGGAGTATTAGAACTATTCGAAATATTTATTGAAATTCAATCAATCAGAAGCACTTTAATAACATTGTTTTTAAGCAGGGATGTTTGTTTGGGTATTTCAGTATGCACAGGCGTGTGTGTGCAGGTCAACATGTGTTTGTCACCACTCCTGCCCCCCTCCCCGCCTGGCCCATCCTAAATGTCAACCTTTTTTTTTTCCTCTGTACGAGAGATGTTATGCAACCTCATCGCGGCGACTTGCAGCCCTAACGACGTCGACGGAGCCCCCGCCAGCTGCAGATCTGTCTGCGGAAGCCTGTTGTTTTTGTTATTTTCCTCGGCCTGTGTGATTACGGACTACATTAGTGAGTTAATTATACGACCTGGCATGCGCCGCTTGGTAAGCGCCGTGTAGGGGAACGCTGGGGCTCGATATCCGAAGAGCCCATCTCGCGCGACTAGGAGGAAAAAACAAGCAGGAGAGAAGCTGGGTTAAATGATTTACATCTGTCTGTTTGTGCATGCACGTATGCGTGTGTGTCTGCAATGACGAAAACTTGTCCTTATTCTAGTTGAGCAGGTCTGGGATTGCACTGTTTGATGGCCTTTGAGGCCTAGCTCTCTCTCTCTCTCTCTCTCTCTCTCTCTTTCTCTCTCTCTCGCTCTCTCGCTCTCTCTCTGTTTATAGCTATGTAACCAGTGGCCTGGTTGTTGGGTTCTTGTGCACTTAGTTCACCTCTCCCTCTCCCTGGATGAGTCATTGCAGGATAATCAGGCCCAGAGCTTTACAAGGATAACTCAGCCCGACAGCATAGACACGCTCTAACCACCATCACCATCCTGTCAAAAGAAGAAGGGGGGGAGGGGAGGGGAGGGGTAGATAGAAAGAGGGATGATTAAAAACAAAAAAAGAAGAGGAAAGGGATTGATTAAGAAGCACGGATGAGGTGGATGAGTTTGTTTTGACTGTGTACACAAGATTTCCTTTCTCCTCCACTGACTTTGTGTATGCATGCATGTCTTTGCATAAATACGCCTGTGCATGGGCATGTATATGTATGTGTGTGTGTGTGTGTGTGTGTGTGTGTGTGTGTGTGTGTGTGTGTGTGTGTGTGTGTGTGAGTGACACTGTGTTCCTCCCTGCTGGTTTTGGTAGGTCATTGGGTGCAGTGAGTTGGCACATCAGGGTTTTCCCCAGGTTAGTGCCAAGGCCAGTGCCCAGGATAATTATGGTATTATTGTGTGTGTGTGTGTGTGTGTTGTGTGTGTGTGTGTGTGTGTTTATTTTAGCAGAACGTTCTCCTCTTCCCTTCATTCCCCTCGCATTCCCGCTCTGCACTGTGTCTGAAGCCAGTGGTGCCATCTGTCAGATTTGTGTGTGTGTGTGTGTGTGTGTGTGTGTGTTAGTGTGTTTGTGTGTGGGTGAAGCTGTGTGTGTGTGCGCACCCTAAGCTTCAGAAGGAGAAAGTATATTATGCAAATTAGGGAGAGAAAGAGGGAAAAAAAAGCAGAGGGTGGCAGCGAACGGAAGGGTGGAGAAGGGGGAGAAGTGGAATGGAAATGATTCTGTGTGTGTGTGTGTGTATGTGTGTGTGTGTGTGTGTGTGACTGCAAGTGTGTACTTGTGTGTTTGAGTGTCTGCCCGAGAGCTGCAAAGTCAGCCATTAATTTGACCCTTTCCTGGCAGTATGAGTGTGTTGTGGTTTGACACTGTGTATGTGTGTGTGTGTGTGTGTGTGTGTGTGTGTGTGTGTGTACTTGTGTGTGTGTGTGTGTGTGTGTGAACTGGAAAGCGGCTGGTACCACCAGTTCCTTTACTGGAAGCACACTGTGAAGCTGGAGCCGTCCAAGTGCTATTCAGTGTGTGCATGGGTGGAAAGAGCGCGGCCATGGCCTCCAACATGTCACACTCCGGCTCAACTGATGCTTTTGCTGAAATATTACTTGATCAGAAGTGAAGTTACGGGCGTGGGAACCCGCCAGTGGAAGGTATAGCCTATTAAAAAACATCCTCTAACTCCTCTTATTTCACAGAACTGACACCAAATACCTTTTGATTTTGATATATTGCTCATCTTCTAAAGGATTTTCATGCTGCAAGGTGGAGGACATTGAAACAACCTGTGATTAAAGGAATCATTTAAGCCTATTGAGATATAGTGTATATGCCTAGTCTCTTCCTTGCCTGGCGTCAGATGAGAACTTTGCTACCGCTCTTAAATCCTTCCATTCGGCCCCATGCTGGAGCCAGCAGCTGGTCATCTTAGCTCAGGATAAAGATTGTCCGAAAGTTACTAAAGTGCCAGGAAAGGGAAGGTTAATTAACACCTTATATCAGGTTTCTTAAAAAAAAAAAAAAAAGTTTCAGGTTGCCTGCATACCTCTGGCTTTGGGAAACGGTGAATGATTTTCAGCATTTTTATAGACTCGTCAACCGAGAGAAAATAAGCAACAGATGCATCGATAATGACAATAGCAGTTATTTACAACCTGAGTAATGTGTTACAGGTTGGGACAGGCTCTCTTTCCAGTCATTACACTAAGCTCTGCCGACCACATTCATTATGCAATTAACAAATATGAGAGAAGGGATCGATCTTCTCGTCTTACTCTTGGCAAGAAAGTGAATCGACGTGTTTACCGAGTAGTATTCTGAAGTTCATTTATTTTTCCCTTTTTAACACGTCTGTTTTGTTTCTGAAAAGAGGCTATTTTAGGGGTAGAACGTGGTATTTTCAGCGTACAATGCAGCTTGGACGAGAGGGCAGGCTTTCAATTAATGTACCCCCATAAAACTCACAAAAATAAACCGAGCAAACAACTAAAAACAGGAATGAGCACAACTGATTTGATACGCCTGCAGCTGGCCGGCTAATGACATGTATGGAAGCGCCAGCTTGCAATTTGCAAATGTAGCAAAGAAAAGCGCTTGGGTGAAAACATACCTAGAAGTTAAATTAGGAACTTCACGGAAAGAAAGAAAGAGGCGAAAAAAAAATAGAAAAAGCTCAGTCGCTTGCAGTGAGGAGAGTAATTGAAATTTATTACTTCCACCCTTGGCTCGGGCTCTGGCTGCATCAAGGAGTGTTTGTCAGTCCCAGTGGCGAAATGTGGTTTCAGCTCTGGTCATGTCAGGCTCAGAACATCTTACAGTAAGAACCAGTCAGAGTTCGCCACATCCGCCCGCGTTGATGTGCCTGGACGATTAGGACCTGCTTTAAGGCCGGGGGGATAATTACATGAAATGCAAAATGTGAAGTTAAACATCCTCTACTTGACTTTGGATTGGGGGAAACACAGACCAAGTGTGTGTGAATGTATAGGCTGTAACCAGAATGTCTGAGGGTGATCATACAGGTTGTCAAGCACACAACCTCACCATATATAGTACACAGGCAGCTGGTAAATTAAATACATTTTTATAGTTGAAAATGGATAATTACATTTAATACACATTGTAGGGGGAACTACAGTGGCGGACGTGATAGGTCCTTTTCGAGACCCATATGTTTGGTTTTCCATTCTGGGTAAAATCACGGTGGTCCCAGCGTAACGGGACCCTCCTGTGATATAGATAAAACGGGCTCATTCAAAGGTAACGAAAACATAATGAAGGCTGATTTATGGAGTGTGTCTGTGTGTGCGCCGCGCTCTTGATGTCGCTCGGGCAGAAATTACTCGTGACAGCTCGCGGGCAGGGAGTGAGAGTGTGCGTCGCCGTGGTTACGGGGACGCTGCCTGTCGCCCCCCCCCCCTTTTTCTCTCGGTTCCCAATAACAGGCTTTTAGTTTATTCGTGAGGCCGTTTCATTTATCCAAATTGTTTGGACTAAGATGGCCTTGGGAGAATTGAGAATAGCAGCCCTCAGGTTTAATTGTTTAACCGGGTTTATCCAAATCATATTGGTATGTGTTGAAAGGCTAATTCTTTGAAATGAATTGTTTGTCCTTATTTAACTGTGAAGACGGCCTGGTAGCCTTGTATCATCTATGATTTTAATTTACAACATGTTTTTATGAATATAATTACAAATGTTAAAAAGCCTTACCCCTGGTAATGGTTTTCTGTCCTGATCCATCCAAATTTATACAGATTTTGATGCATTCTTAGTTTTCATACCACCTTCAATCTAATATTCTACACTAGGGCGGGTTCCTTGATCTAATCCCAGAGGTTATGTGGGATAAATATACAGGAAAGTGGTTTTGAATTCCATTTTTTCCCCCCAACTATAGTCTATATCTTTTCAAGTTTGCTTCCATTTTAAAGCACAACCCACACTGAGGAACTTTCTCATTCTATGTTTAATAAATGTTTATATCAGGAATAAATACTAATTAGCAGAAGAGGCAAAAGAGAGAGGTCGATTGGGTCAACTAACCACAAATAACGCTTGCGTTGTTTTTTTTTTTTTTATATAAACAAAATAGAAATTCCCCTCAGCGAAACTGTCCTAAGCCTCTTTCACACATAGCTCCGTGTCGCAATATTGTGATGTTAAAGATAAGATAATAACGTTAAACTACGCTGACAGATGTCCCGGTTTCAAGCTGGGTGTCATTTCACATATCAGGCACAGCCATTCTCCGTGCTTTAAGCCCTGCAGGGCATGGAGGCTCGCTGAAGGTCTGAGAACGATGTGAATCACATGCTGTGACCTTCACCACATCGCAACCCACTTGAACTCTGGTGGGAGACTTTGAACTGACCAGTTAAACAATATCATCAAAAGACGCATCTCTCAAGTTATGTATATATATATGATTATGATTTTATATATATCTATATCTATATATATATATATTTCTGTTGTTCTTGATTTGCATTTTGCACATGTGAAAATCAGTAGGAAACAGTGTACTTCATCCTAATCTTTAATCCTAATCCATTCACTCATCAATCATTACTAAGATATACAATACATTTTTTTTAGTCACACCTATGTTATTCATATTAATATTCACACAGAATCTTATATATTAACTACATCTGAGGGTATATTTATACACGCAAAGACCAATTCAGTATTGCATGAATGGGTACACAAGTATATGACAACTATAAATACAAATGTAGCGACACATCCACAAATATCCCTATGAATATACTTATTTAAATAATATTATGTTATATGCAGACCCCCGGTGACTGCTAAGCCCTTTCATCCCTGCATCTCATAAAAATCATAGTAGATGTTTGGACATTGTTTTTATTTCCCTAATATAATATAATCATATTTTAATTTTCAGTTGTATTACAGTCAA
The DNA here is from genome assembly GCA_036785175.1 of Eupleurogrammus muticus. Taxonomy (NCBI): domain Eukaryota; kingdom Metazoa; phylum Chordata; class Actinopteri; order Scombriformes; family Trichiuridae; genus Eupleurogrammus; species Eupleurogrammus muticus. The sequence goes on along the minus strand of JAYKQN010000020.1, from coordinate 5,858,821 downwards.
CAGTGGTAAATGTTTGAAATCATGTTATCATTTATTTTGCCATATAATGTCATGCACATGAAACAGATTTATCAATCAGATGCTTAATGAAGATGATGGTGAAGTGTTAATTATGAAGCTACTATGAGCTGATTTTATATTTTTGTTTTTATTTTGTCCCCTTGATTTCGGCTTGTTGACGCATTCAACTCCCATATCTCTTTATTTCTTTCATATCTTTTAGGTGGGATAGTTTTACCCGGTAATGGCTGTTAGAATTCGGTTCTTGGCAGATGCAAATATACCCAAAAGTAACTAGAAATGAGCATCTAAAAGCAAATGTTTTCTTTTTTTTTTCTCACAGGAAAGCATGACCCACCCTTGTTGTAAGTTTTGACCTTTTTCCCCCCCTGACCAATGTGCATGCCTGCTTGACATATCTGCTCGGGCTGAACGTCCATGGGTCACATAATCCATTAAAGTTGAATAAATGCTCCGTTTAGCCGTGTCATTGTACACACACACACACACACACACACACTTCTTGTCTCGAAATCATCCGAATACAAGACAAACTATGAGGGACGCGGTGGAGCGTGCGTTTCTGCCCGCTGATACTCGTCTCCAGCACTGATTGTTAGCAAAACAACTTCTGAGTCGCACGCTGGCTCTGCGCTGGCTACGATTTTATTACTGTGACCGCGGCACACACCAGGCCTCATGCGAGAGCCGCTCATGTGAACAGATTCGTTGTCAAGAGCCACTTGTTCTTGTACATTTTGTTCGTACCTTGGAGAAAATTCTAACTTGTCCAGGTTGTATCAGTCCTGAACAGAATGTCAGATCATGTTGTGATCACCTCTCATCGCACAGCACTTTGCTTTCCAAAGACATTTGTTTTAAAGCTTAATGCAAGAAAAAATAAAAGAATTAACATGAATGCATGAGACCCATTATTTTGCTGACAGTGAAAATCTCAAGTTTAACGTTACAGATGACCAAAGAACTTACAATTTTTGTATATACTACCATAAAGAGTCGGCGTAATATAAGCATCATTTCAATGAAACAGCATCAACTACACAACAAATGAAACATTAACTTTTGATTTACTGCTCCTGATCCCTCTAGCAAAGTTCATGCCAAGGATCCATGAAACTGCTGTGGAGAGTCAGTGGCGCTACACTTTTCAAAGAATAAGACAAACGGTAACATGTGCCAGGGTTACAACCCCAGCTCAAAGAAAATCTGCAGCAACATGTTTAAAAAGGACCGTAGGAAATCATAAAAGTAAGGGAACTTCCATGAAAGCAGGGTCAGAGATAATTAAAAGAATAATAATTACATGAAATCTACTGTATAAAAATGAGCCGATGAGCTAATCTGAAACAATAGTACGCGTTTACCACCCTCAGCTCCTCAGGTAAACCGATCTAAAGGTGGAGAGTACAAACGCCCCTTGATTTTTCATCTCAATTTAACGTGGACAATAAATAAAGATATAAACTACAGCCAACCGAAGTCTAATTACATTATGGTGCCGCTGTCTGTCTGAAGTGACAGTTTACAGCTGAAGTCCAACGTGGCCAGTATCACAGCGGGCAGATGTAGAGAGCAGAAGATCTAATGGCACGATTCATTCATCCTCTCAGATAAGGGGCAAAAGCGAAAGGAAACTAGGAGGACAATAAAGTTGGTATAAAGGCCACAGGGACATCATTAAATGAGATTAGCAGCAACAGAGAAGGTATTTTTTTGGCCTCTGGTTCAAAGTTGTCATCGGACTGACCTTTGACCCTAACAGTCTCCTGTGGCAAAGCCTATTAAGCTGGATCTTGTGTGTCCGTGACCACAACTTTCTTGCCTTTCAAGTGGCAAAAAATGTAGATTATGTGCGCTCCGCCATCTCTCTCCGCACGCAACGTTTGAGGCAACCGTGCTCGGCTCTTCTTTTCAGCAGAGGCATTCAATTTTTTTTCTTTTTCAGTACGAAAAAAAGCTTGAGGTGATAGGTCTTTTCTTTTTTCAGCAAAGGAAAATTGAAAAAGTGATGGGGGGAGGTGGAGTTGAACGTGAGGAATATCATCACTGCTATCAAAATAATCACTTGATTGCAAAGAAAATGTGTATTTTCCTTGGAATGAAAATGTTAGTATCTGAATCTCAAAAGCACATTTTTCACTTGAAAGATGACACTTTAAGATGACACCAGACACCCCCTTTTTTTCTTTTTTTTTTTTTAAAGCGCTCTGCAGTACTCAGACACACAGATTAGGATCACTTTAACCAGTGAGACACTGCAAATGTGACAGCAGATGCAAGCGAGATGTGTGTGTGTGAGTATGTGTGTGTGTGTGTGTGTGCACACTCTGTGTGTGTCCATGAATCACATCCCTGACTGGGCGGACGATATTCTCATCGTCCCATAGGAGCGTCTCTCGCTTCCATTTTTACCCTCTGTAGGAGGTGAACCAGCCAACAGGCCTGTAATTGCGGTAAACATGGAAATGCAATATTCACACCAGGACTGCTGTGCTGGCTTAATGGACAACTTCTGTCATCTGTCTCACACTCCCCCCTCCCCCCTTTTTTTGCTTCTTCTTATTTTGCCCGATCTTTCAACACTTTCATCCCCCTGGGGTGCTGGACAGCAAAGTCATCAACAACAACAAGCAATTGGAATGTATTTTTTTTCCTTCCCAATCATAATTATACTGTATCATTCTTAATTCCAATTAGAGGATGTGAGTAAGATCATGACTATTGGTGACTTCTCGTCTCTAACAATACCAATGTTGGGAAGTCGTGTTTCTTATCATGGCCACATTTCTAGTAAGTTCTGCAGTTGTGCAAGATGTTCCGGCTTTTCACATGCTTCTCTGTCTGCTATTGCCAACGTCTCTTGGGGCTTAACTTTTGTGTTTCTGTCCTTGTTTGGTGCCAGCATGGAGTAACTATACACCTCTGTGCACCCCAAGGTATAGATATAAATGGATATATAAAACATTCTCACAGAGTTGTGTTTTGTGTTATGCATCACGTTCATTTCTGATTTTATTTAAATATTAGCTTTATTTCTTGTGAAATTCTGGATAATTACGCCTCCTGGGCCTTACATTTTTGAAAAGTAAAGCATGTAACCTCTGTAGTTGAACTGTGTTCTAGTCAGACAGGGACGGGTATCGTTAGGATTTCATCAGTACTGATTCTGCTTATCAATATTACATTTTGCAGTCCCGTGCATTCTCTATGGGTCACACAACGCAGAAATAAACCTATAAGACCGGAACTTTTACAGCGTATGCACCAGGCGAGCAACTCACACTGAAATGAATGTGGCCTTTTCACCACCAGGTCTTCTTTTCTTTGTCTTTTAATTTCAAATATTACTTTTCACCACATGAATATTATATATGGAACAACAAGGACATACTTTTTAAACTCAAATCCTTTTTTATTGAATACTGTTTAATAATAATATTATATACCGTATGTTGCTAAGTTATTTAACAAGGTTGGTCCCAGACTCCTATACTGAGTTTCTGTAGGAATACAATATCCCTGTGTCACCTAGAGACTAAAGTCTTCGGAACAATCTCTTCTGGTGTCTGCATGTGTTTCAGATCTCAACAGATTTGCCTGTCTTGCAACCATAGTAAGATTTATAAACTGATTAGGTCCCTGTTTAAAAGGGATGTCATTACAGTTTTATATGTGGTGTGGTATTGAAATAAATAGGTAGAACACATTGACTCAAGAAGGTCTGGCTTTTATCAAAATGATACCTGTTAACAAACAAAGTTAGAGTAATATCCCTTTAAATAACTCATAGGTTTTACCCATCTAATGATCATATTGTAAAAAAAAAAAATCAAAAGAGACATTGAACCTTCTATTCTGTGAATGGAAACAGTTACTCATTTATTTTGGCACTGCTCCATTGTCTAAAATTTTAGGATAAATACTTGTAATTTATTGTTAACAATACTGAAAAAAAAATTGGCTGCTTTGGAAGGATGTATTTGAATATAATAGAAACATTTATCAATCTTATAATTCTTTCGTCTAAATTTCACATTCACAAGTGTACATTCATATGTAAAAAAAAAAAAAAAAAACTTTAATGTTTTTCGAAGTGGGATCAAGCCGTACATTGAATGCATAAACAATTAAACTTTCATTACCCCTGGCTAGTTATGTTTTGATATGCATCTTCTGTTTATGCTTTGCAATTTCTGTAATATATGCTTAATGTGATGTTTTATGAACATTCAATAATTTGTAAACTATGCAATTGAAGATTTTTTTTTATTAAAAAAAAAAAAGAAAGATAGAAAGAAAGAAATTATGGGTAGCCGTTATTTGGTCTGGTATCCAGTTCTTATAATTTGTCCTTTGGTTTCCATTGGTTACAGAGAACATAATGAAAAAAAATAACAACAAAAAAAGTTAGTAAACAACGTCTATTCACGTAAAGCAAGTGGGAAAAGTGTCGAAAAAATCCAAAAAGAATGGAAAATGTCCAACAAAAAACATGGCAAAACTGGTGTGAATCTTGGCCCTGGACCAGTAAGCTGCTAACTTGATTTTTCTAAATTGTTGTAACTTTAGTGTGTCTTTTTCTAGGTTGCATAGGTGATTTATGGCAAAGCTGAATGTTTTCTAAATGTGTGTTTTACATTTCAACAACAGCTGATTTATAGTGGCTGTTATTAGTTTAGCACGATGCTCTCTGTGGTCAGCTGTCTCTTGCTAGTTTCTTCATGTAGCTGGGTGTGGTAGTGGTTCGCTAGCTTGCTTGTGCATGGTAGGTGGTGACGCCAGCTAAGGAAAAACCTGGAAAGAAAGGGGGAACAGAGTTGTTTCATATTAAATTTTATGCCTTATACACTGGCTTTGATGCTTTAGAATATAACTGCTGTGGAAAAAAATCATGAAAAAAATACTATTGATCTGTTTGATGTCTTCACAATCATTTTTGATAATGTAACCAAAGTGCATTTTTACCTGCAACAGTGGCAAGTGGCATTCTGAAGTATCTCACCCAGGTTTCTGAAATGTGTTTGTGTGTGAAAACACACACCTTATTTCATTCATAATTTCATAAAACCCAACTGTCATTTCGCTACGCCTAAGGCTTTGCGCACATGCCGCATCTCGCCTCCTTCTCCCCGTCTTTCTCTTTGAGCAATTAAGCGAGCTAGCCTTGCGAGAAGGCTGCCGAGCGGCGATTCGTTTGTATGCCTTCTCCAGACAATGGCGAGGCATACAAACGAACACTTCGGGTGCGCCGCCGTGCAGTCGGACCCAGACAATGGAGGGAGAAGACAAAGTGAGAGGGGAAAGCGGCGGAAGTTTGCGTCAACAGAGGGACGAACGCTGCCTGTAAAGCAATCATCATCATATCTGATGCAGACAGAATCCTCCTCAAGTCTGGGAGAGGCGCGAGGGTGGCGCCTGCGCCCCACTAATAACTGATTCCGATCACCGCCCCGGCATTGTCTTGTAGTTGCCTCTCGAGAAATAAAGCAGGAAAGATAAAAAATGATGGCAGAGAGAGGAATCCTAATTAATTGTGATGAATATGCAGATTGGGTTGAATCCTCTGGATAGCCGTCTCTTTTCACCACGATCTGCTTCAATATTTAGACAGAGCTTAGGGACAAAGACGAGTCTACGCCGAGAATACGATCAGCCCCAATTTAACTTCACCGCTAGTCCTCGGACTTGTGTGCATGTGTGTAGACTTTCTGTCTTCTCCCCAGTCATCTGTCTGTCTCCTGTGCGCCGTTATCCACTGCAGAAATTTCCATCTTATGGATTCACTTTTCCACTGAGTCTTTTTTCCTGTGATGTGTGTGTTGCTTCTGTTCAATAGATATCTGACTCTTTAAATTCAGATTTGTTGACATTTATATACAGAATTATAGCTGACCTTCATTTTTTAAGTGAGTGCAAAGCCTCTGGTGTTTACTTACTGACAAAATAGAAAAAAAGTATTAGATTTTTCCTATTCTACCTTAATTGTGATGTTACTGGTGCCCACTGGTTATTAGTTTTTAAGATACTGAGGACACACTTTCTGAAAAGTTAACCTGGTCACCTCCAAAAGGCAACACGATTTCAGCATTAACACGGTTAATATTCAGTTTCAATAATGAGATTCTAAGATGGATAAAGGGAATAATATTTACAGCATTCAAAGTGATCGTCAAGGACACTCCATAAATGAACCTTTCACTGTGATTTGTATGTCTTTGATTGCTTTCCATCCATTTAATATGATTAAATTTCAACCTACCCACCTAGATATTCCGCTTGTATGCTTTATTTTGCAACTAGAGATGCTTATTTAGAATATTTTTTTTTTTTGGATCAATTACTGATCTGCTATTCGACAAGATTAAAATGCATTACTTAGAATGGATGATCTATGACCCATTGTGGAAAAAAAAACAAAAAAACAAGATAAGATTTGTTTTCATGTTGTTGTTTTTTTTACATGTATGCATAAATATATCAGCATAAAAACAGAACATGTATACATCATCACACATCTATAGCACTGCTCTGACTGGAGTAATAGAGATTAGGCCTGTCAAGGAAAATATTAACTTAAAGAAATGTTTAGATAAACAGCAAATAATAGCCAGACCTTCTAATGAACAAAATCCAATTAGCAAAATGAAAACACACTTCAAATCCTCCAAAAATCTCCTCCTTCGCTCTTGGTTCAGAAAACAGGCGACAGATTTACAAAACGGAAATGTGCGGTTGCGTTTTTCAGACCTCAAATTAAAAATAAACAGGCCAGGCCTCTTTCAGTCCCCAGCACAGTTGACAGCTCCTTTACTGCTTTTTTATTTATTTACTTTTTTTTAATTCACAAATGGCAGCATGTGTCCATGCTCTGGGGTGAGTATGGTATGCAGCCTGCTGACGGAGACCTGCAGCAAATACCTGCTCATATGGGCCCGATGTCCCAGGAATGCAGAAGTGGAGAGGTCAGCCACCAGTTTCCACCAGTCAAGAGGATTAGCATCTAGATTTTTTTAAAACTGTTTTTGATATCAACTTATTTTTTTTTTTTATTGATTTATCTTCTGTAATAACAAAATCCATTCATAAAGTCATGAATTGTTCCTACTCAAACATGGCCTACGTGTTTATACACACATGTAGGTTTCCCAATAAATATTTGCTTGTAATAACTATAGTTGCAATAATTTGAATAATCAATAAGCTGATTGGTAGAAAATTAATTTTCACGCAGTTGGACTATTTATCAATCATTTAAACTGTTTATCAAAAATTCCCAAGATTTGATGGCTTTAGTTTCCACATTAGCAAACTTTAAATTTCAATGTTTGCTAATGAACTTAATAGTCATTTAAATCTATTAGGGATCTGGCTTTTGAATAGATTCATCAACTAACTGTATCCGTTTTGAAAAAGATTGTAAGTTACAGCAACGAGGGAATGATTCATGCTTTTTTTGGTTCGGTTATGTCTAGATACTCACAGTACTTTGTTAAAGGTCCCTTATCTGCACTTGTGTGGGTTTCATTTGAAGTTTGGATACCCCCTAACATGATAGATTTGCAATTTAAAGTAGAAAAATTCAAGTCAATGTAATTTTACAGCGCTCTCTCAAGTGCCTCACTCAGCTCCAGAAAGCACAGGTCGTTTTTTTTTTTTTTTGGTTATGGCTGTCTCATGAATAGTTATGAGCCTCTTCTGATTGGCCGGTTGCCCCTTTGAAGATTGAAAGAAAACTGGGTGTGACAGTGGGGGCATGTGGGTGTGATGGTGGGAGGAGGTGGAACCTCTGCAGGGGGGAGAAGGGTACTGGATGACATCGAAAAGTCAAGAAAGTACAAGCAAGCCGTGAAAATGCTATTTTGAATCCAGGCTGTGTGCGTCTCTCTGTGTTCTCTCTTCGTGTTTGATGCACGGGGAACTTTTTATGTAACCCCTACCTTATCCAGAGTACAATAAAAACAACAAAAAACATGAAAGTGGCTATTAGCATTATAGGAAACTTTTGGGGTTAGGGTAAGAATGTAGCATTTTGTTCACTTGGGGAAAAAAAATTCACTGAGCAAAAGGTTATTTATTGATATGTGTCAGCGATAAAATCATGTTTGATATGATGAGAAAGTCGAAAAAAATTTTTAGAAATAGTTGTAGGAAGCAGTCCTCAGGTCTCTTAAATTGTACATTTTTGTGTTCATGTTGGTTTCTTGTCATCTAAAACCTCCATTTGTATCGTTTGTTTTGATAAAAATTTTTAATTTTAAATATTAGAATATAAAACTAGTTGATAGAATGTGTTTTTAATTGCATTTTAAATCTTACGTAAGTTAAAATATCTGGTACCAAGTTATTAGGGTTACGCCATATGGTTGTTTTGGTATTGTCTCAAAAATTAAAGGAGGTTTCTATGCACCAAAACCATGCACCAAAAATGGTTTCAAGCAGCAAATAAAACAGCTCTGCAGAATGCCAGTTGAGTTATAACAGCAATTTGTGAACTAGAAATCAAAATGTACAATACAAAGCTGCATCATTAAAATACTGTTGAGGTAGTTTAGCTTTTTCTTTTTTTTTTACATTCTGAAAGCATCTCTAGTCAGTATTTCATACAAATGCTGAGATGAGAGAAGCATCTGCTTTCTGCTGATGTTTCAGGTTCGCTGCATGTTCGCTCTCAGATTTTTATCTTGCCAAAGTAAACCTCACATTTACTTTGATTATGCCTAGTCAAGCCAACAGGGAAACTAAGGCAAGACACTTTCCTGCATCTGGGACCCATAAAAGGAAATGGAAATTAAAGCTGTTTTTTTTTTTTTTTTATATGAAATGGCTGTTAATTTGCCTTCTTTTCATGTGAGTATAAGTTCTTGCATTAATACAGCATTTATTTTTCACTTATATTAAAAGTTTAACTGAAGAAAAGGAAGTAGTCACACGATGATAAATGCACAGGAAAACCATTTTAAGGAATATAAATGAATAAAAACTCTAGGGGTCCTTCAGCACTTCCTATGGTAGAGGGCTGGAAAGTTAGAAAAGGAGATGAGGTAACAGAAAAACTCTTTGACTTCATAAGGACCCAGACTCGACCTTTCACTGCTTTCATCATCAATTCTCATTTCTCTCTCTTTTTTTTTTCCACAATATTTTCCATTTTTCTCTTCATTTCTCACACACCGGCGGGCATAAATGATCTGCATCCCAACAAACTTGATGAGCTGTACATATATGTGTGTATGTGTGTGTGTGTGTGTGTGTGTGTTTGGCTGTTCTATGCGCTTACACTTGCACGTGACTGCAGTAAGTGGTTAGTCATCATAATGTCTGGAAGCATTGTTGTGATCTCTGAACCACAAGCTGGCAGCCAAACAGTTGGTCATCTGGTGTGGGTTGAGATATCGCAGCCTGGGTGTAAAACTGTGTGCGCGTTTGTGTGTGTGTGTGTATTTGTGTGTGTGTGTGTGTGTGTGTGCACGGAGCTTTCAGAGTGAGAGACATGCAGACCTACAAGTGAGACTACTTGGACGAACCACCTGTGTACTGAAAGCAGTTTGACTTATAGATTGCAATTCCAGGCATCGTGTTAAGAGAATATTGAATGCAATCTACACAACAGTCATTGGAGACTTTTAATGAATGAGGCTATTGTTTGAACCTATTGAAATAAGTGGCACATAATTTAAGATGCAGTAGAGGTTCCAAAGAAAGATGTATTACACATGTCCATTGCATATCTCTCTATTACTGACTGATGGTGCTGGTATGTTGAGATTTCCACTTACTTTTCTCAAACATGTGGTCTCAGGTCAAGTGCACCGTTCCATTGCCATGTACGTGCAGCTGTTAATTTCTCATTCTCTCGCACTCTCTGTGCATTTGGGCAAGAATGACAGAATCACATTTAATAAATAAATAAATAAAAAAGAGACAGTATACATTTGCGGTGCTCGGTTTTCATTCTGTGGCGCTGAACCATAGATCGGTCCACAGTTTGTGTAGGAAACACTGACCCATCTATTGACAGCTCATATTAACTTGCCCACAAGTGCAGCATTCTATTAATTTCTTCCCCACTTTTAGCCAAATTATTATCTAATGAAGCTTTTATAATATTTTAAATAATGTCTGTTGAATAACAGTAATAAATGTTGGCTCTATGGTTAATTACTATGCTACTGCTATACTTTTTTTTAAATAACACCAGAAACTCTTTCTCTTGTTTTATTTTATTTGTATAAAGTGCACTTAGCAGGTTAAACTACAAAAAAAATTAAAAATTACAATATAAAGCAGATTTCTGTCAGTGTAGTTTTGTTTGACTATTGTCTGCAATAGCTGTACAGTACAGTGCAAAGGTTTTAGGCACTCTAGACGTCGAGATTCTTATCCTTGTATGCAATACCATCGGGGAAGCGTTTGATCTGTCCCAAATGTATTCTGCAGCATGACAACGACCCCAAACATTCAGCCAGAATCATAAAAAACCTCATCGACAAGAAAGTACAAGGAGTCCTGCAACAGATTCTATGGCCCGCAGAGGCCTGATCTCAACATTATGTCAGTCTGGCATTGCACAAAGAGGCAGGAGCATCGGAAGAAGTGTGGAAAGTTCTCCAAGATGCAAGAACAACCGACCTGCCAAGTACCTTGAATCTGTGCGTAAATGCACCGAGAAGAACTGCTGCAGATTTAGAGGCTAAGCACAGTCGTAATTATTTCTGAAAGCGTCCTCACTTTGCTTTGAGTGCCTAAAACAATTGCACAGTGCTGTTCATAATATATGATGATATCATCGTTAATACAGTGACAGTCGGCCTCTCCGGAGAATATTTCAAGGATTTTCCAGATGCTGCTAAACACAACCTGCTCAGCACAAAACAACAGACATCCAAACTTGGCAACTAGCTAGTGAACAGAGTGGAGGATTCAATAGTATTCGTGAAGAGCAAAACAGAACTCAAAGGAGAGGGAATATTGTATTTACATTTGCTAGGAGGCCAGATACATGACTTAAAATGAGTCTTTGCTGCCTTTGTTGGTGCTTTGCTGTTCTTCCTGTGTGTCTTGTTCTTACCTCCACTCGTTGATCAATGGTTTGCCCTTGTGTGCTATAAGTGGTCAAAACCTCCAGAGTACCTTTTAAGAAACAAAAAGGAAAATCCTTTGATCAAATCACTGATTACCATTTTCCACAGGCAGTGACTGTGACTATTGAAGGCTTTATTTCAAATGAATCCCTCTGCTGAAAAGGATGGATGGATGGAAGGATGTACAAGGGAAAAAAATCACTTTGCAACTGAATAAAGAAATTAGCTGGCGAGGATTCCTATTAAAAGTAAGGACGCTGAAACAGACACTCAAGGACTGAGCACTTCTGTTGTTGACTGAGTCTGTGTGTGTGTGTGTGTGTGTGTGTGTGTGTTACTATGTTGTATTGTGTCTGTGTTTTAAAATGATAACATAATTGATAACCACGGGAAAAACGTAAAGCCTCAGAAGTTTATAAAAGGGCTGACTCCTTGTGGAGTGGCAGCGGGGCCTTGGAGATGTCTGAATGGACTGAAAATGTGGCCAGTTGTGTCAAATAAATAAAAGCAGCACATCCAATATAACATTATGAGATATTAAGATTCTGTGTAGACTATCACACAACATTGAGACAACAACTTGTGTTGGTATTGTAAAGCATTCGTTTGCACAAATTGCTTTGAATCTGGGTATTAGCCACACGCTGCTCAGCTACTACTACACAGCTAATGGTATTTTTCGGTTTCCTTCATCAAACTCAGCAAATACACAATCCAGCAACTCCCACACGCCGTGGTGGACGAGCTGTGACCTGCACATTTACCACGCTATGAGATAATAACTAAAACATTACGAAACAGAACTGTTTTCAAAGCTGGATTTCATGCTCCAGACCAGCGTCTGCTTGGTGGAGTGATCACAAAGAAAGTTTAGTCCAGCTACTTTTGTCAATAAAACAAATTTCCCCAGCACCACTTTAGGTCACATACTGTGTCACTCCACCCAGTGGTATACTGAAGGAAGTAGTACTGAGTTTCTGCTTCACATGTCATAATGTTCCAGTTCTCATAGCGTGGTCAATGTGCAGCTCACAAAACAGCATTTGGAAGTTGCTGGATTGTTTATTTGCTAAAGTTTTATGCAAGAAACCAAAAAATACCATTTTCTGTGTGGCAGTAGCTGAGCAGCTCGTGGCTCTGCTCCGCTGGTCTGGAGAAAAGGTAAAGCATCTATTGCTATGAAGATGGGAATCATGAGGATGAACAGATTTTCAAAGCTGTGCTTCTACCCCTTTAAGGAGCTGGTTTGGTTCAGAAATTCCCTTCAAAGATCAAAGTTATGTTTACTAGAGGGCTGGTCCCAAATAGCAAACAAGTCCAAGTGTGCATTTTTCTGATATTATTTCAGGCTTAGTAACAGTCTGATGGTTCTGGGCTTAAATTATATTGAATGATAGTTTAAAATGGATATCAGACTTATTTATGGTTAATTTTACTGGATTTATCTACTGGAGTCTGCCTTCATAATATTAAAAAAAAGGAAGGCTGTACAGAAAAAGCACCATGTGTTCTGTACTCTGGAAACAATAATAAATGTATGCCATGTACCAAGCTTGTCAAAAGCTACTAAAAATAAAAAAAAATTCTGGTTAAAAAAAAAAAGGAAAAGAAAAAGAAAGAAAATGTGGATTTCTGTTTTTGAGCCCTTTGATGTAATTGTCTTCTCCCTTATGCCTCCCAATCTGTTTATCATCATTATGCTTTTCAGTAATGAGCACTCTCTTCCTTTTGAATCAAGGAAAACATGCGATTCCACACAATGGAATATTTAGCAGTGTTATGTGTCCTTGGTTGGATTTGCTCTCCTCTGCCGAAAAGTGTGAATATAGTGTCTGTGTATGTGTGTGTGTTTGTGTGTGTGTGTGTGTGAGAGAGAGAGAGAGAGAGAGAGAGAGAGAGAGAGAGAGAGAGATGGGGCACAGTGGGGGGTTAAGACCTAAGATGGGGTGAGTCTTCTTGTCCTCTCTGAATTATTTAGTAAACAGGGGGAGGGGGGGACTGCAGAGTACGGAATGCTGTCTTTATGTTTTCATATAGTGGAGACATTTAGCTGTGTTGAGTGGCTTGCCCTTTTGAGTCGCCCATGAAAACAGGATGTACCGTACTGTCCACAGATAATCAAACAGACTCAGTTCAGTGTGATTGACCAACCGCTCATTTGGCCTCACTTTGCACTCTTTAATCCTGTCGTCGGGGGAGAGGAGGAAGAGGAGGAGGAGGATGGGGGAGGGGGGGGCAGAGCGGGGAAGAGAGGTACATGGATGTGTGATCTCTTCTGGTAAAGCCTCTTACAGCTCTGCGGGTTTACTCTCCTGTCATGTGATTTGGGATTTTGTGCGTGTTGTCGTCTCCTGAATGTCCTCTGAAGTATAGAAAGGTGGAGGGAAATCTGCCATGTGGAGAATCCTTGCCCAAAAGGAATGTTTCAGGGGGGTTACGGCTTGGATTTGGTTCATAGAGGAGACTGTAAGTCTCCTGTACTGTAGGTTACCGGGAATTATTGTAAGTCAATGGAAGGTGACACAGGCGTGTTTGTTTTCACATTTATTCCACGGTGCTGGAAGTCTCAGAAGTTGTGAACTCTCATTCTAACCTCAGATACAGAGGCACATAACACACACACACACACACACACACACACACACACACACACACACACACACACACACACACACACACACACACACACACACACACACACACACACACACAGACGAACATACACACGCTATGGCTCCCTGCAGGTATCCCGTTGAGCTCTGAATGTGTACACTTTCTATATTTATTCCCCTTTACTCTTATTATACCAACATGACCTACAGTCTACCTACATTTTTACCTTCATCTGACTCATGTGGTTTCGGCGCTACACCCAGGTTTGGAATAACTTTCTTGGAATGACTTGGAATGTTTTTTCATGTCATTTCCCATCCTTCTCTCTTTCTCCTTTTTTTTCTATACCACCCCACCCTCCTTCTCTTGGTACTAACTCACCCGCCCATAGGGCCCGATGAAATTAATTTCATTTTTTTCAGAATTTTACAATATCAGCACATTTTGTCATCAGGAAGTGTCCAATCATGTGGCAGATGAATACAATTTCAACAATTCACTAACAAAGCATTCAAAATTGAATCATACATCGCATGAAATATGAATATATATGAATAAATTTCCAATGATGCTTTTTTCAATCAAAGAAAGTGCTTCAGCACGTAGTACCCTCGGTTATTAGCATATAGAAGTGAGACATATATAAGCGCTGTGGCATGAAGTAATCTGTCATATTTTTGACTGGGATCGCACTGTGCGCCATAAAAAAAAATAATAATCATCACAAAATAACATTGGTCAAATGAGGCTTATAGTGAAGGGATTTGAACAGCGATTTGCTCATCCTCTCAAAGTCAGAGTGATGCCAGTAGCCAGCTGTAGACATGAGTATGCTCGGATTCTGTATTCTTTTTATCGTATCCATACTCTTATTAGTCCGGTTTATACTCTTATTTCTTCTTTTTTGTTAATATATAGCTTTTATTATAAAAAATTTGAGAATAAATTCAGAACATGATCAGACTGGATTTACATTTCAAATATAACTACATATTGTTTCTAGAGCAGTGAAGGCAAACAGGAACAACACTATATAAAATGCTTCCTCCCGTTAGTTTACAAGAATTTGCCACATTCATTAAGATCAGTGGCAAACTAAGCAGAAACCTGGAATAAGCTGTGTCCACCTAACATCCTTTGCTGGCAGGTCGCTGGTGAGCCTGGTATGAAGCGCTGGTGTGGTGAGAGAAGGGGAAAAAAGGAAGAAAAAAAATGCTACACACTGGTTTTGTTTCTATGACAACAATAAGCTTGACAATTTTCTTCTGAACCGCTCCCACAAATGGGCTTCTCTGTCTTTGTTATGACAGCCGACTGTTTGACACATCGTAAAGCTCAGGACAGACATGGCCAGAACAAGCTTCTCCTCCGTTTTCTCCGCCCCCCCGCGCGTGTCAAACCCCCGCGAGCAAACGTGGTGACGACACCGGCGAATTTCTGAAAAGATTAGTGATTGCCCCCCTCACCATCACTGCTCATTGTATTTCCACATAGCGGGGTCGTACGGCTCTGATCAGTCCGATCAGGGCCTACATTCTGATTTTTTTTCTTTTTTTTTTCCCAGTTTCCCCCGCACACAGCCAGAACACACAGTTTTTCCCCCCCGCAACACCTGACCCTGTGCAAAATACAGCCTCGGGCTACACACAGACAACTTCTCTTTTAGCTTGGTCTGGACCAGACGTCCACGATACTGTGTTCGACCCCCAACCCCACCTCCACTCAAAAGTGATGGGTCCCTGCACCCAGCCTGCAAACGTGTTGGAACGCAAACGCCATTCTTTTTTTTTTAGAAAGCAAAAACAACCCAGGCAATATGACTGGAATATGGAAAACGCTTAATCTCTCCGGGTGGATAACTATCAAATCCCCCGGCGAACGACTGAGGTGGAGAGAGAGAGAGAGAGAGAGAGAGAGAGAGAGAGAGAGACGGTGGAGGAACACTGTGTTCATTTTGCCAAGGCCAGATGGTGAGGGCAGCTTTGGTGCTGCACGGCCTCGCTGCCTGTCAGGCCGTGACACACGCACACAAACAGACGTGATTACCTCAGCCTGTTTGTACAGCAGTGGTGTATGTGGTGGCCTAAGCGAGTCAGCTTTATTAGATTAATCTTTTATTTGGCTGTGTGCCGTTATCACTGTTTTTCATCTCAATGTGTCGCTGGGATTAGGAGGATGTTTTGGTTTGCATTCTCCTTGTCTGGACTGTTTTTCTCTCTCTCTCTCTCTATGTGTGTGTGTGTGTGTGTGTCTTAGGGGTTCAGCCTGTAAAGTGCTACTGTGTAGAGCTGTAACCATTATAGAATAAAATAAATTCTGAGATAAAAATCAGTATCAAAATGACGCTTAATCAATAATTGCAGCGCAGCCATGCCTGCTGAGCCATTACCTGTTAGAAATGTTATGGTGTGTTTATGCTTCCATACATACGCGCCACCAAACAAAGATGCCGAACCACACGGAGCAGCATAAACAGCTCCTTTCTTTGTTGCGTTTGGCTGAACAACAGGAAAAAGGAAAGAAAGGAAATAGTGTGTACCACAGCTTAACAGGAATAGGACCAAGGAAATGCGGTACATTGTGCAAGAAAATGAGAAGCGTTGTGTGAGTTTGCTTTTTCTAGTGTGCGCACAGTAGGTGCAACTGGGGGAGCGGACGGACAGATCACAAATCACAAACTTTGTGAAGGCAGGGAAGCATGTGCAGAGGTGCAGAGCCGGACCAGCAAGTAAAAGCAACTCAATAGGATCTGTAAAATAGAATGTGGTGATTTAACAGAGTGTTAGGACTATGATCGCACTATCTTTGTTTTAGCAGAAGGTTTAAGGAACGGTCAGTTGACACTGTCAAGTTTGTATTCACTGTACTACTATTATGAACACGGTGTAATGCCAGCTGTGTCATGTGCTGATGATCACATGACACAGTTTGGCTGATTACGCCGCTTTTGCTGTCTGCCATAGTGCCTGTTTGGCCGGACCACAGGGAAAAGCCCTACAGATGCTGAGTGACTGACCCGGTGTGTGTGTGTGTGTGTGTGAGGCCAAATGACACCATTGGTCCACTGGGTCATGTGGCGGCGGCGACGTACTAGTTTGTTTAGCTCTCCTGGCTCCAGCGTGGCCACCCAGCTACACCTGGCGGCAATAATCATAACGTTTAACCACATTGACCATACACAGGACGAGCCATTTACTAGCTATGACCTAGTTAGTGTTTAGATCTGACGTAGTGTGGGATCATGGGAGTTGTTGATGCTTTGCAGTCTCCTGGTTAAGATTGCTAATATGCATGGGGGGCATTGAAATGCAATCAAATAAAACAACAACTGCTCTACTATCTACTTAAAATTATGGATTTATGTAGACTTGAAAACTCTTGGTAATTGTAGTCCTTTATAGATATATAACATCGATCTTCTATCTGTCAGATGAACAGGCTTTGGTCCCACAGGATAAAAAAAAGGATGCAAATAGACAACACATTATGTTCTAGACAATTGACACCAGTGGTAGAGGTGCTGGTCACTCTGTTGCACGTTGTGGTGTCACGGCTGCAGAATTGTCTGTGTCAAACTCAAACTCAATGGAGCTGCAGCCACTTACTCAAAACAGGTCAGTTCTGACTAGCAGAAGCAAGTAGGAGATAATAAACTCCCCCCCCCCCAAAAAAAAAAAAAATATGGCATTTCCAGACAGTTGAAATATCCTTGTTAAATTATAGTCAAACCAAATGGAACAAGAAAAACTGTCATTGATGATTACAGTGTCTGCCTCTCTCCTCCAGGCAGTATTTTTTCTTTTTTTTTCTTTTTTTCCCCACTGTCCTGATAAGTAGCACGAGAGCTTTCAAGAATTCACAACGCATCATTACTTTGTCCTCAAAAGACATTTGCGGGCATGTTGCTTCCTGATTATATAAAAAAAATTGCATGAGAGCTTTACCCAAATGGATTGAGTTGTGCATGATGGATATATTTGACTGCAGTTAGCTGAGTTCCAACCTTTGCTCTGTGCCATTTCCTACTGCTCTGGCCATGTTTGCTCTGGCTTGTCCAATAGCTTCACTGTCAAGGACTTTATCTTTACTGGTGGATTCCAGCCAAAGTTTACAGTTGAAACAAGTCTATGGGGACTTGAATTGTCGAAAAAAGATTAGATGTTGAGTAAACAGTGTGAGCTTGCTTTTATGAAGGTAAACGAAGGAGCAGTCGGGGTTAAATGCCTTGTTCAAGGGCAGCTCCGCGGCACAGTCATTTTGATTTCTGACAGAATGGCGTGATGGTATGCCTCACATTTTGCAAAACCGCCAATAGCCATATGACAAATTCCCCCCTTTTCAATCCTTCTATAACCATCACCAAATAAATAATCTGCACTATGACTAATTCCCTATTCATCACGGAGGCTAAAGAGAGACGGAGAGCACTCACTGACCCCGGGCGACATGTATGGAATGCACTGCCGTTTCTTGGAATGAGGCTCGGAGCGTCAGCACTGACACTCTCACATGGTATATGTTAAGAGCGTATGGCGAAAGAGGCAAAGAGTATTTGTCAACACAACACAGGCAGGCATTGTCGAGGCCATCCGGATGGAGGACAAACACACACACTGACACAGATCTGCCCTCGGTCACCGCTCCGCCACTGGCAATCCATATACGACTTTCCTTTCTTCCTTTATTCTCAAAAATTAATTCTGCATTTTTTTTTTTTGCTCATAAAAGCACACTTATGTGCGAAAAGAAATACTTGCAGCCGGGGGAAAGTGAACGCTGAATACTCAACCTTGCCTGTTGTTCCTTCTCTGCATTCTGATTCAACTCTGTTGGCTCAACAAAGACTCTCTGTGGCCCAGAGAGTTAAATAGATATAATTTGTAATTCCTTGGCATGAAAATACTGTTAGTGCTGCAGAGATAGATATTGTCTGCTCTGCTGATGTCCTTGTAGTAAGTGTTGTGTATGTGTGTGTGTGTGTGTGTGTGTGTGTGTGTGTGTTATATTTGGAAGGCCCTTATCTGTTCGGTCTCTAAATCCCACTGTATTTCTGCTGTGTTTAATCAACACTTGGCCCTGCTTGCACCGGAGCAGCCACTGTGAAAACACACCAGCATCCCCGCTTTTTCTCTTTCTCTCTTTGGCTAATGTCGTTTTAACGCTCGGACTTCCTCGCCACTTTCTACAGCAGATAAAACCCCCTTTCACCCCATCTGAGGTATCGGGCTCATCTTTGCCACTAGCTCTTTGTGGCATTGATTTAATGAGGTTTCGGAATCATTCCTCAGAGATATTGGTACCATATATGACATGATAGCATCACACAGTTGCTGCAGATTCGTAGGCTGCACATCTACGATGCAACGCTCCTGTTTCACCTCATCCCAAAGGTGCTCCATTGCAACGGTTCTCACCCATGAGGTGGTTCAAGGAGGTCCCCAGCAAAAAAAGGGCAAGATATGTTTTAATTAAGTACATTTATAAGTTACACAATAACTTTTTTCGTCATGGATTTCATACTATTTCTTTAATGTCATCAGATTTAGACCCTGGGACAAAATCATATCAAATGGGAATCCGTAGTCTAATTTGTGTCAGTTTAGAGGTCCTTAACATGAAAAATATTGAGAACCACTTCTCTGTTTTATTGAGATGTGATTACTGTTGAAGCCATTTGAGTATAATGAACTCAATGTCTCATTCAAGATGATATAAATATTTGATATAATTTTGGTTTTGTAGCATGGTGACAAAGAGGTACAAAGCATGCCAATAAATACGCCCCACCCCATTACGCCACCAGCAGCGGCCTGAGGGATCTATGATTTCATGTTGTTTGACTGGCACACGTTGTGGTCTAATGCTGCGGCAGAATGTCGACATGTCATGGTTTCAGAAATTGTCTTGCGTGAATATATTTGAGATTACTCCAACCTGTCTGGCCGTCCTGCCCTGACCTCTGCCATCAACGTGGAGCAGATCACGTCATATCATCCGTTTCTGAAATACTCAAACCAGCCCCGTCTGGCGCCCTTAAGTGTAGCGTTACAACGTGGCTGCAGAGCATGTCCGGGCTTGTCTGAATCAGAGCAGGGGTCTATAGATCTGCCTGCGAATGCACCACACAGCTCAAAAATAGCCGGGCTCATTGTCATTCCAGACTGACTCGGCCCAAGGCAGTGTCGAGCAGAGAGAGAGAGAGAGAGAGAGAGAGAGAGAGAGAAAATCAGCATGGGGACAGAGCCAAGGTCGACTCGGGATACACACTCGTCAAGAGGTCGATGATCCGGCCCGGATGACCTTGCATTGACCCCAAGAGTTTTATATAGCCGGGAGGGGGAAAGTGCTGTGTGGGTTGTGCAGTATGAACTGTTCATGCTATAAGTGTCTGTGTTTATGTATGTCTGAGGGATTTTTCATCTGTATTTTCTCAGGAAGAATAAACTTGGCCCCAGTCGTGGCTGAATATAAACTAATCATCATTCTTCAGTGCATAGTGTCACTGTTGTTAGTATCTTGACTGCAGTGAAATTGAGTTAGATATGGAGAGATGGACAAAAGAAAATATGCACTGTTATGTGTGAAGGGAAATACTTGCAGTGTTTGTGCCCCGTCTTTTTTAATTAATGTTACATTTTATTGTTTATTGTAAGCGGTCTCCTCTTTATATAGATTTGTTCTATGGAAGTTTAATTCTGTTCAACTTGTTTTTTTTTTTTTCTACAATTGACTATTTCATAATGTTTCAACCCAAATAAATTTTCCATGACTCCCGACACTTCACTTTGCATTCCTGGTTCTGATCTGTGCTGAGCGAAATTGCATGTTGCCACTGTACCTCGCAGTGAATCCTGTTTTGTAAGAGATAAGGCACAACCCACCATAATTACACAGTGATAACTCCTGAGGTCAAAGTGTTAATGAATCACTTTAGTTCTCGATAAGACACATTTACATGTGAGTTGAAATAAAAAAAAAAACAAATGTAGAAAACGTTGCCACATTACTAAGTCGAACTTCTCTCTATGTTTGCACCAGCGATGTGTTAGCCAGCCTGCGGATGTTATGTTCCTCCAGCCTCACGCGTGCTCACCGGCTCTCAGTGCCGCATCAGAATGCTAATTACAAATTTACAGATGTTGACGTCTCGCTGCATTTCCAGATAAGATACCCCCATGGTAGTTTACCTGGCAGTGTAACCAGCCATACTGTATATTCAGAGTGATCTTTTGATTTAATTTGTGGCTAGATTGATTGAACATAGCCTCAGGTCTATGCCTGGCCCCTGCATAAACAGATCCAGTCTGTTATGTTTAATTCAGAGTCCTTCCATTGGAAGAGCACCAAACTGATCAGGACTTGTTTACCCTCTCCGGCCCCGGCAAGCCCTGGCCTACTTTTAATAACTTCGGTGCACTTTAAATGGAGTTGAGTGTATGTTTGCATGTTTGCGTGTGTGTGTGTGTGTGTGTGTTTGTGGGACTGACTGCCTGCTGCATGTGTGCTCACAACAAATTAGCTTTGCATGTATAATGTAGGACTCTTTAGCTATAGATCCATATGTCAGGCTTGGGGGAGTGAGATATATTTAGCTACGGCTCTCAGAGACCTGGCTGTACTGCTGTGCGTGTGTGTGTGTGTGTTATAGGGAATGAGGGACTGGTTACATTTGCTCGTCTGGGTGGAAGATAAATAGCCTTGCAGTATGACCTCTTTCAGCTCTGAGATCTCCATCACTCAGAAAGACTTAAAAGTTGGGGCCGATAAGAGGCAACTATGTACTTGATGGCTTATAAAGTAGGCAGATAACAGCCTGTACACATTTAAGATGTTCGGCTTTAATGCACTAACAGAGCCGGACTTTATCGGTCTTTCCCTTTATGAAATTATGGCAACGTTAAAAGTACAATTATATAACTAAATGTACATATATGCTAGAGTCAAATCGGCTGCCCATCTGTCTCTTAGAATGTCTTCCTCTATCAGTCAGGCAGTGGATTCACAGCTATTTAAGCACAGATTTAATGTGTAGACTTCTCTGTGGAGGTGTGTGAATGTGTGTGTGTGTGTGTTTCCCTGACAGTTCTCTGTACTAGCAGCCCCTGTAGCAGAGCAGATACCAGCCAAAGATTAGGATGTAATTACACGCCACTTTCTGCTCCATCTCTCTGCCCGAGAAAGGAATAGAAAGAAATATATATATATATAGAGAGAGAGATGGGAGGAAGAGAAGGGGAGGTAAGGTAGAGATAAGGCTGAGCTGTGTGTGTGTGTGTGTGTGTGTGTGTGAACATCTTATTACACCCCTGCCCGCCCCATCTTGCACACACCACCAATCAACTGGAAATCCCCCCCCCACCAAAAAAATAAACCCTTTTTACCCACCTTACCTCGCTCCCGCACGCGTCAAATGTTTTGACTGGAGATCCACCCCGCTGTGCTTTCGTCGGCCCCGTCTGTCACCATGGCAACGGTAACGAGCGCTGCCGTCCCATCACAGGCGAGAGGGTGTGTGTGTGTGTGTGTGTGCCCTGAGCGTCAGACATTAGTATAATCCGCTCTCTCATTTAAATGTAAAGTCAGCAAAAGAAAGAGTCGCTCTGGCAAAAAGTGTTATATATGTATGAGTGTGTGTGAAGAGGGAGGGGGGGGGTGTAAGGAAATGGTATTTTGCACCCCCAACATGTTTCCCATGTGCACATCACCAGCAAGATGATTTACAGAAAAAAACACTTTAATGGCATCAAATTCCGCTCATTATTTTCCTCCTTCTTCCCTAACATTCGTTGTCTTCTTCCCGTCTCGCTCGTATTTTACCGTGTTTTTCCTCCCTTTTTTTTCCACGCGGTGACAGTTTTAGGTCACCCCTCGCTCACTTTCATCATCTTTACCCTAGCGTGTTATACATACACGTCTCTGGCGTGCAGGAAGGTGGGATGTGTGTGTGTGTGTGTGTGTGTGTGTGTGGGGTTGGGATTGCGGGAAAGGAATTCCTCGGGGAAGCCGCGATCTCCTGGCATTCCCGCACTCTCCTGCCGGCTCCTGGCTTTTTGAAGACGGGAATGCCGGTGTAAGAGTTGACAGCTGTCAGAAACATACATCCACGTGCTAACCACATTAACACCACCCCCCGCCCCCCACAACCTCCACAATTCTGGATCTGGAAGTTTTTCAAGGTACGAGACACCCCAATCAGTATCAGCGGGCCACGTCGATGCCAGTGAGTGTTAATCCCACTTCTGACGGAGGGAGAGAGTTAATGTTTGTGTGAAACTGTGTGTGTGAGAGAGAGAGAGAAAGGGGGAGTTCCACATTTCTGCAGGATCAAAAGCTTTCAGGGGATTTTGGAGCTTGGAGCTAGTATCTGTGTGAGTGTTTGTGTGTGTGTGTGTATTTTGTATTTAGGGGGGGGAGGTCCGGGGGGCTTTGACACAGATGTGAATATAGAAAAACAAAAACAGTGCGCTCACACACACACACACACACACACACCTCCCGTGTGCATACACCGCGCTCACACATGCGCTACAAATAATTACACGCATATGGAGGCTCACACACTTTCTCTTAAAGACTACCCCACCACCCTCCCTCCCGACGTACCACACACACACACACACACACACACACACACACACATGCCTTCGCTTACACCCTCCAACACACATAAAATATTACGTATCGGTTCATGCCTATAGCTCCGTGGCAGAATGTTACAGCTGCATTTACAATTTGATTCTCACCAAAAACAAATTCACATAGACATATTGAATCATACACCATCATCTGAAGGTGATCTCACAAAAATATGTGCTCAAAAATAGAACCTTTTATTTTTTTGTTGATTTGCTAGTGAGGACTTAATTGAGACTCCGTGGTAACCCAGTTTTAGATAACCTAGTTATAAATGTTGCTATCCTTCAATTGTCACTGTATACATTATGCACCTGGCCTGTGTGACGTCAGCCATTGGCTTGTGGATTCATGTAGTGAAGCGTAAATGTGGCTGTCACAATTTTTTTTTTCTTTTTAGGGAAAAGTGTCATAGAATGACATGAATCATGTGTGAAAAGAGAAACGCCACCACTGGACTGTAGAGCAGTGGAGGCTGGAGTTCTCTGGAGTGGTGAATCATGTTTCTCCATCTGGTAAATCTGAGGGACATGTCTGGGTTTCCGGTTGCCAGGAGAAAGATACTTGTCTTGGGACACGTGTAATGGGATGTCACTCCGATTCGTATGAGTCAAGGCAGGTGAGTTAATACTTTTGGCAACGTGGTGTAATAAAGTGAGTTGTACTTGGCTTATACTGGATACAGTTGAGACAATCACAGTCTACAGTTTTTGTAAACATCCAGCCAGCTATATAGCTAATAGAGATTGTGAAAGCTATGACATCCCAGCTAATAAATGTGGCTCCATTTATCTTGAAGGCCTACCCTTTATGTCTTGTTTCTTAGACTTATAAAAGAACATTGCCGCTCTTGTTTTGTAAAAAATCTGAGAAGATGGAACATTTCAATGTTTCGGATTTCTGGGGCTCCGCAAAAAAAATCATTGTCATGATTATTTTGGCCAATATTGGTTTCATGATTGTTCAAACGAAAACTATTTTTTTTTTTCGATACACAACTCATTTATTCAGCATGAGTGACTTTGTGTTTTTGTTTGAGATGGTTAAACAGATTTGTTGTTTTGCCAAGGGTCACGGATATTACCTCACAGCAAATCTCGCATGTTATGTGCTTCTGCTCCTCGTCGAGTTCTCGGAACCCTCGGAACTCATATAACAGAGTTTTTCCGACCCCTTCTCTCTGCCATGTCTCTCACTTTCACTTGCGCAGTTTGTTTGAAGACCAAAGACTTATCACACCTCCTTTATTTTTCACCCACAGCCAGGCCCACCTACAGCCTTAAGAAAAAGCCATAAAGAATAATACATTTACTTTTCAGGGGTTGGGGAAGAGAAGAACAGTTATTTCCGGCTGGATCAACCTTTGATCGATCAAAAGATTCCCATAAAGCCTTATGGGAAACAAATATGGCCTTCACCTGCAATATACAGTTGTGTTAATAATAAAAGCAATGTGTCTAACAATGTGAGCAAAGCCAAAATACTTATAATATGTTTTATTTCGACAAATTATAAACACTGCATTTATATCGTAAATCAACATGTGAAGTAAAATATCATTTTTTTTTATTGCTTAAAAAAATAAAGATACATGAATATGAGGCTGTTTAAAACATTGAAGTGTCTGCCTCTGATTTACAAACTTGAATACTGTATAAACTAAAACTTATTCAGGATTTGGCATTCCTGTGATTTACTAAACTAATATTTAGTTGTATAACCATGGTTTCTGAGAACTGCTTCACATCTGTGTTGCATGGAGTCGGCCAACTTCCGTCACCTATGACCAGGTATTTCAGCCTCACAAATCCTCTTTATTTCTTGGTTTTGCCTCAGAATCAGTATTTTGGACAAGAGGATACATATTTCATGAGTCCAAGGGCTGCAGGCAGTTTGTCAGATGACCACCAAACACTTTTATTAATTTAAGCCACAGTTCACGCTGAAGACAGTGAAGATATGAAGATTTTCATGGAGCAGTTTACTTCTATTCAAATACTTGAAGTGGTCATGTTGTCTTATACGGAAGAGGAAACACCCTTGAAATGTGTGTTCCAACAAGACAACGACCCAAACACACCAGTAAATTGGCAGCATCTTGGTTCCAGACCAACAAAATTACAGTTCTGGAGTGGCCAAACCAATCCTTAGAATTTAATCCCATTAAAAACCTGTGAGGTGACATCAAAAAGTCTGTTTCTGAAGCAAACCTGAGAAATTAGGCTTAACTGAACTGTTCATGGAAGTCAGAAAACGGTTGACTCCGTTCAACACAGATGTGAAGTGGTTCTTAGGAACCGCATTATACCAGTATTCCCAATGCTTTGAAAATAAAAATTATTATAAGGATTTTGGCTTTGCTCACATTTTTAAACACAGCCCTATTATTTTGAACGCAGCTGTGTGATGATATATGCCCCCCAAAAGAGACACATGTTCCAGGGTGGATAGAAAAACCTTCTACGGGGGTTATGATCACACCGAGCGCAGGATTGAATCGACGCGAGTGTTAGCTTTCAGGTTTAAAAAAAAAAAAAACTTTAAAAAAGCCTCAACACAGTAAAGGTCATCAGGGTCACATGAAAGGGAATGTACTGTTCATGAGCATCTCTTTTAGCAACTGTGTAAAGAAAAAAAATGGCAAATAAATAGTTTAGAGTTTGGAGATCATTTGACCCGCAAATTAAAATCATGTATATTCAATGGATTGCACAGCTTCACCATCTAGTTGCCATATTGCGTATCCAGATTTAAAATACGGTTCAGTATGGAAGCACTTGTTAAATAGTGATGCAGAGTGTACACCCATGTTCAGACGCCATTCAATCACACACACAAACACACTGCCCTCCCGAGCCCCCACCAATTTGACAGCATGTTAAAATCATGAGTGGATTACCAGAGAGTTTCTAAATCATACCAAAATCATGGCCGAATTAATCCCATGTGACATCAGCTCGTCCACAGCTCCTAAGCCATATTTAGTTGACGATCAAATAGCTTAACCTGGACATTTAATCCCATCCTAATATTCCAGTAATCTGTCCCCAATCCAAACAGAATCGGCATCAGCTGTTTGTTGTTTGTGTTTGAGTTTCAGGTTTTATTTTCTGCTTTCCTGTTTTCTTTTTTTTATGTTTTTTTTTTTTCCGTTCAGATTTCGCACGCAAGGAAACTTGTGACTGACACCTGTTTGTGTTTTGGAATGTGTGTGCGTGTGTGTGTTTTTTTTCCAGAAAACATAAGCTATGTGTTCAGGCAATGACTCAAACTCTGGCAGATGCAGCCCTGTGTCGCACACACACACACACACACACACACACACAATAAAACACACTCTTACCACCGCGACCTGATTGAAGCCACATACCTAAACAGAGGATTAGTGACTTATCATCATCAAGTCCCTGGAGTTTTGATGTTGACGAGGTCATGTTTCCTGGTAAGGTTCTTATGCTTTACAATAAGCAGACAACATCCAAATGTTATTCATTCCGCAGACTTGTTTGAAGAGCACTTTACTTGATGAAAACATAAAAAAAGAAGTGTGCACAACCTCCTGCTGTACTTGTTTGTTTGGGGCGGACCTAATGCCATAATCAGATCAACATTTTCCACTAAGGATAGAAAAAGGGGAGGGAGGGTCTGTGAGGATGATGATGGTGGCCATGATAAGGGACACGACGATTTGACGGGAGAGCGATGAAGTGGTGGGTGGAGACGATGCTTTAGAGTTAGGGGGAATGATAGGTGTCTACCGGGGGAGGGACGGGCACCGGTCTTGAAACAATTTTTCAGTCTGCTGGTGCTGGTCTTTTAGTAATAATCATTTATCAGCATGTCAGGCCTGATGCTGTGCAGTTTGTTTGATCACATATTTATTGAAAAATTGATCAGTCTGGGTTTTTTTTTTTTTTTGTGGGAAGCACTTCGAGTGAATTCTAATGTTATGAGCAGATTCCACATGAGTCCGAGTATGTTTGACGAGTTTCAGAATGTTTGCACAATCAATCCACACATCAAACACGTACCAAACAGACCAGCAGTATTAGAAGGAGAGTGAGAAAATAAGGAGTAAGGCTGGGATTTGAGGGAAATAAGACCAATAGTTTCAAAATACAGCAGGTATTAGCTATATTGTACATTCCACTTTTATCAAACAATCAATCAATCAATCAACCAATCTGTCCTTATTTGTCATGTATTAACCATGAAATCAATGTCATATTTAATCCTATTAGTTCCTTTAGTTGTGAAAAACATTTTAGCTTTGACCTCATTGAAGAACTTAAACCACATATTGGTATTTTTCAGGGCTAGTCTATGCAAATATGGGTAATTCTGAAACCAAACTTTTATGGCCTCAAGTTAAAAAAAAAATTCTATAAATCTTCCACAAACAATGTCATGCACATGCCAAAGCAGTGAGCGGAGATAGGGCTCCCAACAGGAAGGACATTCTAGCCAATCGCGAGTCTCCTTGGATACAGCTGTTTACCGCACAGTGCGATGTAAAAAAAAAAAAAGTTGACAAGAAGTTGTGGTTTTCCTGTCCTACACATGACTGCTGAAACCGAACCTTTCGAAAAACATTCACCCTGGACTCCAGTTACAAAAAAAACTCTGCTTTCAGGAGGCAACAGTTGCAGTTCCATGGAATGAGTAAAAGACTGAACCCTGCGGAGAAACACAGGATTTCAGAGATACCCCTGTTGGTATCAGCTTCCAAAGAACATATACCGGTATATATATACCTATATACAGGTACTACTCGGAAAATTAGAATATCGTGTAAAAGTTGTTTTATTCGGGCAATTTAACATAAAAGGTGAAACTAATACATTTTATAGTATTATTAAATGCAAAGTCAGATATTTCAAGCTTTTATTTGTTTTGATTTTGCTCATTAGAACTTACAGCTTCAGAAACCTGAAATTCAAAAACTCAGAAAATTAGAATATTGCTTGAAATCAATTTAAAAAAGGGATTTTAAATACAAAAATGTCAGGCCTCTGAAAATAAAATGTTGCATCTGTACTTAGTACTTGGTTGGGGCCCCTTTTGAACGAATGACTGCCTTAATCCTGCGCGGCATGGATGCTACCAGGTTGTGGCACATCTCCGGTGTTATGGAAGACCAACATGCTTCAATCGCGGCCTTGAGCTCTTCTTTATTGTTTGGTCTCTTCCCGTTCAGCTTTCTCTTGGCAATGCCCCACAGATTTTCTATGGGGTTCAGGTCAGGTGAGTTTGCGGGCCAATCAAGCACAGTAATCCCATGGTTGTTGAACCAGGATTTTGTACTTTTGGCAGTGTGGGCAGGTGCCAAGTCCTGCTGGAAGATGAAATCTGCATCCCCATAAAGCTGGTCGGCTGAAGCAAGCATGAAGTGCTCTAAAATGTCCTGGTAGACAGCTGCGTTTTTGCTGGACTTGATAAAGCACAGAGGACCAACACCAGCAGCTGACATGGATCCCCAAGTCATCACAGCCTGGGGAAACTTAACACTGGACTTCATGCATCTTCCATTTTGCGCCTCTCCGGTCTTCCTCCAGACTCTGGGACCTTTGTTGCCAAATGAGATGCAAAACTTGCTCTCATCAGAAAAGAGGACTTTGGACCACTGGGCAACAGTCCAGTCTTTCTTTTCTCTAGCCCAGCTAAGGCGCCTCTGGCGTTGCTTGCTCGTGAGGAGCGGCTTGACAACAGGAATACGACATTTGAAGCCCATGTCCAGCATCCTCCTGCGTGTCGTTTCTCTTGAAGCAGCAACTCCAGCTTGAGTCCACTCCTTATGAAGTTCCCCCACACTTTTGAATGGCCCTTTCCTGACCATCTTCTCCAGGCTGCGGTCATCCCTCCGGCTTGTACACCGTTTTCTTCCACACTTCTGCCTTCCACTTAACTGTCCATTAATGTGCTTTGACACAGCACTCTGAGAACATCCAGCTTCTTTTGCGATCACTTTTTGTGTCTTACCCACCTTGTGCAGGGAGTCAATGATGGTTTTCTGCACAACTGTCAGATCTGCAGTCTTCCCCATGATTGTGAATTCCTCTAAAGACACAGGCTTTTTTAAGGCTCGGGACCCTTTTGCAGGTGTTTTGGATTACTTACCTGATTAGTGTGTGACACTTTGAGCCTTCAATACTGAAGCTTTTAACAGTATTCTAATTTTCTGAGTTTTTGAATTTGAGGTTTTCTGAAGCTGCAAGTCCTAATGAGCAAAATCAAAACAAATAAAAGCTTGAAATATCTCACTTTGCTTGTAATGAGTCTATAAAATGTATTGGTTTCACCTTTTATGTTGAATTGCATGAATAAAACAACTTTTACACAATATTCTAATTTTCCGAGTAGTACCTGTATATATATATATATATATATATATATATATATATATATATATATATATATATATATATATATATATACCTATATATATAGTATAGTAGGATAATAGTGGAAGGGTATATGGGGACAGAAGAAACTCAACAAGCTGAAGATATGGGGTTGTATGGGTGCAGAGCTAGAATGATGAAAATCTCGGGAGACTGTACCTCAGATTGTGCCTGCAGGCCCAGATGCAGACTTCAGTGTGATTAACAGCATGCCAAGATAATTCATGTAGAAATCACTAATAAAATTAGTTAACTATTTTGTGTTGCCAACACTTTTGAACTTGTTTCTTGTTAAGGGGAGGGGTCACTTCATGATGTGGGATGATATATTGAACGTGGAAAAAGTACAAAATTGTTCTGTTTTTAATCTTTTTAAGCTGTCAGGTAATGAGTATTTGCTGCCTCTGAGCTCCCTCCTATAATTAAAAAAGTCAAATTGCCTGTCAGGGGAAAATAAAACTTGTCATTTGGTGTTGAAGTTTGCCGTTTTGCAGCTAAACACCTGCAACAACAGACTAGAAGTACAGTACGTGTTACATTTTTGAGACGTGAGCTGAAAGGATTTGTGGGATTTGTGGAAAATCAGCTGCTTAAAGATAAACCTTTAAGTAATCAGTATTTTATATAGTGTCATTTGTCGGGGAAAAACTTCAGACATTTTGAAATACGTAGAATAAAATATAATGAACATTATTTGACGGTTTCTTCTCTGAGTTTCCTTCATGATGAAGGGCTCAACCCTCGCGATCGATATCTCATGATGCCTCCCATTAAGGTTTTATTTTAGGACCAAGTATGATTGCTGCATCAGGGGGTCAAGAGCCATGACTTGAGTTATCATGGTGGGGTACAGGGCTTGGTCAGGAGGAGGGGCGGAGGTACCCCATCTGCACCATCTGTGATAGATCCCATGACCCCAATAACCATCCCACGTCCAATGAGTAAGCTCCTGATTGATCCCGAGTCAGTGGGCTGTGTCCCACTTCATAAAATGTCATCACGATAAGTCTCCAGAAAATGATCTGGATGCTCATTTCAAGTAAATGAAATTGAGTGACACTCGGGAGGATTGCTTTACGAAAGTACTATAATCAAAGTAACATTTTCTAATTAAATGCTGACTGTCCTAGTATTGCACTCCCATCATTTTTAGGTCCCCTCCTCATTACAAAAAGCTTTACTTTATTCCTTTTCTAGCTACTCTCAATACCACTCAAATCCTTTGCATTTTTCCAAATCCCTACTCCACCTATATGGGTACACTCAGGCTAATACAAATTGCAGGCACATACCAAACACAGCAGTTTTTGGACTGAGATGTATGGGACTCAATCATATAAAACCAGGGATTTTCTCAATCCCTGTTTTTTTTTGTACAGCATCCTATATGGCTGTAACATAGACTAATACTTAGCAAACATGGTTGATTCTGCCATGCAGACAGATATAGATTGAGTCAAAGTCCCTAGGGTTAGAGGGTGCATGGAGACAGCAAGGTTCTCATCAGGCCGTAATGTGATGACCGGGGCCAGGATTAGGATAAAAGGTTTGATTAGATCATGTGGTCAAAACCAATTGACTCTAAATCTGCGGGCGCTTTTATATATTGTGCGGTGCGTTTGTGTGTATCTGCGTGGGCTCGGTCCTTAGTGAATCAGGGCCATATGTTAAAGAGATCAATCAATGACGCTTGTTATTGACCCCCCTACTATCCTGCATATGGGCACACACACACACACACACACACACACACGGTCAATATCCCTCCCTATATGACTCAGGAGGACTTGTATGGGGGAGATTTATTGAGGTGCGGCAGATGTGTATGTGATAAGATTAGTCACAATGGACACCTCTCTTAATTCAGGATGTATGTGATTTGAGTGCAAGGGGCTGTGTGTGTCGGTCAAGAATTGCATATGATGTGTGTCTGTGTTTGCGGGCGGCGGGATAATCCCGGCGAGCAGCTGTGCTTTAGCCTATACAGCATCTGGTCAGGTTGGCAGGGAGCTTATATAACATGCTGCTGACCTCAAATTACTGACAGTCAATAATGATGATTACATTGGATATAATGATGATTACAGGAGGGCTGCAGTGCCCTGTGTGCTATTGTCATGGCCTTTCTGGTCATTTTTTTTGCAATTTTCCAAGGATTGATGCTGGCCTCGCGATTGAAACAATGACCTGGCAATATGTAAAAGTCCAGTGACCTCCCACTCCCACTATGACATCCTACTACTATGTAAACTGAAGGTTAAATTAATGAAAAAAATAATTTATTGGGGACAAACGGCATGCTTACTTTTACCTACTATTTTTCATTTAGGATGATTTCATTATTTTCTAATTACTTTAAAGTAGTTAGTCAATTCTCTAACCCATTTATTATCAGTTTGCACCACTGTGTTGGTGTTTTTTTCAGTATTTTTATTGCTCTCTTTTGACCCTACTAATAAGTACCATTATGCCCAATTGACCCTAGCTAAGGAAGTCCACAATCAAACCCTAAATTTTCTATTTATAATTCTTTATTCATCTTCATGCATGTGTTTGAGCATATATAATGTGCATTTAAAATAGCATAGGGAGTATGTGTACTATTATCTCGCATTGGGACCTAGTGTCTTTGAAGTGTTGTGTTTGGTGTGTGTGTGTGTGTGTGTGTGTGTTCACAAACATCTGTGCAGGCTGTACCCTAAAGTAGTATATGTTCCTTACTGGGTAATTGGATTACTGAATTCCTCAAACGCAACGGCTGAGACCCCCCCGAGTACTATTTTTATGCCTCCTCAGCAACCTCGCTGCTCCCTGCTTCATCCTTTCGCTCTCGTTTTAACTTTCCCCAAGACATTCACAATAGAGACCCTGTCGATTTGCAAAGAAACCTCCAGAAGCGCTGACAAGTAGTTGTAGCGGCGCGGCGGAGTCTAATTCTAGTTCTCTGACCCATTTCCAAAGGAAAAAAAAAAAAAAAGCTGAGAATCTCCTCCAGTTCTCTCCTGCCTCCCTTACCCCAAATTCATGCTCAGTCTCATTGCATCAGACTGACCCGTGTGGAGAGACCTGCGAATGTGTGTGTTTCCTCTGACCGTGTCATTTAGCATGTGTGTCAAGGTCGACTCTTGTTTCATACAACCTCCTCGCATTCCTACTTTCATCTAATTGATCTCGAAGCAAAGAAGGGAGAATTGTAGTGTATATTCCTGAAATTGAGGCCTGTGTGTGTGTGTGTAAATCTGAGTGTGCTTCATACTCAGGCGGGGCCAAGGTAATTCCCGTGGATAAATCTAGCTGAAATAGGAGGGGAATGATTTAATAAGGAAGGAGAGTGGTGCGGGTAGGACGGATGAATGTTTTGATCAGAGCAATAAAGAAAGACCCCTCTCTCTGCCCCCTTTTCTTTGCCCTAGGCTGTCTCTCTCTATGCGTGTGTGTGTGTGTCTTGCCTGGGCACCTTCGCTCTAACAATGCGCCGGGATGAGAATGAAGGGAGACAGCCAGGGGAATAGTGTAGAAAACAGAAAGACAGCTCTGGTGGACTCCATTCAATCAGTGTGTGGCACTGCACCCGGCTCATCTGCTCCCTAACAATGGAGAGGTCACTATGAATTAGAGGCACGCAGAGATTTGGGATATGGAAGTAGGCGAGACACACTGCGACACACGCAGACAGCACGCACACACACAAAGACTCGTGTGCACACTCACCTATTTTCCTCCCTCATCCTTCCCCCTCGCTCCCGTATCCCCTTCTTTTTTCCCTTCCCGTCTCTACCGGGCTGTCTTGGTTCTGAACAGGTCCGCCAACAGGCTGCGCATTGTGCAACACCCCGGAGACCGAGTGTGACATTTAGAGCGCTTGGTTCCATTTCCCATGTCATTATTGGCTGTCTATTCTACTGTGCTTCTTTTGACAATAGCCGCCGTCTCATTCCAAACGGGCCTGCTGCTGTTGATGCCTATTCACCATAGGACGGAGCTTTTTGTAGGCCCACAAATAGCCCCCTGTTTGCTGATGGGATATATCCACCAGGCATCTGAATCAGAACAGAGCAAGTAAGAACCATCCTAGGATGTTTGTGTCATATTGTTGTTTATTCTATAGGATCTTGATTAGCAATTTCATGACATTCACTCCCAGATAAGCATATATCGGCTTCCGTGCCTGTGTTTCTTGTGTCTGACTGGCACTTTCAGTCACATACAGGCGGCACATGATGCGTCATACAGGATGTGTCGAATGACGCAGCATAACACTAAACTCAACGGACGGCCTGTGTTGCCCTTTACACATGTATAAGCGATTTTTCACAGAAGAGATCCTGACATGCAACGGTGGGAAAAGCACAGGCACAGATTGTAAATGATGACCTCGGTGGTGCATTCATTTCATTTATTCAACTTTAATAAATAAAAGTTTGATGTATTTTTGTGGCTTTGTGAGGAATCTAACAAGCTTATTAGCTGCGTTTGACATTCAGCTAGCTAGTTTTAAATGTACCATATTGTAGAAAGTCAGATTTCAATTGTGTTTAAGAACATCCAGGTGTTAGAGATGCACAGATGGCCTATTATTTCATCTGAAATTGCATCACAAAACACGCCATACACCTGTTATCCATTGCACCAATGTTTTTTGACTATTTTCTAAAAGGGCTCGTCCACTATTGGGGATATATTTTTTAGGTCTTTTACACACTGCTAATGTAAAGCCAGAAAGTTCTTGCATGATCTTGACAGGATACCCACACATGTAAAAGTACATAGGATAGCCTGGTTTGGGGTTTAATGCATTTGCGATAGACATTGTGTGCTAAGCGTGCACGTCTTGGGGCGGTCATGTACGTAGACTGCTTCTCAGCCTTTGCATTTACAATAACTGCACTGGCATCATCTTTATTTACTACTTCATAAAATCTTACCCACAAAGCACTTTACCTTCTTTTTATTCAGTTTTCAGTTCTTCTTGTTTGAGTTTTTTGCGAATGATCTGTCATATTCTCAAGATGCAGCACTAACCCTATATATATATATATATATATATATATATATATATATATATATATATATATATATATATATATATATATTCCTACTACTAGGTGTTATGCTGTAATAAATAAATCAAAAATAATAAAATAAATAGAAGTGCTTCACCAGTGTAGAAATGCAACAAACCCATATTCAGAAACTGTATCCCAAAACGAGCCATCAATGCTTAAAATTATAATGTCACAACTATACAGTTATCACCCACCGAATCATTCACAGCCAATCAGAGGAGAGGGTCATTAATATTAATGAGGCAGACACAATACAACTCCAGGGATAAGCTTGAGGGATGCAAAACTATATTGCAATAAATGCTGGTATTTAAAAAACACAAAAGTATCTTGTTCAGATAAAACTCAGGAAACGTTTAAAATGTAGGACACTTGCTGTAGTGAACACCACATTACAGACCACCTGTCCCCAAAGGCGATAGCCCCGGATGGTCAGACAGTTGCTGTTTGACATTCAGCGAACACAACACTCGTAGCGCTGAGCACATTTCTCCCGTCTTTGCGTGTACGGCTGGTGTGAATTTTAACAGCGTTCACTGCAGAATCTTCTTCTCAGGCCATCTCACAAGCCTGTAGGGGATCCTAATGCTGATATAAGGTTATACATCAGGGGGCCTCCCCTTCAGCCCCTGCATTAATACAAGGCTATAGGAGAGCGGGAAAAAATAGACGTAACCCAATCCGAGACTCGTTTCGTGCTCTGTAATTTGTTTCTAACAGAACTGGTATATTGGCACATATGGCTGTTGCTCTTTCACAACCGTCTCAATTATGTTAACAAACTATACAAATGCCTTGAGGAGCACACAGTGTTCTTTGGCTGGTATAGTTTTACCTGATTGGTAGGCTTCTATATCACTAATTGGGGTCAGGATGTGAGCTGTAAAAGAGGTCGGTGGAAAGACACAGCGCATATGGAGGTCAGTTTGTTCTCTCCACTGCCTTGTTTACCATCTCTCGCTGTCTTTAACCGGCACTGCTAAATGTACACACAAACAGCCCTGAGTGTGTTTATGTGTGTGTGCACGCACGCACGCACGCACGCATATGCATGCACGCACGTGGGCCAGTTAAGCCGTTAAACACATTGTATATATTTATCCTGGGGGATGAATCCGGGGCATCCAACTGATGAGTCTTGGATTTAGCCCGATCAGTCTGGCTTTGGGGCGGGAGGGAGGGAGAGACAGAGGGAGGCTGGGGGATGAGTCACTGTTATTCAGCCGGTGGCTAGTGGTTAAATGGATATATAAGCATGCAGCCTAACCCTGTTGACATGATGTGGGTTTAATCTGCACAAGTGAACCGGTGCATGCGTGAGAACCCGGAGAGAGAGAGAGAGAGAGAGAGAGAGAGAGAGAGTTAATCAAGTAAAATGCAGCCTCATTAGTATGTATAGAAGAGTAATAAAAATAAAACAATAGAAGGGCACAATGAAAAGGAGTACACAAATAAACCTTCCCATTGACACAGATGTGGACAGCACAGTAGGTGCAGAAATAAAAAAAAGCGGCGAAGGTTATGAGTTTGTTTTAATGTGCAGGCAGGGCAGAGGTAGAGGACATCAGTTAACTTGATTCTTTCTAATTCAATCCGCCTTTGTTTAACAGTGACGGATTATGTTATAACACCGCTGTGGCCTTAAACAAACTCCCCCTGTGTCTCTGTCATCCCTAATATTTCTATTTCTTTCTTCCTTTTTATGATATTTCCATTTCTTACGCCTCTGAATATGATTCAGCCAACACACGGACAGTTTAATATAGGCTTTTTTTCGTTGAACAAATTGCCTTTTCTATGACAATTAATCAATCGTATCACTCATTAAGACAGATCAATCAACGTCAAGCATGAATGTCAAACATTAGCTGCTGGACGCTTCTTAAATGTAACAATGTGTTGTTTTTCTATAATTTGTATCAACTAATGAGTGTACGACAAAAGGAGCCATTTGACAATGTCATGGTGGGCTGTTAAGAAACGGTAAATTATATTATAACAAATATTTGGATCGTGTCATAGTCAGGGTTTCTAGACATTCCTAGTAATGTTAATCCTGTTGAAGTGAAAGCAGTTTAGTCCTGAGCTTGACAGTCCATTCTTAACCTTGGCAACTGTTGACAATTAGTGACTCAAGCTCTCCTCATTTACTTGTTGGGGAGATTACAACTTCACAAGCTTTAGAGTTAATTCATCATGTAGAGGTGTGCTGTGGGTGGCTTTCCTCTATTCATGTGGCCACATTTAAACAAAAATAAAAAAAAACACCCCAATAAATTGTGCAGTAGCTCGAGTAACAACGTCATGAAGATATGAACATAAAATGGATTACATCTCCATTCACACCTGATCAAACTCCCATGTGCTGACGGAGAGAATGTGATAGGGTCAAAAGCTGTAGAACAAGTGAGTAAACTGTTATTAACGGTCCTATTGTTGATTGTATAATAAACATGTCATCATATCGGAGCGTGAAAACACTCCCTAGCCAGTATCAGATAAACACAGACTGGTTGTTTCCTCACATCCACGTATATTTATGTCTAACATTCTCTTTTCTGTCTTTCCTGGATCAGATTATGCTGCACCTCTCCACCTCTCCACCTCCCTCCCTCGCTCCCCCTTGAGCTGTCCGATGCTGTTTGTTTGTGTTCGCCTCTCCAGGAAGTTTGAACAAAATGCTGGCGCGCCTCTCTTTCCTCCCCCATCTCCACCTCGCTCGTCCCAGCTGTTTCCTCTATCCTCCCTCTCTCTCTCTCTCTCTGCCTCAGCGCCCCCCGCCCCATCCATCAGTCCTAATCCCCAACCTGCGTTCCTCAGCAGGGGAGAGGGGTCGGCGCGGGGCTCCAACAACCCTCCGCCCTGCCAGGAACATCCATCCCACAATGCCCCTCATTTCCCTCCCAGCGTGCTCCGCTCTCCCCCGCCCAGGCACCCCCGGTGCCGTCTCCTGATTGGTCTGGCGACTGCTGCAACAGAACCTGAAAATGCGAGGGGACAGCCCGGAATTTAACTACCAACCCAGCGGCAGTGGAGCCGAGCTTAAAGCGAGCGTGTTTGCTCTTTTGAAGTTTTTATAGCTGCCAAGTCACTGGGGGTTATGTGACCAGCTGTTAAGCGCATGCAAAACTGTTTACATCTGTCACTGTGTGTGTGTGTGTATGTGTGTGTGGATTCCAGGATGTCGGCACAGCACTGCCACCAACCTCAGAGACAGGAAACCTAAACCTTTCCCGGTCAGTACTTTGTCATGGCAGAGGCAGACAGAACAAGGCCAGGCTCTGTGTGTGTGTGTGTGTCAGGATGAGGTAGTGTTTGTGTGTGTGTGTGTGAGGGTCAGGATGAGGTAGTGTATGATTGGTAAGTACTCTGAAAAATGTGAGAAATTGCTCATCATTTTCATAAACGCACATCAGGAGGGCATTACAGAAAGCCTGGGCTGTTGACAAATCACTGGGCTCTAATCATATTCTCCTTGCCGCTAATTCAGATGGTAATCATAGCAGGCCGCATTAATAAACAAGTTCACTCCAGCATTAGCACACTCCGCAGGTAGCGTGCGGCGGTAGAAAAAAAAAAAAAAGCCTGGATGACTGCACAAAATTAGAATAAGAGGCTGGCATTTTAATGCATTCAGAGAAGTAATTATGTATACAAAGATAATGCCTGGACATGAGCAGAAGATATTACAGGGAACAGGCCTGGGGATGATTCACGCTGTGGAGACTAACAGATTGCTCTGTCTGCTACCTTAGGTGACTTGCTGGGAGCAGACACACACACACACACACACACACACACACACACACACATACACACATGCACAAAATACCCCCCAAACAATGAATATACTGTACATAAACACACCCAAGGACTGCTCTTAACACTAGAACGACCACGGAGGGGTCAATTGACCTTTTTACCTAAAAAGCCCACAAGAGGGTCATTTGACCCTTTGGACCCCCTGTGGACACCCCTTTTGTTGTGGAAATGTAGCTGTTAGCGGCTCAGAGAAGTCACTTGAGTCACAGAGTCGCTTGAGCCTGTGTGGGGGAGGGGAACCCAAGGCAAGCTTTTAGTACTCAGGTAGGTTAGTGTGTTTTTGCATGTGTGTGTATGTGTGTGTGTTTGTGTGTGTGTGTATGTGTGTGTGTGTGTGTGTATGTGCCCATATGGTGGATTTATAAACATATGGTGGATTTTTATGCAGTAAATCATCAGGATGAACGAGAATTTGGGATCAAAACTCTTGACATTTATTGTTAAAAAAAATCAAAACAAAACATATTTACAATGAATAAAAAAGCAACTGTTTTCCCAGTTTTCGTGTGGAAGGTTTTTGCAGAAGTAACTGCTATTTTTTTGCCAAAAATAGAAAAAATATATTTACAAAAAAGCATATTTACAAAGAATGCAAATGAGTCAAATACATTTGAGCAGTCACTCACAATTCTGGCACTGCCATTGCTCCTTTCTGCATTTCCCACATGTATATTTGTAACAGTCAACACAGCGCACAGTTGCACGATTGTCCTTGCATTTGATTTTAGCCACCCAACAAGATGCGTTAGCCCGCCTGCCCCACCCACCCAAGCCAGATCACATCACTGATATTCCTTATATAAATAATTTCAATGTATATAATTTAATTTCAGTTTATTGTACTTGCTATTTTGTTAAAACGTATAGCCTCGTGTGGCATAATCGTTCAGACATCACACATAAAAACAAATCAGAGATATTTTGTCTCTGTCCTGGTCACCAGCCTCATCTTTCTGGCTATTCCCATGCTCTGTTTGTCCGCAGATTCTGGTCAACATCCCCTCTGATGTTTTCTCTTGAGATGCAGTGTGGGAAGAAGCGTCAATGCCTTAGCCCTCCTCAATATTGAGGAGAGACCTCTGTTTTTTGCCATGATGTTCATACTCTCCACCTCCAAGCAGAGAAAAACACCTTCTATGGTTTCAGGAGAATATGATGGTAGCAAGGCATTATGCATTCTTGGATGCCATGTTGAACCATGCCTGGATGTGTGGACCATGGCAGAAATTGTGGAAACATTGCCCCATACAATGACAAACGTGGGTATGTCTGCAACATGATCTCCTAGAAATCTGTGAAAGCTGGCAAGGATCATTGTGACACGAAATCTGTGGTACTGGCACGGATTTTTCCAAAATTCCCTGTTGGGGAACACGGAATTATTTCATGTGTCCAAAGTCTTATTTTTGTCTTTGTTTTTTTTCTGATTTCAAAGATTATTTACCCTCAAAAACATTTCTTACTGAAAGGTTAGGGTTAGGGTTTGTTTAGATCTGATCACAATGTGTCCTGCTAGGATTCTTGTGATAGGATTTTGTTGCCAATCCACCACGTTAAAAAAAAAAAACTGACAGGATAAGGTTAGGAATTGTTTTGATCAAAGCACAACGTGAATTGCTTTAATTCATAATATTATATGTATTATATACAGTATACTGTATCAGTTACTATTTACCTGTGGTGATTTCAGAGGCTGACAGCCCTTCGTAAGAAGCTATCTGCCCCTGTTTTTCTTGGCTGTTACCTGTAAGGTGTGACCCCCTCACCCCACACACTGCCCCTAACAGCCTCATTACCATAACAAAATGAGTGATTAGTGTACTCGGCAAAAGCTGTGTGGGTCAAATGACCCCTCTCTGGTCCTTCTAAGTAGGCAGAAAAATTGTGGTCTTTCTAGTGTTAAAAGCATTACTGTAAACATATTACACATAAAGCTGAGCACACTCTCAGCACACACTTAACACGTGTTTACAAGGATGAACAGCATTCTCCCATGTATATATCCTGTATCATAATGCAGTGTAACTTCCCGCTGTCCCCTGACCCTAACCATGATCATTACTACAGTACAACCAACTATGCTGCTATGAAGTTACTAGTTAATCGTGTGGGTCTGTGTTGTGTCAAAATCTGAGTTTGTAACATTTTTTGGATGTTATAAATAAGAGTAGAATATCTGTAGCCGTGCCAAGTCAAACGTTTTTATAGTGCGCATTCAAGACCATGTTTACCAGAATGCCTCACAGAGAATTTTTAAATACAGTTAAATCATTTAAAGCTGAATAAATGTTGCAAATGGTTATAAGGGAAAGGCGGGTAAAACTTTATTCTTTTAAGGGGCGCCCAAAAAATCCGATCCACATAACAAGGATTCTGCCTGGAGAATGAATCGTCCCCCTAATAAACTCATACATGGAGATTAGATCTTAGCTGTGAATTATACCAAAAGCTTAGCACATAATTCTGAGGTTTGGGGTGCTGGAAGAAGCTGTTAGAAGTAAAATCATAAGTGAATCAGTAGAGTAATAGGGACAAGTACCATGTTCCCTTAGCCATGCAGTGCACTGATGATATG
Organism: Eupleurogrammus muticus; assembly: GCA_036785175.1. Lineage (NCBI taxonomy): Eukaryota > Metazoa > Chordata > Actinopteri > Scombriformes > Trichiuridae > Eupleurogrammus > Eupleurogrammus muticus. The sequence continues at coordinate 5,817,609 of JAYKQN010000020.1, read as the reverse complement.
AATATGATTGGATCTTGCTAATCAGCTGGTAGCCAATGATATTGAAGCATGGATTAAACTACAAATTCTAATCATCTGATGGAATTGGATTCTTTGGTGCTCTTTCTGAACCCATAATATGAGGATATATTTCTAGATAATGTGTTGTTTAATCACAGTGGGTTGTGGGTTGTGTGACCTGGGGTCACATGAAATTATAATGGGGTTGCCAGAAAGTATACATATATATGTGTGCTTATTTTGCCTCTGTCCACACTAATATAAATAAATGAACTTTTACTTCCAGCACATTACAACAAACTATTGCTATATGCGCACATATAATTACAGTATAGCAACAAATTGTGTTTCGAATGGCTTGGTTCACCAGGGCTTTGAGATGTCAAAGTGGGGTCATGAGCCAGGAAAGGTTGAGAACCAGTGAGCTAACCTCTTAACACAAAAAAAACCTGCAGGGGCCAGTCAGTAATGTATCAAATCCCGTGATTACTCAGACTGGATTACCGTTTTTTGTTTTCACGTCATCAGTTCCTCAGTATGCCCGTAATAATGTCGGACATTTTCTGGCGGGGAGGGGCTGTTGTTTGCCCCCAAACCAATCACCAGTGATTGCGGAGTCTCGGGTTCCCTTTGCGGGTCCATCACCACCCACAACACCTTTCACATTACACATTTTCCCATCTTTGGAATTACAATATTGATTTGTGAAGCTTTAAGGTTTATTATGCGGATCAATGAAATCTGCTGTTATGTGCAGCATGTCCCATGCAATATGCATCTATTTCTGTAAGTTACAACCAACTGTGTAATGGTATGTCGATCTCATCCATGCTTGCTGCCAACACACCAGAATCCCCCCTGCTTCCCCAGCCCTATCAACAATGCCTACAAAGCTCTGATTAGTCAGTTTTTCCGATCATGGAAATCGTCAATAATGAGCACAGCACATTTTTGCAAAAAAACAAATTAGGCAACAACAAAAAGAGAGTGAGAGAGAGATGTGGTTGACAATCCAGAGGTCTGGGACCGGGCTAGAAGTGTTTTATAATAAGGCTGCCGTGTACAGAATGGTGGACTGTATATACAAAAGACAGATGGGTGAGAAGAGATGGGTGTTGCTGGGGTCCCCAAATTTCTTCCACCTAGGCCCCTAACAGGTACACTTAGTATTGCTCAACACACACTGAAAATTACAGTGTGCAGGCATCATTTCACATGCATAAACACACACGTGCATACACACTCATCATTCTCTGAGGCTAATATTCCTTGATGGTTTTATAGCACAAGCCCGATGTTGTTCTTTCCATGACTCCCTTCTTCTGTCTCTCTCATGTTCTGTTGTTTCTTGGAAAACACACTGCTGTCTTTGGATGAAAATATGTCATGTAGACAGATGTAGGAGAGTGGGAAGGCAGGGGATGACCGTCATAAGAAACTCCGAAGAAAAAAGACAAGCTTGATTTTACTGTAAAAACTCACTGGAAAGTTGTTTTTTGCGCCAGACAGTTGTCCTAATTGAGTTCTTTTCCTTTTAATTTAGTCGCTTCATTGTCTTCCATTTGCAAGCACAACAAAAACAGGATATCCCATCCTGTCCCTGTGTTCTGCCTGTGCATGTTAACACATGTGCCTCCGTGTTTGTGTTGTTTTTCCCCCTTTCTGTGATGTAACGGTAGTCAGCAGTGACGGCTGTTTGTTTGGCCTACTTTCTCTCTATCTGCTCTCATCATCTGGCGGAGGGGAGGAAAATCCCATGGTTCCTAGTGTGTGTGTGTGTGTGTGTGTGCGTGTGTGTGTGTGTGTGTGTGATGGGTGGAGATTGCATGGTGTCACACCTGAGCCTGATGATTAGTAGCAGTAACAACCCCTCATGCACACGGACACACACACTCATACGCGCACACACACACACTTATCGCCAATCCCCAGGTTAATGACACTGACATGAAGGATATTTGCTCCCCCCCTCATTCCCTTAGAGGTCATTAGGGGGTGTTGTGCGACCTGATTCATCTTCCCCTTGCCAACACATGTCCACTGGCCCACAGTTCCACCAGATGTATGCCCTGCAGCTACAGTCGCACTTCCATCCCTCACCGTGTGTGTGTGTTTGTGTGTGTGTTTGTGTGTGTGCACGCGTCTGTGTTTTCTGGCACAAATCCACCTTTCCTGGCTGCTCAGAGGAAAAAGAAACAGGGTCACCGTTACAGTTGTGCGCGGAGGATTACAGCCTCCGCCTATCCCCACCTCCGTCTCTCTATCCAGCCATCCAACCTGTCACCCCACCCTGCCATCCATCTCTGCCCCCTCAGGTTCCTCGCGGCTACTCTCATTACTTTCCCCGGGTCCCAGAAAAGAGAGGATCATGTCGGGAGCAGTCTCTCTTTATCTCCCTTGCTCTTTCTCTCTGGAGGATTGAGAGAGAGATAGAGAGAGATAGAGAGAGAGAGAGAGAGAGAGAGAGAGAGAGAGATAGAGAGTGTGAAAGGAAAAGAGAGAGAGACACACATGCAGTTAGTGTGAAAGGGAGAGAGAGACACAGATAGTGTGAAAGGGAGAGAGAGACGATGAGATGATGGGGCTTGGTGGGGTGTAAATGGGGTGAGATGACAGACTGGAATCGGGAATAGGGGGGGATTAAGGAGGGTTGGATAGGAGGCAAGAGACTTAACAGAGGAGGGGAAAGAGGATGGGGCGGCTGTCGTCATGGAGACGAGTCGCCGTGGAAACAGCCCTTTTTTTTCCAGACAGACAGGCCGGTGGGCAGACAGGCACATGGGGGCTGACTGCTGAGTATGTGAATATGAAAAGGGGGTTTGTGGGTATGAGATGGCAGCAGCCACACCCACACACACACACACACACACACACACACACACAAACATAGTGTTATCTCCTACATGGAAGAATGGTCCAGGTTGGGAATGGTTCTGTGCCTGAAAACCGTTTTTTTCTTAGGGAATGAAACAAGATAGTGAGGGGGAAATGAGGAAAGGATTGGCTTGAAAAAATGTCTGTTGAAAAGCTTTCGTATTCACCAGAGAACACACAAACACACATACACTTACACACACAGAGTGGGGGGGATTACAGATGCAAGGATTTTATATTTCCATCTTTCAATAATTTTTTTTTGGAATTAAGAAAGGATCCATTTAAATAAGACTTATAGTCAGCAATGTTCACTAAATGTTACCTAGATAAGTGCCAACACATTCACAATGGCAATGCTAATGTTCAGATTTTTTGCAGGTATGTTATTTATCATCTTAGTTTAGCATACCCACATTAGCTAATTGGCACAAAGCACTACACGTAAAGTTAATAAAATTCATTTGAATTTATGAGGGGAACTTAAGTGTATATTCCAAAGTTCATGACATCCAGGGGTTGTTGAGATATTCCATTTAAAAGACACACATGTGTCATTTCAATTAAGTCATTTTGTATTGTGTTTTATACGTCCTCTGTGGATCATGAATGCCTGTACATAATTTTATAGCCATCCAGCCAATAGTTGTCGAGATATTTAAAGTCATTTATTACATTGCCTTCCCCAGAGCAGCAAGAGGAATGGAAACGATCAGTCTTGCTAATTTCAAATGCTGCGCAGTTTCATACACTTTTGGCATTTGTGGTTATTGTCAAAGAAACGTGTCCAATCAACTGATGGAAATACTTTTGCCAAATAAATAGGAAGGCAGGCCTCCATTCCCACTGCACCATTGTTCAAATGTGGCTTTGAAATCTCCCCGAAAAACATGTGCAAAACAACCTCCTAGAAATGTCATACCATCTGTTGCTCCACTTTATAAAGTACCAGCGTGTGGTTGTGTCGTCCATTGCTCTGTGTTTGTGAGCATTGCAATGTGAATGTCTTTGTTTTAGTCTTTGAACTGTAAAATGTGGTCACCAAATGAACTCCTTTCAGGGTCTTTAGATGTTTCTCATGCAATTGGGGCTTTGAGGAGCTTTCTTGCTTTTTTAAACCCGATTTCAGATTTACTTTTTTTCGGCTCACGGCCACTGATCTTGCTTTTTACAACGTGATGACTGCTGCTTCTGTGTTGCATTATAGGCCATTATTAGTATGCGTTGGTCTTGTGGGGATTGAGGGAGAGGGAGAGAGCGCCGATGACGCTGTGACTTTCAGTAAAGCCACTTCATACTGCAGGCCGAATCACACTGCTCCCACTCCAGTCTGCTCACGTACCCTGGGAGGTGTTGCATCAACATTTCATAAGGAGGCTAAATAAAGAAAAGGAATCCTATAAAGTCCCACCACTTTGCCACAACGTCATGTCGAATCCGCCTCAGAAACGTTGCTGAGCACACTTTTAATGAACTGAAACAACTGTGCACAGCTTATATATTTGGTACGACCTGGTGTCCTTCTGTGGTTCAGGTATTTGTGGAACGACGTGCAGTTGACGCCGGTTTTGTACGAGCGACGTCAACCTGTGATTAACCTGTGACAGCAGTCTGGTGTGAGTGGTTCAAACACCAGTTAAAAACAGTGTTCATTATGATGTGTCACACTCAAGGTCTGTGTGTGTGTGAAAGTGGCATTAATGACTTCTACAGGCATTTTTTTTCACCTTTTCTTTGTGGGGGTGCACACTCTTTACAATATCACAAGTGGTAAATACACTACTTTACACCAACTGAATAAAGTCTCAACATCATGTAAGACCCAGGTCAAAAATCATATGTATTCATATTCACACTTTGTAAAATAAGTGCTTGCTTTGAACATCAAACTCCTTTATGCACACAAAGTAGCCTGGATATACCCATCCTTCATTAAACACAAATTTAGTTTGGATACCAAGGACCCAATTTTCCTCTCAATTAGGGAGCCAAACACAGAGGGAGGGTGAAACACAGACTTTTGTTGATAAATGTGGATCTAAATAATTTAGACGGCAAGTTGATATTTTATTTCATTGTCACTGGATATGTGGAATGCAAATCACTATAAGCTACGTACTAATGCCACAGACATCCGTAGAGCCCATTAAAAAGCTCACTGCTTTCTTAAACCACACTTCCAATATGATCAAATGAACAGATGGTTTCCAGACCAAATACCAATCTACATTGATGAGGTCTGGCATTAACCAGGCTACACATTAACTATGGTGCTTGACAAGCCTCCCAGAAACGAGTAGCCAAACAATGGGATTACAATATCAAGTCACACTGATGAATTTTTTTTTTTTTATTTAATGTGAATGTAAAGTGTCTTTTAAGAACCCAGAAAAAAACAATTATGTTAAAGAGCAAAGAAGTCACATTGATTTATACAATAATATGACTGATTGTAACAGTATCTTTTGTTGGATAAGAAGCTTCTCCATCAGGTCATGATATATCTGCAGCGATCTAACGACAGCAGGATCCATGCTTTAATTAATCTGCTACCTCTAAACACTTCAGACCGGTCAGTACTCGACATTCTGCCTTTTATGTGGCTGACATTTAGATTAACAAAGCTCTTTAATCTTGTGCGTCATGAAACTGCAATGCTGCCTTCCAGCCTCTTCAAGCACTGCCTTTAGTACAATGTTCTGAGCTAAACTTAATTCTCAAAAGCATAAGCCTTTATTTTAAATTGTACATATTTAGCTTCCTGTGATGTTTTTTTTTTCCCTTGTCTATAAACTGTTTCATTCATATTATATATACACTGATGTCATATCTGTATTAAATATCAGGAGTAACTAGACTTTCTAAATGTTATCAAACCAAAAAATGAAATGCTGACAATGAAACGAGTCATTTCAATGGTTGGGATGCTCAGAAAAATCTATCCACCGTTTTACAGCGCCTGTATTGTGGATGAGGAAAATAGCTTTTTTGGGCCCAGTAGCATCATATGAATGACACCTTACTTTTACACTTGTAAAATTTGCTTAATCCTGGTGATGTTCGTGGGGGCCTTGGTGGACTCATCAGAATGCGTCCTTAAAGAGACAGGCACTAAAATGGCCTGTTTCAAACAAACTCAGGGGCTGTGTTAAGGGTCAATTCTTTTCTTTTTAATCTGTAAATCTTGCAAAGATATTCCAGTAGAGCCCTGGGTTAAATATAAAGATGTAGAAATTTACAAAAAAAAGACTCTCCATGCTTCCTGTATTACATACAGTCTACTACACCTAGCCGGCCTTCGGAGCGTACGCCATGACTCATTTAGCTCTGACAGATAGAAATAAAAACAGTTTGAAACAACTTCCTCACACGCGTTCACCTTGGCAGATTATCCGACGCGCCCGCCCAAAAATAACCAAGCAGTCAGATCTTGCAAATCATTCATAATAAAGTGGACGTAATCAGGTTAAAAACACGTGCGGCCTGTTCCCGGGGTGAGCGCTTACGCGGTGAAATCCTGCGAAGACGCGCCTCTACCTCACCCGTGCTGCACTGACTCATCCCAGAGTGCCACATACAGAAGCCAGGAGAAGCATGTGGCTACTATAGAGTGTGTCCTCAGGTCACCCCTCGATAAGTTAGTCACAGCCACTTCAGCTTAAATCCCCGCAGCGCGACGCTGGACTGGAATTTGTTTACAAGTCCCCATCTGTCCCCCTGACCCCTGTGTGTTTGTGTGTGTGTGTGTGTGTGTGCGTGAAGTCTCCCTTTCTCCTCCCGTGTTTCTTCCTCCCTCTATTTCCTCCTGCTCAATTTTCCGTTCAATTAGCTTCGTTTGTATGAATGTTAGATGAACTTGCTGTTCAGTCGCAGAGAAAAATGCATCCTTCTCTGTACGTGCGCGTTTGTGTGTGTGTGTGTGTGAGTGTGTGTGTTTTCCATTTGATAAATCTCCTTTGGGCATGGCATCTCAGTGTAAACATATCTTTATCGCTGTCTGCATCTTGTCTTTTATTTCCATTTATCTTCATTTGCCGTGGACAGACTTGAACTCTACGGTCCCGGGTTTCTCTTTTCTCCCTCCCGCACTTTTGCCTCTCTCCGCTCCCCTCCCATCATTCCCCCTCATGTACCCTCGCCATTCTCCCACCCCCTCCTCCCCCGGCTTCTCCTTTCATCCACCTCCTCTGCAGCACTCACCGTGCCGACTTCCTCCTCTCCCCACGTCTCCCTCTGTCCTCACACCTCTTTCTGGACTCACGGTACTTCTTCTCCTCCTCCTCCCCCCCCCATTGTTTCGCCTCCCACCTTCCTTCCTCCTCTGCCGCGAAACAAGAGCGGTAACGTGAGGTAAGCTTGGCAGAGCGCGAGGTGAATCAAGGCTAGATAGCAGCAGTGGGAGGAGAGGATTGTGGATAGAAAACGAGTCAGGGAAAGGGCAACCAGGGTGAGGGACACTAAATGAACTGTGAGCATGTGTGAGAGAGAGAGAGAGAGCGAGAGAGAGAGAGAGAGAGAGAGAGAAGTGGGGGAGAATTAGAAATAGTTTCCACTTTGCAGGAGCACAGTCTGGATCCACTCAGAGCGGCTCCCTGGAGGATGACCAAGGCTGGCTTCTCTCTGCCTCACTCTTACTCCTGAATGTTTAGTGCTGATAAACTGTTTGTGTCCAAAACAAAACCGGTGAGATAAGGCTCCTGCTAAAATCATCAGTGGGCTCTCATTTTTATATATATATCTGTTTTCTCGCTTCGTACTCCCTCTCCGGGGCCGATAGGGATTAAGTGGCTGCTGAAACTGCGCAAACACACATGCTCCCTTATCGCAGCTGTCCGTGCATTAAGTCTGAGATTGTCTGTGTGTGTATGTGTGTGTGTGTGTCTGTGTATGCATGCCTAGCAGCGCAGCGCTTGCACTGGTGTTTGAAAGCATTATGAGTCAGAGACACTGGGTCAAGGCTTTTCTGCATACTCAGCACATTTACATTACTGTGCATTAACAACAGCTTTGTGTGCATGTGCGTGTTTGTGTGTTTGTGTCTGGGCCCTATTTATAGTGCCTTATGTATCGCCACATGTGGCGTATGTCTTTCTCTCTCTGTTTCGAAGGGTATTTACACATCATAGCTACATCTATATCTCGAGGGCTTTGAACAGCACAAGAGGCTTTTATGCTCTATTGTGACAATAGCATGTTGGAATAATGAGGGGAATGACTGTCAAGATCACTGTTGTATCAAACAACAGTGTACAACAGAAAGGAAAGAGTTCCATATATGCTCTACAACCAAAAAAAAGTGTAAATCTACCTATCTGCAATAGCACTGAACATTGAAGCCCAGATTTATACAGTTAGGAGTTTCAAAAGTAAAAGTATTTGGGTTTTTTGTAATATTATTATGTTATTGCATTATTAAAATGGATGCATCACTGTGTAGGAATGCATTTAATTCAGTTCAAAACAACTTTATTAGTCTACAAAGTTCATAATCTTTAGTATGAGTAAAAACAGACAGGAAATACATGAACAGGCCGATGATTACAAGTAAAAGAGTTGTTTGGTACTACTATGTCTGGGTGAAACATGTATCATGGTCATGAGGAAGCAGACCACATAGATATCTATGTATCTTGTGCAATGATTGGTCGGTGTGTGTGTGTGTGTTTTAGGGGAACCTAGAGGGAGCATTTTCATTTCGTATAATAGTGTAATTTTAGCTTCTTAACATGTTTTTTCAGGATTTGAATCTACAATCTATCAATGCAAAAACTGATTTGTTTGTATATGAAATTTGTCTTGCCTATTTATCCAGTAGACGCATCCCTTTGGGACCTTTTCATCCTTTATTGTTTCACAATTTGGAATCAACAGTGGACCAAAGAGCCCATGGTTAACAGGAAAAAAAAGCCCAGAAAGGAACACAAATTGTTTCTACAAATTGATTTCAAATGTGTGCACAGAACAAGTGATTGTGAATGTATTGGGCCCTTTTCAGCCAGTTTTTTGGTAAAGAGACCTCTGGCAGCAATCACGGCACTGATTCTGGTGATAGGTCTGCACCAGCGTTCTGAAAACTCAATTTCCCCCGTTCCGTTCTGTGAAACTGCTACTACGGCTCTGTGAAGTTGCAACTGGATTGAGGGTCTGAACTTAGTGTTCTGAAGCCATTTCTGTGTAGCGTCAGTGTCAGCTCTTCATTATCTTTATGAGCCTGGTGTGTCTTTGGCCGGCTCGCGCCTCTTGTCTGCAGCCACATGACAGCCATGATGCCAAGCTGTCGGCGGATATTCTGGGCCAGACCTCAACTTGAACTCCCCACCAACCCCCTCCCAGCTTATTAGAAAAAAAAAATATCTGAAAATATCAGAAGATAAATTATGTGCAATGGGTTTCGGGATACTGAAAACCTCAAAGGAAAGATTGGGCGTTTTCCCCAAAATTTGGGGAGCAGAAAATTCTAAAATAGGATGAAGGATCAGTGCCAAGCCCCTTAAACATAAGACTTGGATATACTTTTATAAGGCCACATAACAGCCGACTGTAGGGTAGATCAGAACAGATGAGGTTAGAAAAAAGAATAGACCAACAAGATAGTATAAATCTAGGAAAGTATAAATCTTTGTGCCAGCGGCTCTCTATGACTCTGAATTGCATTTCTATGTAAGCATTGACAGTGAGTAGTGAAGTAAGTGAACCCAGCTTCTCTGAGTCTGACTTCATCTCCCGTGACTTATTGGATTAAGCGTGGTGTGTGTGTGTGTGTGTGTGTGTGACAGAGAGAGAGAGAGAGAGAGAGAGAGAGAGAGAGAGAGAAAGAGAGATAGATATTCATGTCCTGGTGTGTATCTGCTTATTAAATGTGTGTTCACTCAAATGTATTTACTATTTTTACTTGATGTCTAAAGGTTTCTATGGGGCTCATGTGATCCACTAATGGTGTCTACATAAAACAGAGGTACCACTGGATATCTGTGTGTATATGTGTGTATTTGTTTGTAATTTATTGACAAGCATAATAGGGGAAAATGCACAAGGGGTAAAATAATTGAAATTAAAAGCTTTTACAAAAACTATAAAGAAACTATAGAGATTTTCCTTTAGCCTAAAATCAGTTGATAAAATATATACATATTCATATGTAATCTAAAGTATCTAATAAGTATTAAGATACATTTGATGCATACACACACACACCCATATATATATATATATATATATATATATATATATATATATACAGCCAGTGTAGAAACCCCAACAAACATTATTTATACATTCAAAAATGTTACTTTATTCATTTACTACTTACTACTAAAAAAGATACAGTAGGGTACATGTTTTTAGCCTTGACCTACTGCTGCCTACAAGGAGCATCTAATCACCTATCACCTTGTTTGGCCTTTTTGACAACGAGGTATATGTCGTGTACCTCCCCCCACATGCACGTGTAACTTTACTCTGTAGACGCAAACCTCCTGAGTAGCAATTAACAGCTGCCAGCATGGCTAACAATCCCTTTAACCAAAGCCTAATGAAACCCCTAACACCTCTTAAGTGTCTCTCCAACCGTGTAACAAGCTCTCTGTCACTCTCTTCATTATCAGACTCTCTGGCCATATAACGGCACACTAATTATATCAGCACAGCGGGGGGGGCCTGATGAACTTGAATTGTATTGAAATGGTATTTGTCAATAATTGGAAAACAAAAGAGTCATTATCATTCATTGATGATATCATGGACCTTATTATACGCTTTTTATCATCTTTACTTTTCTCACATGGCTGACCTGACCTGAAAATATTTTAAAATCATCTATAAGCAGCTTTAATCAACAATATCTATATTATTAACTACTTTAAAATCGCTTATCAGTCAGGCCACAGGCTACACAAGAACTTCTGTCCGTGAACAGTGATACATACAAACAGAGGATGTAATCTGTGGCTGCTGATAAGCTTTGAACAGAGTCTGGCATGAGTCTGCAAACATTGAATTGCAGCGCAATATGACCCGAAAACCACAGGTGAAGTGAAGACATTCCTCGTCTGTGACTGTGAAACCAGATTACATTATCATACACGATCAGTAAAAGTCCCATCTCACCAGATTATCGTGCACTGTCACTGTCTCTTATCATTGTTCCCCACAGTGTGTGCATCTCCCTCTCCTTGAAAACATCTTGTAATGATTTAGACTGGGGAAAAAGGTCTCTCTGGGATGCAGGAATCTAAATAGAGACAACGAGGTGAAGCCCTGCAGTGTAACAGGACATCAACAGGACATAGCTCACTAATATTACTTCAGTTTCCCTGGATCGCTCATTGCTGCCTCAATCTGTCTTCCTGTCAAATTGTTGCCTTGACTTTCCTGTATCCTTTCTCATTTTAGAGACAGCATATTCTGTCTTACACTATCATCTGATCTGAGGCCGCATGTGAAATACTTACTGTGGCGAGTACCTTACATTCTGCTTTATATGGTTATACACAGGACTCTCTTTGACATACTAATCTGATAAATGCTAATCAGATTCCAGCTAATGCTATTAAACGTTCTTATGGGAATATCATTCATCATTGTTTGTGTTTGTGGTAGGTTTACACTGCTGTATTGGTTTGTGCATTTGTCAAGCCGAGATGTCCACCTCTGTTTTGATCAGGGTTGGAGTGGAGTAGTATTTGATCAAAACTGAATCCAGTATCAAACCTCCTCACCGGATCATAATCCTTTGGCCCTTATGGATTTAAAACAACTATGGCTCAAAGAACCAAATCAAATATGCAATCGTCTAATCTTCAGTGAGAAGCTAGAAACACTACAGTTTCAAGGGTTAACCTAATTAATGCACACAACATGTGTCTAAAACATGAAGTTCTAAACATGTACAGTGTCCAACGCACAATTACTTGCTTAAAATTCTGATGATGCAGAACTAATAAGTGATTAAAAATGCATTTAAATCATTCTATAACCTGAAACCAAGGATTACTAGAACCGCCCAGGATGCCATAAATACAAACACACACACACACACACACACACACACACACACACACACACAAACACATGAACTACATCTTAGGGCTGCAGTCAGAACACAGGAATAATAATATATAATAATGATAATAATTCAAAAATGTTTAGTTTCAATTATGTCCTAAACATATTAACTAAAAAAAAGCATATACAGTGAAAGTATTGGTGCAACACAGAAACATGTGGAACTCATTGGATATTCACTTGTATCAAATACACTTGCAAAAAGTGAATGAATGTGATGAACTACAGGTAGCTTAGTCTGAGTCCCTAAATACCAATTGTAGTTCCCTACAAAAACAAAATTGGTCCAATTGATGTTTCATAAATGTTTATCTTCAAACAAATAGGAAATTAAATTAGTTCCCCCCCTCATTATGGTTCTGGAATACTTTGTTTGGGCCAATTTTGTGTTAGGGATCACATTAAAGTTTGTCATGATGGTAGAGAGTCAAGTAGACGGAGACCATCTCTTTTTTGGGTCAATTTTATATAGTGCACTCGAGTGAGACTGATGCTTTAATAGCAATGAAAAATGTACCAAACTAAGCGACTTTGGTTTGAATGGATTTCTGGATAACTATTGTTACATGGGAAGATTCATAACTGATTGGCAGCTGCTTTCTCCAGAATCTTAGAGAGAAAGAGGAGGTAAGATATACTCTATATTGCCAAAAGTATTTGCTCACCCATCCAATTAATCAGATTCATGTGTCATTTCAATCTCTTCCATGTCCTTCAAACTTCATGCGGTCTTCATATTAGGTCAAGATCAATCAAGAGAGCTTCATGGGGAGAGTTTCCATGGCCGAGCAGCTGCATCCAAGCCTTACATCACCTAGTGCAATGCAAAGCGTCAGATGCAGTAGTGTAAAAAACACCACCACTGGACTCTAGTGCAGGGGGAGGCTGGAGTTCTCTGGAGTGATGATTCACGTTTCTCCATCTGGTGATCTGATGGACAGGTCTGGATTTACAGTTGCCAGGAGAACGATACTTGTCTTGGGATGTCAGTTAAATTCATATGGGAGTCAACGCAGGTGAGAAATACTTTCGGCAATATAGTGTAGGTTTGTAGTTGGTTAGTTGTTTTAAGATGAATAAGTTAGGTATAGTTACTTTAAAGCACTGTTAATAAATACAGATTGATTATTTCTAGTAAAAAGGTGCTATTTAGGAGCAAAACATCCTGAAGCAGCCTAGATGGGATGGAGTATAAGAAGCACGCTGATGGTTTAGGTGAATAAATTGCTTCAATTAAAGTTTGTCCAAGAAGGTCGATTGGAGACAAACAGGCTAAATGTATATCAGGTTTAACAGCTATTCCTAAGGCCCCCATGTTTGAGGATAAATCAGTGTTATTCTCAGTGTAGGAGGTGATGAACTTTGTCTCCTAATAGTTCTAATCGTATCATTAAGGAACCTCATAAGGCTCATGAAGGCATTACTGAGAGCTATAGGAGCACATAGATCAATAGCTATGACTATTTTTCAGTACGGCCAAAATGCTGAAAAGGAACCTAGGGCTGTTTTATTTTCCTCTACCAATGATGAAAAGTAGGGGGCTCTGGCATTACAGCGGTTCTTCCTATATGTCAACAAACAGAGAGATTCTTCCGCTTTGGCAGAATGCATTTTCCTTCAAGTTTTCCAGATGCTTGCTTTATTTTGTGGATTTGGGAGGTATACCAATGAGTCAAGTGTTAGGAAGTCAAGATGATCAGTGTGTGAGGGATTATAGTTAGTATAGTATTAAATAAATGCTGATGGAATCACATCTATAGATCTAGTGAATAAATGATGAAACCATGATCTCAGGCGGACAGCTGTTTTTAACTTTATCCTTTTAATTTTAAAATGCTTCAAAATGCTTATTATGTGTAGTCTAGTAATAGGAATTCAAGCTATTTAATATTGTTCTGATGAAGTGGTTTCTATGGAAATGCTATTATATATATTCAATTACAATGCCACATGCCATATGCCGGAACAAGGTTAAGGGTGTGCTTAAAACAGTGAGTGGGTTTGTTTCCACTCTGTTTTGGTGAAGTCAATTGAGTCTAATAATGAGATAAACACAGTGCAAAGGCTACTATTATAACATGTACGTGACTATTCAAATTGCATACTATAATTGCTTTATCAGTAACTGAACATATTGTTCATGATGAAGCCAGGTTTCAGATCAAGTTGATTTTCTGATATCAGATCATTTACTAATACAGCTTTAGAAGAAGAGGTAAATCCATGGGTAAATTGAGGGGTGAAGTGTGTTAATGGAACTCAATCTAAAATGGAACTGAATATCGAAATGCAATCTTTCATATGATGGAAAAGTAGTTTGATTGATTGCATTTCATTGATTTTTTTTGGATTCATTGCTATCATGCCAGTGGACATAAGCTGATTCAAGCTGGTCCATTTCTGGTCTGTATCTTTAATGCCAAACTTGATAATGTAATGCTGCTTTTGAGGTATTTTGACATTTGATTAATGTTAATTAAAATTTGTTATAATAATAATATCTGCTTTAAATTCAAGATTCAAACCAGCATTGTCGAGTGTCATGTGTGCAAAGGTTGCTTGTGCAGGTTCGGGAAATTAATATGGAAGATTATGTTATGAGTTACTGTACTCTTGGAAATACTGTACACAAATAACAAATAATCACATGAATACATAAAAAAGCATGGAATGACAATAATAAAAATTAACCTAATCTGCATCAGGACTGTAACAGTGTTCTACCCACACACTTGATAAAGATCAAAATCCTATTTGCAGAAAAAGGGCAAACATATCTTTGGGGGGAAAGTGATACCGGAATTATGATTTGTAGAAAGAGCAAGAACAACATATGTAACACATTGTGATGTAAGAACTGTCGGTCATTGCTTGAATGGGGACACAAATGTGACTCGGCTTGTCATGTCAACTTCTATTAGTCACATTAAAGTATTGAACCTTGCAGTCAATCCACATGTGTGTGTCTATGTGTACGCATGAGTATGTGTGTATCACTCAATTGTTGTCCACTACTGGTAGTCATAACAGGATGAGATGATCACCCGTTCTCTCCCGTCCTTTTTCTTCAGTGCCGTTCCAAACATACCGAGAGGAGGAAGTCCCCCACTGATGAAAATAAGACACAACATGTTTATTTGTTCTTTTCAGCGTGTGTGTGTGCGTGCGTGCGTGTCTACGTGATTGGTTTCATGTGGTAAACCCTACCTCCGCTCCCTTTCCCTTACACGTCTGCCCCAATATGTGCGTTTAACAAGCGTGTATGTGCGCGCACATGTGTTTTCTGTTCTGCTGGTGTGTGTGTGTATGTATATGTGTAATGTGAAGCGACAGCTCAATCTGCTCCCTCTAATGCATGGATACTGCAGCCCTGGGAAAAGACACATCCTATTTCCTGTGACATGGCTGTAACTTCCTGTCGCCCGGCGTTCGTGGACCCGGTGCCAGTCTGCCTCTTGATTAGCTGGTGTAACTGTGTGTGTGACAGACAGAGGCAGAGTTCATTGGCTTGCTGCTAGCTTTGCTGCCTCTGCGTTGATGAGTTGATTACCCAGACAAGAATGTGATAGTATCTACTTCCACATAGAAAGGCGATTGAGAGCTGTGTGTGTGTGTGTGTGTGTGTGAGTGTGAGTGTGAGAGTCTGTGCTTTATCATGATGAAGAGCAAATGTCCAGACAGTGATAGAAAAAATGTTGATTGTACAAATGGCTTGAATTAAAGTCAAAGAATAAATGAGACTGTGGTTCTCAACCTTTTTCCAATTTATGACCCAATTGAAAATCTCCAAAAAAAACATGTTCAACATCTGATGTTTTTTTTCCACAGATTTTGCCAAGTCACTTGCAATATTTTCATAGCACCACTAAAATAAGAAATATGGCTTAGCATTTTAGCACGAATAAGCCATAAATATACACATATATATATACGATAAACCTTGTTTACTATATGTAGCTTTAGTTCACATGTATGTACATGAATGTGAGTGAAGGGACACTTGCACACTGTAAACATGCTATTTTCTATTTTGACCTGACAATAATATTAATATATTATTATTACAATAATAATAATAAAACAAATAACAAAATGATTTTATACTGCTGGCCATAATTCAATTTATGTTATTTTGTGGTTGGGTTGAATGTAAGGTCCCCACAAGTGTACCAATATAAAGTTTCGCATTGATTCCTTCATGTATTTCCCCCTTTTTTTTTTCAAGGCTCTGAGGGGGTTTAAAATACTAAGGGCGCGGCATTTAGAGTTTATCTCCTTCCCTCCCACTGTGCCCACCCATTCCTATCTCCCCTAACCCCCCCTCCCTTCTTTAAGCACATCTCCACCTTGTTATCACCCTGCAAAGCCAAAAAGCTGCGTTGCCATGGCGACTGCCTCCCCTGTTGGAAACAGAAATGTGTGACTTGGAGGCGCCACAGATATTTTCACAGCTGGCAGAGGCACCGTCGTTTCACAACTCCTGTACCCTTTCCTGCATCCCTCCGTCATTACCACAATGTGCAACTGTATGTGTGCGATGCATGATCTCATTCATTGATCCGAGACGCTGAGCACTGAATCAAATTACTTTTATTAAGCAGTTAAGTTGACTTTGTCGTCTGTGAGTTTATGCTCCGTGATGGACTGTTGCATGCTGGGACTGATTAAATCTTTGGTTAAAAATAAAATGTGTAGACTTCTGGGTCACACACTGCAAGGCACCCTGGTGATAGCACCTGACAGTTGTGCTTTTGCTAATTGCATGGGAAATAATGTTTATTGGAACATCACTTTTTTTTTTCTTTTTTAATATAATTAGTTCTTACACGCTCTTACCAAAACAATGTGGGGCATAATTTGACCTTGGTTTTCAAAGTGGAGGCTGGCTGGAATGGAACTTAGAATGCATGCAAGTGCAACTGTGTGTGTGTGAGGTGTGTGTGGATTGATTCTTTTCAGGTTTCATTCACAGTACGCGGAGAGAGGCGGGGCTGTTCACAGATGGATCTGTTGCTATGGTCCGTTGTCATGCATTTGTGTTTGTGAAAGAGAGGGACGGCTCTGCAGGAAATAATGAGTGGGACTGAACATTATAAATGCCTTTGTAAGCAGCAAAACCAAATACCATAATATAATTATCATTTTAATTTTAGTGGAAACCAGGACAGTTTAGTTACTACAGATGTTAGTATTTTAAACTAACCTGTCATTGTATACCAGCATAGCTGCATGCTCTGAGTTTAAAGGACCCTTACTGTAGAAAGTGAGAATATCGGAAGGTCTAGGTGCTATAAAAACAACATTCATCTTTCAAATCTCAATCCACAGAATTGCATACAGCCCATATTCAGAAACTGTGCCTTAAAACAAGCCATCAGGACTTCTGTGAAGATGTGATGTCATAATTAAACCACAAACCGCACTGGTCAATCCACCTTGTACCTGTAGATAAAATGATAACAGTGCTCTTAATGGTCCAGAGTATGAGAGCCATTTTTTTTGTATGATGGGATGCACACATTTCATGATAAAGTCACACATCTGGTTGTTCAGGGGCACTTAACAGCTAGACTGTGGCAGCGTTTGCCTCTTTTTTTTTGACTGCTGGTTTAAATGAGGGCTTACAAACACCATCTGCCCACAGCCCAGCCAACATACTCTGTATACAGTATAAATAGTCAATGTTAGTACCTCTACTCAAGTGTTCTCTCAAGCCACGATAAGCTCGAAAATTACACTACCTCTCCCAGTAGGTATGTGGGTGCTTATCTGTGTACAGGACCTGCAAGGGGATAGACAATTAAAGGTGCTTTATATAGGTATTGGTGGGCTTTGTTGGGGGTAAAAAAAAAAAATTTGGGGGAACATATGGTGCCCCAGACATGACACACACACACACACACACACACACACACAGACCCTTTCAAGCTTCAAAGTGATGCACACATATACACACACTAAAACACACACATGCATGGCATGCCTGCAAAACCTGGAGTGATGGATTCCAGCTGATTGTGTGTAAGTGTTGGAATATCATTAATCCTTTTTTTGCCATTTGGGATGGTGCATGTCTGAGTGAATGTGTGTTTGTGTTTGTATGTGTGTGTGTGTGTGTGTGTGTAAGAGAGCGATTATTTCAGGCAGATACAGAAAGCCACAGCCCCTTCTGCAGGGTCAACAGGGAGAAGTTAACCAGCACAGATTGTTGCCTCTCCTCCTCCTCCTCTCTGGTCCTTTCCCCCTTTCTTGCCTCCTTTCATCCCTCTAAATCAGCATCAACACCCACTTGCACCCTATCTTGACATTCTTTTCATTTGTTTCTTTCTTTATTATGTCCTCTTTTCAAGAAAGAGAATGAAAGGGAAATAGAAGGAACAATGGCATAAGATGAAAAAGATAGTTATTAGTCATTGACCTGTGACTATGCAGGAAGGTAAGGCAAGTTTATTATTGCAGCACATTACAACTAGGCAATTCAAATTACAGAAGCAACATAAGGCTATACATATAAATATTAAAGATAAAGATTTATAAAGATTTCGATAGAAAGAGTTCATCAGAAACTAAAAATAACCAATATTATAAGAATAAGTGGATAAAAACATGAGAATAAATCATTTCCTCTATAGGTTATCTATTACTCTAGCATGGCTTTCAGGTTTTTCATTCACCACTGCCTTTGGAAACCAGCACCACTTCTTCCACCTCTATGGATAATATGTGGATACAATGCTGTGGGCGGGGACCCATTCATTTCAAATGAAGAGAGAGATGCGCAGTGGCAAGTTAGAGTCTGATGAGACCTAGAACACAGATTTTTTTGGGTGCTACAGCGTAATGTGACCATATAGCAGGCCTAGTATATCCTAAATAACACACTGTTTGATGATTGCTTTGCTTGAAATTAGAATTCATCCCCCCTGTTCTTTTGAAGCAGTCTTTTAGACGACTTAAAGGCATTCTGATGGTGATGGGCTCACTTAGATAAAACTTCCTGAATCAGAAAAATCCATCTTTGGCCCAAGAATCCCTCTGCGCGCACACTTCATTGATACATTCACATCTGGTTGTTCAGGCACTTAGAAACAAGACTGAGGCAGCATTTTCCTATTTTCCCCTTTTTTTTGGACTGCTGGTTTAAATGGGGGCTTACAAACGCCATCTGCCCACGGCCGAGCCAACACACTCTGTATATATGAATAGTCAATGTCAATTAACTTGTTTCTCAAGTATTCTCACTCCCGATGAGATTCTCGCCTCTCACACTACCTCTCACAGGAAGTGTGTGTGTGTCTGTGTGTGTGTGCATCTGTGTACAGTATATGCATGTGGATAGAAGGGATCTTAATTAAAGCTGCTTAATATGCGTATTGATAGGCTTTTTTAGGGGTGAAAACAAATTTGTGGGGAACATATGGTGCCCCAGACATGACACACACAAACACACACACACACACACATACACGCGTAATATGCAGACACACACCAATGCAGACACACACCAATGCTTTCAATCTTCAAAGTGAGACACACACATGCACACACACATTCACACTGGCATGCCTAGGCTCCTGCAGAACCTGGAGTGATGGATTCCGGCTGATTGTGTGTATGTGTTGGAATATCATTAATCGTTTTTTCTTTTCTTTTTTTTTTTTTGCTGCCATTTGAGATGCTGCATGTGCGTGCACATCTGAGTTAGTGTGTGTGTGTGTGTGTCTGTGTGTGTGTTTGTGAGTGATTATTTCAGGCAGATGGAGAGAGTCGCGGCCCCTTCTGCAGGGTCAACAGGGAGAAGTTAACCAGCACAGATTGTTGCCTCTCCTCCTCTCCTGTCCTTTCTCCCCTTCTCTCCTCCCTTCATCCCTCTAAATCAACATCAACACCCACCTTCACCCTATCTTGACATCCCGTTTCTCCCTTCCACTTTCTCTCCTTTTCCTATTGTGCCTTCTTGTTTAAGAAAGAAAAACGGGAGAGAATGAGGGGCGAGGGAAATGGAAGGAAAAAACAGCGGGATATTCACAAATATATGAGATGAATAAGATAGAAAAATATGACAAATACATAAACTGACAGCACACAAAGAAAATCCCTGCACTGTTGATTCAGGCATTGACCTGTGAGACTTTGTGATTTTCAGAGGGTAATTCATTGTGTCCTTGAACATATATTTCACACAGAACCATACAAAAGAGGAAATTAGAATTTCAGGTCATGACTATGTCCCACTTGTTGAGCTCAATTCAACACTTTCTGAATAGAAATCAACAAACGCGGCAACATACCAAAGGCGGGAGAAAAGGATTCGTTTTCGACCTCAATATTTCAATCGGTTTTAGAAAGTTATCTGTAAATTGTGGAAATAAAAATACCACAACTGCTGCAACAAAAAAAGCAAATACAAACCAAAACCAATAGGTTGTGTTACAAGCAACCAAGAAATAGTTACCTAAGGTTCATGGGGGGAAAAAAAACGAACTCCAAGTGGAGCGATCTGAGATGAGTCTTCAGTGCTCAGAAATATGTATATGTTGCAGGAGATTTTGAACACTTCCTTGCATGATATCTTGAATATTACAGAAGCTTACAGAAGAGTACAGTGGCCAAATGCCTGAGGCTAAGTGGTTGGAATCCATACAAAAATGGACTTAAAACATCCACAGGCCTTATCACTTCAGTCCATATGTCTTCGTATGTGTGTGTGTGTGTGTGTGTGTGTGTGTGTACGCATGTGTTTACAGCACGCCACCTACATGTTTCCAACCTGAGACGTCCGGAGACAGAGGAAGCCGAGCTGAGGATTAAAGGAATCAGTATTCCAAAATCCCAGACATGGGGTTCCTCCACCAATCACACGGCAGGCAGCGCCAGGCTCCCGGTGAGCCGTGCTGGGGAATCCTGGAACAATACTCGTCACGGCAATGCCTAAAGGGAAAAGGGGATCTTTTGAGGCCAGTTTTCTCCCGCACCCCCCCCTTCCAAAAAAAAAAGAAATAACGCTTCCAAACATCCAGAGCAGCGAAAATTGTGAGGGTTTGTCTTTTACAAAAGGATCGCATTGCACTAACTGGTGTTTGCAGTGGAGCCTCCTCGCTGTCACGTTGATTTAACGTATGTGCCCACACACATCGAAAATTGTCCTTCCACCTACAAAGGTGAATATATATATATATATATATATACATTTACTTGGGCACGCATATGTATGCCACAGTTTCCACCATCGTTGCCAACAAGGACTGCAACTTTCCACTTTCTTCCTTGCCTTCTCCAACTTCCTGTAGTTTTTTTCCTTTCCGGAGAGAAGGAGTGAAAACAGTGAGTGTTTTTTTTCGCCCCTCTGGACTTCCAGGGATCACAAACAGACAGAAGTGATGGACAGGGTGGATGAGCCACAGAGACTAACGCTATTACAATAACAATATACTTCCTCGGCCAGTCGATACTCGCCAATACCTGAAGAGAAGGGAAAAAAGAAGGAAAAAAAAACCTAGAAAAGTAGAGGGCCAGAGGGGGTACAGTAATGAGGTCACAACATCATTCATATTGTACTTAGTCTGGCAGTTGCCTTGGTTTTCCGATTGAAATTTTGTACAATGCCTGTTGTTTTATTGTGTGTCTGTTGTCACCCTCCTTCTTCTTGCACCTGTCAGGTTCTTTGGGTTCTTGAAAAGGGCTTTACAAAATAAATAAAATATTATTACACCTGTGACCCTGTATGTACTTCTTTGCCCTGCAGCTTATCTGCAGCTCCTTAAAATGAAGTTTGTGCTTTTTTTTTTTTTTTTCCTTTTTGGCCGTGAGAAGGTATAAGCCAAAGCCTGGATGGTGTTTTATGAGAATCATTGATTTAGAGGTGCACATTGATGAGCTGAGGCGAGGCAGCGTTGTGAATGAAGCAGGATATAGTGGTGACCCAGGGGGAATCACAACACACTCCAGCCTGATCTCTTGCAAAGCCGCGTGGAACCTGATGCTGTCCGCCCTGATAAATGTACTCTCTCTCCCTTCTCTGCTGCCTCGCTCTGACTCCTCTGCTCTCTCTCCCGCTCTGTTTTCTGGGCCTGATGAATGCAGAGCGAATCAATAAATCTATTCCCCTGCTGGATACCTGATAAAATTTACAAGGACAAGCTTAATAAATTACTAATGGGGTGGCCAATTAGTTTGTGTGCTGGCCTGCGTGTGTCTATGTGTGCACGTGTGTATGTGTGTGTCAGCACCCGGGTTTGAGTTTACAGTCCTGCCTAGTAATTTGTATGCACATATAGGTATGCATGCATGTATGCGTGCGTGTGTGCGTGTGCGTGTGTGTGTGTGTGTGTGTGTGTGTGTGTGTGTGTGTGGTGGGAGGGTCTGTGAGGATTTGTCCATGAAAACACAACAAGGTTGGCAGTAAAGCAGTGGCCACCTTTGCTCAGACATCCTCACTCAGAGTTCATCCACAACCTAACACTGCTGTTACACTTTATTTGTATATTATATTTTTTACAGTTATATTTTAAATTGTATATACATTTTTTGTAGGACTAAGTCAATAATATTATTTGGGCTGCTGCATTTAATCTTTTTGTTATCACTAGCAGTACAAGGCACACCGAAAAAATATGCTTAATCACTTTCTTGCCAAGAGAAGATTGATCTGTGCGGTAAATACTATGTGTGTCAAAATTCTCTGAATCTCCTCCTTTCATTTGACTTTATGCAGAATTTAGGGACACACTTAGAATTTTTGATTCATACTAGGGTTGGGCCATGTTTTCTTAAATGGCAGTTGACAAGAGTTCTGAAACTGTCATCATTGTGGACTACGAAATTCTGCGCAGTTTATTTAATTTAGAATAACTTTTGCTCAATAAATCCCAGCTCTTTGAATGCTGAATGCTAACACTTGCCCTGCTCCAATGCTGCTTTTGGTGCAATTGTAGAAGGTTTTTTATCCACCCCGAAACTCATGTCACTTTTGGAGGGCTTTATAAAGTAAATCCACATGGGTATGTCCAATATCAACCATTTCATTGCCCATATTTGTGATCAATTATCAATCATATATTGGCGATATTTGTTTTCTTTAATGCTTTGCCAGAAATTTTTGACCAATCTGAGGCTGAATCGGCCAGAAATGATAACAGTTCTTAATCTTGATGTGGGGTCATCCATCACTTCGAACGATGATATCGTCCATTGGGGCAACCCTAACTCATACAGCTGGGTGAAGCAGTATATGGTGATATATTGACGTTGAAGATTTTCTGTCCCTTTTGCTCTGTCGTTACATTCTTCTGCGCACCAATTATGCAGGATTTGACTCACATCTGATGAGAGTTGCGGAGTTGTTTGCTCACGTTACCAGGCAACTATCTAATCAAATCTGATCATTGAACACCCACACGGTCTCTTAAACTCTAAATAAATAATACTTTACGTTATTTTCCAACCTTGCCTTTGATTGTTGCTTATTCTGTCAAGGCAATCTAATGTTACAAAGAAGTACTTTATGAGAAACACTATTTTTAAAGCACATTTTCAACTCTAATCCTCTCTGTGGCAACCTAGTATAAACTATATTGAATCCTGTGATGCATCACACTTACATACAGTATGTTGTCATTGAGCTGCATTTATGTTTATTCTTCAAATGACCTCCACTGACTTCAGTAACGGGTTGATTGACGCCTGGTTAAGGCGTAGCATCCATCGCATTTTTTTTACACTTGGCGAGCTGTCTGATAAAAACAGGAACAGATGTAAATGAGAACTTGCGAATCGGCATTTCAGCAGGTGATCACAGAGAGCAGCCGAGGCTTATCTGGAGCCGTCTCACTCCTTGCCAGATGACACCTGCGAAGGAGAGAGAATGAGCCGTGTAGTATAGGGTGTGTAGATCTATGCAGAAAAATGACCTCAGCATGGTGTTGTTTTCAGATGTGAACAGCTTAGCGGAGACGTAGCCGGAGTCCTACGGCAGCTCGGCGGGGTGCCAGTGATCGCCGCTTCTGGGCGGCGACGCCCATGGCCTCTTCTCTCTCAACAGCAGCTGTAAATACTCACCGTCCTCCCGAGCAATGCAGGATCTGTGTGTTTTCTGAAAGAGAGAGCAAGAGGCAAGAGTAAGACACTAGCTCTGTGTATCTTAGTGCCTCTCCTCCATTACACATTTTAACATCAATGAATCTTTTGAGGATCCCTATCTTCAAAAGGCATCCCAGCTTTCCTCCAGCAGACAAGACTGTAATTATTCGACATTTGCATGATAAGTGTGTCTGCCTGTGTACGCGTTTATGTATGTATGTATGAGTGCCTAAACGCACATTAGCCACAGTCGAGGCGTGAGTTCTCGTCTTTTATCTCGGCGTAAAAGACGGGAAGAGGCCTTTTTAATGTGGAGTCTGGATCGCTGTCTCTTTGCTCTTCATCTGAGTGTTCATCATTAGCCACTGTCAGGCAGAGAGCTTTGAAGTGGAGTCAGGGGCCCTCTACGATGTGGAATCGCTGTAACACTCGGGCTCTGTGCTCGGGCGTGTGTCCATTTACATTTACGTATTTTCCTATGAGGCAGTAGGGCCTTCTATTCCACATGTACAGCTAAATTTTATATATGAAATTCGGCTTCTTCCACTGGAAAGAGGCTCCTCATCGTCTAACGTGGATGTACATTAGTGGTGAAGCCGGTGCAATATCAAGAGCGGAGTTGTTGCAAGATCCGTGGCTTTTTTTCTTTTTTTTTCCCCTCCCTCTCAAGACTGGAATACTCTAATAACTCCCCATGCTTCACTGACTCCAGTGATGGGGGAGACGCAGAGATGGTAATGGGAGAAAGCATGGAAAACACAAACAGGCTAAACGAGTGTCGTGAAAATGGGCGCACGATGCCTCGCCCTGTGAGATCTCCTGTATGTATGCTGTGTGCCCGCATAGGTTCATGCTCAAATGAACATATACAGAGGCAAGCAGACAGAGAAACATTTTTCAGATATGTACAATCTCCCAAGGCCTCATTAGCCCCATAATAAGAATTTGTTCATTGAGGTATAACTGCATACAAAGTGTGTGTGTGTGTGTGTGTGTGTGTGTGCACATGTACAGCCCAAACAGCCAACACTTGACTGGCCTGAAAGCTCGTCTCTCTGGGCAGTTAGGTGCACCATGCAGCAATGCCTCATTTAACCTATTAATTATGGATTATGTTTATTCAGTCAACATCTCATACCAATGCAGTCAACACATGCTGTAACACTCCTCCGTGTCCTCTGCTGAGCGCTGAGAAAGACAAGGCAATGAAATACAGGGATATAGAACTTGTTTTTGTTTGGGAGGTTTTTTTCGGCCAGATACCTTTCTGCAGTGGGAGGTTAAGGACCGCTGGTGTGGCAATAAAAAAAGTTTTGATGCGAGTGTGATCTCCTTCCTGGAGTTTTTATTGTGGCTAGTTCACGGTCAGGTCTCCTCCCGTCCCAACCACCCCCCCCTTCGAAAGGAGGTGATTAATCTTGTTGTCGGGAGAAGTGAGGTTAATCCGTTTAAGAAAATATGCGACGGTATTGATCTTAATGCGTGAAACACCGGCGAGCCTGTAAAAGCCTCACAGAACACAGCGCTGTAATCTGAGCACATTATCAACAACTGAAAAGATGTATGCTGTGAATTAGTGATGAAGAAGACCTACAGTGTTGTCTAAAAGGGATGTGGTAACAGGCTAATACACTTATTAACTTGCTGATCATACCACTACTGTTAGCAAAACACTATTTCATTCCAGTTTCCATGTTGGTTACTCACAAGAGACACATTTTTTAAAAGTATTTTAAGGCATAGGAGTGAAGGCCTTGAATATAAATCACAGTATCCCTGCACCCTGCATGTCCTCCATCACTGTCTATCATCATGTCCTGGTATCGATTTACTATTGCTATCAAATGAAGGCATGAAATGCCCTTAGTCCCTAACGTACTCCAAAAAACACTGGAAATAGGATTAATATTTCACAGAGCGGGATTTTGTCCAATGCCAATGCAGAAAGTTAGTGTGCTCTTTATGTATGCTGTTCTGTGCGAGAGTAGACTTTATGTCCTCTCCCGGTGCAATTTACATTTAAAACAAATTTCTTTTTTTCTTTTTCTTAAACTGAAACTTCAATCTTTCCTAACAAATACTAGTACCTAACAATACTTTACTATAGAGCAGTCTTCACTGTATTGGAGGGACGCCTGTCCACATGGCTATTTCCTGGTTTCAGGGGTGTGGTCATGTAAATTTGGTGGTAAAATTTCACAACCACTCTGAGTTTTAAATACCTCCCAGAACTAAATAAGTCCAGTTGCTTTTCCTCTACAACTCTACAAGATTAAGATGACCTGGACAAACCGGGAACCTTCACAGACATAGCACCATATATGTAAATGAAAAGCCAGATCCTCTGATTGGTGGACAGCTGTTCTATCTCTGACTCACAGTTGCCCCCCACCCCCGTTTCAAACAAATGCACATTCCAAGCCCCCAGTCTCCAACACCAGCTTCCTGTTCTCCAATTACAAGCTGAGACAAACCTTTAATGATATTATCAGTGTTTATTTTCTCTCGACAACTATTCTCCAGAGTTGCAGAAGACATAAGAGCTATTTTGAGTGGGAAATTAATGGCATGCCACTTAAATTAAAGATAAACAAAGCAATTGTAAGTTTCCCAACAGTAAAGTAATTCAAACCAATGCTACACATGCGTTAGCTTTTCACTGTACAGGCCTCCATAGGCAGTCAGAAGCTCACGTTCTATAAATCAGCTCAGTTGTCAGCAGTTAGTTATGGGAATGATGCAAGAGTGAGGGAAGTTGTAGGGTTGGAGTCTGAGACATTACATCAGATCAATAGTAAAGATCCCCACAGTCCAAATTAGACAGGACCCACCCACCACCTCCACCATTACTATCACCACCATCACCCCATAACGACTGACAGCCTTAATAACTGTCCTAATAACAGGAGAGCAGATTAATAAAGCATACCCTAAATGATTACCTCCATCATTAATCCATTCCATGGCTATTTAAAGCTGCTCGTATTAACTATTTGGACAGGAGGTTTCATGTGTTAATAGCCAGATTGAACACACCGAGCACTAGAAGTACATTAGAGGTACACATAATTTGATTAATGCCATTCTCAGGAATAGAAACAAATTATGCAGGCAGAACAGGGCTGTTCACCTGAAAGAAGAAGAAAAAAATAGAAATGGGAGAGTTCACCAGAGAAATTAAATATTTGCGCATGAACCTGTGCAAGTCCCCTCGCAGTGGATTCGAGATGAAGCCGGGCCTCTCATTAGTTGTATTTTGACCAGATTGCAACGGATCCACTGATTCTTTTGGGAAATCCACCTATATATTGCGCACACCACCCCAACCTAAATTGTCTGGGGTTGGAGGCACTCTGCATTCAAAAACAACCACGGTGTCAGGCAGCAACTGCGAGACAATTACTTCTCATCTGCAGCACTGCACCGCTCCCCCAGAGCCAAATGCCTGGCCTGCGCTGATCCATTGGCACCCATTAATATTTTATCTCATCGATTTGAATAACAACACATCTGTATTGATGATCAACCATCTCTATCGCTACAATCCTACTTGGATGTGAGCAAACATGTACACTTTACTGTTCGGGGAAATGAAAACGGTGATGGATACCATGACAGACCTGGTAAATTAATTTGTGAGAGTTGTATTCTACATCATAAAACAATTTTCATATATATATTTATATATATATTTTTACAGTAAGTGATGAGGTGAGCGAGCCATTCTTTGGGAGAAAGTTCAATTTTTCCACTCTGCAGGAGCATTGGGAGAATAACAACTGTGATGAAGGATTTTGTGGACTCTGACCAAAAAAAAAAATACAGAAATAAAGATTTGTAGCTCCCCTAAGCGCTCAGGTGACATGCTGGTTTGGCAAGTGGACTACAGGGGCCAATGGCTGGTGCCTTCCTAGATGATCTGATATGTTCAAAGCACAACATATGGGGTGAGTGTCCTCTGCATCTACGTGGTTCCCCAAGCTCAATTCAAAGAACACAAGAGCAACTGCAGTGCTCCTTCTCAACATGTTCCCCATCCACATACATAAGGGAGTCATCATTTTATTCAGTGAACTCTATCAAGAAATAGAAAAGAAAGAGACCCTCCAAATGTACATCTTAAGTGTAGTTTGTATTTCTGCAGGAGTAGCTATGCCCTTTATGTAAGGTACATACTGCATTGGGTAACGCGTTCCTTGACACTGCTGGGGCATGGCTGTGCATTTGCATGACCGCTGCATGTTGCTGGTGATCTCCCTCCATAGATAATTTGCCATTTGCCAGTCTTTCTAGACAAAATAGTCTTAAGGATGGTCATATTTTTCTGAGCTTTTCAGGTAGTTTCTCCTCTGTTTGCTACACATTCATACTTCCACAAGCACATATCCTTTATAAATGGATGAGTAGCAGAAGAAATACCAGAAATGACACCTAGTGTAGATTGCATTCTTCTTTTTTCTTTTTTCTGTGTGACCCTCAACACCATCCAAGTAAAAAAAATAACTGTAACTGCTACTACTATTTATACAATTATAATACAACAGTAATACAAGTAATACAACAATGAAGCAGCTTTGACTGGCATGATGGAAGAGAACCTACACATTTTGGCCCTCGGCTTGGCATGCCTGACAATGTAATTTGGCCCTTGGAGGAAACTAATTGGGGAACCCTGGCCTACACCCTCCTGATGGCTGTGCTGGAGGCTCAGCCTGTTAGACTGCGGATGATGACAGAGCTGATTCAGTCTTAATAAATAATGAGAGCGTTACCGGCGGTATCACCTGATGAATATTGCATTCCTATTCCTGCCGCCCGCCTGCCCCACTGTCTGCCTGTCTGTCCGTCTGTCTGTTTGTCTGAGAAACGACCTGGTCTTGTGCCAGCTTTTTTTTTTTTTTTGCAGCGGAAATATCCACTCCGGCTACACGTCGACAGCTGGCAGGGTTGGAGTCACTCTGCATTCGAAAACACCCACAGTGTCAGGCAGCAAATTCAAGACAATTACTTCTCGTCTGCGCCACTGAAACTTGCTCCAAAAATGTAACGTCCCGCCCCATCTGACACACACCGCGGGTGAATTTTTTTTGTGCCAGCTGGAGTGCAGAAGAGTTGAAGTGAGTGGGGGAAGACAGAGAATAAATTATAATCTTCAACAGATTATTACCAGGGAAGGTGCCTGAGTGTGCCACTGTGTTTAGAGGAACATGTGTGGGCTTGCACCTTTATATTTCTCTCTTTTACACAAACAGGGTGACTTTACAAGCACGGTATGTATCTTATATTGCCAAAGCAATCGCGGCAATCAGAAAGAGTCAATATTAACATACGGAAAAAGAAAAAGCATGTTCATTCATGCATACACATAAAACCTGCTGTTAGTTACCCGACGGACCTAAATGAGCCGGTGTAAAAACAAGATGCACAACAAATATTTTGACAACTAGATATTCATGGCCCATTAAAAAAAAATATTGCGGCATATGTAGGCAACATGAAAACATCAGTTAATATCCACACCAGCTTGAAACAGCACTCAAGGCTGTTTTTGATTTAAATTATTCAAGTAATGAGGTAGGAAATGTCTGTTTAACATGATGGTGATCATGGTATGTCAACATATAGGCATATGGGCCGCTTTTAAGCATTAGAGGATGTTGTTGGGATATTTGTCTCATCTGATATTCTCGTAAATTAAAACAGTTAAAATTTAAAGGTACAGTTAATTTAAGGTGCAGGTGGGTGTTAGTCCGCCCCGCCTCCCAAGATTAGAGTGCAGAATGAAAGTGAAACTGTAAATGTCAGGGACAATGCTGGTTAAACAGAGAAACAAAATAATTTGATAATTTGTGGATTTTTTTTTTATTCTCCACTCTAAAGCAAAGATACAAACATTCACACCTCTTCATTACTCCTCACAATACTATAGAAGCTTCTGCTTCTGTGCACCTGACATCTCTCCATTCTTATTGGCTGGCGACTCTCTCACACACACCTACACACACACACACACACACCTTGACGTCCCTGTATGACCAAAACATGAGAAAAATTATGAGAAAAGTATAAAATACAGTCAGAGGGCAGAGTCTCTGCACACACACTTCTAGTGGGCCATAAGTGATGATTGGAGAGGAATTAGATTTCTATAATAAAAATGACTTTATATGGATAGAATTATATATTATAGGGAAATCCTGCATATTCTGCCTTTAAGTGCTACCTGACATACAAAGTGTAATGCGGCCTACATAAGTCTCAATGCCTATTAATGAGTGTAAAAGTGACTCAACGTAACATGTGTGCAAGCCCTATCCTCGTATAAATGTTATCCTAATGAGTCCCATTGTAACATAATTATTTCACCACTTATGCCACGCAGCTCAAATGGCAGTGATAAAAAGCAAAAAATAATTTACTGCTGTGTTTACTGGCAGCATGTTGCTGCTACAATTGGCTATGAAGTTCTGATATACAGATATCGAGGACAATATTACCACATTTGAAAATCTGTCTGTGTGTGTGTGTGTGTGTGTGTGTGTGTGCAATTATGTGTCTGTTTGTGTGCCTTTGCGTGTTTGATTGTGCCAGCATGTGTCAACACCGCACCAGCTGGCGTGTGTGTGTGTGTGTGTGAATGGGAGAAGCCTTGTTGTTAGAAAGGTAAAAGCAGAGAAAGGAAAGTGTGTGTGGAGTTTAATCGGCCAATCAGGAAGCAGATTATCAGGACGGGTGGGCTGCAGGGGGGCGAGGTGGAGCTGTTACTACTTTTTTTTGGCTAGCAACACAGCAACCAATCACAATCCATAAACAGACCAAAACAACTTTATACACCAATGACCCTGTCTTGGTGTGTGTTTGTTTGTGTGTGTGTGTGTGTGTGTGTGTGTGCGTGCGTGTGTGCGTCTGTGTGGGTGTGGAAAGAGGGTGAAAAATAAGACCAGGCAAAAAACTGCCAGCTCCAGGGATTTTTGGCAGCTGCCCAAATTGAGTGTGTGCATGTCATTGTGTGTGTGTGTGTGTGTGTGTGTGTGTGTGTGAGTGTGAGTGTGTGTGTGTTTTCTAAAGGAGATGGGCAGAGAGCGAGCAGACTTCTCTTTTAATTTGACATGGTTCACCGTTTTGGCATGCGCTTCCTTCCTCTCCAAGTGTGTGTGTGTGTGTGTGTGTGTGTGTGTGTGGTTGTGTATGAGGGTAAGAAAATGTGCATGCGCATTCATGTTGTTGCCTGTGTGTGTGTGTGTGTGTATGTGGGGGGGGGTACATATGGACTTTGGTTGTGTGTGCACCTTAGTGTGTGTGTGTTTGGGTGAGTGACAGCTCTGACCTTTTCAATATGCCTGTTAAACCTGAGCTCTTGTCCCAGTGCAGACGTGCTTGTGTCAACTCCAGCACTCCTACATGAAGGTCAAACTCTTTCCTGTTGGGCTATGGGCACACACACACACACACACACACACACACACACACACTCTTACATAGTGTTTCCTGTCATGTTGTTCCCCTCTCCTCTATAAATAATGTGGTCTCTGCCCCCACTAGCATGTCCAGGCAATTACCACATCATACTGCTGCATCTACTCGGCTCCCCACCAGGCAATAATTGCAGATTTAGTCATTCTTGCTCTTTTCTTTTTTTTTTTTTTTCTTTTCTTTCTTCTTGCCTTTTCCCTTTTGGTGGCTGCAGTTTTTCTGGTCTTGTTACCGTGGTCACCATCACAACTGTTGCCATAGGTCGGATCCTTGGCGAGATGTAGTTTTGACTGGTGGGATTACTGTGCTCATTCAGGAGATAAATATATGTTGTCTGACAGATAAAGTGATAAATCCTAATAATCCTTGCGGCGGGTAAGACTAAATGAATTTATTTATATGAATTATGCGGTCTGAGTTATGTTGCAGTAATCAATTAATTAAACAGCCATTGAACTGAAGCGATAACATAAATAAAAATTACTTTAGAAACAGGCCATTTCCTGTAGGGATTTATAAGGACCAGAAGACAGTGTCTGCCTGTCCTGAGCATTTATTCCTCTGTGCTACAGCTCTCTGTTTGAAATCTAAAAACACATCAGTGAGTCAAACCGTTGCACTGGGGCGACATGTTCCTTTATTGCTGTCAACACGGGCAGTTTGTTTTCAGTCAATATCGCGTCCTGCTACAGTAGAAAACAAACGCGCATTAATCCACCACTGGAAATTATCCCCAGCAGAGGAACTATATATTCCTTCTTCAGTAATGTTTGTTAAAAACGGTGGCGCACTGCTGTTTAGAAATTGACTCAGTGTAAAATAAAATGTGTAACCTGCTTTTTCCTGCTATTCATGGATAATCAACTGTGTGTTAAGTGACTTTGATGCACAATATGGAGGCAAAATCTACATTTTTAAGTTTTTTCCTTGGTAACGCCTGAGGATCTGACTCATCCCATAAAATGCATGGACCTCAGGGTCAGCGGTTAAAGTGAAAGTTATGGCTCCTTTGCCACAACTAATTACAAAGCATTAAAATAAATTGTTACTATGTGCTAAATTGAGTTAAATAAGAGACAGATACCAAACAGCTGCTGTTTTTTTCCATTCCATATAGATCTTTTTTTCTGTTGTATCCCATTGGAGATGGTTGTTTTCTCTTCTTTCTTTATTTTTTTTTCTTTCACGGTACATCCATTAGTTTATCAAGTTGATAACTCGGTTGTGTTTGTGGCAGCTGATAACAAGTTAGTTGTTAGACATCTGCGGATTCAGGACAGCTGATTAAACTTGAGCTGAACTAGTGAACTACTAAAAGAATATTCATCCAGACCTTCGCATAACATATTATCTCTTGTATGTTTAATTCATAAAAAAAAAAAAAAACCTGCTACTGGCAGCTTTACCATGACAGCGCTCATTTGGAGCTTCTCAATGGATTTGTTTGCAGCGAGGAAAAAGGTAAAAAAAAAAAAACCAACAACCTTTTACAAAACAAACATAACAATAACATGAAGAGATTTCAGATTGCAAACATGTTGTAAAAATGCACTCTAAAAACAGGTGAGAGGTGGAAACTTTACGACGTATTACACTTCCACAAGTCATATAAAAGATGTATAGCTGGAGTGGACTGGAGTGACGGATACATTATGAAAGGTGAGGCGAGGGAAAAATGTGTGCATTTATACATCTCTGTGTGACCCTTTCTATTGTATGAATGTAGCGGCGTGCTCAAGCGTCAACATAAGTGTGTGTGTGTGTGTCTGTGTGTGTGTGCGTGGGTGCGGCCTTTGAACATATTCATATGCTGGGGCTTGCATAGCCTTGTTTACATCCATTCTGACTTAAGTGCACCTTTGTGGCTTTGTATTTGTGTGTGTGTATGTGTGTGTGTGTGTGTGTGTGTGTGTGTGTGTGTGTCCTGTGCGATCACCACACAGGGGAGATGCTTACAGTCCATTTGTCTGCAAGCACACTGACCATTAGCTGGCCACCATACATAATGTATAGCAGTGACCTTTCTGCACACTGCACCTTTAGGCCTATAAGCCATTGTTTGGTGTTGTATTGATTTTTTACCTCCCTCATAGATGGAGACAGTGATTTGAGGGGAGAGAGACTGAGTGCCGCTGTGTCTGGTGAAAGGAAAAGTAATGGAGTGTAAAGAATTGAAAAGGGTCAGTGTGGAGAAGGACACATACCTGTAGCCTCCTTTTTTCAGGGGAGTGACTGCACGGCGGCCCTATGAAAGACGGACTCAATAGCGTTGAATGTTGTGGACCGTTTAAGTGCCACCTATACACAGCCCATTAGACAGTGGTGAGCACGGGCCTGCATGATAAACAATTTAAGTAAAGTCCCTGAAACATTCATCACGCTTGAATCTGTTGGAGAAAAAAGGCGCGGGCGAATGGAAGGTGGAGGGCGTCGCGGTTTCCATCTGCACTCCTTCCCTATAATCTGCCACACTTGTTCTTTATATCCCTCCCACTCCGGCTGACAACTAAAGTGGAGACACACACCGGTGGAGGAAAATGGGCTGAGAAAAACGTTTTCGGTGTCCCACAATGATGGATCTTTAGGCTACCTGGCAGATAAAAGGAGGAGAGAGAACGAGAAAAAGGCTGATTTGAATTCAGCATCACTTTATTGTCACCCAGAGCCGAGTGCTTGATCCGACGGATCGAGCACTCGGCTCTATTCTGCTGGATGGGAGAGAGTTTGGGCCTGTTGCTCTGACACTTGCCCACAGGGCTAAAAAATACCACATTAGTCAGCCGTCATCAACAGTTATTTCAGGCTATGTCTTATCACGGTGGCATCAGGATATTTCATAATATTACATAATAGCAGCATAAATAACCACAATTTGCAATAGTGTTAAATAAAAATAACACCTTTTATTAAAATTGAGATTTTTTATGTACTTAAACGCGCAATATATAATTTTCTGTTTCTCAGTCAAAACAGTAATAAGGAGCAGTCGACTTCTACCTGTTAGAATTTATCTTCCAGCAGATTTTGGAGAGTTTAAGTACACAATTTAACCACATTTTTAATATGGGTTAAGTTATTTATAATCTGGGGCTTTTAATACGTCTTTAATCAGCTTTTATGAGCCTTTTTTAAGTTGGTTGCTGGACCAAAATGTTCTTTTTGGGCCACCCACTGGGAGAAATCCATCCGTTTAATACTCCACTATACTCAGCAGTTCGGTGCTTACTTTGCCTGTCTGCTGTTTGCTGCTTGATGAGTGAATCAAAAAAGTAAACAAGGAGCTGAACAACGCTGCAGCGCTTTGTAGAGCTCGGGGAAGCTGTGGAGTCGGGCCATAATTATCTGTGGGTTTGTTACTAGGAGAATTTTTTTTTCCCTTTCTCCATTGTTATAGAGATATTTCTGAGCACAGCTTTAATTAGATTTTTCATATTGGTATATTCAGGCTGACGTGTTTTATAACCTGGAAACATAACTTTTTTTTACTCTAGAACACCCTCAAAGAAGTTAAACATGCATTTTAGGAAGAATTTAACTCACAGACTTGTAACTCATGATAACACACACACACACACACACACACACACACACATGTATATATATAACACACACACAACATATTTATCCCCCCAACCAAACTGTCAGTAGTACAGCGAGGAAAAAAGAGAAGTAACACCCTTAAATTATTTTCCTTCTTATAGGGTGATTCATAAATATACTCATAGTAAGTGTGACGGCTAGTAAAGCCTTTTGAGAGATTGAGAGAGAGAAATGTGACGCTGTGACTCCGACACTAATGCAGCGCTGATCACTCGGTTAACAGAGGGAGAGCGAAGGAGCGAGGGAGCGTGCTGAGGGTAGAAATAAGTGGCATCCAGCAGAGCTTTCTAATTCCTCCAGGAGATTGACACCTGAATGTGCTTTCATGCAGCAAACCGCTGGGTGGCAATCCCCCCCCTCCCCCCTCCCCCCCTCCCACCCCTCACCACACACACACACACACACACACACACACACAACATGAGCTTTCTCCTTGTTCCATTCCTTCCTCTGCATCCGTTTTTTTCCCCACCACTTCTTTTTCTCTTCGTGACGTGACGCTGCATAAAATACATCCATCTCAGCAGCACACTCAGTCTAATATTGAGTTTAAAAATGTTTATCTGATAAAAAAGCTTGTTCACGTGTCGCCTGAAGTGCATTCGAATGCATCATAAGTAGGTTCACGAGCCCATTAAAAGTGATGAGAGACTAGCAGGGCGCGTCAGAAAATTACATTTCAGTTAATGGTGTGTCATCAATTATTCACTTTGCACCATAAAGTATTCAAGCCTCTAATTTTGTGCACATTATGTTTATTAGATCATGATGTGGTTGTGATAATTGGAAGGCAATCACAGTGTGTTTATAATATATAATATTATATAAGAGCAGCAGATCACTCTAATGTTCAATTCTAGACAAAATTGACAAAGTTGCTTAGAATTAGAACTAAATAGAAGTGTGTTTGCTTACACTTTACCGTGTCTCATCATCATACTTCCCGTCACTTCTGTCCTGTCCTTCTGCCGTTCCGCCGGTTCGTTCTCATTCATGTCGTGTCTCCATTGAAGGTGGACGCAGAGGGAGGGAGGAGTGTCTGGGAACAGAAGAGCCTCACCGCAGGCCTCCGTTCCATTTATCAACATCAGGATTTCAATCGCAGCGCGACTCCCTTAAAAGCCAATTCAAAAAAAAAACCTCTCTGCTCCCCTTTGCGAAGAGAAAAAAGCAGAAAGAAGCCAACTCGAATGCGACAGCGTACCTTTACCTTTCACGCTGGGCTCACCTTTTCACCTGGTGTGTGACATAAGGTTACTTCCCCTTCAAAAGAGGATGGTGGATAAAAATAAATGAGAAGAGCAATTATCACGCCTCACTCAGTGGCCTTGAGGCTTTGCTGTTTGTGTAATTCTTTTTTTTTTTTTTTTAGAAAACATTTTTTTTTATTGTATTCATTCTTTTTGTCTCTGGGCTCTGTCTCTCATGGTGAGGTGTGGCGTTTCTCCAAGCAGAATCAAGGCTACAGCACTAAACACCTCTGTGTGACATCTATTCAGCCGCCTCTGAGAAGCAGTTTACCCGAGATATTCTTCAACTCTGTGAAGGGTTGGCAGATAAAAACTGCCAAGGGTTTCTGTTGACCTTCCTTGAGACATACAGTACTATACTGTGTGTGTGTGTGTGTGTGTGTGTGTGTATGCATGTTGTCATTACTGGGTCCCTTCCACATTTAGCCCTCCATATGGCTTATGTAGATAGCTTTCTTTGGGTCGTGTCTTGGCTCAGCTTTAATTAGTGGATTTGCTGCTAATAGATGGAGCTAATTAACAGGGATTGGGGCTCCTGCGCTTTTGCCACTTCCCCCTGCCCGTGTGTGCGTGCGCGCACACCGTCGCGCGTGCCCGTGACATGTTTCTGTCTACCCGACGATGGAGACAACGGATGCTGTCACCTTGGTAACCGTGTAAAATGGATTCCAGGGGTGGAATCAGCCCGAGCCAATTAGACATAGACATGCTATGGAGATGGCAAGAGGCACACACACACACACACACACACACACACACACTTTCTCTCTGTCTCCCTCTTGCTCTCTCTCTCTCTCTCTCTCTCTCCCTTGCACACACTCACACACACCCACACACCCACACACACACACACACATATAGGCAGTCAGACAGCGTCCTGCCCCAGGCAGTGTGGATATGACCATTATAATCACATCACCCCCCCCCCCAGAACAATAACTCTGCTCAGGGATGCAAATAATCTGTGCGTCCACATATCTTATTATTGCAATCAATAATAACGAAGCACCACAACACACACAGACACACACACACACATACACACACACACAAAAATAACGCCCCTGTCACCCTAATGAGAAAGTATAGCCCATTACCATGCTCTGTGTGTTGTTGTGTGTTGTGTGTTGTGTGTTTGTGTGTGTGTGTGTGTGTGTGCGTGTGTGCGTGCATGCGCATGTGTGTTTGAGCAGCTGTGTCCCCCTTCTTTTAAAAGCGAGGAGATCAAAACGGAGCAAAGGGCTCACGGGGCATAAAAACTAATTTACTTTAAAAAAAAAAAAAAAAAAAAAAAAAAGAAGTAATTTTGCCGCCTGAGTTTCTCTGTGTGTTTTTTTTTTTTTTTATTCTCCCCTTGTCGTCAAGTAGCCCCACTCTTCATCAAAAGCACAGTGATTGAGAAACGGGCCAAACGCACGGGGGAAAGAATGAACACGCTGGGTTTTGATTCAACGTGCACATTTTTTTTTCTTTTATTTTTTTTTGGTCCAAAAGCAAACTGGTGACCCATATGCATTCCCGCGGCTCTCAGCCGGTCCTGATGAAATGGCCACAATATTACTGCTGACTTTGTGATAACACTGTGTTACTTATGTCACACACACACACACACACACACTCTCGGTATGGGTATAGACGAGTGGGTGGGGTACAGGCTGACGCACTTGCAAGTGTCGATAGGTGAT
The DNA here is from genome assembly GCA_036785175.1 of Eupleurogrammus muticus. NCBI lineage: Eukaryota > Metazoa > Chordata > Actinopteri > Scombriformes > Trichiuridae > Eupleurogrammus > Eupleurogrammus muticus. Next base: position 5,779,586 of record JAYKQN010000020.1, on the reverse strand, counting down.
TGTAAGTGACTGTGCTGGACGTGTGTGTGCGTGCATGTTTACGCGTGTCGTGCGTGCATCAGTAAGTGAGTGTGTGTACGTGCGTGTGGATGATTGCTGATTTGTGGCCGGGTGTCTATTGTTAATGAAATCCTTTGTGCTGCTCTGATTGGCTCATCAATCAAACAGCAGTTCGCTTATTACCCATAACCCCTTTCTGCTCTCTCCAGGTGGCAGATTACAATGTGACACATGCACATGTGTACACACGCGCGGAGACACAAACATGCGAGGGAAGGACCAAACGTCACATCGCGCACACATACAGTATGCATGCATGCACACACACACACACACACACACACACACACACACACACACACACACACACACTTAAATATACAAGCCTCCCTAACACAGGCCCACAAAAAGGCAGACTTGCCCACATACACTTTGTTTCTCTCTCTCTGTCACACACACACACACACACACACACACTTAGAACACACACTCTGTTGCATTTACACATACTGTACATAAACAGCCCATAGCATCGCTAAAAGCTTTACGTCAGTCGTTTCCCCCAATGTCGCTGTCATCTCGATATCCATCCGCAGAGTGAAGGAGACAGTGAGACAGTGAATGCATCATCTGCATTAATTTCTGCTTGATTCAAAGTGTCATGGATAAAGAGGGCAAAAGGAGGGGCGACGGGGGGAGAGGTGGAGGAGGAGAGGTAGCCAGACAGGGGAAAAGGGGGGGGGGGCATGTGAGGAACAGGGAGAGAGGCCTTGGGGGACACCTCGCCGCGGCTCACCCTGAGGCTGAAGAGGAATACACATACACACACACACACACATATATGCACGCACGCACACGGAAATTTCCGCTGAGATTAGTGACGGCAGACACACGCGAGCGCACATAATCACATTCACACATATGCACGCTCATGCAGAAAAGCCGCCCTGTGCCCAACGCAGCCATAATGAGGTAAACGTCCCAAACAACAGTTATGAAATCAAATGAGCCTAGAACAGAGATAGAGTATCGGCGCGGCGTGCACATATAACATGTATACGTAGCATAATGGGCTTTGAAGCTGAAAAAGACAGACAGGCACGACGATTAGAAGCATGTTCGCTTCAGATGTTCTTTAGAACTTTGAGCTACTTTGACTTTGCGTGAGTGTTTTCATTTTCTGCTGCTTTGTACTTCCACCCCACTGCCTTACAGAGGGAAATATTCTGTTACGCTGAACCTCGTTTGTCTGACAGATGGATTTACTGGTTTGAAAACACAAAACATATAATCAGTACGTACAATCAAATTTAATTAATTTATTTATTTTTTAAAATCCTGAGCAGGGACAAAAGAAAGCAGAGAAAAAAACAGGAGCTACGTCTTTCATACTGGTGCCTGTCTATATCTGCATAGACCTGAGATGCTTGTATTGCTGCATCTAAAAAAAAAAAGAATAAAAAGACAAAGAATTAACTAAAAAAAACTACCAAAACAAACAATAGGAGAGAGAAAGGGATAGACCCCCGACAGGCACCAGCCTATCATGCCAATCAAGATATATGAATAGTAAATATAACTAAAGCCATTATTATTTGTGGATGAACAGGAAATTAACCTTTTTATATTTTGATCGCTGATCAGTTTTAAGTAACTTGTCAACCATTTAACAGGTTCAGAATCTCAAATATGGGAATTTTCTCTTTTTGTATCATAGAAGAGTGTTAGATTGTTGGTTATACTTGAAAGGTCATCTAATGTCATTACTGTGGGTGGTAGACATTCTGTGATAGGCATTTTTTTCACATTCTTTGGTCTTATAGACCAAAAAGATTAATTAAAAAGCAAACTCTAAAGATGAATCAGTAATGAAAATTGTAAGGTCTACATAGAACATAGAACACACACAAATTAAAAAGAACTCATACGCTGTGCAACATTTGTATAAGAAATATTTAGCGTTGCATTTATTGTCACGTTGAAAGTGAAATTGAAAGTTTCTGGAAGGATCATTTCAAAATGATCTGATGGGTTATTGGTTTGAATTTGCATGTGCATCCACTGATATGTGGATGTACATGCAACTATAAAAAGCATCATGTCTTCCAAGAAATAAGGCAATGTGGGAAAAAAAGAATGTTTGGGCATGAATATCTTCTATAGCATAATCAGACAGGCAGAAACCCCACACCCCCTTGTCCAACCTCTTGTTCAACGTCTCTTCTTTTTCGTCTCAACAGCCTGTCAGCTCTGGGACACAGTTATGACTCATCTGTCTGTCACGTTGACGATCCCAGACAAACAGGCAGCCTGAGAGTCCTTCCGTATCTCCAGAGAGTGACTCACAATTTGGTGCCGGAGGCCTCTTCCAAAATCAGGCAATCTGTGCTGTCTGCACCCGTGGTCTCCCGGCAGTTGGCAGTTAGCTTGATTACATATACTTTATTGTAGGACCGATCGATATGATGCTGATTGGCACCAGGAAAGACATTTTTTTGAGATGGCTCCAATAGAGCAGAACATGCTTGTATAAACTTTACTGAAAAAGACATAATAATCTATGTATTCCTATAAAGAGTTTATGTGTTTAATGAGCCAAAGATACTGACAATGATATTTTATAGGTTTCTGGCAGGAACATCATCAGAACAGATATTAAAATTGAAATGAAGTTGACATGTTTGCTAAGAAATTAGTGTATATCCTCGGTGGCATTGTTTCTATCCTTACTGATTTGATCAAAAGTGGTGGGAGAAATGAGGCCAGCACCCCCTGCATCAGTGGACTGTGTCGGAAGCGAATCTTTGGTTCCAACTTACGATTCCAGTCATGTTATTCGAGCAATGTCTGTGTGGGTGGGCACTAAAAATATCACTTCAATTTCAACAGCCGCACAGATAGCCCTCCCTGAGTTTCTCTGCATGCATTACCGTGATGGAAATTCAAGGAGAACCTCTAACAGAAGAGGCTTTCAGGCGACCAAGATGTCTTTTACGCTTGAACGTTTATTGAAGCTCGATCGGGTAACATTTACACGCGTAATGTCACTCAAATTCGTAACCCTAGCCTAGAACCAACATATTCCCTGCAAGTCCAAATAAGGTTATTCTTATGTATCTATTCCTGTGTAAGGTTTCTATTGGGTATCAGATTCTAAACAAAGAATTATGCTTACTTACACCAACTGGAGTCACACTGTCTACTCTCAGAGCGCTTGCCATCAGTGGATCTTGACCTGAGAGAGTTCCAGCATTATTTCTGCGTGACCTTGGCTGCACTTGTAGACTGCAATGTAAGGAGCAGCTGCCTAGCATAGTCATCCTTAACAGACAGAGAGATAAACAGCTCTGAAGTTGTCAGGCCAAGACTAAGGAGCAACCTACAGGGATGAACAAATAATCCAATGCAGAAGTGCCAAAGACAACAAAAAACATGTTTACAGCATGGTAAAAGAAACAGTTTTGGTCACACTATAATACATTTATGCATAATTAATTTGGTGAAAACATTGAGTGACAGGTGGCTAACTGTTCATTAGGGGGGTAGCTGTCTACTAGGCACCGCTCCTTTCCCAGCTCCACACTTTCACCCAAAACACTTCTGGCTCCAAAGAAACACAATGGTGACAGTCAAACCAAACCGGTGTGTGACATCATGGTGGCTACTTCCATTGTTTATACAGTCTACGACCAAGACCTATTGCACCAAAGGCTGCACTTTCCACCAGAAACTGACCCAAGAGCAATACTGGGTCACATTACCTTCAGACCTACATTGGAAATTTCCTTTATTGTTACCAGAATGTAATAAATGATTAAAAGTTTTGATAGTGTTCTCATTTGCCATTACCACATCTGGAGCAAAAGAGAAACAGGAATCAGTGCCAATAACTCAGCAAGTGTTGATATAACATAAATTACAAGTAAGGTCTAGTGGGACACTGCTTGTGTTCAAAAGCTAGGGTAACAATAAACTAATTATAAAGTAAAAAAAAATAGCAGGCTGGTATTCAACTTTCCAACAAACTTTTTAGCCCCAACAGGTTCCTCCAAATGTTGAAATTTGCTAAGGGACAAGACATCTAAATTGCTTATAGTCAATAACAATACTACGTGGGCTGTTTAAAAAAATAAATAAATAAAAAAAAAAAAAGAAAGGAAAAACTAAATAAATACCAACCGTTTGCTTTTCTCCAATTATTATCACACTTTAGAAGTTGACAAAATGCTCTTGGCAACAACATCTCTCTGTTGTCAGTCATCCACTGCCATGGGAAACACCCACTCAGACGCTTGTGGCTTTGACACGGTTTCCGCAAATATATTTATAAAAAAAATTGGTTTAATGCTCGTTTCAAAAATAGAAAATGCACACAACTGCATTGCCGTTTGTAATATGTCCTTACACAACATTCCCATTTCTGTTTAACTTCAACTATGGCTCATATAACTTACCATATATCCACATATATATGTGGTGTAATTTGACAATTTGTCCAAATGTAAAATTATACAAATGTATCTTAAAGTCACCACCACAGCACAAGGTTCATACTCTCTAAATAAAAGGCAAGCCATGCTCTTGACTTTGGCCAAAGTCCACAGCCGTTCAGATTCAAGTATTACACATAATTCACCTCTTCTACTCTCTGGGATTCAACTCTGAGAGCGGTTTTATGTGGCATCTCTGGAAAAAAAAAAAGCCTCTCCCATGATCCTTTGCCAAAGTGGCACGGTGACGAACATCTGTCAGGGGTCAAGTCAAGAACCTCACCTTTGAAGCGGTGTTGTGAAAATAAGAAGCGCATGTTCCGTTTTTTCTTTTTTTCCTTTTTGCACATGTGTCTCTGCGTAGGTGCGTTCGTGGGTATTCCGCTTGCATGTGCGTGTGTGTGTGTGTGCGTGTGTGTGAGAGTGTGTGTGTGTAAGAAGGCCTGCAGCGAGCCCTGTGAGGTTTTCCAGCCCACGCTGGGCCGACTCTGGTTGGACTGGAGAGGCTCAGTGTGACCTGCCAAAACACACAGCAGCCACACCAACAGTGAACTCTGTATGGTCGGGGGATGGAGGGATAGAGGGATTAGCGGGAGTGAGTGGAGAAGGAGAAGTGGAAAGTTGGGTATGAAAGAAACAAGAGGAGAGGAAGGGAAGAGCAGGGGGGGGGGGGGGAGACGGGACGAAAGCAACGGGGGGAGGGAAGGCAGAGGAAATTCATCATGGTCACAAAATTGTGCGCACACACTCCGCTGTGACGTTTGTGCACGTACATGTGTGTGTGTGTGTGTCTGTGCTCAATAATGACAGAGTGACTGATGTAGTTCTGGTCTCGATGGGTAGATACCCTGTACTTAAGAACCCATTTAAGCTTGTAAAACCACTCACCCATAAAACTTTAGGCTCTGAATGTGTGTGCCTGCGCGCTGCGAGTGTCACTGTTTGTCCGCTGATTGCGTGAGCCTGCACAGGTCGTCGTGTCTTTGCTCATTAACTCTGATTGCAAGGGCGAGCGGCGGAAGTCTGTCGAATAAAAACAACAGGTCGGGCCGTGTTGTGAACTTTGCAATTTGTGGGAGGTGAAAGAGAGAGAGAGGGAGCCTGAAAGAAGAAGAAGTGGAAAACAGCAAAAGAAAAAAAAACACACAGGGAGACTAAGAGAAGGGAGGAGGCAGTAAATGAGTGCCTTTCAGTCTTGCAGAAGGGTAGATGAGCAGGGACGCTGACAGCTCCAAGAGTCCGACAACTAAATGGCTCACTCAAGACAGAAGAGGTGTTGGAGGAAGAATAGCAGGAGCAGGGAGGGGGGAAAGGCAGGGAAACAAAGCGTGGATCAACGTGTGAAGTCTTCCATATAACTCAGTCTGTCACCAACTAGAGTGACTCTAATTGTATTTGTTTGTCTATGGGCATTAACATATTTTCGGGAAAGATGTGATGATAGACAGTGCCTTTTTTCCTTTTAAAAGGTTGTCAAGTCGAACATTGCAAATTAACTTTTAAATAAAGATTTCAATTGGTGACATTGCTGCCGACCATCTTTCTAAAGAAATCCACTAATCGTTGATTAATTGTTTGATAAACAATGCCTGTACGAATTTGGGAAGCCCATGCTGACACCTTTAAATTGCGTGTTTAGACCCACAGGTATTGAGATTTAGTTCCAGGTTGTTACACCCTTCACCGGCTATGTGAGCCGTTCATTGACCAGCGTTCAATACCACAGTCGCTCCAGTGTTGCTGCGAAGCTCAAGGATCCAGGATTAAATGTGAATCCTGGACTTCCCATTGGGCAGACCCCAGATGGTGAGGGTGGGTAGCAGGACTGTGATCTGAGCCCCCTGCTGTACTGTACTCCTTGTGCACACATGACTACAAAAACATTGATAACGTGTGACTGACTGTATCTGTGTACTGACTGGTATCCACTTAAAGACCAAATAGATTCTATAGTCCTTCCCCTTGAAGTGTCCTTACCAGGAACATCACTGCTTGGTATGGAAGTAGCTAAGAGCTGGACCGCAAGGCCTTGCAATGAGTGCTTTGTTAATCTGAGCACACAATAGAAGGTGCTTTGCCTTTTGCCAAAAGCACATTTAAATCAGGCACTGAGGGAGCGCGGTTGCAGCCTTTTTCCCAGCTGTGGTCAAAATGATCAGATGAACAAATTGCATAAAAATATGTCCATATTTTTTTTTTTTTTAATCTTGTTTTTTTTTAGGAATCACACCTCTTAAAGCTCCTCTATAACTATGAAAAATGCATTGAATTTCTAATAGCTGTTTCACATTAAAAACCTCTTACTTATGAAGCAGCAGCAGGAAATGTTACCCAAAGGACAGGTTCACATATCAAACATTGATTACTGCATCTCCTAACTGGCAGGGCTTCCCACATGCAAGCCTCCGCAGATGATCCGGAACGCCTCTGGTCTTCAAACCAGCCCGAATCGAATCACCACCCTGCTGCGGCTAACCCTCCCGGCTCCTGGTTGCTTGGCCACATCAAATTCGGAAACCTTGACGCTGACTTACATAACAGCAGACCAAACATCTTTCCGCCTACCTGAACCCCCTCGTTCAGGTGTACGCCCCCTCGTGCTCACACGCTCGCCAAGAAAAGGTGCCTGGTACTACCACCACAAAGGGGCCTTAAATCACCAGATGCTTAGTTCCCCGGTGGCGATTACCAAATTCCATATGATCCCTTCCAATGGTTAGGGAAAAGGGTAAAGCTCAAAACCTAGCTCTTCCATGAACATCACTGCACCTGGTGGCATATAATCTCATACTTTTCATGAAAAAAATCCCTTTCTAACAGGATTAAAGCTGGCTAACCCAGGCCTATGAAGGATCTGTGTCAGTTAGATACTAGACCACCATCCAACTCCAGAATAGCTTCACAGCATTGAGTAATGCAGTCTCAGAACCGAAACGCATTCTTCGTGGAATAACCAAACTCCCCACGCAGCCATTAAAGAGAATAACTGAACTATACATCAAGTACAAACACATGCCATGTCTGCGGTGTTAGTTATTATTTCAGGGCAGTTCACCATCAAGGTGTCCGGTAGTTAAACATTTCCAGAATTCTGAGAAGAGAGCATGCAATAAAGTGCCGGGCAGTCCTTTCCCAAAAGCTGTAAGTGATGGCATTTTGCCCTCATGGCTGACAGTTGAGTGTGATGAAACACGGGCAGATGAAGACAGAGAGTGTGTGTTGGGGCGGGATGTGATGGAGGTCCTCAAGGAAACACGCTCCAATTGAACGGATCATCCAAACTTCATCAAAGAAATCAATTCATTCCATTTGAGGCTCATATATAAAGCGCCGTGATTTGTTCCATAAATTCCGCTCATTAATAGGATAATAGACTCCCTGCATGTGCATCTACAGTCCGCGCGTCTCTTGCGAGGTATGGGAGTACTACATCAAAGACAGAGACCTTTGTCTGCTCCCTCATATATATTCCCTTCACGTCATTGTTAACAGTCATTGAAAAGACATCCAACAGCGGCAGCAGCCAAAGCTGCGAGCTTTGTACCTTGTTCAATGTACTGTAACCTCTCTTTATGTACAGCAAGAATATTTCTTATGTTCTATTGTAAAATCTTTGAATGTGCGCTAAAGCGTGACAGCGATGCAGAGCCCGTTCCAGGAATGTGATAAAGCTCCGGATTGTGGCGATCGCCATGTCCTTATCCTGACTCATAACCTTTTATGCCACCTGTCAGACAGACAGAGGAGGAATGTGCGTATGTGTGAGGGAGAAAGAGGGAAAGGTAGAGAGATAGCGAGAGAGTGTTTGTGTGTGTGTGTTGGGCAGAGCTATATGCACACTTTCACCTCACACCCTCAGCCACATCCATAACTTTTTATTTCCAGCAGTCTGCACTTCTCCTCATTGGCATAATTTACTGCTGTTTTATGCAGCGTGTCCTGCATGTCGTCCAAAGTTTAACACCTCTGTTAGATTTTAATGCTTCTGTGACTGCAGCTATGTGAGCCACATACAGAGCTGGGCTCCTTGAATTTGCTCTGTTTTTTCTCTCTTTTCTTAGGTGACTTTATACGGAGTTAATCTGCCCTCTAAGAGAGTCTGTCTTTATCGTGTGTCGAGTGTTTAATTGTTGCTTTGTCTTCATAATCGAGTTAGATCATTTTGTATATACAGTATATATTTTTCAATTTCCACCTTCTGGCATGTACTGTAACTGAGACCATTAGAAAAATTAGGGCCACGTTTTTGTTTTTTTTATGAGGTATTGCATTAGACAGGCTGAATGGAAACAGAGCTTGTGTAAAAAGAGAAGTTTTAGCACTTGCTTAAGGCAAAAACATTTTTATGCTAATTAACATATTATGCTATCAGTCTGTAAATCATCTGCTCCAGGTATTTTTTTGTAGCGTGCAAGTTTCCCACTGTGGTTTTCCCAGGGTGCATATCTGCATTTTAGCTTTCAAACCACATGAAATATGGCAAACATTAGGGGACACCTCAGAATAATGAGATCTCAATTATGTATGACCTGCCCTGACTTAGCAAAAATAATGTTTTAATCTGTAACAGCCTCGGTGCACTGCAAGAGAACTGTGTCACTGGTTGAGACTCAGTCAGCTGGTTCAAAATGCTACGATGTTTGCTTTGGATACCAAGAGTTTGGGCGGATGCCACTTCTTCTGCGGGTATATTTGGTACATGCAGGTCCTTAATACTGACTTATTGAGTGTATACCTTTCTTCAAAGTTCTCTTTGATGAGCCCACTACATTTCCAGCAGGCGCAGGCTCATTGAACAAAATATGAAAATGAACCCTTGCATCCCTGATTCGCCCCCACCATGTATATCTTCTACTGTCTTTCAGATTGCGGTTGATTTAGGGCTATTTCCAATGTGCACTGTTTATTCAGGTTAAATCAGACTTGTTTCCCCCTCGGTGCAAATCGTTTGGCTAGCAATCATACTCCTTTGAGAATGCAGTCTTGGTTGCATCCCAAACCAAGTCTTGTTTGTGTTGAGTAATGTGCGATATCATCGGTTGCTTATAGCTAACCAGAGTCCAACCTGGACTAGGTCCAGTGTACATCACATTGTTGATATTTGGCAGACAGGGGATGCATCTTAACCTTCTTCCTGTGTTTATGTTCCCCCTCCCACCCCAGACATGTCTAACTGATGAGCATAGTGAACATTCTCACATGTCTTGTAGTTTGATACATTTTGGTTTACTTGGATGGATATAAACCATGCAAAGGTTCCAACTCATCCACTGAGTTTGGACCTGAGGAAATTAGTTCTAGTCATGAAAATGGCTATAGATGCACAGGTTGTTTTTTTCACTTCTGCCAAAGCCAATTTCTGCTACTTTTAGCAGCTTCTGATGGCTTATTTTGGTTTTGGGAGGATACATCATAATGATTCTGATTCTGCCTTCTCTCAACAACTTTGGGATGTATTTCCATTCCATGCTAATTGTAAACACTAATAAACGCTCCCATCAGCCTTAATTGGACTTTGTAATTAGTGCTGATTCAGAAATATTAGCATGTCCACTAAGATCATGCACATGGTAAACATTACACCTGCAGTACCAGGGGCATTTAGCTCAGATTACTGTAAATACATGCTCACATATCTGCCAGCATGCCTGTAGAATCTGTAGCCTAATTTAATGTTGAAGTATGGATCCGATTATTCAAATCTGTCTTCTGTAATACCAATTCCAATGTTACCAATGTTGATAAAAAAGGGGACTAAAACATTGTTTGTCCATGGTGCCCTGCAACAATCTCTCAACGAATGAATGAATGCAATGAATAAGTCATGCATGTCATCACTGCACTCCAGCGTTTTTCAAAATCACACCAATCAGTCTGAGGAAGAACTACAATTACCTATCAAAACAAAAGGTGGCAGAGTCGCTACTGATTGGCCTGGTTTAGATGCTGTGTGGGAGCATGGTGTTTACTCTCCCAGTGTTGTTTCTTTTCTTATTATCTTCCCTTCAATTACATCCGCGCATACCTGAAAAAAGTGTGTCACCGTAATAACAGGGAGCATGCATGTCGTCCCGTGCTGTGTTATATACAAAAGCTCTAACAGGAGGTTTATTTACTGCTCATGGCTGAGAGCTGCATGTGCCAACTTTGCTCTCTGCATGCGTGCAGCAGCTGCCTGGCTGCACATGTCAGCCAAACTTCACACAACGTTACTCTGTTCTGCCTTTTTCTTTTCTCTCACTCCCTGCCTCCCCCCCCCCCGCCACCCCAAGGCAGAGCAAGGCGATGAGGGTTCCCAGCAAACGCGATGATCAAAAGTAGCACTCGGATGCCTACAGGTTTCCCTGACATGAGAGGAGATTGTGTGGCGGGAAAGAGCGGCGGAGGCGAAGGGTGGAGGGAAGGAGGTGAGGGGGAAAAAAAAAAAGCTGAGACACACCCATTATTTGACAAGCCCGAGTGTAGATGGGATACCTCAAAATCGGTCGGGGAGATGCAAAGAGAGAGAGAGAGAGAGAGAGAGAGAGGATGGAGGAGGGTGGTGCGCGAGAGGATGAAAGGTTGGAGGCATGAAAGCGAGGCAGGCGCCGGGTGAAAAGAGGTGGAAAAGAGAAGTAGCGAAGAAAAGGGGGCGAGAGAGGCAAAGTTTGGCTGAGCAGAGAGCGACACGGGTGGGAGCCGGGGGATGGCGCGGAGTAGAAAAGCTGTCATAGGTGAATAATTGAAGACAGACTCGTCTTCCTACATACACACACACACACACACACACGCTTGCATACAGTAAAAGTCAAAAGCAGAAGGTGGAGATGCATATTTTGCAAGGCTGAGCAAGACCGAAGCGGAAAATCTCTCCGTAATGAGGAAATTCTTGACTCAGTGTAATAATATTTTCCCAATTCGCAGAAAATGTCATTCCTCAGCACCCCCGCTGCCTCCATTTCACTTTTCCCTCAGAGTGAATCTGATAGTGCCCCATAGCAGAGCCGTGTTAACTCAATAACAAGCCGATAAGCCTTGGCCTCTGTGATATGTGGCGGAGTATGACAGGGACAAGAGTGTGTGAACAGCTTTCTGTTTCATTGTTGTGTGCCAGGTTCTGTTTTCACTGGGCCTCATATAAAAGATTTTACACTCTCAAGGGGCAATGTTAGGTAAATGATTTACCTCCTTGATATTGTTTAGTTTCTGATGTGTGTGTGTGTGTGTGTGTGTGATGTTATAATTTCAGTACATGCCTTGTGCTGCTATGTGACATGATTTGTTGCTCGCAAAGCATGTATAATGCATATCCCAAATTATATGTTACATGTTTGTCTGCGCCCCCCCCCCCTCCCCCCCCACACACACACACACACACACACACACACACATACATACACAACCAAGGTTGAGGAGGCATTCTAATGCACAGGCCCTGGCACTCGAAGGCTTTATTTGGCCGCATATAAGACCAATTTCAGCCAGATTTATGACTTCTGGAGTCAGGGTTATTTCACTGAATCCCCAGACAGGACACAATTCACAGCTGTTGTGTGTGATACCTGCTCTGTTTTCAAATCTGCGAGCCGCTGCATTGCGGGCGTGCCAGGGGAGCTGTAAGGAGAAGCCCTCCATATTTCGCAGGCCCACCTCTTATTTAGCCCTTCCTGCATTCGGCCCAGCGACACAAAAAAAAAAAAAAAAAAAAAGGGGGGGGAGGGAAAAAGCCGCGGGCAACTTTTATTGCGCCTTTCCCTCAATTACACCGTCGCCATAAAACAACACACATTTAATCACAGCCTCTGCTAACATGATGAAGTAGTTCATCACAAAGAAACGCCAGGACCTAACAATGGAAACATACATTTCAGAGCGGGCTGATATTAGATATCAATAAAACAACAACAAAAATAAAGAAAAAAGGAGAAAAAAAAAGATATAGGCCTTGCCATTGCCCGGCGTAGCCTATGAATTATTATTGAAGAAAGGGGATGGCACGCTCCATAACTTATCCAACTCCAGAGGAGACAAGCTGCGCGCTCCCCGGGGATGGAGCAGCATCCTCGGGGTGCGGTGACAAGGGGAGGCGGGTCGGCCCCACGCTCCCCCACAGGGGGATTCATGTGCTTTAAGGAAACATTGACAATCCATGTTGGGAATACAGAGTATTAGAGAAATCCCTGCGGTGGGAGGACTCCCAGACAAAGACGACAGAGTCTCTATTGTGAAGGTGCGGGAGGATTCTCTCTCTGACTGGTTTTCCCACCGGGTCGGCAGATACGGCGTGTCACCGGCGCGCCTCTGACACCGCTGCGGCTTGACATATAGGGTAAAAGATAACAGGCAACATACATTACAAGTACACCTCGCGTTAGTGAAGGATCACCGCTATCACCCTGCTGCGCTTAGTCCAGCATAATCAGCTTGCAGAGAAACCACGATGCAAGACCAGGCCGTGCAAAAGGATCCGTACCGGTGATTTAAGAACATTTGTGGTGTTCATCAGTTTTTTTTTATTATTTATTTTTTGCGTACTTTGAATTTCCCTCTTAGGTACGGGGGGGGGGAATTTACAAGCGGCCCAGACCCCGTCGTAGCGCTCATGAATAAATCATCTTCCTGCCTCTCTCCGCACACCGAGAAACACTCGTGTGATTTACAGTTGCCCTAAACTGGAGTTTAAATATGATACCGAAATTGAAATACATAACTAAAACAAACTTAATCCGAAATGACCGTTCCGTTTACCATATTATTATTATTATTACGGCTGGCGCCAATTCACTTAATGTTTTTTTGGGGAAGGATTTAATGTTTTTTTTTTGTTTTTTTTCTTCTTGATGCATTTCATTTATTTACCGGTGTCTACATTTCAGTATAGTTGCTGGGGAATGTCTCTCACCCCGACAGCTGCCTCTGCGTCTCCCTGCAGGTCCACGTCCGGTATCACGTCGTGTTGCAGCTGCCAGCGCCAACGTCACCTGTACACTATAATATGTTCGCCCTCAAACGCTGATGCTAATCTCGGATTCCAGCCTCCTCACTGCTGCTGTCACAGCGCTGCGCTGATGACATGTTGTTCATTGACTCATATTTTTCTAATTGGGTTTTTTGGAATCTTGCTGCAAAACCTCATAAAAGAGGAGGTCATGGTGAATGACTGTTTTTTTTTTCAACTGAACCTCAACCCAGTGGTGTAGTTACTTAACGTTAAACCGAAGCATAAACGTAGCCAGATGTGAAAAATGGTGTGTCACTTAAAGCTGCGCTGTCTCTGTTCCAGTTAAAGGTGAATGTTGCTTTCTTTAACGTCAAGGACCTGATTTTCTAGAACTCCTCTAACGCTACTGGCTGTGCCTGTGGTCAATTCACGGAAAAGAACACCAACCGAATGAGACAAAGAATGAAACTCTTTCTCCCCTTTCCATGAACGCAACTTGATATTTGCTCGTAAAACATACATTTTACAGTTTTGACTCCTCACTTCCTTTGGGAAGAGAGAGATTTCCTATTAATGCTAATTATTGGCAAAGACAGTTGAGCTTTTCTCCCAAAACACCTTAAAAATGTGCTCAGCGAAATAAAATATAAGGAGATATTTGTCAAGGGCTGCCCACATGTTCGCATACGCCAGTAACCGAAAAAGGTCAGAAAATAAAAAGGATAAAGGGTAAGAAATGGAAAGGATAAAAGACATCACATCAAAGAAGCAAACTCTAGTTTCAGTATGAAGGAGGGTTTTTTTTGGAGAAAACAAGAAGATGCAGAGTTCTGGAACGGCGCAACGCGATTTCAAAGGAGACATACTGTATTTCGCTATAGGAAGGAGAGGGGGGGAAGAAAAAAAATAACAGAAACAAAGATTAGAAGGCACCCAGAGACAGTGATTTTGATTGAGAGAAAGAGAGAGAGAGAGAGAGAGGGGGGGGGGTAGAGGGGGATTTTCAGAGGGGAATTGGAGCGCTAGAGAGAGAAAGAGAGAGAGAGAAGGAGTGTGTCCAGGGGGCAGGAAAGAAGCACTGCAATAGAAGCGCAGGTAGCGCGTGAGTGGGTGAGGGCGGTGGAGGGAGGCTGGTGGAGCGGGAGGGGGGGGGGGGGGGGGGGGGGAGGAGGAGGAGGAGGAGGAGGAGGGAGTTTGTATTGCATTCCTGTTGCATCAGTTCAGAGTAACAAGATTTGGAGATGCAGGCTCAGACATACTAATAGGTTTTGCACTCTGACGTCGCCCCCCCCCGCCCCCCCCATGCGTGCACACACACACACTCACACACACACACACACACACACACACACGCTGTCCCTTTTTCCACCACCCCAACATAATAGACAGTTCTGCTCAGCAACATGGCTACCACTCACATTTAGCCCCTGTTGATACCTTTGTGAGTTTCTGTGCACGTTTTAGACATAAAGCAAAGAAAATGAGTGGCTAGTCTCCACACACACACAAACACACACACACACACACACACACACACAGACAGAGCACTGTCAAGAAAAAAAATATCAAATAATCCTGTACGAAATAGGCAGATAAAGACTGTGACCTTGAGCCACAGTGAATTGAGCCATCGGCAGAGGAAATCAACACAAGCCACCAGTAGAACACACAATATCTTAGCCGCAGCAAATCTAATTTAGATGTTGTTGTTGTTTTTTTTCGGTAGTAATAAAAATAATAATCTTTATTTATGGAGCACTTTTCGAAATCCATGCCATAAAGTGCTTTAACAAAGCAAGCAAAATAAAACAGATAAGTCATAAAATCATCCTTTATTTTTAACAAAGCAGATAAAAACAATGTAGTCTAAGAAAAAATCAGTCTGGTAAAAAAGCTAAAAGATAAGGAGAAAAGATTAATTTGTTTTCATATAGAAATAAAAGGACATGTCACAGAAAAGTAAAACTCAAATAAAGGCTCCCTGACATAGGTATGTTTTAAGAAGAGATTTAAAAGTAGTCACTGGGTCGGTCGACCTGATTTCCTTAGGCGGATCATTCCAGATCCTCGGTATGCTCACACTGTCTCCTTTACTTTTCAGCCTGCCCGAGGATCTCAAAGTATGTGAGCCTACGGGCACATACAGTACTATGAATTCTGGGATATAACAGAAAGAGAGAGGCCATGAAGAGTCCCAGAAGCAATCAGTAGGATCTTAAAATCTATTCCGAAACATACTGGGAGCCCGTCTAAAGAGGCTAAAGCAGGAGTGATGTGACCGCGTGGCTTGGTTCTGGTTAAAAGCCTGGCAGCCGAGTTCTGTACAGTCTGGACTCGATCAATAGGTCTTTGGTTCAGGCACGTAAAACGGCTGTTGCAATAAACCAGAAGTGATGAAATGAAGGTATGTAAAATGGGTCCCTGTGTCTGTAAAAGCTATAATGGATCATATTTTTTTAACTATTTCTAAGATGATACAAATACGATTGCACAAGCTCTGTGGTGTGGCGCTCTGAACTTAAATTAGTGTCGAACCAGACGCCAAGATTCCTTGCAACAGGCCTGATATGATCCAAGAGAAAACCAGCAGATGGCAGAGTTAGTTTTGCCATGTGCCGGTACCCAACGACGAGGATCCCTGTTTTGCTTGAGTTCAGCTCAAGACATTTCTTGACATCATCAAAGCTTGTTAAGTGAGCTCAGCATTCCGGGGTGCATGGATCTAACAGGCAGTTACGTCTGCCTATCATGCCTAAAGGGATGTATAATGCTATCCACACCCACGATCTCAGCGGCGCGAAGAGCGTCCGATGGTATGCCACTAGTGGTTTAGCTGCATATGCTGATCCCCGGAGTGGTACGGCACCTCCTGTGTTCCACCGGCACAAAGCGTTTCCTAATGGCAGGTGCTGAAAGTGGTAAAATACTGCCCAGCTGGCACAGTATAGTGTAGTCCCCTTATGCATATGCAAATGTAATACTAATGAGCTAGAGTTTTACGACACATAGTAAAATGTACACACACAGTATATATATATATATATATATATATATATAGATCACCCTAAATAAGTGAATGTTTTTTTCCCTTCTGTCCTGTTGTTAGGATATGTGTAATGCTGTTGAAATGACAGTAAACATAAAATGGAAAAAAAATTTGATGAAAAAAAATGTGCTAATACAGTATGATCCGATGGAAACCACCAAGAGAACTTTAAAGAAAGAAAATCCTTCTCACAGTGTGAACACTCACTAGGCCCCGACTGTGACCTCTGACCCTTGTTTGGTTGCATGGATTGTTTGGTTGTGTGGATTAAAGTTCAACTAGCTAGTTATGATTAGTAGATTGAAAAAAAAGATTCAGTATAAACAATCTGAGGGCTCACACACATCACATCCTTCTGAAGCATGACCCCCCCCTCCCCCACTGACCTGCACTCATATTGCTCTGTTCCCTCTGCATCTGTATAGAGTATACATTAAATGTATACATTTTCTTGTTTTCTAGTGTTTTTTTTCGAATCAAACGCACGCCCAGACTGCTTTCACAACAAACAACTGAAGAGGGGCACGCTGAAATGCTGATATCTGTTCAGTTTTAAATTTCCACTCCCACAGAGGTTTTTACATGTTTGTTTTTAAGAAATTATCCCAGGCCTGTACTTGAGGACAGCTTAGACAACAACACTGTGTGTTGCTGTTTGTTGCAACATCCTGTGTATTTTTAGCAATGCCCCCCCCCCTTCCCAAAAAAACTGTATTTTTTTGCCTCCACATCTTCTGGCATCACATATTATGTAAATGTGCAAACATGGCATCAGAAAAGCAGAGACCATTACCACCTCTTCAAAGACATAATAAATTAAGGGGAGACATGCTGTATTTTCACACTTGTATAAAATTACCCTGCGACATTCGACTGATGCATGCTCTTTTAATAGAAACAGGATGCCTAGTAAATCTAAATTAATGGAAGAGTGTCTCCACTTTGGCTGGACCACAACAGTGGGGCCAAAAGTGACTGCATGGTGTGACTCGGCCAAGGCGACACCACTTCCTGTGTCTGTCCTTTCAAACTAAAAGCCTTCTAGCCTTACACTCCAGCTATCTAGGAGATTTTGACCTAGTCTTGTTTGTTTTTTTTTGGCTTTTTTTTCATCTTACAACCATCAAACGCAGACGCCTACAGTAAATTTGATCTGATGTCTTTTGTTTTTTTTTCCAACCTTACACCAAACTGTTAAACTTCAATTCAGCTTGGGCTTAAATCCCCCGATATGCGTTTCCCTCGAAGGACTCGCCCCCTTTCTTCTATTCTCTCTTTTCTTTTTTTGAGCTTGCGAGTTCTTTCAGGTCAAAATGGTACCTTATGTGTAAAGAAGAGAGACAGTGAATCAATAATCAAAGCTTCACCGTCTTTATGCCCAAAGGCATATGGTTTCTCTCTTCTCAGCCTGTGCCGAGAATCATTCATACTGTATAAAAGGCATTGCTAATGCCTCGCTGTATGAGCAATAAGAGAAGCCCATACATGCTCCTTTTCTTCTCAGCCAGCTTTAAGTTGATCCACGCTGCCTCGCTGTCTCGTGAAGGGAAACCCAGCACGACAAGAAAGGAGATCTCTTAGCTGGATGATAGAGAATTGTGGATTCTGTTAATTTGCTTTAGATAACGGCGATGGACTGCCCCAGGTCAAACAGGTAGCATCTCAGATCTCCTTGAAGTGTAACCCGATAGAGCGCATTAGCGTGTTTGGAGGCGCACTACCACTGTGGGTAGATGTCGCGGAAATTCAGACAAAACACGCAGGAGAACAAACACACAGGAGGCGAATGAGGCCTTGCATATATCACTAATTAAAGAGTGATTAGCACTGATGGTGCATATTGATTCTTGGAGACTGACGTAACGGCTGGGGGTAATCTGGTTAGCATCAAGGCGCTGAGGGAGCGGAGGACTGTATATCGAACTCCGCTGAACCTAAAGTGGTTAAAGGTTCCCAAGGTTGCTGCTTTGGCACATCATGCTTTTATGGTATTGAAATAATAATCAATGGACCATTTTGCTTAACCCCTGCCCCCGAACAGCCATGTCCAATCATAGCTTAAGATATGATTAACATAGTATGGTTCCTAAGTAACCAGAGCACATGGTATACTATGGTATAAGTGGTAATGGAATGTATCCCCTTTATTTTCTTCTACTTTAATTCTCCCTTAAACCAAATACCAAGTAATTCTTGTCTGTTATAATGTGAGCCACATATGTTTGCATGTTAATCTACTACCAATAGAAATATGTTATTTCCAAAGCCAGCGGCATTCATACAAAAAAAACCATCTTGTTCCACAAATGTAAGAAATCCTTTTTCAACCATGATGTTGGCCAAACACATTTATCCCAAAAGACTTTTCTGTTATATTCAGAGTGACATGTCTTAAAACGCAAACAGTAACACATAAATCTAACCTCTGTCCTGCTTGTCTAAGTATGTAAGTTATAACCAGTGTTATATTAGAATGACATGTCTAATCTTAACATTTTTCTTGCCTTTTACAGGATTTACTAGCTCCACGCTCCAATACAACAACATGGTAAGTATGCCTGGGCCATGCAACCTGAAACCCTGTCTTTCAGCACAATATCATATAGCCATCAAGTGCATTTTTAAGTCTCCTTTACAGGGCTTAAATGGAGTCAGCTGGAGACATTATAACATCACCTAGAGACGTTGTTTTCTACCAACCCATGAAGCTAATGACAGCTTAATTATAGTTACATTAGCCAGTTACACTACCCATTATATTCTAATTTCACATGGTAAATCAGTTTTAATTGTAAGGACAGGAGGCTTTGCAAGCCTCACGACAGCAACTATCAGGCGCAGGGTGTTGAGAATTCTCAAATTCAACAAATTCAACACTCAGTGTGAGGGAAACCATATTGCCCTGTAATGTTTTTGTTAGCAACGCCCCCCCCCCACCGCATGGTTTGGCTCTGCGATGTGGGTCTGATAATTTCGTGATCTGAAAGCACATTATCTCGCAGACGGTTGAGTGAGCCGTGACCTTTCAGAACTTCCAGGTCAGAGGTCGGCCATAATCTGCCTATCACCATTCCTGTCATAACCCTGTCTGACATTTCACCGGCTCTGATTCCAAATGTCAACCCATAATCTGGAAGTGTGAGCTCTCCCAGGCTAGTGCTCCCTTGCCTCTCGCCAATACATTTTCCTGTTTACTTCAAAGCTATACCCTCTATCTCAACATTTTTCTGATGGTTTGGTTTTCATAAACAGGCCCAGGATGTGTTTATGATATAAAATTCTGTCTGAAATGAAATTGGAAACTATCCACTGGGTTCAGCGGCGTTATCTTTCCCTCTCCTTTCCCGGCTGAGTGAGTTCGTGCGGGAGGTCAGCGGCGGCCTGCATCTTTGTTTGTGCGAGATAGACGGAAAGTAAATGAGTATTGTTGCCGGTGTCGACTTCCATTCTGGGCCGGCGCAAAGACGGAGGGAGATCATTTGGTGCCGGTGTCCCCACTAGTAATGGGGAAATGGATTGTGAGAGAAAGGAGTGTCGGGCCTCATTTATGCCTTGATTCCTCAATCTCTTTATTTATATTTCCCCCCACATGCTCCAGGCGGCCTGCCAAACTCATGCAAGCGCGTTTGTGTATGTGTCTTTGTCTGTTTGATCTGCAAATGCACTGCACGCTAGCGATGCATACCCATTCAACTTTCATACATACGGCATATACAGTGTAGGTGAAGTGGTCATTGCATTTCCGATGGGGATTCAGTCTCAGAAGAACTAATTTGGCAATTCTAGAGGTGATGCGGGATGGGAACTTGGTCGATGCATTGCATTTACTTTTTAGCATTTTGACCTGTATCTGCTGTTCTCCTTCACATATGCAAGAACAGGGCTTTTCATAGTGTGAGACAATGAATCTGCCTCTAGACAAAGCTTAGAAAAAGACCCCCCCCCTTCACCCCCTGTGCTTTATTTACTTAGTTTTGCACAATATCTGAATGCCTATGGGGTCATGATTATGTTATTTGACCCCGTAGACACTGAACAATTGAGCCAAGATAGCCTAATATTTTTATTTGACATGACTTCAAACTAAACCAAATACATAAAAAGGTCTGTCCTAAGGCAATTATTAGTTTCTGACTTCAGTAAAGTGAGTAAAAGAGTAAAATTCCCCAAATCTACTGTCTCTGAACTACCTCTTTAACCAAATCACCCACAGGCAATTCTACATGATCTCCTTTTGATAACTAATGTAACATTTTTCTTTTTTTCACTTCCATTAACTGAGCATCCCTGAAACAGTTTGGAGTGCCCCTGGGGAGGCCCACCTCCCACTTTGAAAACCTCTGTGCTGAGAATACTTTCCAATTCATAAATGTTTCGTGAAAGTGTCAGTTCACCCCTTTACCACAGTTTTTCTTGGAGCTGTTTTTGTGAAGAAGTATTCTGAATAAAAACTGTTGAGAGAAAGGTCTTCTAAGTCACTATATTGTTTCTTCTATTTTAAAAGTAATTTTCAGTATGTGAGGTGTGTTGAGATGGTGTCAGAATTCTTATGGTCACTTTAAAGGACATGCTCTTTTGTATAAAGGTCGGAAGGAGGGGGGCAAGTAACTTACCGTTCAGTCTGTTAGCATTTTAAATAAATATTTCCTTAATGGTCTGTCACCATGTCAGTAATTTTAAATTACTGCTTGCACTATATGTACTAGTGCGTGTGCATGTGTGCATGTGTGTGTGTGTGTCTCTGTTAATAGCATATTGTTTGTGCAGTCATTAATCCAGAGGAGGATGTGGACCAGGTAAAGCAAACACATCCACATCTGTTGTTTCGAAAGCTCTTAATAAAAGGTGTATGAGTAGTTTTGAGAATCACAGAATATCATGGTATTGACTTTTTTTCTTTTGTAAGCATACTTCTCTGTGTTGCCACATGTGGTTACAACGATGTCACATGTAAAGAAATGTTAAAGAGAATTTTAACGTTTTCCTAAATTCGCTTTCCTAGATTCAGAAACCAATAAATGCTTTAGAACAGGCCTTTTTTTTAAGTAATCGGTGCAGTCTGAAGATATGTCAAACGGCAATATTAGTCTATTAGTCTTGGCTCGAGTGTTGACTGTCTATGGGATCATTCATAACATTCATGATCCCATAGGCATCCAGGATTGTGCAAAACTAAGCAATTAAACTAAGAGGATGTGAGTTAGTGCGTTTTTCCAGGCTGTGTCTGAGGGGAGGCCACCAGTCTCACGCTTTAAAAAACCACTGATCTACTGTATTGGTTCAAATATGAGACAAGCTTTATTATAAGATGTGTAGGCAAAGAGAAACATTTTGAAATAGCTCCATTGAAGCATAATGTTAGTTTGCGTTATATACTCACTCAGATCATTTTCAGATGTTATTCTTGCGGCGCAGATGTTGGGAGACTCGTCAAGAATTTATTTCTTCCTAACTAAATTATTAGTGGCTAAATCAAAAAGACAAACTTTCCCCCGGTTATAGAGAAACTCACTGACCTGGCAACGCTAAGCAAACAGACTCACAATACATCGGCCTATAGGGGCTCCTGTTGTGGTACACCACAGCTCTAGCCATAGAAAAAACAAAAAAACAAAAAAAAAACAAGATGTTTTGATTGTAAAGCATGTCATCCGACCGTGTCTAAAGGCAAAGACGTTCATGGCTGTTGAAAAGCCTGCCATCATAGAGAGGCGCAAGACACAATAATTGTTTAAATGAGGATAACGGCACACATGCAGGAAAAGTGACAGAAGTAGTTATGTGAATAATTAGAAGAGACAGCTTGAGAGAGGAATTGAAATCCTCCTTAATTATGATGTTGGATAGGTTTAGGGAGTGGGGGTGTGTGGTTTTGCGGGTGTGTGCATATGTGTATCAGTGTGTGTGTGTGTGGGGTGGGGGGTATAAATCTATGGTTCACACGTAGTTTGATGATTCAACAAGCACTTTCTCTTACCTCTGATATATTGCTCTAAATCCTTTAAAGCATACCCTTATAATTAGTCTCCAGCAGAGAACGTTCTTCAGTAGACAAGTTGACTTTTGGGGTGTTTTTACTCCCGAATATAAAAATATGTGTATAAAACATGAAGAGGATTTAAATGGGCACCATACTTTCGAGACAGATTTCTTAAAAAAACACAGGAAGCCAAAAGAAAATTCTTCATACTTTGATAACATTAAATGTAAGCAACACAGGCTCTCAGAGAGTTTGGACCTTCGCTAAGACCGATGATCAGTCTTCTGAAATGCAAATGTACAAGCACAACCCACCAATGTGTGGCAATATTTCCAAAACTAACACACCTGATTCTACTATTTTACTAATGGTTCATTAGTAGAATCAGGTGTGTTACTGCCTGGTTGGAACAAAAACCTGCACCCACACAGCCCTCCAGGACATGCACATAGTAGCTGAATCAACAGGGACAAAATTTTAGTTTCCCCTAAGCCAGGGGTGTCAGAAGGTCCCAGAAGGGCCGGTGTGGGTGCAGGTTTTTGTTCCAACCAGGCAGGTGATTCTACTAATGAAGGTCCTTAGCAAGGCCTCTCGTGATTGGTAGGTGGTTGATTAGAATCATGTGGGTTTCCTTGCTTTGAACAAAAGGCTGCACCCACACAGGCCCTCCAGGACTGGAGTTTGACACCCCTGTCCTAAGCCAACACAACACCCTACCACCATGTTTCATAAAAATCAGCCCCCTAGATATAATGAAACCCTATTGACAAAGTCACTGAAAACAGTAATAATTAATAATAATAATTATACTTTGAACCTATCTGTGTCATTTTTGTGAACCAACACTCGCAACCTCCGTTCTCTGATGATCACATGGATCAAACTCAAAATCTGCTGAGGAAACTAATTCATTTATAACGCCCGAGACAGCCCCATCTTCATATAATGTGCATCCGCTATTGATACCGCTTACCCCTCGCCGTTAATGCCTCTTACTTTGATGTAGTGCGTGAATTTAGGTCACAAGGATTTATGGCAGCACTTTAAAGGTTGGTAATATCTATTCCTGCAAATAAAAAAAAAAACAAGCGAAAAGTAAACCCACTTCTTTTGGGTTTATCCTCCTCTCCCCCTGTTCCCGTTCCTTTCATCAGTCAGCCAACGCCCACTTCCTGTCATGTGCATGTCATGGCTGCGTTGAGACACCTGAAGCGTTATCAGCGTCAATTCTTCCAGAAGAAACGAATGACAAGACGCTGGAGAACTTGGCCACTAGGCCTGGGTCCTGCTCCCGTCTTTCAGGCCTAGGGCTAAAGGCATCATCTCCATCTCCACAGCGAGAGGTCCAGGCGTCTTGGCAGGCGCTCGGTGTACACGCCAATCTGCGGCGGCGGCGGCTTCCATTTAGCTACATATAGATGCCAAACACATCAAGACCCCCACCATGGCTGCCTCGCTTTACATTCCACCTCACTTTTTTCCTATGTGCATGTAGAAGGTGGGGAGGGGGCACTCAAGCGTTGTGACATATATAGGTCCTGTGTGTTTAATGTCGTCTGTGTGTCCGTGTGTGTGTGTACATGTGTGTGCACGCGCGCGTGTTAGCAAGAAATGGTATGGGGTTGGGGCTAAATGCATTTGTGTCAATCACGGAGACACACACAGATTACAATCACTTCCCCTCAATTACGCTTTTATAAAAGGAGAGGTGGAAAATTGAGGAAGAAGAATGAGGAGAAAGGGTAGCGAGAGGGGAAGGGAGATCTCAATTATAAAAATGGAACCCGTCTCCCAGCTTCAAAGGCAAAATCGCATTTCTTCCCATTTCGTTTTCAGATCGTTCAAGATTATTGTCACATATATATATAAATATATATATATATATATATCACGTGATTTCCAAACATACGGCCGCTAATGCTCTCTTGGCGTGTGTTTTACACTGCAGAAACAGAGATATCGGCCTGTATGGCCTACATTTATTACTCTGATCCATAATATGACATTATTGCATCATCTGTCCACGGACTGAACATTTCTCAAGCCCTGAGGCACTCGTAACGAAAGTGACAGACGGCGGCTGTGTGTGTGTGTTTGCGTGCGTGTGTGTGTGTGCAGGCCCTTGTGTACAAGCTAGAAGCGCAGCACAGGTTGTGTTTGAATTGATGGCCAATCGTTGTGGTTTTGCATGTCCATATGTTTCAACCCGCAGCTACATCCACCATCTGTCCCAGTATGATGCTAATTTAGCTCTCCTGTCATAATCGACTGTCTCTGTATTCCCCGCTGCCTACAATGCGCCCGCTTTTGTTGCCGTGGAATCGCCGGCGTTACACACTTGTTACCAGGTTCCCACTTCCTGGCTCCTGTGAGTGGGCGGCCTGGTTAGAAGTAAAAGCCCTGAGGGGGGTGTGGTTCATACGCGCCACGCAGGAGAGGTGTATGGGTGCAGCATAGCCTGGGGAGGCATGTCAAGATATTCTCTGGATAATCACTCAAAGCCGGGCTGTTTACCCACTGCTGAGAGCAGGGGGTGGGGGGACGGTGGTAAACCTGCAGAGTAGTTTGCTCACGGAGGTCAAGAGGGTGAGGGGTGAGAAAATATGTGCGAGGGGGTGCACATTTGCACCGAGATGAGAGTGTAAGATTATACACATACTTGCTGTTCTATACTTACTATGGACTTGCAGGGAAATGAGAATTAAATAAAAAAAAAAAAAGTGACAACCAAGCTGATATTGCACAACAAGGTGTCCTGATAGACCACTGTAACACAAACGTCTATTTCTAAAGCAGAACAGCTGGTGTGTTATTACATGATGCCGATTAGCGAAAGAGAAGCTATCGTCTCCTTTTATTAGGTCTGTTTATAATGAGGGGTTGTGTTTACATTTACATGTTGAGTGAATTTTAAAGCAAACACTTGAAATCTGAAATAAGCAAAAAGAAAACATGAGAAGTTTTTATTTATTTTTTGGGGGGATTTTGATGTTTTCATCTAACTACACATACAATTACATTGGTGAAGACACGGCTAGTGAGAATTCACTGGTACAACTGTTGCTGCTGGCCACTGATTTAAACTGTCACTCAAACATCAATGTATCTTTTGCTCAACAGCAGCTCCTTTGTTAAAAAGTACATTTGGTGAAATGGAATAATTTCAATCATCAATAAGCCAAGTATTGCTGTTATGGGGGAATCCAAAAATGGATTCAACTGGGGAAGGATGCATTTTATTGTTTATTAAGACAATTTTATAGTTTTTTTTTGTTCTTTCTTTGCATAGCCTTTTGTTATAGTCACCTGCCAGACAGACATTCAACATGAGCTCATAGATGAGAGGCACACATCCGGGTATTTTGCCCCCACCCCTTTTTGGGTAAAAATAGACCATCTCATTTGACTGGCAGCCAATGCAAATTACTAGGTCTCTGCAAATTTAATTGCATAAAATAAGAAAACCCTATTAATGTTTTACCTATTAGTAGGAGCTCAAACCCCATGGTCAGTCAGGCAAACATTATGTCTAATGATCAACGGTTGTCTTCATTAAAAGGAAAAAAAAAATTAAAGAAGTAGGCCTTGATTTTCAATTTAGAGGCTGCCTTGAAGCGGAATTCTGAGAGAAACTGATGTACACGCAAGACAAAACGCTCTTTAAGTATGCAACATTTTTAGAAAACCACCTACACTTACATTCGGATAACAACTGTGGCTTCGGTACACATTTGGTATATGAAAATTCTAATGACAGGCAAGTGATATAATAACCCTCATCTATATTAGAATTACATCAGTGCAATAGTTTGCTCATAAACTGTACCTTTTTTTTTACACACTTATCAAAAAGCCATGAAAAAAAAGCCTCACTACTCAAACAATCTACACTAGCTCTGGTTGTCATGGAGAGTTGTTCAGATCTGAATCATGGGAAAATTAAAACTGTGTAAAAACACAAATGATCAGTATTAAAATCAGCTTTCATGTCGCTACGCAATGTTGGGTTGGGGAAAGTAACCTAAACCATCAAAACTATGTTATTTTAACTGTAATTCTTACTAGACATTGACTGTGCATGTGTTGCACACCATAAGGACATCATGACAGGTATCTAAGGGAACAGATATTGGTGGAACGCATCAGGAGGGGGCGATAATTAACACAACGCACCGTGTCGTTAGCGCAGTCCTGGCTTCCCCCCGGGAGCTCAGCGAAGCTGTCACGTAACTGTAAGCTGTGCACATTGCACACGTGACGATTGCGTTTGAAAAGCGAAGACGGAGACGCTCCGGAGGGCTTCTGCTCCTCCGGGGGGCGGATTAAAAAAAAAAAAATAGAGACACGCTGCTAGACAGACAGACAGACAGACGCTTGTAGAGAAAGAAAGATGTGGACCAGATGAAGGGGGAGCGGGTTTGATTGAGACAAAAGCAGATGAGGGGAAAGTTAGGTGTGTCCTGCCTGATAAACACCAACATGGCTCATCATTACAGGGAGCACCAGGGGAGCACTGTAGCCCATCTGCCAGCTAATACATACTAATGCTCTCACCGCACTGTACAGCCACTATCAAAGCCACGGGACACGCAACGCGGCACCTATGGTGCCTTTATTGAAAAGCGGGAGCGTGGTAAATCAAAGCAAACAGGCCAGGCTTCCAGACGGGGGGACGACAGTTTAGAGTATGAAGTTGCAAATCCGAACTACAGAATGAAAGCAGCATCTGTTTAGGTCATTTTTTGTCAAATCAGAAGCTAAATATCATATCAGTGTGAATTTAAAACGGCCTTTTGAAAAATCTCTTTCATACATCATATGAACGGGCGAGACCCGGCCACCTCCCTTAAGAGTACGCTGGCATCTATCATATGCTTCTTTTCTCTTCTTACTCAATCCACACACACACACACACACACACACACACACACACACACACACAATGTGTAGACTTGGCACCCTGAATCGCAGTTTGGCTCCGTTGCAGTCGCCCTATTTCTCTTCTGCCTGTTTTTCCTCGTTAGCGGGAAAAGCGACTGCAAAGGATGGTCCATCACACGCTGCAGTTTACTGTGTCAGGATGATTTCAAACAGGTTTAAATCCCCGAGTGGTTACGTTTGACACCCACTCAGGCGTGCTATTGCCTTTGATTTTGTGTGTGTGTGTGTGTGTGTGTGCGTGTTTTCTTTTAACTTATGTATGTGCGTGTGTGTGAGAAAGAGACAGATAGAGAGCGTGTGTGGGGGGGCGGTGTCAGTGGTGTAAACAGTGAATGTCCCTGGTGTCTGGAGGTATTACACTGAAGCGCGGCCATGCATACAGGCCTAGGAGGGCCTTTCTGAATCAGTGGACAGGACTGGAGTGACCTTTTCAACACACATTAAAACAGGGTCACCTCACTGTGATACAGGTTTGCGGAGTGCAAACCCGGAGAAGGGAGGAGAGGGGAGCCACAGATGGGGGGGAGGGAGGGTGTAGGGGTCGCATGTGAGTGCCCTCTTCACTATACCTTGTGAAAATGTGCCCTTTCGTCATCACCGTATTCCCGTGTGCATCTGTCCATATGTATCTGTGTCCCCACGGCTCCGGAGAAAATGAAAAACACTGTACTTGGTCACGATATGTGACAGATACTCTATATTGGGCTGATTTGTTTGGAAAGGTTTTCAAAGTTACACTGTACATGGGATAATCAGACCTGAATACACTCTGGTTAAGGCGCCGTCATACATGTATGCATCAATCAAAGCAGTTCCATCGTTGTCCGTGATGTCGTTTTTGATATCAACTTGTATATCCAATCACAGGATGTAGGCCCTAGATTCCCCTCATAGGCCTAGATAAAACACATGCATGGGTGCGCTTCTCCTACCTCAGCAACAATCTGTATGAAAATGTCTCCACATATCAAACTACAGATGTGTTAGCCTGTGTGTGTGTGTGTGTGTGTGTGTGTGTGTATGTATGTGTGTGTGCGTGTGTGTGTGTGCACGAGTGCATGTGTGTCTCAGTGCATCAGACCGGTGAAGAGAAGAATAACCCAATTATAGAGACAGTGTGCCTCACAGACATACAGTACAGTATGCACACAGATAGAAAGAGAGGTGTGTGTGTGCGTGTGTGTGTGTGTGTGTGTGTGTGCGTGCGCAGCCAGACAAAGACGGGCACAGTGAGGGAGAGTGATTTTTGATGAAAAGAACACATCGGGAAAAGGGGGAGAACAAGAGGAAGGCTCGAATGAATGAATGCAGAATGAATGTGGCGTGCGCTCAACAAAGGTGAGCTGGTAAAAAAAATACAACCAGCGCTGCAAATCCGAATATGTGAGCAGAACTCAAATATGTTGAAATATTGGGATTTATTTAAATGAGGAATCCTGAGGGTGCTGCTGCAGCATGCGCGCCTCGGTTCACGTACAAAGTACCTCTCCCTCTGCATTTTTTTTCTTTTTTTTTTTTTTTAGGAAGGGTGGAGGAAACAGGAGGGGAATGTGGCCCTGAACCTGATAATTTGGAGGATGCGGTTGCATAGCAACAGACAGCAGCCGAGTACCTAAAAAGCAAAAAAAGCAAGGCTATTTGGCTTGTTAAATATTCTGTGCCTGCCAGGACAGCGCTGAAAGCCAAATATGTTTCCAAAGAACCAGATTTAGATGCACTGCTTAAAAAAAGCAGGTAGAAGCTGTACAAAAACCAACAGTTTATCTGTTTTTTTACCCTCAAAACTGTGACCTTATTGACATTTTTATCCATGAAATATCAATCATGGACACGAGTACAGCACATCCCTTATTCATATGGGTGATTGCATCTTTAAAAGATGGCCAGTTACATATGATATAATATATGAAAAATGAGTGTGTAAGTATCAAGTCGCATATTTCTTTGTGCACATGGATAACACATATTGCATTCACATATTATCTAATAAGCCCATGCACAATGGGGAATTAGCATTTGAAATGCCATTTGGGTGTTTGTGAGCTTATAACATGCACCAGGCATCAAAAGGCGTGGCGTTTTGTCATATTACAGATAAACACAAAGCAATTTCCCCCTGAATTTATTAACATTTCAGACGTGAGTCCCCAATCTGCGGACACTCGTGGATGCATTATGCCTGGTGTCCTGCAGGTTGGGAGATTTGAATAAAGCAATAAGCCGCAGAAGTTGTTTGTTGTCTGTAAAGTCAGCTGTAGATTAAATCAGACAAAACAAGACAAGAGCAGATTCTCCCCAAAGGACAAACAAGATTCTCTTTTATTGAACATCTCCAGTATACAAAGCTCATACGTTACCTGCCGCTGAATAATACATCAAACACACCCGTTTCTTTTGCTTAATCCAGTTAGTGTTTAATCCATACTAGCCCTGGAAATCAAAGCTCTGTGCTTCCAACGAGCTTTTGCCAACTTTGCAGCTTCTCACGCTATCTCCAGCCGTGGTTATTAAGGTTTCTGTTTCACTTGAATGGGACGGCATTGCTCCGGGACATAATGTAAGTGACTGCTGTTGATCTCGCCACCAGTCTCTCTCTCGCAGAGCTGTGAATAATAGATAGGAAAGCTGACCACAGATAATATGTCTCTCATTGAGGACGTCGCTCCTAGCGCAAGCAGCGTCTGAGAGAATGCTAACAAGGAGTGTTTTTTTTTCTTTTCTTTTTTCTTCTTCCTTCATTTTTTTTTTTTTTTTTTTACTTTTGCAAAGCCGCATAATGTGCCTCTTTCTGTCGGCTCTCATGCATTTATTAATAACAGAGTTCTTTTCAAAACATCTCCTCTGGATAAGATGGATAACACATTCCTTTTATCATACACTCTCCCTCATACACACGCGCTGTATATATCGCGCTGACAGTGATGTGCTGTGAAATCGGATGGGAGGGCTGGAGTGCGGTTTTGTAGCCTTTCAACACATAAATTTGGGTCACAGAATAGATTATCACCCCACACGTGTCACCCTGACACTGATAGATACACGTAATCCCACACCACTCATAAATTACATATGCTTCGCTCATGAAAATTAATGCGGTGTTTAAATTGGTAAATGATCAGTCTTTAGACCGATATGAACTCTATATACAGCATTTTTTTTTTCTTTCACTTCTTTCACTCACAGAAAGGAATATTCAACATTTAAAGTGTTTGTTTTAACATCACAAGGTGTACAAAAATCATCCTGTGTGTTAAAAGGATGGATCTTGTTTGTGTGTGTGTGTGTGTTTGTGTGTGCGTGTAGACAGAACACTTAATAAATAAATTCTCAGCTCATTTCTGATAAATTGAAAGCGCCCCGGTGTACTTCATAGCAGCAGAGGGGTCTGGGCTGCAGAGGCTGCATCAAAAGGAACCTATAGGAAAAATAAAGACAGAGTCGCTCGACAAACGCACTCCGCTGTGAGGAATCCACCGTGTTTGAAGTCAATGACAGCTTTTAGGGATTTGGGCGAGACTCAAGCCTCCTCTTTTCACACATAAAGATGAGTCCTGTGTGTATGTGTGTGTGTGTGTGTGTGTGTGTGCGCATGTGTGTCTGAAGGTGACAAAGACAAAGTACAATCTCAGCTACCCTTGGAAGTCAGCGGTGCCGGTGTTTCAAAGCTGAACACCACATTTGAACTCTAGGGCTCCCCAAGTTGTCATTTTTAACTTTTCGTTTACTGTCGTAAAACGGGCCGTGTGAATGTTTTGTGGCAGGACACGGCCGTGCTTAACCTCAAGTGCGGACGACAAACACACAGGAAAGATTAACTGGATTTAGATTAAAAGGATTACGTGTCAACAGCACAAACAGCTAAAGGAGCACCGGTCTGTAAGGAGGCTGGAGAGGGCCAGGTGTGGGAAGCCTTTCCAGAACATGTGCTATTGCAAGACAGAAAACCTGTGTTTTGTCATTTTTCTTGTGATCACAAAATAGACTGTTCCAAAGGAAAAGCTCGACAAGCTGTCCTCCTCTCTCCTTGATCATAAAACAATTATATAAAAATCGGAAGGGAACAAGCTCTTTTCTTTGGATCACAAGAAAGCATAGAATTTTGTGTTACAGGAAAAAAAAAGGAACTAATCCTAGATGAAAAATAAAGCACATTCTTTACTTTATGGCCACTTTTCTGCCTCTTTTTTTAAGCTATGTTTAGTTAATTATAGCTATATAGGAAAATAGTGTTGACTTTTAACACTGTCATCAATGAACCAATCAATTCTTGTTTCTTTAATCAATACAAACACTAGTCAAAAGACAATACAAAATACAAAAAAACTGTTTAATTAGGAATGCTGAAGAAATTGGAAAAGTGGCTGTTGCATTAGAATTGTGTATCCAGGCCAGCCAGTGCTCGCTATGTGGATGAAGATATGCACAAGCTGTGGCAGCTCTGTAGTTTCAGGGTCATCAGACAGTACCAGGCCCTGATCAGGATTTTAACTACAGCATGTCAGAGCAACTTTAACCACAATTCCTGCAGATATCTCTCTCTGTAGACTGCACAGACTGTCTGTCTGTCTTTCCTTCTTCATTTTCCTCACGTATATGTTTATCCGGTCGAATTTAGCTTGGCGAGTGTATTGCTGGGGACACAAGAATTTGCAGTATCAAGTTTGGTGCAGCTTGGACACACAACTTTGAATAACACGAGTGATTTTGGACGTGATGTTTTGGTGACACACTGTGAGTTGAGTTGAACGCCTTGCCGTGTCCAGGATGCCGGCTGTGCCACATAAAATAGCATTTTACAGCCAAACAGTCACTAAAATATGTTTCTGAAAACACTCGAGGCGGGAAACAGGCAACGCAGTAACAGAACCTTGATGCATATTTAGGGCTGAGGTTTGAACGCTACTGGACGAGGTGTCTCCAGCAACATCTGGGAAAAAGCTTGGCATCACCACAGCGGAGTGGAAAAAGCTCCTTTTAAGGCACCTGGTGGTAGACCTGGCTTGGTGGCCACCTCCGTGTGGTTCCACTGGAAACATGAGCTACGGCAGCGCTGACCTTGGGTCAGCCGGTGGCGTTGGTGTCTGCCACGGCTGAGCCCGACTCCAGCTCCAAGCCACAGCTTCTGCAGATGAGGCGAACCTTGGTAAATTGTAGGTCTTACTAAGAGCTTGCATGTGAGGTGTTTAGGGACCATCAGTGAATTGGAGAGTCCAGTCTTAGGGGATGTTCTCCTTAGGTATTAGGAAATACTTGTTTTGAGAAAGCACTGCACTAATGGTGCCTGGGTTCCTGGAAAAGTTCCTCTGGAGAAACTATGCAATTGGGGGGATTTTTCACTCCATTTCCACTACTAAACTGCTCTGTGTATTCCCTACTGAACCTTAACTTAATGACAAACAGTACCACAGATGCCAAGTAGTGGCTGCCAATCTTCTTAATGATGTCCCTGTTTGTTTAAACCATAAATTCAATATTGTAATTCTGGCCTTGCATAGGCAATAGTGTTTTTCCTCATATAATTCTACGCAATATAGAATATGAATTACATAAAAGACACTTTGGCCCTAATTAAGTGTAGAACCGCTATGCCTCCTTTCGAACAAAGAGCTCCTGGTGTTAGGAAACCAGGAACCCAACAATACTTTAACATTACATAAATTGATTTCTAAATTGATTGATTGTCTCAAATCCGTAAAATATTACCCAATTTGCACCTTTTCTGCTACACTTTTATTGCAAAGCTGTATCCCTATGCTATTGTTATGGCATGAAGCAATACAGCGCACAGCTACTTAACCTGATGACATGTTTAACATAGAAACAATACCATAGAGACTAGTAGAGGCTGCCAATCCTCTTAGCTATGCTAGTACAATAAATTCCGTACAATAAGCCATATGACTAAAGTTTTCTCTGGCCTTCCATATACAATAGTGTATTCCTCATGTAATCTGTAATCTGATCTCCTGTTTGTTGTTAACTTGTTAATCTATAGATTCATACCTTACAAAAAATACACTTTTTCTCTAGACTGCATCGTTTTTAAGTGTAGCAAAGTCGTGCTTCGATTTGACCAAATAGTTCATGATCCAGGTAAAACACAGATGAGGTTTTACCTTTTACACTTTGCAAAACTGTAATCCCTCCTGAATGTGTACGCCATAAAGCGACGCGGTGCACTGCTACTTAACTTGATGATATGTATACCATACAAACAATGCTATGGAGGCCAGTAGAGGCTGCCAATCCTCTTAGCGAGTGGTAGCACGATAAATTCTGTGCCATAATTCATACATCAATAAGGATGTTCAACGTTGGATGAGGTACGCGGATGCGTTTTCTTTACGGAGGAGCCGAGGCGTTGACGGCTTTGTTTGTCTCGCCCTGACGTGACAGACAGGTGGTACGCCCCTCCCGCCCTCGCAGACATCACCTCCTCTCCGTTCGGGGCGCACATCAAAGGGATTAGCGTCTTATTTCTCAGGTAAAACAAGCAACATCAATAGAATCCCGTAAAATAAGATCGCGCCCGGCGCTCTGCATAAACCCGCGCGCGAGCCGCCCGGGCCCATTCACGCGGCCCCTTTGTGAGTTAAACACTTCTTACATCAATCGATCGACTGGGGAGCAGCTGGAGCCTTTATGGATCCACCTTCCCCACCCACGGAACGAGGTGGGGGGGGGCACGAGGAGGCGCCTTGACGGGTTGGATTCTGGGGAGGAAAGATGGAGGAAAGGTGAACGAGAGGAGGGGAAAGTGAAGATGATGGCTTCCTCCCACCGGGTTTGGCTTCTGCTGGTGGGAGGTAGGAAAACAGAAGAAAAATCTGTGAAGGAACCGCTTTGCTCCTTTTATTTCTCTTCTGTCTTTTTTTCTCCATTCATTCTTATTTGAATGAATATTATTTGTATTTCCTTACCTGTTTTTCATCTTCAGCATCATACATGTTTGACATTCTTACTTTCCTTTCCTTCCTTCTTTTTTTTCCTTCCCTTTGCTTCCCTCCACCTCTCTTTATTTCTTTATTCCTTCAATTTTTAATCCCATTCCTCATTTCCCCTTTGCTTCAGTTCAACTTTCTTCTATCTTCTCCTCTCCCACCTTTTCCATTTCCCCTTTTTCCCCCCGCCTTACATCGTTCTTTGTCTCTCCCGTTCCTTCCCCGCTTGCCCTGTTCCGTCCTTATTTCCTCCTCCTTCCTCTCCTGTTTTCTGTAAACAAAGATTTCACAATAAAGGTCAGTAAACATCAGCTCCGTTCGTTAGCACCTAACCGTCATAAGCATTAGAAGTGCAGATCGTGAAAAAGTCTTATCTGTGTTTTCCCCTATTCCTGCTGATATCAGCTACACCCCCCCTTCCTCCAACGCACACACACACACACACACACACACACACACACACACACACACACACCTCTACAGACACAAACACAGTTATCTCTCCTATCTGCTGTTTAGCCAACTCAGAGCTAATCCAGTGTGAACCCACTCCCTGGCTTGTGCTCAGCAGTTTGCAAACAGATTTGGAGAACAGACACACACATACATGTGCACACACACACACCCACACACGCACACACACGAACAGAGGGAGTAAAGAGAGTTTGGCCCTGGAGCGGGGAACATCACGCTCCAGTAATGTGATGCTGAGGCAACACTGAGGTACAGTAGTGTGGCATTAACATAAATGTGCATCTCGGCGCGAGGAGGGAACATGCAGAAATTTAAAGCTGTCTGCTCGCGATAGTCGTCTGAATACTTCTTCAGTGACTCCTCGCACACCAGGAAAACACGTCCGCGCTAGCTGGTTCATCAGCACCGGTCTTCGGCCTGTCCGGATAGTCGATAGTCAAATTATTTTTCTTGAATAAGGAACACTGGATAAAAGAGAGAGATCTGAGTTTCATTTTGTATTTAACTTGATGGCTGGATACAGTAGCAAATATCAGTGTCTGTCCCCCCACACTATAGCTTTACATTGGCATGTTCTAATTCACAGATTGTTAGTCTCTTAAAAATGCACTGCTGTAAACTGGTGAAAACATGCCCAAAACAGTTTATGACACATTTAGCTGCAGGCTAAACTGTCAGATTCACACAAGACATAAAGGTCAAGCTTACAGGTTTCTAGCAAAACTATCCCAGATAGGTTGTAGATAAAGCTTTCAGCGAATATCATTCAGAAAAAGATGTGGCCCATTGGTCACTTTAACCAGTTAATTGTCCCATATTGTTGGAAATTAGATTTGATATATATACATGGACAAAATTGTTGGTACCCCTCAGTTAAAGAAGGAAAACACACAATTCTCACTGAAATCACTTGAAACATACAAAAGTAACAATAAATAAAAATTTATTGAAAATTAAATAATCAAAATCAGCCATTCATTTTGAATTGTTGATTAACATAATTATTTAAAAAAACAAACTAATGAAACAGGCCTGGACAAAAATGATGGTACCCATAACTTAATATTTTATTGCACAACCTTTTGAGGCAATCACTGCAATTAAAGGATTTCTGTATCCTGAACAGACATGAACAGAGAATGTACATTTTGAGACACCTGATGAATGCTTCAATAAACTCTTTTTTCTAAAAGTGTGCTTTTTCATCTTTTATTTGTCACTGACCCTTAAAAGGAAGGTCTAGGTGTCAGTAGAACCCTACAGTCACTGGTCCCGCCCACCTTTTTCAAATCAGCCAATCAGAGGAGAGTCTCATTATTATTAATAAGGCACAGAAGTTCAAGAAAGGAGATACTATAGAACTATATGTGAGATGATTCTTGGTACAATTAAAACAGGAAAAATGTGAAATATAGGCAGCTTTAATGTTTGGAACAGTGGTTCAATTTTGGTTCAGGATCCAATTTTCTTGATTAGGGAACCAATGTAAATTGTTAATGCTGACTTGCTGCATTGTATAATCAGGAAAATGGACCATACTGACCTTTCAGCTAATTCAGTCCTGGCTTTTTCTATGGTTTTAACACCTCCGTCGATGCGGTTACAGCCTGAAGCTCTTCCCGGGGGAACGGCTTTCTCACCTGCGCACGGTGACACCGCTCGTCGCGCGTCGTTTTGCATAATTAGCTTTGTCTTGTCATGAGCCGCCGCTGTGATTGGCCGCCAAACACAGGTGGAGAGTTACCTCCGAGCTGATTGTTAGTTCGCGTTTCAACAAGTTGCCATAAACAACACGACACGCACTTGAAAGCAGGAAAAACAACCCCCCCCCCCGTTTTTTTTAAATGCCTGGCTCATTTCCTCTGCAAGCCTGTTCCCACTTGTTATAAAAAATGGTTTTGCTTATATCAGCAATTTTCTACAAACAAGCAGTAATATGTTATATGTGTGTGTGTGTGTGTGTGTATGGGGAAGCCGAGTTGGGGTGGGGGGGGTAGTGTCGTGTCACACTATTGTATTTTCTAACAGTGAAATAACAGTTTAAGACTCAGGCTAGACTACGTGACTCATTAGGATGGATGTTGCTTCGCGGGGCAGAGCTGCGACTTTCTATTCTTCCACTTCCCTTACATACTCTACAGTCTGCAACCCCCCCCCCCCTTTTTTTTTTTCCTCTGTCTCTGGTTTTCTCAGGAGGCCTAAGTTAGATAAGACTGCCTGGGCTATAAAAGCAACAAGGAGTCTGGGGAGAATAGTCTGACACACCGAAGCTACAGAAACATTCAGCAAGTGTAAAATACGTGGAAGTGTAAAAAGAAAAAAAGAAAAACAACAACAACGATGAGAAAAAAACAGAATGCAATGTTCTGAAGCGACGAACACGCTCTCACACACACACACACGCTCGTGCATGCGGGTGACAAACACACACAACCCATTTTCTCGCCCCCTTCTGATGCTGCTTCTCCCTGTCGTCTCCTCCTCCTCCTCCTCTTCCCGTCCTCTCCTTCTCTAAAGTTTCTATTTGTGGAATCACTCGAGGCCTCTGCATCGTTCCCGCTATTAATATTATTGTCTGGTCAGTCTGGGCCCATGTGAACTGCTGCTCACTCAAAGATACACACACACACGCACGCACACGCACACACACGCATATGTAGAGTGCCACCAGACAAACAGTTTGTTCCACCTGTTCTCCCTCTCCGTGCCAACAGTCTGCTATTACTGTACATAAAGCTCCACACCGTTGACTCTGTTGTGTAACAAACAGATTCGCCGGCCTCCCCGCTGCTTCGCTCGTGTTGCCGTGTTTGTTTGTTCGCTTGGTTTGATTTTTCCGCGTCTCGCCGTGCAAGCGCCGCACCGGTCACATTAATGAGCGATAATCTCAACCGTCCCTCCGAGCTTTTTAGAGAGAGGAGGCTTTTCTAAAAATAAGTGATAAATATCCGTTTCAACAAGCGCTTTCGCGCATTTATCAAATTGAACGTTTTGTAACGCTGGTGGGTAATTAAGCCTTGTGGGATGAACGCGTTTGTTTCCACTTTTGCCAAAAAAAAAAAAGATTATTCATGGAGGTTTTTCTCGAGTCCTTATAATAATCGCTAAAGACACGATTTCCTGATTGAACAAAAACTGAGTGAAGCTTATCTAAAAGTAGTTATGTTTTTATTTTTTTTACATTTTAAGAAAAAAGGCTTCATAATCACTCCTGCAATGTAATTGGAATGATTCATCTATCACAGTTACCTAAAGCAAAATGAAAAATACCTGAAAGGCCACTAGTCAGTTTTATTCTCTGCACGAGCAGCCAAAAAAACTGAACTTGAAAACATTCATTTTTGTAGATATTGATGCCATTACCAAGACTCCATTGGTTTTAGTCTTTAGTAATTACCACCACCATTCTATTATCTATTCATTGCAAGAAAACCAACCAATTTCTCATCCAACTATTAGTGTTCAGTTTGTGTTAAGCTACTGTACTGTTTCCTTCGTCTGATGAATATAAGCTTGTATCTTTGTTAGTTTTCCTAGGATTATCCTGACTGATGGTTACTTGCCTCGTCCCCATATCACTTCTGCAATTTCTTCGCTATGAACTTGGTGAGTACATTTTTTGTTAGAAACATCATTAGGAAATTGAATATTTCAACTAAATAATGTCTAAATCATGATAAATAGGAGTTATATACAAGTGTGGAACTGAAGTAGGGAGCAGGTTTGTTGATGTGACATTGGCTACAGACACACACACACACACACACACGCACACACACACACACACAGAAAGGAGAGGAGCCTCTGTAAGGGCTCCTCTGTCATGGCAGCTGCGCCACTACAACGCCGGCTCAAGATGTGACCAACCCTCAGACATTAATCAATGCAATACACCCTGGGCATTGCTAGGGAATGACCCGTGTGTATGTGTGTGTGTGTGTGTGTGTGTGTGTGTGTGTGGCATTGCGACATCCACACACACACACACACCCACGCATGCACATGCACACACACACGCATGCACATGCACACACACACCTCTTCAGACAGCCGGGTGATTACGCACCATAACACAGCTGATTTGCCCCATGGGTCGACACTCGCTGTCCGGTCCAATCACATTACCCTTTCCCAGCCGGCCCAGTGGTGTGTGTGTTTGTGTGTGTGTGTGTGCATGTGTGTTGGCCTGTGCCCGAGTGTTTACATGCTCCCGCTTCATCTGGATATTGTTGTTGTTCCGCAGCGCTTTCAGCAACGTCATTTGTCACTGCGCGTAAAGTATTAGGCCAAAGATAAAAAGGCTGAGGGCAACGGGACGGAAAAAAAAAAAAAGAAAAAAAAAAGTGTGTCATGGATTTCAACCGGGTAGCGTGGTATTTTTTTTTTCTGGGAAAGAGGTCACACTGGGCAACGTGTGGAAAACTCTGTGAGGGCTTTTAACGGAGCCCGCTCGTCCTTAAATACATCTATACTCATAAATAGCACCCGGCCCGGGGCGCTTTGGGCCATTCTGATGATATACCGTGGCTCGGACCCAAATAAAGCCTCGGCAAACAGCCTCCCATTTCCCAACAAACACTTCTTATTTTCTCCACCTCTCTCTCTCCGTGCCCAATCCTCCTGCAATCAGGTTGGCCTCGGCCCAACGGATTCCTCATGACCTCTGGAGCACAGAAACACTAAACTCCCTTTGTGGAAGGCAAAAAAAAAAACAACTCATCTTGTTCGCCTGTAAACTATAAACTCCCATTAACAAAGATCTGTGGGCCAAACCGCCGTCAGACGGCTGCTGTTTTGTGACGGTGGTATCTGGGGGGGGAAGGTTTAACGCAGCTACTCATTTTGGATGTCATAGTAGACGGGCGTTAAGACAAAGGGCCGCGGTTGGGGCTGGGGGGGGGGGGGGGAAACGCACTTGAAAGCCGATGCAAAACACACCCTGTAGTTACGACAAAAACGGGAGATTTGGCCGTGCAGGCAGGGCCGTGTGTGCAGATGTAGGATACGCGCCAGATGGAAGCGGACGGACACACATGCATACATACCCGAGCCTGACTCCGCTCTGTGCTATTCTGGGAGACGGGGGGGAAGAAAATGGTCTGACTTGGCAAGTATACATATGTGCGCTAGTGTGAGTCCCTGTAGATATGGGGGAAATATAGGGTCTGGCACATGTTTAGTGTGGTGACCCACTTCTCTATGCATCTGGACCTGATAACCCCTTTCAGCGGGTAATGGGAAGGAGATTTAGACAGTGACATCTCTATCCGCCTCTTTCTGGACCGACTCTGAGACTTGGCTGCGGCGGCGTGGAGTTTCATCCCTAATCAGGCGGCGGGGAAAGGTGGCACGTGAGATGGAGAGCAGGGTCCCCGGCAGCCTGCGGCGGAACTTAAGCGGCGGCGTTGTTCTGGAAAAGCCGCTCTCGGCTCCCCGTGATTTAAGGGAACGTTTTTACACTTCGTATGGCACCGACCGAGAGCTCTTCTCAATCCATGCAGAAAGAGAAAGGAATTGCACCATTGTTTGGTTTTTGAATAGATGGAATATTACATGTTGCCATTCAATGTTTTCTTCCTCCCTGATTTTGCCTTAGCTCACAACAGCACCTTAATAAAAACACTATTCAGCACTGTGAGTAACCACTTACACCATTTGTGCAAGCTCGCGTATCATTTGGTTCTGGGTTATTTATTTTTTGCATTTATTACAGATCCCCATTAGTCCTCGCCGCTGTGAAGACTACTCTTCATGGGGTCCAAGGATTTACATTTCCATCTTCAAACATAGTGCAATAAAATGCAACCATTGCAATTAAACATAACTAAATCTGAGATGTAATGGAAGTCAACCTTTAAATTCTTGAAGCGACCAGAATCACACAACAGCTTTTTCCATTGTTAAGAACTGCTCCCCTTATTTTGTTTAAATCTTACTTTGATATTTATTATGGTTAAATGTGGGGGAAGCTTAATCCGATATGTTACTGCTTTATACATTGTAGTCCTTTTTAGTGCATTAGTTCTAAAATCACACCAGAAACATACCTGGTTGTATACCCATGACAGGTATTGACAAGTATTCGGTTTACCAATATGCCAGATGTTAGACAACAATGTTATCAAAGGTTATATTATGTATGATGCAGCGGCTATCACTGCTTATGCCCAAATTTGTTCATAATTGATACAAAGAGGAATGTGCTATTGGAATTTAAAATTTTAAAGAATGGACCGTACAAAAGTGTTTTGTATATTGAGACAAGAGATACTCCAACATGTTTTCCAACTTTTTATTTGTAAAGGAAATACTAAAGTTGTGGCTGTCTTTTGTCATCCTGATATTGATCCTCAAATCGTTACAGAGAATTGCTTTTCACCTTTCTTTTAAATGAACCCTCACACTAAGCCCTTCCTAGCCATCTCATGAATCTGGACACCCCCACACTCCATGACCTTGTACCACAACTTGTTTTTTTACCTTTCTAATTATGTGTATAATAACTCCAATAATGTGAATTTAATTTACAGGAGTTACAGCTAATAAAAGTATTTTATTTAGCCACCATTTTACAGCTTTTTCTGTGCGGCTGACTGGAAACTTTGCAGAAGGCGTTAGAAAGGGCGATCTTCCTTTCCCTGTGTCTGGTGTGATTACTACTGATCTGTTCAATCTCGGCAAACCAATTCCTCTAATACGTCCGCAGCCATAACACGGGGGGTTAGTCCTTCATAGATGAGCCGGGAGGACTGACAGCTCGCAATAAATCAGGTGGGCTTTAGAGAAGAAAACTAAACTATCCTTTTAAATGCCTGGACCTTTTTCAATTTTGAAAGCACTTTGCGAGTCGCTGACCTTACCGCGATGCACTGACCCCGCTGGATTTCACTGTTCCTTCTAATATAGGCTACTCGACTTTATTTTCTCTAACTCCCCCGGGCCTATGGATGTTCACCTCAGGATAAAGACATTGTTAGTGTGACTGAGCTATGTTGCTTTAGAGATTGACTTCCACTGCCACACCGGGGGGGGGGGGGGCTCCCGAGGGAGTCACACTAACGTTAGCCTGATCTATCTGCTTCGCTATTGGTATAGATCCGCGTTTAGTGTCGATGCCAGCACTAGGGAGTAATGATCACGTGTAGCTAGACACACACACACACACACACACACGGCCGGAGCGTTGCAGACCAACACCTGGATGGATCAAGGGAACACGCACGCAGCACGGCACAAAATGTTCCCTTCCGTTCCTGCCGCACTGCGGAGCGACGGCGTGGCACGAAAACACACTCGCAATAAGCTGAGTCGAGCCAATGCAGCCACAACAACCGAGCGAGAGATGCCACCCCCCTCCTTCCCTTCCCTTCAGACACACACATGTGCACACAGACCTCCTCCTCCTCCTCCTCCTCCTCCCCTGCTCTCCTCCGCAGCCCGAGCCAGAGCAGACAGATAAGCAGGCAGCCAGAGACGGACTAATCCTCCCACAGTGAGAGACATTTGGGGTGGTATGATGAAAATCAGGCTGAAATGACAGGGAGAGAGGATGAGCGGGAGGAGGAAGAGGAAGACATGGTGAAGGGATGAGAGAGGTGGGGGGGGGGGGGGGGGGGGGAGTGAGGCTAGAGATTAGTGAAACGATGAGGGGCAAAAAAAAAGGAAAAGGAAGGGACTGAGAGGAGCGCTGAGCTAGTCGAGAATTTAGAGAGGCGAGGTTATTTTGTCAGTGGATTTCAATTGTCTCCTGCCGCCCGCCACCGCCGCCCCTTGCGTCACGAAAATAGTCTTGCACTTTATTTGATAAATGTTGCAACCGAGCCTCTCCGCCCGTGCGCCTGCTCACCAGTTTCTCCATCGTTTTCACCCATCCGCTCCCTCCCTCCTTCCCTCCCTCCGCTCTCTCTCTCCCTCCCTCCCTCTTTTCTCTCTCTCTCTCTCTCTCTCTCTCTCTCTGTGTCCTCAGTCTGACTGAGGCTGATGTAGGTCATTGCGTCTGGAGCATGTCTGGAGCTGCAAAGAGCCTCAGAGCTCCACGCCTGGTCCTCATCGACCCCTGCAGCGGCGGCTGAGGACACTGCTCCCCGGGCTGCGTGAGGACAACACCAGCAACAACACCAGCTTCTGACCTGACCTGCCTGGAGGAGGAGGAGGAGGAGGACATGCGTGCAGCAGAGGAGGAGTGTGTGTGTGTGTGTGTGTTGGGAGGGGAGGGGTTGATATCTCTGTGTACATTACTTAGTCAGCATGTGTTGTTTGGTTGTGGGACTAACATGTAGATGCATACATAGACAGGGGAGACGGAGGGGGGGGACGCAGCCTCCTCTGATAAAGCGGCACAACAGAGAGTTTTTTTCTGATGGGAAATTTTCATGCAATGTTGCCTCACGTCCCCCCCTTCCCCACACAGGCACACACACAGACACACACACACACACACAGACACACACACACACATAAACACACACATGCTCTCCCCTCGCTGTCTAACTTCTCCGTGACGCTTCCTGTCTCCTTCCCAGACCCTTTTTCCACCGCGTCCTGCAGCCGTCGACCTCTCTGCACAAACCGCGGCGACTCAGCAAACTCCAAACTCTTCTTTCCTGAAATCAGAGGACGGCAAAGAAGAACGGTCTTTATTCTTTTTCGTTGCATCTTTGTTTTCGTAGCAGATGCATCCCCGCTCTGCTCCTGTCTTTTCTTCCATATGGATCCACATCTAGAGAGACATCCTCTTCCGAAAACAAATGCCGAGTCTCCGAAGTGTCCTCCGCCCGTCCTGTGCTCCTTTTGATGACAACGACGACTTTGAGAAAAATTAAAAAAGTGACATTTGACGGCTTCTCCATCTTCTGGTTTCTGCACTGCTTTCCTTTCCTTTTCTCCTCTCCTCCTCCTCTGCTCTCATTCCGCGCTCCTTCCCACTCCTCTGGCTTTTAGACAATGCCCCCGAAAAAAAAAAACGATCGTTGTTTCAGAGTCTGAGTGTGGTAGAGAGCAGCTGGGAGAGTGGCTG
Source organism: Eupleurogrammus muticus (assembly GCA_036785175.1). NCBI lineage: Eukaryota > Metazoa > Chordata > Actinopteri > Scombriformes > Trichiuridae > Eupleurogrammus > Eupleurogrammus muticus. The sequence goes on along the minus strand of JAYKQN010000020.1, from coordinate 5,735,778 downwards.
AGTGTGTGTACGTTGTTTTGGTGTGTGTGTGTGTCTCAGGGTGTGTGTCTGCACTCTGGATTTGACTCTGCAGCATGTCTGGGTCCTGCAGCGGTACACTGGTACTTAGCTGCCTCTGTCTCGCCGTGAGCATGAGTTTGTGTTTATGCATGTGTGTGTGTGTGTTTTCTGCATCGCCGTGACACAGCAACCATCTGACTTGCCTCGTCACTATCCGGAGCGAGAGGTTTTGGGAGTTCCCGGGGCGTGGCGTCACCAGGCCTGACCCAGACCTCCATCTCGTGCTCATTCTCAGATTCCCCTTCATCTGCCTTGCAATACTTAATACAGTGGCATTCATGAGCATAATCTGTGAACGTGACGCCCCCATCTACTTTCCTGATTACCTCAAATGTCCCCTACACTAATTTCATATTAAACGCATTTATATCAAATCTAATTTCCATTGGCCCAAGGAATAGGTAACTTCCTGGGGTTCTTAGTGGATGGTAGAACTTTTTCAAAGAATTCTATTGGTGCTTGTTGGTTATGGTCCCACCTTCTCTAAATGCAGCGATGTGATTTGTCAAAGTTCCTTTTCGGATGAATCGGGAACAGCTTTTCTTGAGGGGGGAGAGGTCAGGGCACATGATAATCCATGTGCCTTCTGTGATCCTAACACTCTTAGCACTACTACACATTGTGAGAGATAACCTTTAGCTTCACCAACTTTAAATATTCTTATTCTGCCACATAATCATCATTAGTAATTCTTCCCCTGTTACTTTGCTATTTTACCTTCCCCCTCATCAAATCCCATCTGTGTTTCCTGCAATATTTGGACAACAGTCTGGATTAGCCTCGCTGACGTCAAGAAAAAGACACACACATGGCGTGTTTCTTGGTGAAAGTAGCTATGTGAAAGGGGTAACGGGTTCAATCAGCAATCACTCCCCAGGTCAGATGACTCTGCGGTGAGCATGGCAACCAGTTCGAGACGCTGATTTCCCTTCCCTTTTTCTAGTGAGATACTTTGTCTGCTCCGTATGTTCACGTGTCTCTCTAATAGCAAAGTGTGCGTAGTGTTAGCATGCTAGGCCAACAGTCTGTCAGCTGTGTGGCTTTAGATCCGCTCGGTGACGTCTTTTCAGAGCACACACACACACTCTGCAAACACACGTCAGCAGCCCGGCGCAGTGCCGCTAAACCAGAAATGCCACGCCACGCCTTATTTTATACAGCCTGGGTGCTAAAAATGTATGTTGTCTTATTTCATGCAAATACATTAACAGACACATTATAATTTATATTTGCTGTCAGTTCAATTTCACCCATGATGCATGTATTCATATGGATACATTTAGGTGTAGCAAATAACATTTCCCATTGAGCATATGCTTGGTGACTTAACTTATTATTTAGTATTGTGTTGAAAATGAGAATTTCCCTTCATTTTTATAACTTCTACATTTAATTAGAAGGTGATTTCCATTGCATCACTTTATTGTTAATACAGACATCATCACTATTTTCCCCCTTAACCTTAATTGTAACTCTCATAAGTCTCCTCTATTCTCCTGCTTTGCATTGTCACTTCTCTTTTTTCCTCCATTTTGTTCGTACACTTTCAAGGACACTCTTTTTTTGTTTCCTTTGCATTCACAGGACACTCGCTCGTCTGCCCTGCCACTTTTTTTTTTCTTTTGTGTGTCTTTCTCGGATTCTAGAGTGCGATGGAAGTAGGGATGAAACACGGCAATCGAGAACAGAAAGGACATAATAGTTTCTCCATGGCGACTCTTTTCTGCCTCTGTTTCTCTAAATATAATAACGAACACAATGCAGTGCAGTTCAGCAACACTAAGTAAGAAAAAACACTTTCTGATATAATATATTATAGTAGAGTCTGAAGTGTTCCACTTATCTTGTCGATTTGTAATAATTAGATACTACTTTACAAAAAAGGAATATTGTAACTAATCAACATCATTGAAGTTGGGGATAAAGCTGCTTCACGTTCTGTGGCGACTTAAAAATACTCGTCTTTGTCAGTGTTGTGTAAGGGCCGACAGCAGTTGGTGGGTGATATGGTGAGATGGCCACCTGCACTGTCTGTCGCGTCCACACAAAACACTGAGAGGACAAAACTGAGTGTGGATGACTCAGAGAGAGAGAGAGAGAGTTTATGCAAATCGGTGCTTAGTCTTCAGTTTTTCCTGTTTAACTGCAGGGTGGAGGGGACTTCCCACTGGTTTTAAAACTTTCAATCCTTGGAAAAGCTCCAATTCAGTTAGGCCTGAACACACACACACACACACACACACACATACACACATATGTACGCACGTACAAGCATGCACACAAAGGCCTCATTGTGTTTGACCCCGCATGACAAGCAGGCAGGTCAAAGTGGCACGTCATTCCTAGGCAGTTGAAAAAGGCAAGTACATGGTAATGAGTGCCTCAGTTTGACTGCATGCGGAGAAACACACGCTTCCCCCCCCCGCTCACACACACTCCCTGTCTCTCCGTCGGAGTGGCCGGCGCCCCGCGCCCTTCCATTTCCATCTCTTTGGCTTGCTGTTATTGGACTCTTCATTCCGGACGTCGCCTCTGCGACACACAGTGACGACCGCGTTCCCTCTTTACAGGCCCATCTACGACAGCCTCGCTTAGAACAAACCCACCTCCCTCCATAGAGGCCCACACACACACACACACACACACACACAGAAGTCACATGCTGTATGCTCATTTAGCCCGCAGTTTGCTCTAGGGTTAGCCTGACATATCAGGATTGTGTTTATGTTTTATTAAAAATCGCATATTAAACAGTGTCAGTCAGCTTTGAAATAATGGAGCGATCCCTCTCGCTGAAGCTGGATGTTGTCAAAATAACGTTGATAGTGGGAGAAGGATTCAAGTCCGTATTTAGTATAAGTACTAGTTCAACCGTGAAAAAAAAAACACATTACAAGTGAAAATCTTTGATTTAAAGTCATAAAAATACAAAATAACTATCAACTGAATGCCCTCTGTGACTGATATATCACCACACGACTTCACATCTTCACAAAAACCTTCAAGAGAGTCAAACTATCTGGTACCAAGTGTCAAGTCAAGTTGGCTTTATTATCAATTTCCTTTACATGACCTGTTCATATAAGAGTTTGAAAAGACGTTTCTTGCTTATTCCCATGCAGACATACTTAGACAAGACATAGACAATAGGACACATAAACATTAAAGTGCAAGGACTAGACAACAGTAGACCTGAGGGTTACAACATATGACAATTTTGGTATTGTCTCATGAAAGTAGAAAAAAAAAACATGTTTTGCAACAGTTTTGTTTGTTTGATTATTTTTTCACACTCAAATATTCACACTTGGGCCTTAAACGTGTTATTTGCATAAAACATCTGAGGAGGTTGAAATTGGTTGAAGTGGAACAAACTCATTAGACATCTACAACATAAAGGAGCCATGACGCTGTGTCTGTGTCAGGAGTCACAAGGCAAAAACGATGCTAAAGGTCTTATATATGACACCGTCCCAAACAAGATACAATTTTAGTTTAAAATACCAAAAAATCATCTCATAGAGTTTTACAATGAGCTTTTGAAAATGAGATTCTCTCTGGAAGCAGCTGGTTTTGTGTCTCATTAATAATAATTATGTGAATGGATGTGAATGGCGGTGTTCACAATTTTTGAATACACCTAGACCTAGACCTTCTTATAATCAAAAGCTGATTCAAATCCCACTCTCTACAATCCAGGATAGTGAATCCACTTTTAAGGCAGTTCTTAACTTTCCGACAATGAGCCAAAGGTGTTTTCACCCCCTGATGTGAAGACAACTCTCAAAAACAAAGAATAGTTTGAAATATTTTTTTTCTTGAGTTTGTGTGTGTGTATGTGTGTTTCAAAATAGTCCCAACTTAAATATAGCCTATAGCTTTAACCCAGAAATATCAACATCAGCACATCAGTCTTGAGGAACAGGAGAAAAAAAAAAGAAACAGAAAACCCACAACAAGTCCAAAACTCCGGTTTTGCGCTGCGCACACGTCGCGGTAAAGAGCCCCACTCTCCCACAGCACTCCCTCATCATGACACCAGCCCTTTAGGCGTCAACAGAGCCGAGACAAAGCGCCGGTGTATTTGGGGTAAACACATGGCTCCTTCTCCGGCAGCTCTGAAGATGACAGAGCGGATGGGGCCAGCGCGTCGGGGCCGTGCGTCCCCAGCCGATGCGGCGGAGAGCTGCCTGACAGCTGCTGCTCACACATCAGATAAGATTACAGGTAGACCTGCTACACCTGTTTAAACAAACCTGCATGCAACGCGCCCCATTGTGTGTGTGTGTGTGTGTGTGTGTGAGTGTGTTTCTGTGTGTGTGTGCTTTAAACCCAAGGAGGAGATAGCGGGCTAATCCAGTGGCAGGTGCGCGCTTGTAATTGGGGCAGCTAAAGATATAGACTGATGAAGGAGCTCATTATTATTTATGTGTTTGATTTATGTAAGCACCACGGGGGGCAAAGGGGTTGGGGTTGTGAAATTTTAAAGAGTTTATGACTTTTTTTTTTTTTAGCCCGACATAAATCTCGTCATGAATTAAGAATACGCATACGTGACGCAACGTTAATATGACAGGAGGAAAGAGTCCGAATGGTGTTTTTGTTGCTTTTTTTTGTTAATGGTGAAATGAAACGTTGACACTTATGAAAAAAAAAATCAGCAGGCTGTGTTGTGAAGGTGTTGAAAACGCTCACCTTTTAATATAGCGGCTGATGACATCACCTGCATGATTTAACGCTCGGGACGCACACTCACACACATGCATATACATACACATCCTATACACACACACCCCCCCCCCACCTCTGTCAGCTCCCTTTTGGCTCTAGCCTGACATCTAGCGTCGCAGGCTGTAACGTGATCCCACATGACACGGACATGTTAACGGTAATGGGGCTTGTTGGCAGTGAGGGAGGATGAGGAATCTGTGCATTGCACAGTGTGACTTCTTCTTTTTATTCCTCAGGGCCACATATGCCTCGTGTGTGAGGGTGTTCATTTTTATTGTATTCATATTTATTGTTTTATGTTTTTTCTTTTTCTTTACCAGATTTCAGAGATGTGATCAAATAAATAAATAAATAAATACAATTAAAAAAAAAAAAAAAAGGCTATCATCACCTCACTGTTTATTCTGCTCGCAGTGATGTAATGATGTAAGCCGGTGTCGTAATGATTTGTAAATAACAGGTTTGGGTGAGTGTTTGGATGGGTGTATCCTGCGCTACATCCCTGCCTCACCACACTTTCAGTCTGACTAACACAACATGTTGTGGCTGCTTTTTGTGTTTTCTCAGCATTTCCTTGACCCCCCCCCCCTCCTCCTCCTCCTCCTCCTGCTGCTCCTCCTCCTCCTCATCCTCCTCCTGGTCCTCCTGCTCCTCCTGCACCTATTACACAAAGTCTAAATTTAGTCAACACTCATCCACATGAAACTAATGTAGATCTAAGTATATCCTTGCAAGCTTCCCCTTGCAGCAGGGGAAAGGACACTGTGTTCCTTCAAACACACACCAACACACACACACACACACACACACACACCTACACACACGCACACACACACACACACGGTAAGTTCGTCTTTCTTCCAGTGGAGTCTGACAGGAATGAGGTCAGACACACCGATCCTCATTGCACATTATTATTATTATTATTACCCGTTTTTTTTTTATTCAGCCAATGGCGCGCCGGCGGGGCGTGGCCCGAGTGAAAAACCGGTATGGAGACAGCCGCCGATTGGCCCGCATATCTCGCGAGGCGGGTATAAAGCGGCGAGGTTCTCGTTGTTGTGTTTACAGTAACATTGCGGAGCGCTCAGGAAACAGGGAGACTATGAGAAAGCGCAGCTGCTCCATTCAGCCACATGGTTCCTCCACCGCACAGACAAGCTGCGCTGCAGACAGCCAGGTTCACATAAGGGACTCGCACTGCTGTTGCGCACAGCGGCGCGTCTGCAGCTTCGCCGGGCGAGTTTTCAGCCGCACGGGCAGTTGAAAGTTGCTGTTGTGAATAGTGTCGGGATTTATTTTTTTTCGCTCTCGTTTCCTTGGTGAAGCGCACTGTTGAGAGAAAAAAAAGTTGAGAGACCGAGCGTCTCCAAAAAAAAAGAAAAACGGGCTGAACCGAAAACAGAAAGAGACTTGGAGGAACTTTTTTTTTTCTGCGTCCATCAGTGTGACTTTAAAGCACCTGAAGTAAGAAGTGGGGAATATTTTTTTTCTTTTTGCACACTTGATTGAACTTTTTTTTTGTGAAAGCGCCGCACTGAACCGAGTGTTTCCAGACACTTTGAGGAGAGGATGGTGCAGCACATGAGCCAGACAGAGAGCGCCCACGCTCACTCCCCCGGCGGGGACTCCACGGACACGGGAGAGATGGACCTGGAGATGGACGCGTCCCCGACCCCCGAGTCCCCTTCCTCCGGGGTGCGCAGCGACCTGGCGTGGTGCAAAACCCCGACGGGACACATCAAGAGACCCATGAACGCCTTCATGGTGTGGTCGCAGATCGAGAGGCGGAAGATCATGGAGCAGTCGCCGGACATGCACAACGCGGAGATCTCCAAGCGGCTGGGCAAGCGCTGGAAGCTGCTGAAGGACACGGACAAGATCCCGTTCATCCGCGAGGCGGAGCGGCTCAGGCTCAAACACATGGCCGACTACCCAGACTACAAGTACCGGCCCAGGAAGAAGGTGAAGTCGGGCAGCGGGGCAGGCAAGCAGGCGGAGCGCGCGGAGAAGAGCGGCGAGCGCGGCGCCAAAGCGGCAGTCAAACGGAGCCCCGCGTCCAAAGGCGCGAGCAGGACGCACAAGCAGGGCAGCGGGAAGGCGGGCGCCCCGGGGCAGGACTACGCGTCTCCCGGCGACCACCAGGCGCTCTTCAAATCCAGGTCGGTGTCCGGGGCCAGGCAGATCCCGGAGAAGCGCGCGGGAGAGGCGCGCCGCGGCCACATGTTCGGCGGGCCCGGCAGCCTGGAGAGCGGGCCTCCCTCCGTGGGGGTCCCGGCCAGTCCCACCCTGAGCAGCTCGGCGGAGTCCAGCGACCCGCTCAGCCTGTACGAGGAGCAGAGCCCCGCGGCCAGCGAGTCCACGCACGCCGCGCGCCTCAGGTACGCCCGCGCGTCCTCCCCGACGCCGTCCGCCTCACACTCCTCCTCGTCCGTGTCGTCCTCCTCGTCGGACGAGGAGTTCGAAGACGAGCGGATCGACCCGGACCCGAACCCGAGCCCCGGGTTCGAGAGCATGTCTCTGGGCGGCATGGGCTTCTCCGACGCGGAGCTGGACCGGGACTTGGACTGGAGCTTCGGGGAGTGCGGGGCGGGATCTCACTTCGACTTCCCCGACTACTGCACCCCGGAGGTCAGCGAGATGATCTCAGGAGACTGGCTGGAGTCCACCATCTCCAACCTGGTGTTCACCTACTGAAAGAACCAAGGTGGAGCGGAAGCACGGCGTCTCCCACGTTTATTTTTTGAACCGTTCAACCCCCACCCGTACCCCCCCCACCTCCAACAGACAGGCGTGTGCGTCCAGACCAGAATATTTCCGCCATTCTTTTCACTAAATAAGGGAGAGTGAAAACAGGAAAGAAACGGTGGCCTGTGCGCGCGTTGCAGCCCAGGTACGCGCCGCTCACAGACTTGGACAGCGCTCCGTGCGCTTGACGGGAACGCGCAGACGGGAGAGGGAGGGGGGAGAAATGCTTAGTTTGCATTTGGACACAGAGGAGGAGTGAATGTAAGCAGAGAGCAGTGAAACACACGGACTTTCAAGCTCTGATGTTCAAACCAATCCGCAGAGGATGAGGACTGAGACTGAACTTTTGAATCTTAATGTTTTTTGGGGGTCGGGAGAAGGGACACTTTAGTGGATAGCTCGTCATGTTGGGTTTTGTTTATGATATAGCCAATTCACATCGACCATCAAGTTGCTATTCAGGTGTAGTTTTTTTTTTTTCTTTCCAAACTCAAAATAGTTTCAATTATCAACACGCATGCCCTCCGGGTTAAAAGAGGATTTTGTTGTTGTTAAATGCGTAAAATGTTCATTGCTGCGTAATTACGCAATTTGTGTGACCATAGGACACAATTCACGATCACCAGCTTCTCTTTCAACGGCAGGATCTTAAGAAAAAAAAAACAAAGACTGACTCAAAAACTTCAGAAAACCTTTTTTTTCTGAACCTTTTTAAACACTCAGTGCACAATTCAGGACCAATGTTCCCCCGACGCGCATCCTTTCTGCCTAGTGCTTCAACTTTGTAGTTCCTCTGTGTCAGATGACGTTTTTTTTTATATTGATGTATTTATACCGGCCAAACTTTTTTATACATAGAAGTATTGTTCTCGTACAGGTCTCGTTTGTGTTTGTGCACATACACCTGTCTGTATCCAGCGCGGAAGGGCTAGAAGTGTATCTTATTTAAAATGTCTGACTTCTCTCACTTTTAAGGAGATTTGAGTGTGTCATGATTTTTTACTTGTATTTTTGTACAAAATCTATAGAAAGGGGGTTTCCAGCGAGTGGGTAGCCTACAACATTGTTGTTTGGGTCTACATTGGTGTTTAGACGTGCAGAGGGGGGTTTGTTTGGCACAATCTGACCTCACACAGTGTTTACAGTATTTACCCACATGCTTCTTAATGGCACAGTGACTCCAGTTTCACCAGCCAAGTAAACAAAGCACCACTGAGGCTCCCAGTCTGAGTGGTGACTGTGTTGCTCCAGTACACATAGACCTAAAGTATATGAGTGAAAGATCCCAGAGAGTCACTGTTTGGATAGAGCTAATACCTCTGTGTGCTTTTTATCAAGATAAGTTTTATTTGAACCACTGGATGGAATTTCACACTCATTCCACTTTGCCTAGACTTTGGAGGGAGGGAGATGTATGAAGTGCTTCATCTGTTATTGCGCAAATTGCATCAAAAAATAGTATTTAACCTTTCTGTACCTGTTGGCTAAGTATAGCAGGCTAATTGTTTTCCTATATTATGGCATGGCAAATAGCATTTGTATTTCAGATTCAGGTATATGTAGCTATAGCTGTTGTGTTTAAGATTTTTAAAAGAATAATAACATGAAGATATTTATGTAAACTGACTGTACTATAAGCAAAGATTGTGTGTTTTATGTATGATGATGATCAACGACAGGCACTAGGACAGCCATCTTTGGACATCCTTATGTTGAAGATGATTGTGGTCCAGGAGTTTCTTTTTCTTTTTTTTTTTTTTTTCTTTTAACCTTCAAGACATCTTTTTTATCGTCCTCTTTTCTTTTTTTTCATTTGTGCAATATGCTGTGTATGATCATGTTTTGTCCAATCATGCCAATATCATTTGATGTTTATTGCTCAAAACCAGCCAATGTTTGGGTCAATCACTGCCTCTCAGACCTCTGTACAGATTGTCGTTTTTTTTTTTTTTTTTTTTTAATTTGTTTTTCTTTTCTTCCAAGAAGGAAATAAAATCAGCTGGAACTGAAAAAGTGCAAAAGCTCTTGTCCTTGTGTTTTTTTCCTGTTTGAAAAACCCTTTAATGGAGAGCAGAAAGCGAGTGTTGTCTTGAGTTTGCTGCACATCTGAAGTGATAAATGGAGCCCTCACACACACTGAAGGCCCCTTTTTTTCCAAAGGTGGACAAATGTGCGCTACAAAAGAAGGTGGACCTTCATTATCACATCCCAGGGTGTATTCAAAAGCTCCAAACCAGAGGTTTACATTGAGTTTGTTGAATCCGTGCATGTGAAAATATACGTGTGTGTGTGTGTCTGCAGTAGGTAAGCGTGCAGCCGGAGCAGTTGTGAATCAATAGACATCCAGTGAATCGATAGGAGTGGTCTCTTTCTCCCTCTCTTACTCTGTCTGATTCTACACGTGCAGAAAACGTGGCTGCCATGGAAACACTGTATCCAAGAGAGAGGCTGCAATCCTCTGGGGAGCAGCGTGCCACTCTGAGAGTGTGTGTGTGTGTGTGTGTGTGTGAGAGAGAGAGGGGGGTAAGGGGGATAAGGGACACAGACTGATCCATTGGGGTGGGTGTGGTGGTGGGCGTCAGACATTTCTGCAAGGCATGACTGGAATAAAGGAGGAGGTGTCTGTCTGTCTGTGTGTGTGTGTGTGTGTGTGTGTGTGCCAAAGGGAGGGGAGGAGGAAGGAGAGAGGGTGCATGGGGGGGTGTTTGTCTGTCCTGGTGGATCGTGCAGGAGACTGCTCCCAAATCCAATTAATTCCTCCTGGATGCATTCATTTGTCTGGTACATCTGACGAGAAAGAGGGAGAGCAAGAGACCCCTAAGGTACAGTATTTAGTGTGTATCAATTTACGCCCTATTCCACAAGAGACATTGGTAATTATTTCCATCTCTCTCTCTCCCTGTCAGGAGAGCAGTCTCCCAGCTTTACCCTGACATCTCTGGCTGGGTAATGAGAAAGATAAGGCATGGTCATTACACACACCATCCCGAAGACGAGACGCCGGGCCCAGATGTCTGCGACGGGCTTGACATCACGCAGAAAATAGTGTTTGAGGGGTCCCTGTTTTAGAAAAGTCCCCCTCGGTCTGATGGGTCCCGGGATTAAAAAAAAAAAAAGACCTCCTTATCCGCGCACACGCACACGTCCTCACTGTGACCCACATATAGGTACGTGTGTGTAAACACAGCTGATTTTAGGAGAGGGCTGGAGTGCAGCGTGCACTTGACCTTCACGGCTGACTCAACAGTGCTATTTGTTTCCTGTGTTAACCTGTGTGAGACAAAAAAAACAAGTCAACATGTCTCCAGGCCAAAAAGATACAGGCGCAGTTGCACAAGTCCTATTTGACTGCTTTCCAAAACAATCATTAGCAGAACTGAATCATTTACACTCTGTAACGCTTATCACAGAGTCGGAGGCACGATATCAAATTAACGGGTTTCATGAAAATTGGATCGGATGGAGTTATTATTATTTATTATTTCTCAAGGTCTGTGTTCTTTCTAAAAAAATCAAAAGCGTATTCATCCATATTTCCAACTCTTTTAATGTGCTTTTGGTTTCACAAAATATAACTTTTTTTGCACCTAAAGACACTACATCGCCACTTTTTTTTAATTCACACCACTTCTAAAACAGTTGTTTCCAAACCCTTGTCATCACTCATACAAATTAGAGCTCGGACCCTAATTTGAGAAGATTTAGCCCCTGATTTCCTGTTCTGATCAGGTGTTTGCTTTGGATATTTTATTACAGAACCTGTAAATAACAAAATAGTCATAAATGTGTGTATTGTTTAACATATGGATGGAATTATGGGCGACACGGTGGAGCAGTGGGTAGCACTGTTGCCTCACAGCAAGAAGGTCGCAGGTTCAAGACCGCCTTGGGGCCTGGGTCTGGGACCTTTCTGTGTGGAGTTTGCATGTTCTCCCCGTGTCTGCGTGGGTTTTCACCGGGTACTCCGGCTTCCTCCCACAATACAAAACATGCTCAGGTTAATTGGCAAATCTAAATTGCCCGTAGGTGTGAGTGTGTGTGTGAATGGTGTGTGAATGGTGTGTGTGCCCCACGATTGGCTGGCGACCATCTGGGGTGTATCCCCCTGCCTCTCGCCATAAATGCGCTGGGATAGGCTCCAGCAGACCCCTGCGACCCCGAAAGGGAATAAGCGGGATAGAAAATGGATGGATGGATGGATGGATGGAATTATAGTGAAAATAAACATTTTTGCTGGGGGCTCCCTCAAGGGATCCCACTTTGAGAACCACTGTTCTAGAAGCATCAATATAGTATAGTATATTTACTGTAGTAGTGTAGTTAAAGATACAATTGTAAAGAACTTGTACTTTATGTGGATATTTAACTTGACTGCTACTTTCATCTTGTACTACACTATATTTCAGTAGGAAGTATTGCACTTGGTTATTGTTAGGTACTTTTAGTTGCATAAGATTTTGAAACAGACTTTATTTTTGCTTTGTGGTAGGGGAGGATGAGGGAAGATGTTTTTTTTAAGAATCTGTATAGTTACTAGAAACATGAGGTGTTTGAATATGAGTGTAGTAGAGTATGATCTTTAAACCATCTCATTTGTGGAGATGATATGCTCTTATACATTTTAAAAAACACTTCTATAGGAAATTCAATCACACAGGAACATCTAATTTAGATTTCCAGATATCCACAGATCTCATAAATTACATTAAAAAACAGCATTCTGATTTCTCTGGTTGTCTTATTTGCATTGAGCATCATCAAATCTTTTCAAAAGGCAGAGTCGATTTCAATATGAGGCGCTTTTTAACGAGGTTTGTGCAGCTTTAAAAAAAAAAAAAGAAAAGGAGTTTGGGCCAATGAATGAAACAAGAAAACAAACAACATTTAAATTCTGCTGCTTCTCCTCGGTTTTTAAAGAGAGCTCTCTAATGAAATGGGGGTTCATTCTTCACCAATATGTGTTTATCTGAATGCTAATATTGTATATAGCCACATATTGCATTTTTTTAGCAAGACTACTTCTCCCAGCACAACCTGTGCCACTGTTTTCAAAGCTCATGAGAGGGACATATTTACATTACTGGTCATAATTACAGTAGATCCTCTCACTATGTAACAGCAGCAGCTTTTATTTATATATGTGTCACATCAGTCCCCAGTGATGCCATATAGGAAACACATCCCATAAAGAGGGGAGAGACCACTGCTCCCTCCTGAGCTCATACACGTCCCAATGGAAATATTAGGGAATCATACAGAACATGATATTGACAGTAGAGGGGAAAATCGCCGTTTAGGTCCATATAAACGCACGTGGGTGCGCACGGGCGCGTGGAGCGGCGCCGCGGGGGCTCTGGAGCGGAGTTGAAGGCGGGACACCAAGTCAATGCACGAACAGACGAAGAAATACACAAACACCGCTGCCATGGCATTCAGCCCAACTTTTGTTTCATTGATTCCACCCAGTTGCGCTCGCGTCCTTTTTTTTTCCAAACTTGGAGCTCAGGCGGGAATAAAGTATTAGGACAGTTTTTTTAAAAAGGGAAGAACTATAATTCATCCGACAGAAGAGTGGAGATAAAGAGTTTGAGGAGTGAGACTAAAAACTTTTTTTTTATCCCGAGTCATGTGTCAACGTTATGAGTTGGAGACAAAGGAGGAAAAAGACCAGGGAGTTGAAGCCTCGGGATGTTTCATGCGTAATGTTCGGGTGTAAAGTGGATTCAGCAGAGTTGGAGGAGGCAGGTAGGCTGGAATCACCTCGCTACTATTAATAACGTGCTCTAACACATTTTTTTTATTATTTTAAAGCAATATGTTTATTTTTCGCGCAACTGGAAGTTCTACTTTTTGTTGTTATATTTACAGAAATAGCTCTGGCATCTTAAAGATAAGCTTTTTTTTGCCTTCGAGGCTGGTGGAGGAACATGTTTCTCTCTCTCTCTGAAAGGAGGGATTGCATGTTTTTTTTATTGCTGTATAGAAAGTGTGTGGTACTGTATAGCTCTTGAGGATGCCTTATCCTGATTCTGGATTTTAAAGGTAGATATAAATTCTGCCAGCCTACTCTAGGGCAAATGTTACTCTGGGTTCTGCCCAGTGAATTGTTCTGACAATTAAACACTGTTACAGTGCTTTGCTGACTGCTGTGTTTCAGCACAGCATGGGCTGGACAGCGGTTGTGTGTGTGTGTGTGTAGCAATGAGTCCAGTTTGTTTACCTCACCAACTTCAGTGAACAGCTGCACGATGCACATACAGTACAATCCAATAGTGGACAGTTAGTGCGAGGTTAAATGGTGTGTGTCAGTGCAGGGGGATGTTGGTGGTGGTGGTGTGTGTGGGGGTTTGTGGGGGTGGGGTGGGTATAGGACATGTTTGGCCCCAGGGCTCCTGGCAGGATAAACAGGGTAGCGCCCACCACATTAAAACTCCCATCAGCAGATAAAGTGTGGGCTGACACAAATTGACAAATCACAGCGCAAAACAGCTGTAAGCGCGCCACCGAGAGGCCCCTTAAATGGCGGGCCGCTTTTCATAGCACTCAACGGTCAATGCAGCCACCGCTCACATCGTCACACCTCATACATCAGCACGTCAGTCAATAACGGAGCCGGGTTTAAATAAATCCTGGCATTTACCCGGCTTTCCAGGCCGAAGATTGACGGTGACGCATGGAATGGATTTACCGCGTCAGGTTCCGAGTTAAGTTCACGGCGGGGTTGTGTGCGGCAGGTGACGTGTGGGTCGCATGGATGAGAGAGAGAGAGAGAAAGAGAGAGGGGAGTCAGATAATTGGACAGACAAAAAGTGGTATCACTCCACCCACGTGCAGGCCTGAGTCTTGCCTTTCAGACACCAGGGCACACTGCGTGCCGCGTGTCGAGATCTCAAACCGTCCAGTTCTGACTCACACTGGTACAACAGGTGTTCCTCTGCGGAACTTGTCTCCGTCTGCAGACAGACAGAGACAAGTTCCCACCATGCCGAGGCCTGGATGATAATTGATAAAGGCTTACGTGGCAGAGTGTACAGTCAGGTCTGTGCAGCAGGGAACACCGTGTGCACAACACTTGTTGCGTAAGGCATCGCTGACACTGAGAGTGTCTGAATCACGTCTGTGTTTACCTTGTCACAGGACAGCACAGGACTGACACTTTTTTTTTTCACCTTGATCTTTGCATCTCGAATAAGGGAAAGCTGCATCCTCACGGGGCCGGGGTTGGCGACCTACATGCGGCCTAGAATATAAAAACGCTGGAAGTGGAACGTGCGCCGCTGTTACTGTGACTGTGTCTGCAGTTGCATCATCTCCTTGGACAGTTGTCACATGTCAGGCAAGGAAAAAAAAGAATAATGTAATAGTGGGGAAATAGGTTGACTTTTTTTTTTTTTTTTGCTGGTTCAGTTCACTTTGAGGTCACGGCGATGAACCTCGGTTCACAGAGACGGATGCACGTGCAGGTGACGGCTCTGCGGCACGTCTGGCTGTTGGTGGGGAGACGGCGAGGAGCGGCGTCCTGGTTAGATGAGTAGCGTGAACCCCCCCGAGCGTGGTTAACCTCGTTTTACAGCAGATGAGAAGAAGCAGCAGGTGACTGCTCGTGTGGCGGAGCCGAGCGTGACTTTCCTCCCGCAGACCAGCTGTGTGTTTAAAAAAAAATGTATTGCAGAAATGTCAACTTTTCTTAAGATAGGAAAAAAACAGACATAGGGATTCCATGTCTGGAATCTAAATGTCATCAGAATCATGGTACCTAGATGATGTACCTCAATTACTTAAGTGTTTTCTGGCCTTTTCTCCAGCGCCACCATGAGGTCGGTGATATTATGTCACTTTATGACATGAAATTCACACAGAGAAGGAACATTCTCATCAACATCAGCTCTATTAATACTAATTATCCCTTTTATTCTCTTCCCATTGACAGGGTGCATTTTACTCCTCTGGGCCATCCCTATACTAACATGATTTTTCCCATCATCCCATGTGCCTCCACACATGCTATTTACATGCTAACTTGTCCTACATAGGGCAAACCATCAAACTGCAATCTGAAAAAAGCACATTATTGCGAGCGCTCCATCCATAGAGATGACCTCAAGTATCTGGTAGAGGTGCATTTTAACGACACGGACATGACATCTCCGCGCTACGTTTTTCATGTCATTGAGACAGTTGCCGCAGCGAGGAGGTGACCATGACTTGTTGTTAAGACGTTGTGAGGGCGTCTGGATTTTTACTCTACGAACCACAGCTCCGAAAAGTTTTCAATCATAAATTATCTTTTTAATGTTTTTTCTGTGACATTGTTCTGTATTTAGTGGTTGGGGCTACACCTCATTATAATGATGCTTCATCTTCTTTTGTGTTTGTGCCTCAAATGTTTTTCTTTTAGGATTTTTTTTGATTTTCCGCTACCTTTGTATAGACTTAATTGTCTCTTTTTTTGTAGCGTGAAAAATGCCAGACTTAGATTTATTGTCTCTGTGTTTTTATTGGATGATGTGTGTGATGGAAAGCGATGTGATTGGTCCATCTGTATCCAACTGTATTTAAACAGTGCTCTCCTTGCTCTGTGTGAGCACTACCTGATGCAGGTCTGAGGCCTAAAACAATGTCTTTTTTAAACCTTCTATTTTCTCCTAGTGATTGACAGTGTGCAGCAGTCATTTTTTCCCTCGTCCCCTGGGTCACATTTGACCCGGCCTTGTAAAATTCTGTACAAGACATAAATCACCCAATTCCTTGTTACACTTAGCCAACTTTGTTCCAACTCATTACTCGTTTTATGCTTCTTTTCGGAATCCACAGTCAATAGACCATAAACGTGTATGTTGCCTGGAAGCGCTGGTCCCTCTGAAAGATTTTGATCATCAAATCTGTAGATTTGAAGTTATGTGTGTTTGTGTGTCTTTGTGTGTCTTTATGTGTGTGCCTGTGTGTGTGAGTGAGTGTGTGACCCATTGCTCCACTGCACCACCTAGCAGCTGGGTCAAATTTACCACTGATGCTCTAACTTTGAATATAAAACATTTAAAAACGGGTCAAATATGACAACAGGCAGGTTATAAGATGTTAAGATGCAGTGTTGTTAATTGAAAACTGTAATGCCTTATTTATTACTTGTTACTGTCATTCAAGGTGATTTGTTACATTAAATACTAATGTATTATAGTATATATACTAATGCATTGATTTTCAGTTACTCTCACCATAATAACTGGAAATATGGATTTAGCATTCTAAATGCATCTCATGATGCTCAATTAGCTCATCACACATCCAGTGGAAGGTGATGCATCTGACTGAGCTACACCATTGGTTTAAACACAGTAGAATATAATAGCCGCAGTGATGGCTCGTGGCACATTACTGATGATAGGTGTGACAGGAAGTGGACAGTTCTTTATGTTTAGCATGCGAAGTGCATAATGATGTCCTTTAATTGCTTTTTTTACCCCTTACAAATGCAAAGTAACAAACATATGTCCATCTGGATAATGTGTTGTCTGACATTTCTGCAGGTTCATCTCCATCTTCTGTCTGACGAGCCAAAAGGAAAAGTAAGTGAAACATTTTGACGTTACACTGTCGCTGATCTCTGATTTGAATGAATTTGTGTACAACATAACAACAAAAAAACACCACTTTAATCTAGGTAAAATGCATTGTTACTGACATTTGTAGCATGTAAAATATTACATTACAGTAATTTGTTGCTTTTGTAACACATTACTTCCAACACTGTTAATATGGCAGCACACTAGACTAGAAGTTAAATATGATACAATTTATACCTGCTTTACTACACAATGTTAATGTTGTCAGTGTCTGTGTTTAGCTAAAACCAGCACTGTGCAGGGTTCAGTCTCACAGATCCACTACCATGGCTGTGGACTCTCATTTAATGTTTCATTCATCTTTTGGGGCCAAAGAAACTCAATTCAATTTTCCCTTCCTTCAATTAAAAAATCACCTGGGAGATGCATGATTTTTACTGTCCAGCATGTGAGTTAGAGACAGGAACCACAGCGCAGATATGTGTTACATGCTGAATTTTATGAAATAAAAATGCTTGGAAAAAAAAAATGTGTAAACCTTAGATTCCAAAAGTTGTGTGAGAGGTGCAGAGGTGTGTCACGTTCCTGCAGGCTGCAGACTATGAGCTGCACCCCGAGAGACACCCCCCAATATACATGGCAATTAAGCAGAAGGCAGGAGGGTGTGAAAGCTCCACTACTAATAAATAGCATATGCTAAACAGCTCCAGTTGTAGGATTACAGCTCCATGGGGGCCCGAGGTGGTTGGAGGGCTGTCAATACCAGACGGAGGCAGACAGACTAACACCTGAACAAACTGCTCAAGTGTCGTGGTTTGTTTTCTTCCCTCAGTGGATCGGCGCTGTCTCTCCGATGAAAGTCGTCATCAGGCCTCGGCGATAAGGAGACTTGATGACACTCTGCAGCCACTTTCTCTCACAATTTAGTCCCATGTTTCCTGCATTACTGTCTGAGTAAAACATAAAAGATCCTTTATTTCAAGTAACCAGACAAAGGCCACACATTTGCTTTTAGCTCACCCTAAAATGCATAATGTGTGTGCGTGTGTTTTTTCTTTTTCTCGTGCCTTGTGATGCTTTAAAAGCGCCACATCAAGCGAGGTCTGACATGCAGCAATAATTGCTGAGTTTTGGTGTCGACCTTCGACAAACTCAGGCAGCCCGAGCAGAGCGGGAGGCACAGCCTGACGCTTGGGCGGCAGAGGAGGGGAAAAAGTGGAATACCCTGTGATGCGTGCATCCAAAAAAAGCAGAGCAGGAGAACAATGAGCAACAACACCAGCTGCATATCAGGGACTGTGTGAAGGTGGACAGGTAAAGTAGGCTGTTTCATTTTCTATCTGCGTATTTATTTAGAAATGGGAGGAAAAGAAAATGTTTTGGATAACCCCAGCGGTGCTATATGAATACCACTCCTTTATGACAATGTAAATTTAAATTCAAGCCAGCGGGCACACTGTTTATGTGACCCCGGCTGCAAAAACAGTAGTTTGTGCCACGGAGTTTGTGAAGTTTCCCGTTCTCACTTGAGCCAAGGGTGAAAAAGCTGCAAGAGGTCACTTCTGTAAAAATATTTGCAAGGTTAGGGAGCGAGGAGTTCTATCTCCCTTCGTTTCTTTTTTCTAATGTGGCATCTGAATGTTGATCCACGGTGACTTTTAAGAGGGATAGAGTTGTTTTGATTCTTCCTAGCCGCTGCTTTAATAGCAGTTTAAAGTTCAAATGTGGACTTTTGAAGCCCATTCTCAAATGAGGCCCCTGCAGCTATGGCCATGCTTCTGAGTCAGTACCAAAATGAGTCCACTCAACAAGGAAAAAAAAGTAATGCTACTCATTATGGTTACTCACTGGCAGTTGCTCTAATCTTTTTTCTTCTTTTTTTTTGCATTATTTAGTTTTCTCCAAATTGGCTTATTAAGGACATGTGTCCCACGGTGACCTCTTCACATCAGCTGCAGCGAGTGACCTCAGCCGAGTTTGCTAGCCTCCAAACTCCTCAAACAGCAGCGACGGGTGCTTTGACAAGATTAGTCGTATGTCGGGGAAGGAAATGAAAGATATGCATTATGAAATTCCTTCCAGGTTGAAGATGGATTTAACTCCACCATTCAAAGCGTCCCTGTAAATATATCAACCTTTTTTTTCCCCTTTCTCAGTAGCAGTAGCAGCCTCTAATCCAGGATGTAGGCAAGGTTTGTCAAATCATTTTTTAAATGAATGCATTCATTTGGAGCTGGCAAGTGAATTAGCAGATGTGTACGGGAGGGAGAAATTGTGTTATAATCTTTCCATTTTCTCATTTGTCGTGCCCATGCCTGTCAGCAGCAGTTAGGTGCAGAGTAATGATTTCTAATTGTACGCTTCTCACTGTCGCCAATTTCAGACCGTGGTAAACTGATGGTTAGCGCTGTCAGGAGACGTGAGTGATCACCTCCCTTCTTCTCGCCGCTTTGAGCCCGCTCGCGTCCCGCCCGGGGGTGAAAAAAAATGACTCAAATCTGTTCTGAGGTTGGAGAAAGCATTCGAATTTGGAGTGAGGAAGCTCGGCGGAAACACTCTTGTGTGGGCCCCTATGTGTGTGTGTGTGCGCACATGGCTGCACGTCTGGAGGAACTGCAAGATATGTTGTTGTGACATGCCTTGTCTTCCGTTCTGTAGAGAAAAAAACAAAGACGGTCGCTGCTGGATCCAGACAGCATAACTAATTAGTCACGAACACACATGTGAACACACACACACACACACACACACACATATGCGCAGACACACATAAATACAGCATGGGTACATGGGGGAGCCGACGAGTAGGATATGATGTCACCTCCATAACCATAATTACCCGTCATAAATCATGTGGTGTGACACCCTGTCAGGGAGTGAATGGGTGTCCTATGTGCCAGCCAGGGATGGCTGCACTTTACTGCCGGGTGCTACCGTGCCACCGCGCCACCACGCCACCTCGCCACGGCCTCCCTCAGACTGGAGTGTGTGTTTCCGCCCGTGTTTCTCATCCTCTCATCCTCGCCTCCTGAGTGATACAAAGTGCTCCTTTATGGTTCCTTTGCTATCGTTTAGTAACAGTCAGTGTGGGTCTGACAACGCTGCACAATGTGCCGGTTTTTTTTACCCGGTGCTTGTATTGTACAAAATGAAGTGAATAAGCTGGTTATCTGGACTCAAGCCACCAGATTTTTTCCCTCCTCTGTTTAACCCATTATTGACTTAGCATCTGCTAAGTTAAAGGGAAAACCCACAGACTATTTTTTCAGCTTTGTTTTATGTGGACATGTAGCTAAACTTTTGATTGCACATATTGATCATGCCTCAATGTAGTGAGCAAATCAATTTGCTTTTTTTTTGGCTTGGAGCTATTATGTCATACATGGAAACTTTTGGGAATTTTTTTGTGTCAAATGGTGTAACGAAAAAAAGATGTAAGTCTGTAGATGCACGTTTTTAGGGTTACACTCCATGACATTTTTGACATTGTCCCTAATATTGAACTAAGGAAAAACAACATTTTTCTTGTTTAATCTAACAATTGCATGAAGATCTGTGTTTCCTAACTTAATAATTGTTCTTGAGGTTTTAAAAACAGTAGGTGCTAACCATATTATGATTTACCAAACTGCAAGATCATAGTAGAAAATTAATTTCTAAAACAAGTTCATGGCTACAAATACATCAAAACAGAAAATGCGAAACAGTAAAACAACCAAGAAAAAAAACAAAAACAGCAAGATAAGCAATGACGAGAAAGGCATTTACCGGAATGAGAAACATCTTAAGAGGACAAGAAAATGGAAATTGGAATTCGCCTAAGATCTCTCATCCTCCCCATACAGATGTCTGGCTGTGAGACACGAGTACAGTTGAAGACGGAATCGGCGCGGGGGGGGAGACGTGCTTTCTTTAGAGGAATGAAGGAATCCTGAGAAGAGCAGAAAACGTACATTACTTAATGGAATCGGAAAACAGCAATCAAATTTCTTTGGGCCACTTCATGCCATGAGAGGCATTAGAACGTTTACCAGCTGACGGCATGGCGGGGGCGAGCACTGGGCTGGAATCCAAAGGGGGGGCGGGGATGAGAGGAGTTCTAAAGCCTAAAGGGAGGCCTAAACAGACCTGGAGGAGCTCAGTCAACAGTGAGGACTGCTGAGTGTCCAGTGGAAGAAAACTACTGCAACTCAGCCTTAAGTTGCCACCAGTAGCTTCACCTGCATAAGGCCGATAAGTTAAACCACCATTAGCTCTAGATGGTGACGTGTAATGAGCCGCCGCTTTTTAATATTTCCATGCGCTCGCATTAAGATTCAGCACCGCAGTAGCGGGTAATACATATATGCACAAAATCCACTCAAAGTTTCACATGAGAATTAATTAATTAAAGGATTTTTCCACCGACAGCCGGAGAAATGTTGAGTAATTATACATCAAATATTAAATTATATACATTTCATCATGTCAAAGAGGGGAGAAAATGAGCAGCTGATGCTTGAATTTTAATAAAAAAAAAAAAAATCCGTTAGCGGCTCAGCAGATAAACCCGCTGATGTATCAGTGCAATGGAAAAAAGTACGCGGCCCACGTAGAAAATGTGTGTGTGTGTGTACGTGTCCTTTTTGCGCCTTTGCAGAAAAGTGTCCTTGCTTTATGGAACAACAACACAGGGAATTTTCATTCCCTGTGGATAGGCACACATGTACCACGCACGTACGCACACACACACACACACATGCGCAAAACTGCTGACAGTGCGGAATAGTGCCGCTTCCCTGTCACTAAAGCCCTTGAAGTGTGGAAGCGGCTCGAGCAGCCCTTCTGCTGTTTAAGTCAAACCCCCCTCCCCATCCACCCCCCACCCAACCCCCCCCTGTCTGCCGTACCTCCGACTCCCCCTTTTTTTTTGTTCTCGCACTAATTCAACGCGTTTACGTGACTGCTGTGACTTTCATCAGAAACAAAACTGCCAAAGTAGTTTAACGAAATGTAAATTTCTCCCGCCGACCCCAAACACACGCACAAGCAGCGGCGGAATGATAAATGGCTCTCTTTCTCCCAAAACCTCGGCCCGTGCGCCTCCACCTTCTCCCTGTGACATATAGACTCATGCACATCCTTTCCTTCTCAAACACACTCGTCCGCTCCCCCTCGCATATACTGGAGCTCACACGCTTGATCAAATATACACAGAGATTCGCTGAGCTATATCGGTCTGCCCGTTGCAGTGTTTTTTTGCTTGTGTAATCTTTCCTTATATAAGTGGACTGGAGGCAGGTGGGGTCATTACATCTGCTGCAGCGCGCTCGGAAGAAACACTTGTTTTTTTTTCCCTTTTTTTTGTTTGTGTGTCACGGCTCGTCTAGACGCTGATCAAGGTTAAAACCCCGGCCATCTTCTGAGACTTGACACGGGAGGCCCCCTCCGCGGTGTTGTGTTTCTCTGGTATTTTTTATAGGAAACTGTTAGGTAGCAGAAGAAAAAAAAAAAGCAAGGTCGTCCAGGTCGGGCCGGGAACGGCGGCGATGAGGCAGATAAAGAGGGAGGCGAGTGAAGTGTTATCTGCAGATGAAGCATCTGTTGGCCCGCCGTGTCACGGAGGATGCTGATCCCTGTTGAACTGCTTCAGATCTGGCTGTAGCTGTAGGTTACTGCTCATGCTTTGATTAGATTTCATTGCTGTTGCATCAGTCAACCGATTACAATTCACAATCGGTTATTTTCCCCCACATTAACAAGCAGTTTAATGGATTACAATGGTAACACTTCATTACTCGGACAACATGTTCTCTATTCTGCTGGGAATATGAGGGATGGTTAATATCATTTTGGCCTTTCTGCATTCAGCTGAGAAATGCAGCTTGGCTTAGATAAAGTTGAATGTACAACATTCACCAGAATCACCTTTAAAAAGTAGATTTCTGCTGTGAAAAGCATTTGTACATCTGTTATTCCTGTTGAAAATCTGTCATTTTGGTGAGAAATGCTGGTGGCAGCTGGCAACCTTTCTAAATGACCCTGGAAGGAAAAGGGCTAACTGCATCAGTTTGACATCACATGAGCAGATATCGCATATTCCATCTTCATGTCATACGCGGCAGCGTAGGTGAGTTCGTTCCTCTAAATGCGAAAGCGGGCAAAATGGAGGTTTTGGTTCCTTCAGCCGTCCGTCTAACTGCGATTGGAAGAATAAGAAAAGACAGGGAGATGAAAGGAGGAAAGGAACGACCAAAGTTCCTATGCTTCTATAAGTCGGGTGGAAGGATATATTTTCCAGATGGAGGGCTCTATAAGTGTACACAGGCACGGAGCGAGGCACAAGGCAGAAAACCATGTAAGTAAAGTGCGAGCGAGGGAGGGAGGGGGGAGAAGAGGTAGACGAGTGTACAGAGAGCACATCTGTAAAAGCCATTTCTCTATAAGGTATGGAGAGGAAGAAGGGAATAAAGATAAATGTCCTGTGACATTCTGAAAGTGGGCCAAGGGTGTGTTTAAACTGATCCATGTGGTGAGGGGGAGAGAAGGAGCAAGAGAGAGACTTATCGTCTAATACAGGTTGAAATATAGCAGTAGTGTATTAACCCGTATATGTTTTTTTGAAATATTGGGTTTTGCTCACTGTTTTGGCAGCGGCGTTTTCTGATTAAAAGTCATGACAATAGCATGCGAATAAATCAATTAAACGTTGAGACGGGAGGCGGCACAAGAAGGTTACATACACAATATGTTAAGTACGTGGGCGCCCCCGGACTAGTCTGAGGCTGTTTTTCATTGTTAGCTCCAATTACGATAAATCCTAATGCTGCGGCGTGCGGTTATATTTTAGTCAGTGGTGGGCTAACAGCGGCGTGGCAACAGTTGGCAAAGGCTCAATCGCCTGTTTCAACACGGCAGTGGCTACAGTCAACAAAGTCTATAAAGAAACGGTCGCCATTGTCACCATTTTCTCATTTGGTGACATAATATGCATTTCTTTGGCCCAACTGAAACAAATACTCGAAGATCTCTTCATTTTTCCTCTTCGTAGGTAACTCATCTTATTTCTGGACTCTGAACCACTTCTTCTTCTACTCTGTTTATTAAATCCATATGAAACTTAACCTGCACTATGTTTAGATAAAATGATGCTTTGCATCTGGTTTATTCACTAAAAACCATTTGATGGTCATTTGGATTGTCTTTATTCACAAGTTTATGGAAATTCAAATGATGGTATAATAATCAACTGATTTTGAAACTGGGCTCGTAACATTACTGTAACCTGTTACTAAGGAAATGCATACATTTGTGTGTAATCTCTTTAACATAAACGCATTACCTGCAGAGGTTATTCAGAGTTCCGGTGACATGAGGTTGGACTCTTTCAGCTTGGTTCAAAGTGGAATTCATTCATTTCCAAAAGCATCCACGCTGCTAACTATCCCAGTAATTGTAATTGCTGAACATGTACAGTAGAAGTTTTAGAGAAAGGTTTCTGTAAGACTTGAGAACCATTTTTTCTTGAATGCAGCAGCAGGGACACATGATACGCAGCTCTTCTATTACCGTTAGGTATTGTACCGCTCTGGGCAATAGATCACGCATGTAGCGACCATGTTTGACCCCGGATTCTCCAGTTTCCACAGCTCCTAATCCCACGGGATGAATTTAAAGGGGTCTGCTCCCCCTATACCTTCTTTCCACCACTTCACCACCCCTTCTTGTTTTTTTCACAGTTCTTTTTCATCTTAAGTTGTGATGAATCACATCAGAGCTCACTGCTGTATCGAAGAGGCTGGTATAACAGTATGAGCTTTTTCTTGGTAATGAAATGTGAAGTGGGTGGACTCGGGCTTCGCCATGCATGTGTGAGAGTTAATGTAAACCAGCTATACTGTAGAGGGGAAATGTGATTTTTGGCAGGCTAAGATGTGGTTTGCAGTCTCCCTCTTTTTCTCCCTCACACGCCAGCTGGGGTTCGACTGATATTGGATTTTTGAAGACCAATACTGATATTTTTGGGCTGATACTTTTCTGCGGTATTCCTATCTTAACATGTCTTTATGAAAACCTTAAAAGTGACACTTGGGAAATAAATTGCTGTCTTACCCTTACTTTGACTAAGACTTAAGCCTGAAAGTTCAGTAACGGCCTTGAGAACAGACGCTGGACAAAGTAAATATTACTTTCTCAAGGATCATTAAAGGAAAAAAAAGAGTTTAAAAGATCTTCAGTTAAGATTAGTGATGTACCCCAGTGGGCTAATTGTTAAGGGCCAAACCACATACCCAAAATTGTCTCCAGTCGCATTCCGACAGGGGAGCTTTGTTGCATGACATCCACATCTCTCTCCCCCACAGTTTCCTGTTTGCCTCGATCGTTTGTCATCTCTCCAATAAAAGGCAACAAAAAATTATGTAAAAGAAAATATTTAGTGAAAAACAACTCCATTTCCCATGAGGGTCTGTGCTGTGCCTCTGCAGCCTGTTGCAACAGCTGTGCCTAAGATCAGATTTAGCCTACTTATAATGTAAATTATTACTATGTTGTATAAAAGCATTTGCACCACAGAGATAACACAGGACTAAGAAGCGATTTAATAGTTATACGTGACCCTACATTAAGTGTAAATCCTAAAATGTCAATATAATATATTCAATAATGATATAACAGATGTTTTTCCCTGCTATACAGCCTCATTTAATTTCACTAAAGGTTATTGTGTAACCATGATGATAGAACTCGTGGATTGGCTACTTATGGTTTTATCGAAATGAGTTATGTTTTGATCCAAGTTATGGTCACGCAAGCAATTATAGCTGCTCAAGTTACAATTTGACTCTTAGTTACTAAACCTCTGGTGTCACCTTTTTGATTCTTATTATAAGGGAAGGCTTAGAGAGAGGTGACCTGGGCTGGTGTCACCCAGCTGGAGGGAATGGGCCTGGCTAGTTTATAGTGGGAGGCTGGTGTCTCCTGTTCATTTTTGTGGCTGACACCAGCTCCTGGTTTTGTGTTGGATTGAATGTGGTGTGTGTGTGTGTGTGTGTATTTGTGTGTGCGCGTGGCAGCAGGGGCTAAAGTGTTTCTTTTCTCCACCTTGTCTCCATCCCTTTTATCGAGTGACTCCCAACTCCTTTTGTCTTTCGGTTGATTTCTTTGTTTGTCCATCCTGTGAATAGATTTACTGGGTGTTTGTGAGGAGCTGTAATTCCTCCATTCACCACCTCGACCCCAAAGGACCATTTTTTTTGTTTTGTATTGATCTTTGTTAGTTTGCCCAAACAGCGGCTTCACTGTAGTTTTTGTATTGCTTGTGGGGAACATAACACTTACATTTTGGTATATGCTTGTTGTTCTGTATCTACAACATGTTTTCAGTCTAGTCTTCATTTTTTTTGTCTAAGATGTGTAGCTCAGTGTAAACTCCATGGTACATGCTTGTGTAGGGAAAGATAAAAATGTGCATATGTTGTTGGTGGAAGAAAACAAGAAAGTATTTGGAAGTATAGGCCAAATGATTAACTTTATTTGAAATGAATTGACTCCATCCTGGAACACTGTATCCACTTGTCATAATAGGCCCAGCTAGCCCACACATTCCTGTGTGAACCGGTTGATTTATAATCAGTTAAAGTTGTCAAACAGGATTAAAATAGATACTCTAGTATGTGCAGAATGACAGGCTTTCCTTTTCTCTTCACTTTCTCCATTTCATCCGCTTACATCTTAGCAGCTGTAATTTAAACATACTTACAGTGTTTGGTCTTTTTTTCAGTGGAGGAGGAAAAATAAGAGCCCCCGGACCACCGCCCACCGCCCCCTCTATAGACCTATACAGCGTAATCCACAGGTGGAGACCACCCTCACTGAAAGCACACGCACACACACACACACACACACACACACACTCATATAGACATCAGGTAAAAGCACACATAGACAAACCCGCACATGCACACAATCTTTCAAAAGCACCTGGTCATGTACACATGTGCATAGATACACAAATATGTATATACACACACACACATATTCAAATCACACTCATGGATATGCACTATAATGTGGACACACACACACACTGGGGTGAAAGGATTCCTTGTTCTTCTATCACAGTGAGGCCTCCCTGGACTGAGATGACATGGCAAGTTTAGTAATGTCAGAGGTTTTCTTCTACTATTACACACACACACACACACACACACATACAACCCTGAATACCAACAGCTGGCTCACCGAGAAGACCACACACACACACACACACGCACACACACACGCACATACACACCGCAAACTGAGTCACAATCAAGACTACTGATCCCTATCACACACACGTACACACCCTCAGTGGTGCCATATGGGGAGCAGCGTTGGTGGCGGTGTGTGTGGGATCAATGGAAACACCGGTGGCAGTTTGCAGTACGCTCTGGAGACACACCATTAACCTTGACAGGGAGATGGACAGAGAGAGAGAGAGAAAAACGGAAGAGTGAGACAGAGCTGTAGCTCCAGCCAACTTCCTGCAAACTTCTCTGGCTTACGTGGTGGAGCTCAGGGAAAGTTGTCGTACAACCTCTATGATACATTTCTCGTGGTTTTTTATCCTGTGTTTCATGCCGTACGGCCTCCTCCACACAGTGCGCAGCAATAACTGGGTCATTTCCACTGTGGGAAAGAGAAACGGGCCCATACACAAGACAACTCATCCATTTTCCCTCCTCCTGTATTTGTTCTTGTCCTCCGTCGCTCCCACTGTCTGCTTCCTCTCTCCCTCCGTTTTCTGAGATCCTGGGGAAAGTCCCAATTGCTTTCCCCTCTCTCTCTCCCTCTCTCTCTATCTCCTTACATTCCTGTGCTGAGTAGAAGGCGAGGGCCCCTTCTCACTGCAGGAATTCTGCTGTGCATGTGTCTCTGTAGTGTGTGTGTGTGTGTGTGTGTACGGTGTGCGTGTCAAAGTTGTGTGAGTGTGAGAAAATGTCTGTCCATTTCTAATTGCAGCCTTAGTGTTGAAAGTGGTCTGTAAGAGCTGTGTCACTAAATATAACAATAGACAGTAAAAGGCAGGAAGTTCAGAACTTGCTGGGGTTTGTGTATGTATGTGTGTGTGTGTGTGTGTGTGTGTGTGCGTGCGTGCATTTGTGATCATGTGTTTGTGTTCAATTGCTTCTACAGCTGCAAGCTCCAAACAGGCCCAGTGTAGTCACTTCAGCTGCACATTTCTCCCCCTGACTAAAGTCATTTTGCTTTGCTAATCATCTTCATTTAGAGTTGGACCAATACACTGGAATACTGGTAAAGTTATATATAAATACAGATTATACATGTCATTTATTTGAAATAAAGAATTTTGAGTGAAAGATTACACAGATTTTCTGAAAAAGTAACATTTTACAACATAAAGCGGTCTATGTAGTTGCTATATCCGTAGAGTAGTAGCATAAGCAGTTGTAATGATAGTACAAGGAGGCTAGTAGTAGTAGTAGTAGCACTGGTAATACTTTTACTAGAAGGGTTTTGAGTTAGAAATCACTTTAGAATCAGGAAGTTTATACAAGATTCAAGACCACTTCTACACTTCTACAAGTACAGGAACATAGCAATCTGCATACTTTTTTTTTTTTTTACTTATTTTATTATACTTTGTTCCTATGTGTCTTTTCCCTCCCCATCTTAAATGGGTCTTACTTGTTTGTCATTTCATCAATAAATGTTTCAAATTGTATTTATATCCCTTTATATGACTGTTTTTGTGTGAAGTATATTGAATTGCCTTTGAATACAGCTGCCTTTCCCTACAACTAATAGCAGTATAAGGAGCAGTAATTGTAATAGAAATAGCAGCACAAGTACTAGTAGAAACATTGATGGTTAATAGGCAAGGTCAATTGATTTGTATGGCACATTACATTCACAACCACTTCCCATAGGGCATCAAAGGACGTTTAACGGAATACAAATACAATAATAATGGCAGCAGCAATTGGAGAATTCGTAATGCTACTAGTGGTAATAGCAGTAGAGGCTTCTGCTTCTGAGGTTTTTCTCCACATATCCTGTAATCACATTCATTGAAAAAACTTTGAGAAAAGTAGAATCGTTTGTAAAAACACTGACTAAGGCAGCTTCAGGTCCCAAAACTCAGTATCAGCCTCCAGAACATTTCAAAATCCTGTTTCCTGTGGGCTCCAGTATCAGTGAATCAGTGTCCAAGCTAAGCCCGAGTTCCTGTTTGCACACCACTGCCGTAGCATTAACTGTACTCTACTGTATTTTTTCTTTTGTTTTCAATTGGAATGTTAGAGAGATCCCTCCTTTTCTCCTACTTGGCTCACTTCTGCCTGTGCTTCAGTGATTGATATTAAAACTGTTCTGTTTGATCAATAATTAAAGGTGCAGTGCCTAGTGTTCCCAGACTAGACTGAGCATTATGAATTATAGATTGTTATTCCTGCTGGTCTGATCAAAGAATAACAACAACAGCCCTTCGTCGGGTTGGAGCACTACCAGCACCGATGCTCTCCACTGACTGGATAACACAGGATTATTATTTCATTTTTCTTTCATTTTCATTTCATTTCACTTATTTATTTATGTGACTCAACACCGTGATCACATGGTCTGGAGCAAACAAAACCAAACATACAATAACAACAAAACGCTAGCACACGGACTGGCGAAAAACACAACAAATGTCCTCATGCCGATCCTAGGATCTTCGCGTAATGGTCCGAGCTTTCACTCGGGCAGAGAGGGATCCTGGAGAGAGGAAGGGAGAGGTGGAATTAAAACAATGGTCTTCGGCCAAAACCATGTTGATGCCAATGTTAGCCGGCATACGCGAAAGCTTGTTTGAGTACACTTCACCGCAGCAAATTGAGTATTGTCATGCTAGAACGGGGTACTTCTGTACACTCAGTGATCAAAGTCAGAACACACCGAAGAAAACAAACTTACATAAATATGCCACTCATGTTGTCCTCTTTTTTGTTTTTCTCTTGTATGAAGGACCTCTTTCCCAATTTTGCCTCCTGGAGTTTCCATTTATTGCCAAGACTCTCTGGTAGCATCACTTCAGCTTTCCACAAGTAAAATATATATATATATATATATATATATATATATATATATATACATATATATATATATATACGTTCCCTGTTATGATTTATTGTCGCTATGATGATTCATTAACACAGGACCAATCTTGGGAGCCACAATATTTTCTTGTAAACACTAGTGAACGCAAGTAAGGACTACACCTTTTCAGGATTAAAAGCACTAAAGCATTTACATTGCTCAACTGATTACAATGGAGTTGTTTTGACATTGATAAATTCATGGCCATATATTAAAAATGTAATAATTGTCTGTCTCTCTATTCTCAAACGCAGAGGTCCCCAAACTACGGCCTGCGGGATATATTTTCGTGGATTGTATATTAAAGAACGGGGATGTGCGTTATGCAGAACATCGTTGTTTACCCTAAAATTGGTAAAGAGACACGCTTATGAAGTTCTTCAGTTTAAACTGAAGGTGATCAGCTATCAGCTGAGTTTCCGCGGACATAAGGAAGGTGGCACGAGTTGGAGCAAAGACTCGATCAGTGGATCACAGAGCAGTGGATCACCGAGCAAAGAAAGAGTGGGAGAAGCGTTCTGACAGTCGCCATTCAACTAAAAGCAGTAAAGCTAGCAGAAGAAGTGAAAATTTAACATTTCTGTCTTGGTTCTTTTGTTTCGGTGTAATTTTTCATCCGGACCAGGACTACGGTAGCGCAGCAACTTCCAGCGGATGATAATGCATCATTTAGAGAAGCCTCACGACACGGAAAGTAAAGAAAGTGAAGCTGGCTGTTTGATAGAGATTTAGCTGCTGTTGGAATCAGAAACAGAGGATGAGGACTTTGATGGTTTGATTGATGACATTACCCCACTCGATTTTTAAATACACACACTTGTGTGCTTGGTTTATCCGTTTGTTTTACCAAGACCGTGATGATTAAAAAAATGTTAAATAAAGCACAGCCAAACTCGGTTTTGCTCCTGCTCTATTTTTGTATAAATCTATTTATATATATCTATATATATATAAAACTGCGCCCTATAGTTACTTGCGCCTTATGTGTGTGTTAAATACAGTAATGACTTATTTGGTGATTATTTATTTAGTAGTGTTTTTATTTACTTTTGTTCTGTGAAAGAATCCAGAAAGGGTTATTTGATTGTGGCTTTCTGGGAAACAATACATTTTCACATTTAGGCACTAGGCTCCTGCAATCATCACACTTTTTCTGTTACAAACTGACCCCAGCCCTGCATCAGAGAAGGGAAAGGTTAACCCTCACAGGAAAAAAGTTTGGAGACCCCTGCTCAAACGCGTCCTTTGGTCTCCCTCCCTCTCTTGCTGTGTCTGACTCTAACTTAACGAAATGTCTGTGACCTGGTTGACCCTCCCAGGATGGCGTCATCATTGACCAGGGATCCAGAAGCCGATGAGGCATTGTACCTTTTTTTTATATCTATGCCACAAACAAAGTCTGCCTTTGAAAAGTATTCCATTTGGAGATCCATAACACCTCCCATCTTCTCATATAACTCTTGGCAAAAAAAGTGTCTCCTAAAACGTCAAACTATACTTTTAACTTAGAATCCGTGTAAAGTGAGCTTCTTCTATCTTGATGCAACATCACTTCCATCTGCAGCTGAGCAACAGAACCACGTATCGAAAATTGCAAGTAAGCAGGAGGGGAAAAACGCGAAGCCATTGTGTGACATTTGAGTACTGTTGTGTGTGTATGTGTGTGTGTGTGTGTCCAGTTTTTTTTTTCTTCCCAGAAAGAAGCAGTCAAAACAGGAAAAAACCACCAACCAGCTGCCCTTGTCTGTCACCCTTCCTTACCTCTGGGGCTGAGGTTGAACGTGCGTGTGTGTGTGTGTGTGTGTGTGTGTGTGTGTGTGTGTGTGTGTGTGTGTGCGTGTGTGTGTGTGTGTGTGTGCGCGTAATGCATGTATGCGTGTGTCCCATTAACACCTGGCAGTCTCTGTCTTGTCCAGTCAGTAATAGAGTGTCTGAATGGGGTGAAGCTGCCTATAGTGAGTGGAACATTGTGTTAGAGACAATACGAGACCATTACACTGTGGGAAACTGGACTCTCTTATCAGGCCCTATTCATTCATACAGGAAATGGAGAAATATACAGATATCCACATATTTTAACACACACATCCAGCCGTCACACCAGTTCCTTTGTTCACATACTGTGGCAGAAATGAGTTTATTGAATAATGTTCATGTAGAGCAATGGGATGTATCACTACCTAATATGGCTAATTTAATAAACTAATTCTAAATTCAGGGCTTGTGTATTTATATCCACGTTGTCTTTTATCACAATTTCATTCTCACTTGGAAGCTCTCCAGATCTGATGCCTTGTTTTCAACTTTTGCCAAAACCTCTAAACCACCTTCCTGCTTTCTAATTCTAATTTTCACTCCCTCTCTCCTCAGTTACACCCACACACACACATGCACGCACGCGAGCACCCACACACACACACACACACACAGACACACATGTGCACACAGACCCATGCTGAGCCTCGGCTGTGGTAATTAGATACAGTCTGTCTAACTGTCAGACATCAACTGGTACCAGACACCAGGCTCCAACCTCATTGGCTAGCCCTCCAGACGCTGCCGTGCATTCCGATTGGCTGTTGCCTCCTCCGCTACTCTGACTCTGACCCAGTAAACTCGGGTATGAACCAAGTCTCCACATTTCCATTGGCTGTCTCCGAGACACATGACTGGTGTTCACCGACGCTCTCCGGCTCGGCTGCTCCCAGAGGAGGATACAGTTATCCTCCTTACAGAGAAAAACAACACCATTCATCACCTCCTTCTCTCTCTCCGTCTCTCCTCATCTATCTCTCTCCCCCTGTGTTTAGGCTGTTATGCTATGCTGTTATGTTTCTGGCTTTGTCCCTGTGAAGGTTTTGAAGCACCTCCAAAGTCCTCTGGATGCCTGGGTCAGACCAAATTACTTCCTCTCAGACTATTGAACATCTAAAGTTGATTCTATCAGATCCTAGGCTAGGAGGAACCGTGTCCCTGAGGATGTAATTCATCTACATCTGTCCCCTTATAGAGTCTTATTTTTACTTTGTGACTGGGAACATGTTATTATTTTTACTTCCATTTCCCCCCACAATGGACTCTCACACCCCTGTCAGCTGGTGGCCAGTGAGCAGGATCGGCCCAGTCATGGAGCCATAAATATTTATTCAGCTCACTCACCCAGCTCTTATTGCTCAGCAGCAGGATGATGAGACAGGATTGGTTTCACACAACAGGTTTACGTTGTCATATCCTGTCGTTGACAGTGGTGGACAAGCACAATGCTGCTGTTTTCAAACCAGGAAGGATACAGCAACCCTTCATCTATTCTTCTTTTAACCCTTACATTTTTTTCTTATGTCGAATTGTGCTGCATCACATAGATATGAAGATGGCGAACTAGGGATAGTAACAGTTCCTAAGCCTTGTTTCCAGGTGCTAAAACCTGAGACTATAGGAATGGGTGTGCCTCACTCAGTGAGTGCCTCTTTTGTCTTCTGTGGTTTATTGAAGTGATTTGTGATTTGAGAATAAGTGTGCTTTTACACCAACAGCAGTCGTTGCATACCAAACGGTCTAATCCAACCAGAGGCCTTTAATTTGTTTTTTTTTATGGTGTGGTTTTCAGTTTTTGGTGTGAAAGCATCAGTCGGACTCAGGTACACTAAATCAAGCAGATCGAGACCTCCAAAAAGAGATGACCTTGGTCCGCTTGACTCCAGACCAAATGAGAAACTTTAATTTGTCCTCTGGTGAGAATGCGAATCGAGGTACAAAACAATCTATTCGAGATGCAGCATGGTAGGGGATAAAAATAATGAATTATCTTTGTGTTTGAAGATAAACTTCATTCTTTTCAGGTCTGAAAGTGGACCGCATTGGAGTCTATATGCCACATAGTAAAAAAATTGCATTACCTGTCTGGACCAAATAATGAAACTAGTAGTGTGAAAGTGCCCTAAGTATATGTTCTCTGTTTGCTCCTAATTTCTTAGTTTTTGCCTTTGCTGCTGTAGCCTTCATGTTAATTTGACAGCCTTCAATCCAGCCCCATGCCGTGTTGAAAGTGTTATGGAAATAGTGAGACTGCCGCTGTGACTTTTATGCAAAAGTGACTCGGGTACTCTTACAAACGTGAGGCCATTTTAAATTGCCCTCAATTCATGAGACAGACAGGTTTGACAGGGGCTACAGATATGAAGACCACAAACGGCTAGGAAAACAAATATGTTCCCCAGCTTGAACAAGTGTGCTACTTTGTACAAATACAAATCTGCCTAACTAGTTTGCATGTACCTTCCTGTGTACAGAGCCGTATCACTGTGATGTATGAGGGTCAATCGACTTCCCATCACCCTCATGTCACTGCAGGATATTTGATCAGAACACATACAAAGCACAAAGTGTCACAGTAGGCAGAGCTTCCACGGACAGTAGATCAGAGATAGGAAGCCAAACAGCATTCGGTATTACTGGGTGTATCACGTGTTTGATCAGCCTTTATGTTTGTTCATATGAAGTGTCACTGTATACAGGTCTTTATACACACACTCAATTATCTCTCATCAATAGGCCCTGGCTACTTCTGTGGAACCAGCAGACTAGTAGTGTGTGTAATCCAGTGCCTGGCCATAAAGGCTGGTCAGTCAGGCTTGTGCACACATTTGATAGCATTGCAAATGGTTCGATCAAAGTCTTTTCAAGCGAATTTATATAACAGGGAACACTTGGGCACGCGTAAAATGTCTGTCGCCGTGCCTTGTTTCATTCATTCACACCTGGCTTTTTGCTTCATTTAACGTATGTCCACTGAACAAAGAGTACGCCTGGACACAATCTTAGGTTAGCTCCAATGCTATTAGATCGGGTTGAAAGGACTATAACCAATAAGTCCAGAGTAGTGGGTCTCACAAGCAATACCAGGAACTAGGCCAGTGGATGCCAAATATTATGATCTAACCATGACGCATGGTCACACTTCTCTCTTTACATCACTTCAGAATAACACAGTGACTGCAGAAAACCCACACTATGCCATAACGTGATGCATCACTGATGACCCAATGTGTAGACATAACAATAGAACCGGTGGTTAAATGCCTCGCTTGAGAACACAGTCACAAGTGTTTAGTGAAAGGATGGAACTTATGGAGTTCCTTGTTCACTTCCTCTTTCTGACAAGACTTTCCCAGCGTGATTAAACAAGTTTATGTGACGATTTCTGATTGTGGCATATAATTCAGTCCTTAATGCCACTTAAACACCACGATTTCACACAGTTTGAGCATCCAAGAGCTTCTTACCTAACCCTGTGACTCTTTATGTCAGCCTGTTCCATGCCATGATTTGTGTCATTATGTCATTTGTGTATTAACCTACCCCCTGTGCCAACAAAAAGGGATCAGGGCAACCAGAAGAAGTGGAGACAGAACGCGATGGAACCCAGCCCTAGCCAGAACACGGCGGTTTATTAACAGTGGTACATAAAAACCCAACAACAGCACAAGCTTACGCTAGCAGGAAAAATCCACCTCGCACCAGGTGGACCAAACAGCCAGTCCCACACGTCGCGTTACCTGACCCGCACACATACATGTCGGGGGGAATCTCTCCTGCTGCCATTCAGTTCCCCCCTTATAAACAGGTGAGAAGGGGAGGGGTCATCACCTTCTCACATGGTCAGCTCAGAAAGTGACAATAAGAAGTGAAATTAAGTAACCTTTGTTGTCCAGAAGTGCTAATGTTGATTAGCTAAGCCAACTAACTTCAATTTATCTAGTGAAAGCTAGCTTTGAATACAAATGTATGGCACTCATCCTTTAGAATGTATTGTCCTCAGATGTTTAATTATATAAAAGGACAGACATCTGGAAATAAAATGAGGAGACTTTTTTTTTCTTTTGTTGAACATTTCCATGATGTCGATGACAAGCTACTTCAGAAATGATGATGAAATGGTTTCATATAATGACCATGTAATCCTTCATATTACAATATAATCTGGCTATCAACTAAATCTGAGGCAAGAAGGGTTTACATGACAACAGTTATATGATGTACAGCAACATGGCCAAACATATGTGTGAGATCTCATATCTCCTAGACATCCTGGACTAATTTCTCTAACTCTGAGTGTGAGCCTGGTATCACCCTGCTAAGCTTCCAATTCCTTAAGGTAAATGACTCACACTGTGGCAACAGCAAATATGTCATCGCTCATATGTGATGCAATCCCCTCTGGGCCAATCAGCAACAAATATGTCACCTTGATTTGACCTGTAATAGTATCAGGCCCATTTTTGGCCAATTAGCAGGATGAGGAAAGGGGCTAGATTGCTGTGTTGAAACGAAGTCCAAGTTTCAGTGGGAACGACTCAGGGTCGTCTCACATATCATGTGAAAACAAAGAAAGAAAAAGAAAATGAGCAACGGAGGAATGATACTGTAGAAATCTAGGTGATTCATGGTCAGCAACGTTTGTTTATCTGTGTGGGTGCTTTCCCAATTGAATCAGCTGGCAAAGTATTAACCATGTCAGTGGTGTGAATTACAGATCGAGGGGGAGTTAGTTACTTCTCAAAAAGCAACAAACTGGGAAAAGATTCCTAACATGCTTTGAAATGATAATGAAAGATATTCTAACATTAGAAATTTGAAAGGGAACTGAGCTTCTTCTTGCAGTGGCGTAGCGTCACTGCACAAGGCCCTGGTGCTGGGACCCCCACACCCCTCCCCCTCCATTCTACATTCTCACATCTATTACACACACACACACACACACACACACACACACACACACATATATATATATATATATATATATATATATATATATATATATATATATATATATATATATATATATATATATATATATATATATATATATATATATACATGTATATATATATGCTCTTTGTAAATATCAGCTGCCATAGAACTGTGAGGTATGTTGTTTTATTTATATGTTTCTATTTATTTATTAGTGTATTAGGATTGCTACATAGTAGTTGTTTTGAATATTGTAAATGTACAAATAGCTGCTAACAAACGAGGCAGAACTAGCTGCCGACTAGAAATAATCTTAGAGGCTCATGCTGTTATATTTTTAATTCCTGTGGCATTAATACAGTATTTCATGGGACCAGAACCTTGCTTGCAAAGTCCCGAGGGCCCTGGTGGGTCACCGGCTGCACCGCCGCACGCTACGCCTGTGATAGTGGGTTGATCAATAATTGAGTGTTGTTGTTTTCTTGGTTATGGGCATGACTCATCTTGGCTAATAGATTGTTATTAATCATTTTCTTCTCCTTTTTTTTTAATTGAGTACATCTGCTGTCAGTGTGTGAAATATTTACCAAATGCACCAAACATCTCACTTTAATTGTCTTTTTTGTCATACTATCATAAAAGAAGGCACATGACATTATTCTTAATCTTTTTTGCTTAATCAACACATTTTTTCATGATTGAAAAATGGTGTCAAGGCACTCATGGTGTGACTGTGACTTTCCTGTAACTTTTCTTGCTATCAGGGAATTTGAGCATATACTACAGTTGTGCACATTTCAAGTCACACCCGATAAGCGCATCAGCTAAACAGCTAAATGTAAACGGAAATGAATGAATGAAAAACAGAAAATCCCTGAATGCATTTCATTGGTCTGATCCTTAGCATAATCCGTTTTGAGGTACTTTTCGCTAAAAGCTGAGGCATGCATCCACAGCTCCTCACTGACCCCTTGGGGTTAATCTAAAAAAAAAAAAAAAAACGAGTCAGTTTAGACTCCCACACACATACACACCCATACACAGAAGGAGAGTTTAGTGCAGATTAGGCTATTAGAGATGAGCATCAGCACTATTCTAAAGCTGATTCAGAGTTTTTTTTTTTCCAGACTAAAGAAGGAAATGGGCTAATCTCTGCCTGGACACCTACAATATGTCTGTCAGTTGAGGATTTACACCTACAGGGCTGTCTGGGCAGAGGCATATGCTCTGTATGGAGAAGAGCCTGTGTGAGAGTGTGTTTGTGTGTGTGTGTGTGTGTGTGTGTGTGTGTGTGTGTGTGTGTTTAAGTGCGTGTCAGGCAGCTTGAGCGTGTGACTCGCAGCATTCTGCTGGAACCGTGACCGCCGTTTTACCAGCAACTGCACTGATGATTAAATGACACGTGCACATTAACTTCCTTCTATTGTCCGTCCAGTAAAATCAGCCGCGAGCACAAGGCGGGCAGTCATGCACAGTGGGCGTATTTATTGACAATGAATGATCGAGTCAGTATGTGTCCACTTTTGATCTCCTTTTTTCTTACGCTCCATTTCGCCTCCTTTTCTCTCCCTTTTATCGTTCCTCCCTTCCCGTTCCCATTCCACTTCTCCACTATTCGTCCATCTTTTCCTCTCCTCTCATTTCCATTTCTACTCTGTTGTCTTATTCCACATCCTTTCCATTTTTTCACCCATTTTAATCTCCTCTCCTTCCCCTTCTCCTAATTTCCCTGCCCTGCTTTCCTTTCTATTTCCC
This sequence comes from Eupleurogrammus muticus, assembly GCA_036785175.1. NCBI lineage: Eukaryota > Metazoa > Chordata > Actinopteri > Scombriformes > Trichiuridae > Eupleurogrammus > Eupleurogrammus muticus. Next base: position 5,697,049 of record JAYKQN010000020.1, on the reverse strand, counting down.
CCCTTTCTTCCCCTCTGCTTTAATTCCCTCTCCTCTCTTTCTTTTTTTTAATTCAATCTCCTCTCCTCCTTCTATTTTCTTTACCAACTCTTCCCATCCCTTCTTTTCCTTTTCCACAACTGTACGCTCTTCTTCTCCCCCTCTCTCCTTCCTGTAATAGCCCGTGGAGGCATGCCTGAATGCCGGCCACCCTCATTAACCTTATCATTAAACTGACCCCCAGCTGGACTGTACTGGCCTCACACTGCCGTGTAGCTTTGAGAAGTGTCAATACATACACACTCGGCCATTAGGATGGGAAAAAAAAAAAGCGTGAGCTGAGAGGAGGGGGGGGGGGGGGGGGGGGGGGGGGTGCAGCGCTTGTGGATGCACACTAAATTTATATAACAGCTGAGAGCGAGGGAGGAGTGTCAGTGGAATGAATGATACATCCAGGTTGATCTGAACTTTCCGTGTACTCCACTCCTTTTGATGTGCTTTGAGTCAGTGCGTTATGAAAGCCCGCGGTGATTAGCCCGTCTATGTCTCTGCGATATGAATAAGACCCCAGGGGAGCAAAGACGTCTAGACTTATTCAGAGGGAAAGCCTTATTATCTGCTATTCAGCGCTGTGAAGAGGCTCATATTCGCTCCGCGATCTGACTGCCGCGGTGGCCTTATGCAACGGTCCAATAGCGGGAGTCAAATCCCAATCAAGACATCACAAGAGAGATGAAGGGGGCAGATTGAATGGAGAGAGAAAGAGAGATTTCTTATATAGCTCACGCATTATGGCTTTACCACTGGCGCATGACTGTAGTTTCAATACACTGAGTCTTCAGATCTGTGTATACACTGCGTAAAATAAATATAGCATCTTCAAAAATGCTCTCATTAGGCTTCCCTTATACACCATTTTTGTGTTTCACATTACGGTGATGATATTGAACTTAACATTCTTTAGTTTTCTTTTATTCAACTTCCGTCTTGATCATAAAACAAATAAAACTTTGTATGGTCATTTTCAGGATTTGAACCCAATGAATGGAGATTTGTTCACAAGATGCCCAAAATGTGGGTGTTTTAGAGGTATAGTTTTTAATTAATGCTGTTTACTAGGCCACTGGTCAGCAAGTATAAGTCCCCAGAAGGTGCACGAGGCATTAAAGCTAATTTTACCAACGCCATGGAATTACAACTACAGCATCTGTCACGTGATGCCGTCGGGCCCCAAAAAGCATTTTATCCCATTCACAATCATGGGAAAAAGGAGCAGCTGTAAAACAGTGGATCCTTTTTTCTGTGCATAAGCCCCAGGAAATGACTTGTTTCGCTATCAGAATGTAATCCATTCAGTCCATAACATTCGGAGAGTCTGGAGGACGATTGAATTATTTTAACCCCATTCAAGTTAGCTGGAGGGGTAAACTGGAAATAGCCAGCAGAAGTCTCTGGTATGCATTCATCTGGGTATGTCTTTACAGCGGGAAGTGGCTTTTCTGGCTTTATGTGCATCTCTCATAGGAATGAACGGGACCCTGCCTGCACTGTCGTATCCAGATATTCTTAATGATCCATTGTACATCCTCTGGGGACCATGGGCATTCATGGATAATCCAATAGACTTATAGATATATGAGTGACAGAAAGTTTTGCACGCTGGTGGCACTAAGTCAAAAGTAGGATCAACTAAAACATTAAGATGTATCCTCTGTGGGCCATGGATATTTAATATATCAAATTATATGAGAGTTTAACAAACAGTTGTCGAGACAATCATGTGGCGTAACCCTAAAAACTTGCTGCCGGATAGTTAGACTCTCTTAACAAATGTTTTAATAATGTAAAACACATGCTATCAGCTAGTTTTATATTCTAGGTGGATTAAATATTTAAAATCCATTTTAGTTAAACCATTCAGCATTTTGTGTCAAAGAAATCACACAAAATTGTGATTTTTTGGGGGAAAATGGCTAAATGTACTTTTAAATGACAAGAGACCAACAAGAACACAACATGTCGATTTTGAGAGAGCCGTGCCGTTTAAACCATCATGAGTTGTTTTTCTTTTTTTAAAGAGGAATTTTTAGGGGAATTTGTCTTAAGGTATAGACAGACTGCATACCTTAACTTCTACTAACTACTAAATGCCAGATAAGCCGCTAATGTTTGTAAAAGAGAAGTTAGGACTGATTTTTCTTCACTTCACTTTGCCGTGTTAGACAGAGAAACAACACATCTCCTCCCTACTTGATTTCCTAGTATGCATTAGGGCAGTGGCGGTAAAAAAGTGGCTGTGATTACGCATGGAAGGCGACACGTTTGTTTCTCTCCATACTCGCAGAGAGCGGCTATTTAAAGAAGTGTTGCTTTCATCATAATGATAGCCGGGAGATCTCACTGTGCTTCACACATTGTCATGGCGATGAGTGGGGTGACTGAATCACACCAGTTCCTCATCTCCGACAAGGTGAGAACGTGTCGTCATTGAGCTAAAACACTCAATGAGTAAGTAGATGCTTTTTTTCCTCCGGATTTCTGAATGACCACTCTGGACCCACTCGTTTCCTTTCCTTTGCTTGCTCCCTCTCAGCCAGCAGATGTACCCTGAGTCCGGTCTTGATGATTGAACTGAAGGACAAATATCACTGCTACTTGTACTTAGTGTAGATGAACATGAATCCATAATGTATTCAGATAGGCTCTTTGTCTCCGTGTTTTGAGCTCCTATAGGTGATTCCTGCCCCAGGCATAACAATCATTCAACGTGTTAATGGGTCGCACACTGAGCTCGTTAGCTATGCACAGCCCTCATTAACATACAAATTCAATTAACTTTCGCCGGGGAAAAAAAAAATAGCAGGGAAAGAAAACAAATCTTTTGTGTGATGTCTACTCTTCCCGCATTTTATCCTCATCTTAGTCACAGTGAGCGGAGGAGAATGCCAACGTTGCACGATGACTCCCCCCCCCCCGTTAATGAATGCTTTATGGACTTTTTGCAAGGTGATGCAGTTCAGGGCCCAGCCAGACATCCTTGTGCGCGGGGGAATGAGAACAAGAAAAAGTTTAAAAGCCTTTAATTAGATGGCTTGTTCAGGGGCGACACTCTTAAATAAGACAGACGACATGTTGAACAGCGACCCGTGCGTGGTTGCACGCCGCGCCCCCCCCCCCCCCCCCCCCCCCCCCCCCCCCTTCAAGGTCTGACACTATTCGTGTCAGGTGTTTGCCGTCTGACGTGCTCTGTCTGCCCCGGCTGCACGGCAGCTGTTCTGTTCCTAACAGTGTGCGGGAATTAAGCGGCGCGCGCTATGTTGATTGAAAGTCAATTTTTCAAAGTGGTGTGAAGTCAGAATGTTCAATAGCCGCGGCCCGGCGGGCAGAGCCTTCATCTTCCATCATGTATTCTATGGGCGCCGCACTTATCAAGGGAATTGGTAATTAGTGGCATGCATTGTGTCAGAGGACGGAGCGCTGAATACCAACGACATTAAAGGGGCTGATGAGATAAGAGGAGTGTGTGCTCGTGTGTTTTCTCTTATGGCTCTCTCTGCTTGTGTGTGTGTGTGTGTGTGTGTGTGTTGCCGCTCACACTCATGCTCCAGGGACAATGGCGAGGTGCCTCGTCCAGGGCGATGCATGACTTCAATTTACATGTTTGCATATTCGACAATTAACCAAATTGATTTCCTGTGTGTGCGCGCGGAGTGGCAGGATCGGATGTCTGTTTTTCCCAAGGATTTTTTTTACAGATACCGCGCCCTTCCCCATATCAAACAGGTCCAATAATGGCAGCGTCTCATTTGCATACCATTAATTAGACATTCAGAGTAAATGGACAATTAGCATATATAGCGCTCTGTGTTTTGTCAGGGTGAAAGCTATAGCCGCAATAACTTTTCCTTTCATATCACTTGTTTTTGCTATCTATGCAAATGTGAGTAGTTTGTGATGGTTTTAATCAGTAACTGGATGTGTGTGTGTGTGTGTGTGTGTGTGTGTGTGTGTGTGTATGTGTGATGGTGAGACTCAGAGATATTCAACATACCTTTGATAGTAGCGGCTAGGAAGAAAAACTGTCTTGCAGGCATGCTGAGAGAGAGAGAGAGAGAGAGAGAGAGAGAGAGAGAAAGAGAGAGAGAATCACACTAATGATTATGTTTTTTTTCCACCACAAGAAAGAAAAGAACTAATGATGCTGTTTTTTGGGGGGTTTGTTGTTGACCTTTTCTTTGAAGGCTGATAATGAAGCTCCTTGGAGGTGCAACCACAGCCAAACTCGTCCGAGCAGCTCTGCTATTACGATCACTGTTATTAGTGCCACCCAGGAGTGTACAGTAGAGCAGGATAAACCCACCTGAACTCAGATTAACCACTTGAGTCAGCGAGGTGAAAGAAGTTTAAAAAAAGGAACTGACTGTATGGTATTGATTTTCGTGTTTGTCTTTTTTAGCATGACGATGGCCAAGGTTTATTCCTTTTTTCTCTGCTATAGGCTGTGCAGCCAAAACTTCAGCTGCAGGGTAAAAGAGTAGCAGAAACTAGAAAGTTATAGGGATGGAAAAAAAATACAGTATAAATAGAGGGAGACGGAGAGAAAAGAGGTGGGAGGGATGGGAACGGAAAGACGGATGAGGTAAGGCCTATGGGAGAGGACTTGCCAACCCCCTGCTCCCCCCTCCTAGTCCTCCTCCTCACTGCTCCTCTTTCCATGGTGAGATGGTGAGGGGGAGAGACATACAAGGAGGGACACCAGCGGTGACATCAGGAACCAAGGGGGTCAGAGGTCACCCAGGCCATAGTTTGTTTTCTCAGAGAAGGGGCGAGCCTTCGGAAATTCACCCTGAAAGGTGAGGGCCCGTGGGTGGGGGTGGGGGGCGAAAAGGCGTTACGCTTCATTTGCTGTGACCCGCACGCGTGGGTCACCTGTGGGTGTCCCCGGTGCAGCCCGGCGGGGACTTCCCCGGGAGGGGGGGGGGCTAGGTGATTTCAGATGGACTTCAGCCCCTCCCCCTCCCATCCCCTCTCTCTTGGCCCTGCTTATGTCCCATGGTGTGTGTGTGTGTATGTTTTTTTGGGATGGAGTCAGCACGTCTGTAAACTGTGCCTGACCCTGTCTATCCGGAGGGCTCTCCCCGTGCAAAGTCTCCCTCTCTCTACACACACACACACACACAGACACACATGAATGCCTCCTTAGCGGGATGCACACTGCGTTCACCCTGATGCGATGACTTGCCTCTCTGTGAAAGGCCTCTTTGATAGAGGGGGGGGGGCAGCTTCCCATCAGCTCATGCGACGCTCGCAGACGTGTACGGCGCGTGAGGATGATTCACGCCGTGCACGCCTTTGATTCACCGCTCAAACGGCTGATGAATCTCCTCTTGCCGCACATTTCCCAGCTACCGCCAGCTTCGTTATCAAAAAGGAGAATCAAAGGATATATGAAAAAGAAGCGCGAGGGCGCTACTGCAGTTTTACTTCTTCATATCTTGTCCTCAGAAGGAATGATAGTAATGCACAGTAGTGAAAATAACACACCTAATAGTTTGTGCGCTTTTTTCGGCTCGGTCTAATCACTGTGTTTGTTAATAGTCTCCTTAGAGGAAGGCACGTTTCCCTCCCAGTCCCTAATGTAATAAAAGGCTTTTAGCAGATCCTTCAAATGCATCAGGACTGTGCTTTTCCCCTATTTCCTTTGTATCTCATTAATTTCCATATTTAATTAGCTTGGCTCATTAAACGCCATGCACACAGGAATGTATGCAGGAATAATTGCACGCGATGTTATAGACACAAATTATCCATAATGTTCTTGTGTGAGTTGTGACGGAACATGTAGGCCTTGTTGATTAGTCCACTCTAAAAGACATGGCACTTGATTTGTTTGTCTATCGGCGGGTGTGCGGATGCGTGTTCACGGTACCCCCGTGTGTGCGCATGTGTGTATACGTTCTCTGTGTGTGTGTGTGTGTGTGTGTGTGTGTGTGTGTGTGTGTGTGTGCGTGCATTCGCACGTGTGCCAATCTAGCCATCAACTCCAAACCATGTTAAAGAGTGAAATTACCCATCAGCTCTAGTGAAAGCATGGCTGACAACCTGTAATCATGGTCAGGAGAGAAAACAAATCATTGTCATATGTGGACATACATAAACACACACACACACACACACAATCCTGATAAGAGCTGCTGGGGCGGTGGGGGTAAATATATTGGGACAATACAAAAAAATCTAAAACCAAAAAAAAGGGCAAATATGTATCTTGTTTCCTGTTCTTTGAGTGTGTCTGCCAGGAGCAGCGCTAACGCTTTCTACTAAGTGAGGAGAATTATACACAAGAGAGCAACATCGTCTTAATTGTCTCGCCGTGGCGTCCTCGCCTGTCTCCGTGCCGCAGTCCCGCTTTTTTATACATCGCCTGGCAAATTAATGAGATCCTTCCCATTCAAATATATGTTTACAGCCTTTATATGGGATGTTCTCCCGCGCACATGTGAAAAGAACTATAGGTGATTTTTAATCATGTAGCATGGCGAGACCCGCATGAATAAGTCTGACTGCTGACAACAGCTAATTGTAAATGTCAAAGGCAGTAGTGCAATTTACTAGGTACACATTACTGCTGTAAATGGAAGTGACAACAAATTTGATATGTTGTTTGAAAGTGGCGTGATAGCGCGAATTGTTATTTGACCCCCGTTTAAGTGGGCTCACTCTTGACAGACACCCTATATTCAAAAGAGATAATTGGTTTTGTAAAATGTTGCTCGCGCGGGGCTCGGAACGTTTTGGAGGAGTGAAAGTAGCGAACGCTGATTAACCTTAGCACAGTTGTTGACATCCCTCCGCCACCACAGCTTTCCTGCTTAGATTTATAAGAGTAAAAAATATGTTTGACATTTTATTTCATTGTCTTTGCCTTGACAGATGCAGTTCTTTCAAACAGGGTTACTGATGGTTAGTTTCCAACCTTCTGAGGTAGTAATAGTTTATGACTAAGGAGAATGAGTGAGAGGCTTGGGGGGGGGTTAGTTTGGGATAGCTGGGGGGGTCCGGCCTCCTCTCTGGTCTCTTTGGTCTCCTTGCTGTGGTCTCGTCCACATTTGGCTCGCAGGCAAGTGCATTGTGCATGAGTCGTGTGTGATGTGGCGGCGCAGCGATGAGTAAGCAGACATATGATGGAGTGGGTATACGTGTGGTACACAGAGCTCTGCCCGACACATGGCCGTCAGGAAATCCAGAGGCGGGATTCATGGGGGGGCCGGGGGGGGAGTTTGGAATATATGTTACGTAGCGTTTTACCATCCAGACTTTTACCCGGCCTAATTAGAAGGCCGCCGTGCGGTTCCCTGCCAGTTACGTAACCTCCGAAACACTTCCCAGTCGAAGAAGTGATACGTTCAGCATGACACATCTGGGCGAATTATTCATAGATTTGGTTCCCGTTCAAGGATATAGGGCAGGATGAATTTACCTAAACTTTTCCAAAGGCTTCCCCTTGCATCTTTTTTAATTGCATAAAATATTATAGGTTCACATAAATATTCAGGATGGATATTTACGATGTGCCAGCCTTTTTGGCTTGTGATCCTTTATAAGGGCTATACTTTTGGCAAACTCTGGTCATAGATTGCATATGCCTATGAGCTGTGAGATTTTCCTCTTCCCAGGCTCCATAAAGTTGGGAGAGTTCGGACTAACAGACATAAACAAGAATGGTCACAATTGAATCCATATTGATGACATCATCAGGGTCTAATTCCCAGACTTGAGCAAGAGAAGGCATTAGATTACTATTATTATTACTCTCTAGAATGAATTACATTAAGAAAAATATTAGAGTTTAGAGACCTGCAGCAGTAATACTAAGTTGCAGAGAAAGTAGAGCGTGGCTGATTATAACGCTTTATTTTTTCGAACCATTGTTTGTTGCTGCCTTCTAATGACATGTGATCGTGTTTAAAAAGATATAATTGTTCGCCGTCACACTTCACACTATCCAAATCTGACACATCTGGTGTTCAGATCCCCCAATTCCGACTGTCTTGGTGCGCCGTGACCCCCCCCTCCACTCCCGGCACACCCAGGAGATTAAAACAAACAGGGAGGGTTAATTGCTTGCGCTGTTCGGTCCAGGTCAGATGGCGTGTTTGTTCATTTGGAGGTTTTTGGAGCAAGGCTTCGATTGAGCCAAAGCGTGTGAGTGGGTTCAGGCCGCGTGTGTCATCGAGGTGGGCCTATGTTCATCATCATCATCATCAGCTCACAATGACGCCAGTGAGAGGCTGCTGTTATCGCAACCTCTCACCGTGGGTGGTTTTCCTCTGCGTGTGTGTGTGTGTGTTGCAGAAGTGGGATTAAGTAGTGCTACTGCCCTTGATCCCTCTCACTCTCTTGTACCTCTCTCTCTCTCTCTCTCTCTCTCTCTCTAGCTCTCTTTCTTCTCTTCTTTCTCTCCCTTCCTCTGCTTTTTCCCGTGTCAACGTCTGGAACTCCCACAGAACTCCCAAGCAGCAGCAGCTCAGACTCAGAGGAAGTCCTTCCTGGGATTAATACACGCACGAACGCACACGTGCGCTCGCGCACGCACACAGACACACACACACACATAAACTTCCTCGTCAGATTTAACCCCTCTCATTTGTCCTCCCACAGACATCCTGTTTGTCTCCTACAGCTCCTCTGCTCCCTCAGATGAACATAAGCCAGGGAGCAGTTTGTGAGGAGAAGGCGGCACGGAAGCACAAAGAACTCCTAAAAACAACCACAATTCCTGTCAGTCAGGGCTCGGGCTCACGTTTTTATCCTGTGTCACCTCGCTGTCGCTGTTTTTTTTTTCTTTTTTGTCTTTTCTATATTTAGAAGCTGTTGATGCCGGGGATCAAATTCAGTGACAATCCATTTTTAAACCAGGATCCTGGACCTCGCCAATCATATTACTGCCACGTTTTCGAGCAGAGCTCCTGGAACGAGAGAAACCTTGTTGATTTTTTCTGTAATCAGTTTCCATTATCTCCCGCCGCAGCGGTAGGCATCAGCTCCGCGTCCTGTCTCCTCATCCGTATAGCGGTCTATCCAATCCATTTTAGCCATCTGCCAATCTCCATCATTTCGATCGTGGTCTGTCCCCTCTTCCCTCTCTTCTCTGTCTCCCTTCACTCTCTCCGTGGCTAATCCATTACATCTTCTAATGACTGTTGTTTCGCTCTATAAAGAAAAGTGCGGCTTGGATTGGCATTCCTGAAGCCACACGTGTGTGTGTGTGTGTGTGTGTGTGTGTGTGTTAGTAACTATCACCTCAATGCCTGCTCCTAGGCCTTTTCTCTCATTGAGCCGCATCTATACGTACACGAAAGAAAGACGCAGCCCCAATAGGGATTTTAAAGGCTGAGTTCTGTGCTGCATATATACATGATTTCAGCAAGGAAAGTATTTCCTGATCAGTGTGGTTCTAAATTTCGTCCTGTTTGCATAAGATTAATTCTAAGGCATTCATTTTCTCTTTATTTGAGATAATAAAAAAAAGACTTGTCTGTGTAGGCCTTCTTCCTACATTGATTATTATAATTTGTTTTAAACCCATGCTACAGATACTGAATGTTTTAGTCTCCTCTCCAAAATTTCTTCATCCTTTTTTAGGCTAAATCAAGTGAAGCCAGTACTGGTACATTTAGTATAACTGATCTGAAATAGCAGTTGACATGTACTGAACATTTGTCTGAGTCTCCTGGCACATCCAACGTAACATTACAACCACCCTGATGCACTGCAAGAATTTCTGGGTCCTCCGATGACACAATGTTTGCTCAGAAATCTGTGTATTACTCACTTTATTTGGTGATGTTGACTGAAGAGTCACTGACTCTCTCAGGCATCAGCGAATGCTAAACACTGCTGGGCAAGTTACTTGAAAAATGCAACCATTTACTCATCCTACATATTATTTATTGATGAAGTCATGTTCTTACGTCACTTATTACCTAACAGTAAAAGAAATGACCTCACGAAAAATGTGAAAAGGCTGTCTCTAGAGCTATCTTTCTGCTTGTCCATTATGGACTACTGTAGAAAATGTGGTGCTACATGGTGAGTTGTTGGAATGGGGACCTGCTCCCCATCTATCTGTCTATCTATCTATCTATAAAAGTAAGGAGCATCTGTGTGTCTGTGCCTCGCATATCTCTCTGACTATTTGGCAGATCAACTTCAGCTTTTGAATATATCTTTTACATGGCACAATGGTGTGCATCCTTATATTTTGCGGATTTTTTTTTGATGGCTATCCAACACAACGTAACAAAAGTATTCTAACATCTCTCAAAAAACATCTGGTTTAGCTGCTACTCTACTCCTCACGCTAACTGTGGCTCTGCCACTAGTATCTTACTCAATGATGTATTCACATACCCTCAGGAAATCCCAGCACCAAGTAAAACAAAATCTTGGCCTAAACAAATTTACAAATTTTTTACAAATTTTATAAACATATATAATAGTAACATGCCCAGGTGGTTACAATATACAGGAAAAAGTACAAAGTAAGAAACTCATCATAAGTCTGGCTTTAGGTGGTCTATCAACACCATTTCAAAACTGAAATGTAGATTAATATCTATACTTTTAACATATCTCTTATCTCAATGTATGTCTATGTCCCATCAAATGTACAATTTGTCTCTTACGCCTATGTAACAGTCCAACACACCCTCATTTGACCAAATGTAAAAAATCTAATTGAACTTCCATTATTTATAGGAAATACATGCTTCATAATGACACTGCAATAGTGTAGATAAAAACAGCCTAAACCAAGGCAGCAATCAGCAACCCTGCTCCTGGAGAGCTACTGTCCTGCTGGTTTTAGGAATCTCGCCACGCCAACATGCCTGATTCTAATTACTACCAAGCCCTCGACAAGCTTCAGGTGCTTGATAACAAGTTGATAATTGGGAGCAGGTGTGTGGGAGCGGCGAGATTCCTCAAACATGCCGGATGGCAGCTCTCCAGGAGCAGGGTTGGTGACCCCTAATCTAAGGTAATAGAATCAGAGCAATTCTTATTTTGATTGAATTCTATACTAATTAAAACATACCTCTGGATTAGACTGTATTCCCTAAATGCCTCTAAATCTCTACCTTTAAGTCAACTCGTTGCTTGTCTGAACTCCATGAATCCTTCATTATTTCTTATTTTTATTGGACCCTTTCAAACAATCTTCTTAGTTACATCACAACCTTGTGCACAGAAAGTTTGATTTATTTTAATTGGATGCACCGTAAAGACTGAGGTTATTACCTAACAGGAACATGATGGATGACCCTCCGCAGGGAAACTCGCATTATAGAGTCAGCCTTCTTTGCCATACATGGCTCTATTACACTGGCAATGACATTTACTGTGCAGTCATAGAAAGCCAGTATATTTGAATTGCGGGTATTCCTGGAGATATTACCAGAACAGGCAAAGATATGGCTTTGGTATCGCTATTGCGCCTCGCCACAACCACTGCGTGCAGCACGGATATGATCGAAAAATATATATAAAAAAAATCTCTTCATCTAACAGTTATTGTGCCCTTGAAATCATAAAGGGCCATTCTGAGACAAATTAGCAGTTGTAGTCTCTCCGCTGGAACCCCCCACTGCCAGTCAGCAGCGCTCCCCCCTGATTTAAGATCATGAGCCTTCAGTGTTCAGCCACGTCCTCGTGACAACTCTCTCCATTCACATGCTTTATGGAATCATCACTGTCGCCACCCGGCAAATGAGTGCAGCAATATTTAGGACAAATGCCACTGGTGAATGGCCCCTGCGAAACAATGCTTTTGAATATTTCATCACGGTGGAAAAAGCCATATTAGAGCCACGGGGAGGGGATGACATCCATTTCCTGAAGCCGTGCGGGCGTCGCAGCCGCCGCACCTCGCAGGGGAGGTACCGGGGATTAGCAGCGCTGCCGTGGCCGGTGGCTTGTTTGTGTTGCAGGGCGCAGTTTCCTCAGTGCTAGCGAGGTCTGGCTGCCAGAGAGGCTGCGGAGCGGGCTGGCTGCGGCCTCCACTGACTGGCTTTCTGCACAGCGTCTGTGGAGGCAGAGATAAGCTGCGGCGCACACACACACACACACACATACACACACACACACACACACACACACTCTCTCTCTGTTGATATATGACGTCATGGGGGGGATTTTGTGTGGATCTGTGCGGGCGTGTGATGTTTTTGGGTCATCTATTTTTAAGAGCTGGGGGGGAGGGGACATCTGGGTGAGGTTCCAACAGGATCCAGGGGCCAAAAGTTCAGAGAACTGCAGACAGATAGCGAGAAGAGCAAGTGCCAAGTTGTGCGGATCATGGCAAAGGGGAAGGCGTTGGGGGGTGGGAGGAGAGGGGGGGATGAAAGACACGTGGGATTACGATGGAAACCGTGTGAGCTGAACAGCCTGAGATGCGACGCGACGCAGTTTCGTTTTTTCTCCATTCACTTCCATTGCATTTTCATAGGCTCCGTCCACAGAAAACAGATCAGTGTGTTTATTATTAATCCAAACATCTCCCTTCCTCCCACCAGGTCGACTCGCCCTCCAAGCCGTGCGACCCTCCCTCGCCTCCGAGGCCGAGCCAGCCTCCCTACGAGGCAGCTCCAGGTAATGGCCTGTGAAATGACTGGGCTTTTTGTTGGTCGGGAGGCACACTGGAGGCCCGGGCAGCTTATTTATGGAGCTACTGTGGTCTTTCTCCTGGCCTCGACACCTATAAATACATGGGGAAGGTTAGCCTGCTAAAACAAACAATGATGTGAGCCCGGGACGTCTGAAATAGAATATGCAATTCTGCAGCTCGGCCCTCTATAAAAAGAGTCGGAGTCTATCTTTAGGTGGGAGGGGAGTTCGATTTAGAGCTGCGGCGTGAATGCTGTTTCAGATCTAGTGATGACTTCAAGAGTAATATGGTGATAGAAAATATTTAGGCTCCATTGACCTCAACTACACCTAGTATCTACTTTTGGTGCAAAATGTTTACCAATAGTGTTTTAAAGCAAGAGAAGTGTGAAGGCTTTGTTCATTTTCCGTCACGATGATGCAATATGGTCAAACCCCCTTTTCTTGAAAATCAATCAAGCACAACTGGCAAAACGTGCTTCTCATTTGTATGATTTATACCGTGTTTTTTTTTTTTTTTCTTCATTTAAATCCCCACCTAGCTTCCATGGCCCAGAATGCATAACCGTCAGGTTGCAGTTGGAAGAGACTGGGTGTCAGTGAAATAGGTGTTGGCAGGCGGGTTCCATATGTAAAACTTGGACAGGTTTCAGCACATATATACAGCGCCGCGCATGCACGTCGACAGTGGGAGCTACGGTAGATCTGCATAATGGATATACAAGGGGCTCTTGTTAGTGTCTGGTTTTAGCTGAGCAGGGCTGAGCACACAGCAGACAGAACTGGAGAGGAGCCCAGTCCTGGAGATGGCAAACGTGGTTAAACTGATAAAACTGTCATTACTGTGTTGGAGGCAGCTGGCGAGGTGCGAGGGTGAGAGAGTAAGAATAGGAGTAAAAATATGAGTGAGGGTGTACATCCTGTCAGGGTCGCTGGCTCGTACACTCAGTTTAGACCAATACCCGGGGGCCAATACTGGCCTTTCACGTATCGGCCAGATCTTCATTTTTAACATCTTGACCAAAGAATTAATTACAGCCTGTAGAGCCTTAAATAATAGTTTGACTTACTAAGCATTAGATGAGAAGATTAAATCCACTCGCATGTTTGTTTGCTGTGTACGAGGCGAGAGCCAGGAGACGGTTACCTTAGCTTAGCATAATGACTGGCATCACAGGGAAACAGATGGCTCTGTCCAAAAGTAAGCTCACTCATTAACACATTAAATCCCATTCTTTTAATTTGAACAAAAAAGTGAAGCATGAAAGCGGCTGTGACTGTAAAAAGGAATGTGGATTTACAGGGGGGTTATGTGCCTGGCCATGTCTAGGCCAGACACAGAGACTCTCTTTGTCACTGGCGATAATGTTTTACTCACCAGGTTAATTGCTTAGAATGAAGACTTTATAGCCCAAATAGTCCATTGTAAGCATTAATCATAATTTATAGAACCACTACCTGGTTCTGCTTTGAGCTTCTTGCTATAGTGGTGGACTATAGTGTTCAAATGTAAGTAGGGATTATAACCAACATTTTGATCGGATTCTTCTCTTTTTTCCCAGAATTTTAGCAAAACTCTCCTACTGCATCCAAATGGGAAATCATCTATCAATATATATTATATCCAAGGTAGTGAAGCTGAATCAGAGATGGTATTACAGCAATGTAATTGCTGGCCTTTTATGTTTTCTTTGCTCATGGTCAGATGCTGTTACTGATGCTTTTACACTGAACAAATGATGAAGGAGCCACCGAAAATACTATCAGCAGTTAAAAACCCAAAAATATCGGCCTTGAAAAACCCATAAAGGTCAAACCCGAGCAGAGCGAGCTCCTGTAAAAAAAAAAAATCAAACATGCTGGTCTGCCGTGCTGTGAGAGGAAAAGGGGAGCAGTGCGAGGGAGGAAGGAGGAGGGTTTGGAAGGTGTTATGTTGCAACGTGGTGCCAGGGGAGCTGTGAGGCTTGGCAAAGAGGTGTGTGTTCACATCCCCAGTTTCCTTACTGCTGCTGAGGAAAGGGGAAGGAGGGTGAGATGAATGGAAAGACAGTAGGCGGGGCGGCTAAGGAGATATACGTCAGGGACAAACTACCGATCTATCATTCTCCTGCGTTAATCAAATGCTAAATGTGTGGCCAGGTTGCGGGGGAAAAAAAATATGTCCCCGGCACCTCGGGTTCATCTCGTCATTACGTGTGCGCATCTCTGAAATGACATTCCCGCAAAACATTTTCATCCCAGGTGTAAATAAATCACACTGATCTGTCCTGCTGGGTTTGCACATGGCAGATGACCAGATACTGTATGGCTGCAGGATATGAGTTTGTAAGATGTAGCCTCACGGCCCCAGTGGTGCAGTAGAGGATTTTACAAACATGTTCTCTTACAACCACGAGCATGCTCACCGTGCAAGGACAGAAAATACCAATCGCAGCGCTGTCTTCGAGGATTTACATTTGTATTTTAATTTGCTTTGCCAAATACGATAATCTATAGTCTATACTGGACATGTGCTCGTACCGCACACTAATTGCAGGGAATCGGTGGTTGATGGTGGGTGTCCAAGAGGTTTGTCAGCAGAGACTGGGGTTCACATCCAATTCCAGATTTATGCAACAAAAGCACTTTGGTGGGAGAAGGTTAGGAAAAGATTGTGGTTAAATATTAACTACACATGCTTGGTATTAAGTCAGCATGACAGGATGTGTGGACAACTATGGTTCAGTTCAAGGTTTTGGAGAGGGGTTTGTCTTTGCTTAAATGTTTTTTGGCTGATGGCAGAGTGCTGCTCTGTAACGCTTGTGTTGGTTTGTGCTCCTCTGATTTAAGCTCCATGAGATTTGGCACGGTAGTCGTGGCTGGTCCTAATCACAACGTCATGAATCTCGAAGTGGAGCTGTCACGACCGCAATCGTTAGTTTTTCTGAGACAATGTCTAACTCGTCTAACCAATGTCTAATGTGTCTAATGAGTTACTCCTGCAGGAATGCGATGCAAAGTATTTCCATTCTTGGAGGAGACCACGTACTGGCTGACACCCACCCCAGGATACAAGAAGCTAATATACTGCAGAATGTTAACTATTTTGAATAAAATAACTGCTCTGTTAATAATATCTAGGTCAGATCAGTACCTGTATAGTGTGTTTTGTATACCTGCCCTTTGTGTCAGAGAGCAAAGACAAATAATTGCTCTTGTCTAACTGGTAGCAACCGAACTTTGTCGGTTTGATGCTGCCGGGCTGCATAAAAACAGTTAATTAACATTCACAGTGCAGTCATGTGATCCATTGTTAATGTACAAATATTGATTATGTGCTGCCATTAACCACTGAGTGCATAACATAACCAAATAAAAAGCTAATTATACCATGAGTGGATATTATATTGAAGGAGCAGGTATTGTAGGAAAACAAACAAAGATATGTGGCATGTTCATTAAAAACATTATGTTGATTAAAAAAGAGTGCAGGATTCTGCAAAATTTGCATGCACACTGCAAACACGTCCAATCCATCGGGGTCGTATTCATCAGTGACAAAGTGTAACAGAAGTACACTCCGCACCAAAGACGGCAGCTTTGCCGTGAAAAACCTGTTGTTTATCTGAAATCAGCCGTCACACAGAACTCGAAACATGTGAAGTCATTTTAAGTGTGATACTACTGGGTTCGTGCTGTTGATTTGACGTGTGAAATTGTGTAGAACGTTTCAGCTCCGCTTTGAAACAGCTTATTGGCTTTGTCAGCCACAACAGGTGCAGCCAGACGAAGTGATGAACACTCTGGGTTTTGTGTTCCTGTGTTACTACACCCGGGAAATGAATATATTAATAGCAATAATACAAATCTGTTGAAACAAGGAAATTGGTAGGTACATGAGTGAGAGAGAGGAGAGAGGAGAGAGGGGCAGCCCAGGTCAGGAGCCATAGGAGACATGTTTATAAACTGCATGGCCTGTAAATCAAGTGAAATGCCATAAATACTTGGCAGTAAAGTATTTTCACCATATAGAAAACCAAGCTGCAGGGTCGATTTTGAAATCCATGAGCGTGTTGTGTTCATTCAATCATGTGCGGGGAGTGTTTGCATCCGCCTAACGCCGGGGAGCAGCGTTAGGATCCCTCAAGTAATAAAAAACGCTGAGGCGGATCACTACCTTTGCTCTGCGTGCATCTTCCTGACCACAGTCCCCCGGTGCTTCCGACCCCCCCCTCCTCCCATGTGCTGAGCCAGCCATTTTTGCCGGCTCTGTCCAGTCACGTAGCGTCCTTGTCTGTCACGCCGCCGCCGCCCCAACAGATCCCAACGCTCGCTGCCTCCGACTGATAAAACATATACAGCGTGTGACTGCAGATGTCAAAGGACTGAAGGCCTCCTGAAGAAAAAAAAAAAAGCATAGATTCTGCCCCATTGGGTAGAGAGCATCTGTGTTCAAGGACCAGTCCAGCCTGTTGTCCAGATGCTGGATTGAACCATCGTTAGATCAACAGAACATCAGTATTTAAACATTCATGAACATTTGTTATAAAGCATTGTTCTTCCTAACCCCCCGTCCCTCTTGTGTATATGTGTTTGTGTGTGTGTGTGTGTTGCCTGGTTCGGGATTGAGAAGTGGAAACGATAAAGGGTGAGGGGTTAGTTCAGGTGAGGTGAGGAGAGGAAGGCAGGGTGATGACACCCGAGTGAAAGCGAAGGTGTTGTTGCTGCGTGCTCTGGGACCGCCGCTGATGTGAAGTGTGATCCGTCACTTCCACTCACCGTCAGCGGTCTCTGCCCCCGATACTAGATGCCTCACCTGCTGCCGGGATCTGGTCCGGCATGTGGCGAGAAGCGTCCTGGCCACACCTACTGTTACATTTATGACCAAAACGCTGGAATTACTAAACGCTGGCTGCCAGTGGGTGTGCGAGCACATAGCGTTTCTCTGCCAGAGTAGCATTACTCTCTGCAGCCCAGCCGCCCTTGTGCACATGAAAGGATGTTTGTCCAATTTAAATGCTAATTTTTTTCATGGCAGGAGAGTCAGTATTTGGGTAACATACACTTGACAATATAGATTAATTTACAGTTGGTTTGATAATATATTCTTTTGATAAAGAAGCTATATATTGTTCATTATAAAATAAATCAGAGGCCACTGACTGCTGTGCAGCTCAGTGAGTCAGAAAGTCAAATTTTACATAACTGACAAACACCAACTAACCTGAGTGATATTCTTTCTTGACCTTGGGTATACATATCTATTTACAAAATATTGTAAAAACAACACTCACTCGCAAGCTTTGCCTAGAGGATGGTGTCAGTGAGTGGATCTTCAGTCACATGATAACAAGGGGTCATTTCAAGGGAGTGTGGAATACGTCACCATAGAATATAGTTGTCAAAGATAAAATTATGTTGTTTAACTGGAAAAAATTGGACACATAGAGTATCTCTCCATATCATTGCAATACCCTACTCATTTTAAACCCATTTTAATTTCAAGAGGTCAGTTCCGCCCTTCCCTAAATGCAGAACACATGATGAGTGCAGGGCCTCACTTTAAAAGGATACTTGTATTCTACTTATACTGCTGTATTTATAGTAGTATTTACAATTGTGTAAGTAGTGCAGATTAGTCAGACCAATGTCTATGAACTGATGGAGCCCATTGGATGAGAGGCAAGACGTTTTCCTAGACAGTTCCTATTTGTTTGCTGTGAACATTTATGAAACATTAATCTCACCAAATCCTTTTCAGGCGTGCGAACCATGCTGAAGTCTCCATATGCTTTATAGGAAAAACTCTATTGTCTGGTGCGGACCAAATATTCAAACTCACCTTTGGATCTTGGACTTTGAGCAGCTTCCAAACTCTTTCTCACAACAAAAATGTAAGTTTTATTATTAGACTAAATAGCCTAAACATAATGTTCTTATCACAAAAGGATCCTTTCCTAGTTTGGTTCATGCATTTAATTAATATGGGCCATAGTACCACGTCGCAAAGCTATTAATCTGCCACAGACCGGGTGCTCCCCCATAACTGGCCAAGCAACAACCTGTAACTTCAGTTCCTACAGCGATTTACACAAGTCATTCATTTGTGTGCATGAATTAAATCATTCAAAAGCACAAACAACTTAATTCGTAAGCATGAGCTCAAAAAAAAAAAATAACTAAAAAGGCTCCCCTGCTGAGCATTAATGTGCCGCAGTCCTTCTGACAAAAGTTTCGTCTGATGCTAATTTGACTTTGGCATACTGCTTTTTCTCCTAATGATGATGTTTTACAATTAGCCGTGAAAACTGTGCAAATGTTTTCCCTCATCTTGGCAACTGCTCCGGTTGGCAGGATGCACTATGTTTAGAGAGTGCATGTTCTTGGCCAAATCAACATTTATGATAGACTATCCCAGATGGGATGTTGCAGATGGTCTCATGATCTGGCCTCTTTTGGGACAGTTTCAGTCCTACCCAAACAGTGTGCAATAATCATTTGTAATAAAATATATATATATATATATATATATATATATATTAGATTTCTATGAACATGTGGGTCTTGTATTGTTTTTAACCCCCTATAATCAATACATAAAATATGATTGTGATTCTTTTTTAAGATATTCAAAAATGGTTCTTATTTATCTTTATTTCTGATTCTACCCTGCACCGTCTTCATGTAACACACTCATAATTTTACACACATATGCACACACACACACACACACACACACACACACACACACACACACAAAGACAAAATCATTCATATCCATTCAGACATTTACTGCAGCTGTTATGTTTGTGGCGCACCCTAACTGTGGCGTTAATCATTTCTGCATGGTGGAGAAATCCGCCCATCCCTCTCACCCACCTCACAATTAATCCACATCCTCCACGGATGGAAGGGTTAACACCGCAAGACGACAAATTATTCCCAACCGTTAAGGAACCCATGTAAGTGCCTCCACGGCTACACACAGATTGATCGATTGCTTTGTTTATCAGTCATAAAACTATTAACAATCAATCTTTTTTCTTTCCCCCCCCCTGTTCTTTCATCTCTCTTTGCCCAGAACAGTTTTGTATATGGATGATTATACATTCATTAATGCATGGGTAGTTGTGCGTTAGTCAAATGATCCGTGTGCGACTGGGATGCGGCGAACACAGATTACTGCACAGATGCCCATTGAGGAATCTTTTAATTAACAGCATGGTTTACGTCTCTGAGAGGACCTTTTTTGTGTCGGGGAAGGCGACAGAGCCCCCCCGAGGATGGATGGAGATGGAGAGACGGGCGGAGGAGGAAAAGGAGGGGTTGACCCAATTCTCAAGGGAGCTGATTGAACACGACAGCAATAAAAATAAAATTCCGAGGCCTTCTGTGCGAGCTGTAACGGGATCCGTTCGGCAGAACATCAGCCTGCCCCCCCCAGGGGTCAAGACACTGTCTCTTTTAACGGCAGCTTTGGGTTTGAAGCAACACGTTCTGCTCTGTGGATTCCAAGTTTCAAACTATTGCATAATGTGCCCCCACACTGAAGAAAAAAAAAAAAAAAAAAACACTGTTGTTTTTCTCTTTGCATCTCCGAAGGACATGCGCTTCGATTGTTTTTCCACCATAGGTCCGCCTGCATGTAATTTTGTGCCCGTCCTCCGCCTGCTGCCGAACCTCCACTGGCATTGAATAATACATCCAGACATGCTGTCAGAGATCAGTTGACCCTGAAACTATTGGATTTCACATTAAAAGCCCCAGCGCCGCAGATGAGTGCAGAGTTCTGCAGACAGTTTTGCTAATCTATGCTCAGACCTTGCCTGAGGGCATGCAGTGCTGAGGTAAACGTGGCTTGAGTTATGGTACATATGTCCATCCAATTACTGAACTTCAGTGTTTTGACCACACAAATTAAAGATGAGGGCACCTAAAACACACACACACACGCACACACACTTGCAAGCTCAGGGGAAATATACTTTTTTTAAACAGACAGGAAAATAGCAGCATTTGCATTTTAGAAAAAATATATTTAAAAATTAACTATTTTAAACCAAGAGACGCTCCGCAGCGTGTATGCACCAGCGACTAATCGCTTACACCGGGCGATTCCTCCAACCCGGTTAGAAGCTCTCATAACCGTGTCCTTATTGGAGACTATGTTCCTTTGGATAGCATCAATTATTGACACTAATGCTCAAGTCTTCGCTGCGGAGTGTCATAATCACCGGGCGCGGATAAGAAATAAAAGATTTATCCGTGCAGTGTTGTACTGATGTAAAGCATTCTTATTGGAGGTAGCAGCACTCTGTTTAGGAAGAACGCATGAGCCAAATGCAGAGAAAGAAAGAGAGAGAGAGAGGGAGAGAGAGAGAGAGAGAGAGAGCGGGAGGGAGAGACTGTGTGAGAAAGAGACAGAGTGTATTCCAGCAGGGATTAGATAACATGAGTTCATCAGGTTTACCGTTATGTTTCCTCCCCGAGGCGGATGTGCTGGCATTAGTGTCTGTAGAGGACTCTGTTGTCTCTCTCTCTCACACACACACACACACACACACACACACACACACACACACACACACACACACACACACACGCACACACACACACACACACACACACACACACACACATTGTCTAACCTCACTTAACCACCTGACCTCCCTCTCTCCCCATCACTTAGACAGCAGAGAAACAACAAATAACATGTAATGTCATTTGAAAATCTCTCCCCCTCTCTTCTTCCCTTCTCTTTACTGTGTAAATTGAGGTGAATGTAATCTGGAAGCTCATGTGCTGCTCAGCGCCGCGGATGATCTATGAGTGTTGTTGCCGCCGTCGTCGCGGGCTGTTGATGTTTGTTTCCTTGCCCCGCAGTCCTTAGCAACTCGGCTCCACACGCGCCGGAGAATTGTGTCATGTCATCAGGAAAGTAAAAAAAAAAAAAAAAAAAAAAAAAAAAAAGGACGGAGGAGGAAACTGATAGAGATGAAAAGATATGAATGTGTAGATAAAAATAGACGGAGGCGAAGGAGAAAACGAGTTCAGAGAGAATCGCAGAGTGAGTGTTAGCGGTGGCAGCTGGTGGGAAATGTTCTAGGTGGGGCTGTGTCATGTTCAGTCAGTTACAGTAAGCATCCCAATACAATTTAACACCAGCTACCAGTACTGAAATAGTCTGTAATTATTTAATGCCAACATTAAAACGTTGCTGCATATTGCACAAACATGTTCTTCCATTTTCAACCTGAAACTGAACTGAACTGATAAAAGAATTGATTCAAATGGTGAAGGTCCATTTGATGTTATTTAGTAAATCTTTCATTGAATAAAAGATTTATATTAAAGAAATAGAACTTAAACTATTGACAGGATAACTAAGGTAGATAGACAGATACTGTGTGTGTGTGTGTGTGTGTGTGTGTGTGTGTGGGCGGGAGGGGTTGACTGAGATGTTGTAAAGTCTGATGTCCATGGGGACAGAAGAATCCCCTGAACCGTTCAGTCCTGCAGCGTGGCGAGATGAGCCGTTCACTCCGGCTGCTTCTCTGGCCCTCCGGGGTGTTGTGAAAGGGGGGGACGGCTGCCATTATTCAGGATGGCCCTCACCTTTCTGTGCGTGCACCTCTCCACCACGGGTCCCCAGCGAGTTCCGGCCTCCTGCCAAGCCTGCCGAGCCCGCCCTTTTACACAGCTTTTGGCCAGCCTTCCTCGGTGTCCTTATCCGTTGCGCTGCCTCTCCCGGCGGACCGGCGTCGGCGTTCAGAGACCAGTCCAGCTTGTTGCCCAGATGTACCCCCACCTGCCCGTCGTCTGACTGCTTTTATCAAGCAGAAATACCACATATTTGTTAAATTCTCCTCCTCAAATGTGAATGTTTGTCTTATATGACTTTCATCATGTTATGCAATATTATGGGTGTTAGACTTTTGGTTAGTGGAAACGAGCACTTTAAAGGAAGCAATTTTGGCTCTTGGAAATTACAAGTTTTTTTTTGTCTGGAATTGTTTAATAATTCACAGACTAATCAAGAAAATAATCAGCAGATTAATAGATAATGAAAAGGATGATCATGATCATTAGCTACAGCTCTAATGTGCTCAGATAGAAAGTACAATATGCATCATTAGATTACAGGCTGAGTCTGGTTAGCATTTGCTCGGTGAACAGTCCACGAACATTAATATTAGGAAATTTAAGAGCACATAGGGCAGCCATTGTAGGATGATCTCTTGTATGAAGTTCAACTATATAGAAAGAAAAATGGGGTGACCTCGCAATGACCCCATGCTTCTGATCTTTTTGTTCGTCCATGAAGAGCATAGCCAGAGCATTCAGCTGATCCTGTGTCACGGTGTCCCTCAGGAAGTCCTTGATCCCTTTATAAAACAGAGAAGCAACGCTCTGATTCGGCTGCAGTCATTGGCGTGGCGTTGGGAGTCTGGAGAACACTGACGCTGTCTCAGTGAACGTGCCCCGAAGGTTGTTCACCATGAAAAACTGAAAGAGAATCGGTGCACCACCGCAGGCCTTGAACCTGCCATTCCCACAGATCAGGGACACTTCTGTTCTGAGCTGGGCCTTGTTTCAGCATGGGGTGGGCCTCCACTGTGGTTTCCAGCGATAGATCCAGGAATGTCTCCTTGTAACAGAAGGGCACTGATGAGGTGGTTGGAGAAAGGGGAACCGCTCGCTGGCATGACTCAAAACTGTATCACATATAGTGGCAGCTGGTTCTTTTTTGTATGGGAAGGGGCTTATTAGAAATAGGGGTAAATTATAGGTTGGGAATCAGGGGGTTAATTTTATGCATTCTGGTGAATTGAACCAATTATTTTTTTCACTATAAGTGCAAAGGCAAATAAGACAAACAATGAATAGTCATTGAATACAGTATGCTTATCAATTATTACCAGGATCACAAAAGCTATACCATTACCAGACAACATTGATAGGGGGCTAGAGGATTGCAACGACACTATCTATTGCTATAGTCCATTAAACTCCCATATTACACACACATACACATACACAAACACACACAGCATGAAATGAACAGCAACATGCGCTATAATCAATACTTAGGACTTAGCTGTCTACAATGTTAGCTACAGTAGCTCTTTCTGCTCACTAGTGCTACTTTCAGGTACTTTGCTAAGGTAAGTTAGATAAGATAAACTTGAACTAGTTTCGACAGGACAAAATACATAACCCAGCACACATTTTTTAATGATTTAATTTTGAAAGAATACATACATGCATGTACTAACTCTACCGGTGCTGCTGTCACCTAGAGGTTGGAGTCTAGATGGACTCACATACACATAATTTAAAAAACATATATTTTATAATATGCATAATAAACATTCATCTGTTTTTGTACATGCTTATTCTTCACTATGGTCACGGGGTCTGCTAGAGCCAATCCTAGTGTATTGACATTGAGGAAGTGATTCACCCCAGACAGATCAGCAGCCAATCATGTGACACACACAACATTCACTAACACACCTATAGGCAATTTAGAATTTCCAATTAACCCTTGGACTGTGGAAGGAAGCTGAAGAACCCAGAGAGAACCCAGACAGACAGACTCCACATAGAAAGGTCCCAGACCAAGGATTTGAACCTGTGACCTTCTTGCTGTCAGGCAACAGCGCTACGCACTGCTTCAGCATGTTGCCCTACATAGCAAATAGTGGAATTAAATTGTTCACATCTGTAAGTCTAAATCATGTCATCAGTATCCTCTCACAAGATGTACATGTTATTCAGTGACAAGTGAGGACAGCTTACGGCTTAATCTCGCTATCAGGAATGTAAAATACTTGAGTGTGTTCCTTCCTCAGTAGGTTTGTGGTGATTGGAGCTTATAACACGGCAGAATGTACACAAAATGTATGACTATTTACACAGGAATTGATGAAGGCAGCCAGGGAAACATAGCAGAGGGTCATTTTACACACTACGCTGCTAATCGGAGTCACTAAATTCATGCAGGGAAGGAGCTGCTGATCCAAAAGACAAGTTACCGTCCACAATCGGTGTTTCATAAAACTTGCCTTATTGCATCCTGTGTTTAATAAGCTGCTGTATCTCCATGATCATCCTAACTGGATTTCCTCTTCACTGTTTTTAAAATGTTGAAACATGTATTTATGAGTTACTTGAGTGTGTTCAGCCAGGATAAGGCCAATTTATGTTTTATAGACTGTTTCAGATTGAAATTACTTTCTCCTAATAAGCATTTTTATTTATTTACATGACCGTTTGGAGGCTCTTGCTGAACCTCGGGATGATTCGAATGACGCAGATAGAGTCAATGTACCTCTTCTGAAGCTGGTTAACCAACATGTCATCATTGGTTGATGGAGGCCTTGTACAAGTAAATCCAAAACCAAAATGAAATAATTAAACATTGCAAAGTCAGTATTGTTCAATGGTTAAATATTTGTTAAAAACCAAAGACAGATTTAAGGGCAAAAAAATAAATAAAAATGACTTAATATTCAACTGTTGCCTCACAGCAAGAAGGTCGCAGGTTCAAGACCTCCTTGGGCCTGGGTCTGGGGCCTTTCTGTGTGGAGTTTGCATGTTCTCCCCGTGTCTGCGTGGGTTTTCACCGGGTACTCCGGTTTCCTCCCACAATACAAAACATGCTCAGGTTAATTGGCAAATCTAAATTGCCCATAGGTGTGAGTGTGTGTGTGAATGGTGTGTGAATGGTGTGTGTGCCCCACGATTGGCTGGCGACCATCTGGGGTGTATCCCTGCCTCTCGCCATAAAATGCGCTGGGATAGGCTCCAGCAGACCCCTGCGACCCTGAAAAGGAATAAGCGGGATAGAAAATGGATGGATGGATGGATGGACTTAATATTCAGATGCAAGATTCCTCTCAGACAATAGTTATTTCCAAATGTAGAACGATCTGGTGAAACAAATCCAGGAAAAATCAGAAATCCTCTTTTCCTGGGTTCTCACAAACCCTCCAACCTCTCTTGACAGTTGGTGGATCAAAGTTGCCAGAGTCTCTGATGGTCTGGAAACACTGTAGGAGGTCATCCTTGTGCTCATACGCAGTATTACTGCAGCGCTGTGGAAGTTAACCCCTGTTGTCCCAGTTCCAGGAAGTGTGTGCCACCACTTGTTTAAGCACAGCGGTCCACTTGAACAGCCCGGAGGAGAATGCAAAACATCCACTGAGGTCTTAAATTAAAGTACCTTTACTGGGGCTGTGTAAATGTTCTGTGTGCGTAGTTTCTGGCCTCATCTAGTGGTGAGGTTTGCGGATTGCATTGGAAGCATGAAGAAGAACCTACGGCGGCCACGCAAAACACAACATTCGCTTTAGAGCCATTGATTGGTTTGTCCTTTCTGGGCCACTGTAGAAACATTGCAGTGCAACGAAGTGGGCTTTGCATTGGGGAACACATTCCCTGTTAAGATAAAAAAGGTTAAAAAAAAATTATTTTGATTGAATAACATACTAACTAAAACATACCTATGAATATTACATTTAATTTCTACCTAGTGGGTTCTGCTAGATGCTGCTGAATCTTACTCACTGCACCTTTAACTCTGCCGAGCATTTTGAGGTTGACTGTACTCTCCATCCATGCCCTGGTACACTCATGTTCCTTAATCTTCCTGCATGAATGTTTCATGAACTGTTACGTATCTGTCCCAGCCATTTCTAAAAGTAAGCATGAGAAGCAAAGTATGGCATTTACATTACATGAGTGCGTCCATTTAGCCGAGGCTTTCTGTTCTGGACCAATTACAGGAGAAGTCTCTCATATGCGCTTGACCTTTTCCCCCCTGTTGTCTGACTTCAATGTAAAGATGATCTGGGTCATCTAGCTTCTCCATCAAAGTTCTCATCTTAATTGGATTTCTCTTCTGAAATTCCTGTGTCCTGGGCACCCCTGCCTTCATTATTGTCCATAACACCAGGCGCACCTTTTCCACCAACTAACTGGCGTGGGGTGATGAATGAATCGCCCTTTAGGCATCAGATCCAGAGGATGCTGATTGGCTGAATGTACGTAGCTAGGTGCATATCTCGTGTCAGCAATTGGCTGCACTGCTGCGCTGACATATATTAGGCAATAGAGGGTGAACACAAAGCTCCCAAACATAACAATGAAGTTATTGTGCACTGTAAAAAGACACAGACTGAAAACAGGTAATTATTTTTATTTTTTCAAAAAAAATATATATAAAAAGTCATTCCACCTAGGAAGATAGCGCCATAGCTCCCTCTATTGGCTCGCCTCCCTGCAATGGAAGCAGCAAATAAAGTGAGCGTGATGCTCTTCTGCCAGCAGACAAGATGCTAATTAAGAACTACAGGAAGCTCCTGTGAGGAATAAGGAGCGATCTGAGCACAATTCAGAGCGAGGGATCATCCAATGTTATTGAACTGTGCGGAATACGGAGCGTTCACGGCTGCTTCTGAGACTGATTTGTTTTGTTTTCGCCCTCCTCATCTTTTATGCCTTCTGATTTGTTTGCAGCTACAGGCTGTAAAGGCAGTTCTCTTTGCTGTGCTCACTAGACTCTCTTTTGTATCCCCATTCCTCCCGTAGTAAAAGTTTATCCAAACCTCACACAGGCCCTCAGCTCACATGTCGACGACTGACGGTTAAACTCCTGTCTCGCTGTCATTTACTGCCCTGACTTCTGACTGGAGGGGATGTGTGTGTGCCCCAATAAGGGAGTGCTGCGGTGAATAGTGGCAGCTAAAGAGGCACAGGGCTTAGCTGATCAGTAAGACACAAACTCCTCACACCAGCGAGATTTCAGCCCCAGCTTAAAGGCTTCGGGGGAATGGATTTGGACTAACATCACATGAAATTGCTTCTTCAAAGTCTCCTTATCTAAGTACGGGGGAAAATCTCAAAATGGTTTTGCAAGTGGTTTTACTGCTAAAAAACATGCAATCACGTTTCACACTTTTAAATTACATACTTAGCTATTTTCCTTGGCGGGGCAGAGGGTCAAGTGCTTAAAGATTTGTCCCCTTTCAGTCTTTTTTAAAAAAGGTGCAATATTCTTGTTATCTTACTTTTACAGCCAGACGCCCGCCCATTCTAAAATGCATATTTCCGGCAGATGAATACTGATGAGCATTAGTATACACAGACATACATGAACGGACACACACATGTGGTGGTCTGGTCCTTGTGCAATTGAAATTACAGGACAAACCCTAAAAGGATGATGGACTCAGTTCCTATCTAAGGGACTTAAACTGGACTAATCTGATAAGTACAGAGCTGAAACCAGCGGCGTAAGCTGAGTGTTGTTTGTTCACCTGAAATATGGGACATCAGCAGTATTTATAGTTAAAGCCATGATTTCTGCATGCCTGACAGTCCCATTTCCCAAAGGACACAAAAAACGTGCTCACACATGGAGAAAGTGAGCCATGTGCACCTTTCAAGCGATGAAATTCAGAAATGAAGTCATGCGTCTTTATTGCGGCAACACCCGCGAGGGACTCCTTTATTCTGATTACAGGTGTGATGGTGATGTGGCTACTGATTTGGCGCTGACGCTACCACAGTCACTACGCTCACACCGGTGAACGGCCTCTTGGGTAACCGTCAATTTTAAATGCAACGGTGAGCAATCTGTGAAGTTTTCCTACTTTAGTAAAAAAGAAAAAGATCAAACAGCTTACAGAGACGCAGAAAAAGTGTATTTTACAATACAAATATCTCAGGCTGTGCAGAATCTATGAAGTACCATCCACTAGTCTAGACTGTTTCCGATGTTTCCTCTGCCCGTCGTCTCCGTGGTTGCGTAACGTACCATATATCTCAATATCCCATAACTGTCTTATGACGATCTGTGAGCATCTGTAAGTGTTGTAAAATGTTATTATTTACTTTAATAACCTTTTTTTTTTCCCGTGCCGCACTGACAGTATGAAAGTGCGACACAAATACGGTTTTGATTGACTAATTGATTGTGCTGTGTAGAACAAACTGGCCAAACATTCTGCTGAATACAAACTAATTATGCCCGCTGATACACCACGAGAGGCTGATTATGTATTCAACACTGGGGAAAATGTGAATATGACGTGATGCGGAGCAGTATATGTGAGTCCTTCACCTGCTGAAGGCCTGACCTATAAAGTGCTGCGTAGTCTATTGTGTACTCACTTAACCAGAGGGCAAAGCAGGACTGAGGAGCTGAGCAGACTTATGCATTTTTATATTTAGATAGACATTATATAGAGATGCTAGACTAACTCACAGCAGAGGAAACCTATACCAAATCATACTCTTTGTCCCACATTAGGTTTATTGGGATTCAGTTATCAAGCCATCAGAGGGAAATGTGTTCAAGACCCAAGATTTAAGATTAAGTTCATTCTCATTGACTGGTATACGTACATGCATAACAAGTAAAAAAAAAAAAATATTAAATTAAATAAATAAAATAAGTGTTCCTCAACATTAACAGACAGGATTACAGTATATCTAAATCTGTTGTTATAAAATGTCAGAACATAAATCCTGAGAGAAAACAAACAAAGGGGGAAAAAAGAGCAACCAGTTAGCAGCACAATGCATTAACGTGCATTTAGAGAGCGAGAGAGTCTGGGATTGATGTTGACAGCTGGTGCGTTCGCGTGTCCTGTCGCACCCCTGCAGTGGAAATTACCTTTAACCACTCAGGAAAATAAATACACAAAAAAACAATGTTTCCTCCGTGGTGCAGCTGCACGCAGGCCGTCTTTACAGATTATGACTTACACAACGGACCTATAACAAGCTTTTAAAGTACAACACATTGTTAAGGATGGAAACAGCGGTTTCCAACTTTCTTTTTCTTCCCATGACAGATTGTAAACAGAGATGTGAGTTGTTAGTAGCACCACCAAATAGTGTTTTTCATTTTAATATATGCTAGAGTGATACAATATTTAAAGAATTAAAGGCCCGAAAAGTAAAAATAGATTTGTGTATGGTGTTTTTTTTTCTTTGTTCTTCTATCATTAATCATCTATGACCCTTCAGATTCATTTTTTGACCTTTTGGACAAATCAGATATATGAACTGTTAAAGTTTTCTTTTAGGGAGTTTTTACCTTGTATGATGTGAGGGTCTAAGCACATTGGGGTGAATCTGTGATTTGTGATTCTGGGCTATACAAATAAAAGTGAATTGTATTGAATATTTAATAATTGGCTATCTCAACCAGACATAGAGTTGCTGTGATTATTTTAATTCCATTATTCCTATTAGTTTGAGATTTTAATTTAATTGTTTCATTATCTCAAAATAACAATGCTTGTTTTTTCATTATATATAATTTATCCCCCTCTCTCTATAAAAATCTGTTTGTATGTGATAAATATGTGAATCCTCCAAGTGATGGCTGGATCAACCATAAAACTGCAGAAACAGTGAATATTTGATCATATACAGTAGTAGTATTGTATGCTCTCTAAAGAGCTGTACACTACAGGTATAAATCTCCAGTGTTATTGATCCTGACTGATTGGGCTGATGTGCACGGACCTCAAAGCCAAAACAGCCTCCGGTAGTTGTTTTTCACAGAGGGGCGATGTTTATTACGCAGGCGGACGCCCTGCTGAGAAACTCCAAAGAAAGAACAAGAGCACCTGTGCAAGTTACGCCTTTCTAATCAATTGAAAAATCATCCTGGCTTGAGTTTCTCAGGGTTATTTATTTATATATTTTGATGCCTCCTCTTTTCACTAACCCCTTCGCCCAGGCTGGTAACATAATACACATTTCTTCCTTTGGGCGGCTTGATTTTAGCTGTGAACCAGGCTCGGATTTTGAGAGAACCAAATGTAAAAGCTTTAAGCAACTGAGTGTAGGTTGAATCAATAATGTGAAATGTGAACTGACATTTATTTCCGAAAATGAATCGGAATACGATGAAGTCGCTCCTGCAAGCGTGTCCCTGGCACAATTTCAGGCCAGGCCCAGTCTGAGCTCTGGTCTGGCTGCACAAAGAGCAGCGTCCGTTATTACAGAGAGAAAGAGGCTAATCCATGGAGGCTCTGGTTACTATCACATCATTCACTCAATCTAACAGCAGGACTCTCTCTGCCTCTCCTCTCCTAGTGGTTATATATGTATCACAGATTCAGAACATGACTCACCACTCCTCCACTGTCCACTTTTGATCTTGAAGTGGTAAGTGACACAGGAAAAAGCACATTTTAATCACACCAGAACAAGAACAAACACACACACACACACAGACACACTGGGGTGTAACCCTCCCATTGGCCTATTATATTGAATAACCTGCATTGCATAACTGAGGTCAGATATAAAAAGAAGCTCATCATCTTCTAAGACACACACACATACACACACTTGTTTCGTTTCAGGCTGTATCTAGGTCACGGCGTACACAAGAAATAACAACACAGAAGTCATTGCAGATTACACGTCTGAGATCAATAGCCCTCACTGTCTGAGGATGCAAGCTTCATTTCGCCCCTGCCGGCCCATGAAAAGGCCCGATTGTGGCCAGGATCGACTGTTGTTCGGCATGTTGATATTGATAATGCGTCCCACGCACACACAAATTGAAGAATGCACGAGGGTCAGCAAACGGTGCAAAGGAGATTTGGAAGATTCCTCCGCGTCGGATGCCAGATGTCTTGTGTTTTTACTTTGCAATGACGTACTAGGTCCAATTCAAGTCTGTCAAATACAGAAGACGAATATTGTCTGTCAGCCAGTGAGGTCAGTGAGGCGTTCTGCAGGCTGAGACCCATGATCCGACAGAAAGAAGCAAAGACCCTCTCACCACAGCTCATGCAGGCTGAGAAGATTTGCTGGTCTGTGAGGAGCAGCAGACCCTCCTGCTCTGATCTGTTCCTTACAGAGTGGCAACCACCCTGATGTAGAGCGGCCATGATTTTATGTATTTGACCGATTTTAATACAGTCTCAAGGACCCTTTCAAGTTGCGGGTCAAGTGCTTTGCTTTCCCGACAGTGAGTCTGACTCGCGCTTTCACTCCTTTTCTTTTTCTCCTGCATCACTCCATCACTGTCTAGACACTAGAATCCCGAGAGAGTTTCTCCTCTTTTTAGGTTGTTGGCATTTTTTTGTGAAAACGTCCAAAACGCTCCCCTCCAGCAGCAGGCGGCAACAACAGCACAACCTCGTTAATCTTCCTGTCTCACCTGTACCTGGTGAAAACAAGTTAGGTACATCTGTGGATTCATCTAGCTGCAGAGCATATTTCCCTTTCTTCCCTCTGCCAACCAGCGGACCCTTAACGTCCTGGGACGTGACAGTGAAGTGCATCGTAGGGTCTATTTTGAGCTACGGCAGGGTTTATTTCTTTGTTCAGGACTCCCTTGTAACTCCACAGGTTTAGCAACAGGTGCTTGGTTTTTATTACGCACTGGGGATGTTTTTCGCTGATGATTCCGGATGTGGACACATAATGAATATATCTCTCTTGACACTTTTGGCATTTGCTGGATTGATCTCCACCCACGGAGACGCATGGCCTTTTTTGCTCTGGTGCTTTTCCACTCTCTAAAGGCTGGGCTGGGGATTTGGGCTAATTTTTTAACCTATGTGCACACACTGTCACAGTGTTTCCTGCAGCGCCGCATTCACTAATCTGCCACAATCACATCAGGGCTCATGTGGACAAAACAGCTCAGAAGGCTGATGACATATCTAAATGGTTATTTTTATTTATTACAACAATAGGATCAGAAATAGATGCATTAGAGGGACAGCACATGTTTGAGGTCTTAGAGATAAAGTTAGAGAGGCCAGACTGAAATGGTTTAGACATATGCAGAGGACAGATCATGAATATATCAGTAGAAGAAAGCTTAGTCTTAATTTGCCAGGCAGGAGGTCCAGAGGAAGACCAAAGAGGAGGTTTATGGACGTGGTATAAGATGACACAAAGGTATATGGTCTGAAATAAGAAGACACAGAAGACAGGGTTAGATTAAGGGAAGAAGGGAAGATTATGGATATAATGAGCTTTTTCATTTTTTTTCAATTTAATTTCTAGAAATCATCTTGACAGGCAAGATGTCTTGTGCCATGTGTCTTGCCACCCCCCAAACAGATTTACACAGATGCAGCAGACAATTAGCACTCAAGCCAAGGAGCAAGCAGCATAATGTAGTGGTTTCCACTAATATGTATATAATGTTATTTTTCTAGCTGTAATGACAGAGAAAGAAATTCCATTCCAAATCTTGAGACTACATCTGCCAGGAACTCGCATTGCATAAAAAAGGAATGATGCCTTAAAGGCCGTCTGGATGTTGGTCCTTCCTAAACTCTCTCAACCTTAAAGTATCCTTTTCCCCATGTTCAGGTTAGAAAACCACTTGCAGCCTTTATAACCCGATGCGTTCACCTCCCACCGAAGGGCTCTGTGGATGCACACACATACACAAACAGGTACACACACCCACAAACACTCGCGCTTTGATACAAATCCCTATGGTGAGCTTCTATCATCTGCAGCAATAACGAGCTGGCCCTCGGTGATCTATCTGTCTGAACGTGTCAGCGAGCAGGCAGGCTGACTGAACGCCGGGGCTAAAGCACTTCTCCACTTTCAAGGCCTGCCAGTCAGCGCTGGGGGCACCTGAGGCAGCCCCGTGTCAGTAAGGGATCATTTCTGAAGGCTGACACTGGATCAGAGACGGAGGGGAAGGAAAAAAAAAAACAAAAAAAACAGCCGTGTCAACGTTTGACCCCTCCCCCACGTATGCGAAAATAGACAAAGAAGTCGAAGTCGGAGGAGACAGCGGTGGAAGAGGATGAGAAACTGACAGCTAAATGCCAAATAGGTTGTCTCAGGAGGATTTGATATCTGACTGGCTCCTATTTTGAAGATAAGAGAGCCGCATCAGAGTTATTAAAGTTTTACCATAGATATATAAATATATGCATTTACATGGCGAAATGAGTTTAAACTAAGTCAGCGGGCACCTTGGATGTCACCGTGATAAAAGATAAACCTAAATAACCCCCACAGATAACACACAGATGCCGCCATCATAACACCTCCATGTAATGTATTCCCTGCACATTGCATGAGATATATTATCTAGCCTTCCTTATTGTGTCGGTGATAAATGCAGCGCACATTAACTCCACCAAATGTGTTTCTCCTATTTCCACAATAAAGGGGCCTTACTTTCCCCCTGACCTTCAGCGGGCTGCAAAGCCAGCACAAAATATGCATTTAGAAGAAGCAGCAGGAGCGGATGTGAGGGGTGCAGGAGATTGCTTTCTTTTGTACGGCGTCATGCAGGAACATGCATCACTGTCCGCCTCCAACAAACAGCCCGTAATATGCAGAAATATTAAGTAGGATCAGCAAATAAATATATGGAGTGGAGCTAGCGCTGTGACAGATGTTGGCTATTTGCATGGAGCTACTCTGTCATGTCATTAGCCAAGTCTCTCAGCCAAAGCAGGCGAAATGAATGAACTGGCTGCTCCGAGCAGTCGGATATCCAAGCCGGCGCCGAGTTGAGGTGCTTTGTGCGATCGAGAAGCCTGGAAGACTTGTAAAATATCTACAGCTCCCACAGCCAGGTGTTTGTTCATATGTGAGCATATAACAATGAGCTCCTGTAAATTCAACTTTCTTTGGTGTGTGGATAGAGCAGTGTGGGCCAACTCCAGCCCTTGAACCTGCTTTCGGTCCCCACATGTTAACATTTATGTGGTGTGTGTGCCATTATTTTATAATGCACATAAGCACACACTGCACACGTATGTGCCACATGGTTCACGGTTTCTGGATTCTCTTAGTATTTCTTAGAAGGCAGCCGCTCTGTGTATTAAAGATTGATTTAGCCAGCCAGGCAGAGAAAGTGTATTCACTGTTCCATATGTTTTCAGGTCAAGAACACAGAGTTTCATCCTGCTGAAAACACCCCACAGTATGGCTACAGGGACACTAGATCTGACCTCCACCTATAGCTGAACATAAATGAGTAAAGCGAACATACAACATAGAACAATCCCCTTTATTAACTCCCCCCCCTACCCCCCAAGAGCCAACAGGCTCTTACAATCAGTTGCTCAGGCGCTCGGCGTATTGAGCATGTCACCGACGCGCCTCCCAGTCTGCTCTAATAGCGTGGGTCATCAAGCACTGTTCAAGATGGAGAAAGAGAAACAAGTATTGATTTGAAAAATGTCTTGTTCTGTTATTTTCAAAGCTTTCATCTGTATTTTTTCTTCTCTGTACCGGCAAAGTGCCTGAGGTCATGGTCGGGAGGGGAGTTTATAGAATGTTTTGTGATCAGTGTTTTTACTTGCGCGCGTGTGTGTGTGTGTATGTGCGTGCGCACGTGCGTGCGTGGCGTGTGTGTGCTCATGCATGTATCAAATCTTGTCAGCCGCAGAATACATACAGGGAGGCAGGAGAGTCATATATCTGACAAAGTGCAGCCAATAAAGTATAATTCATGACTGTTACAGTGCCCGTGGATAGTAGTCATTACTCTTGTGTTGGTGTGCATGTAGTATATCAGGCCTCAAAACAACAGCCCTCATCACTATATTGATTGCCTGACACCTTCTAAAACATGTTTTTTTCTTGGGAGAGCAACAGAGTGCAAGAGAAAAAGGGGAGAGAGAAGAAAGGATGTTGAAGGAGAGGTGGAGACGCTGTGCTCCGTCTTAATACACCTGCACTTCAAATAAGATACAAACATACCCTTCAGGGGTGGGATGGTTCGGCTCAGTTTACAGTTTTGTGGTCACGGTTTTTGGTACGGTTTGGTTCTGTATATGTTGATCATTGGGAAAATCAATCATGTCTTCATCTTAAAAAAAATTATTTTTAATTTTTTTTTTCCTGTGTTTATTTGGCAAACACTCTTTAACAAAGCAGCATAGGCTCTATCAGCACTAGACTTAGGTCCCTATGAAATTATGCCTCCTCAGGCATAACCATGAATTAACATGTTGTTGAAGTTTTTGTGGGAGAGGAGTTTATATTGTGTCTCCAGTGCTTTACTCATACAGTGTCACACTTTCGTCACAAACTTTCTTCCCCACATCATCATAGGTCGATAAATGCAGCACAACTGCAGACCTGTAAAGTGCTGCTGGTCAGCTTCTAACTCTGGCTCTTTCCCACTCACCAAACCCACACAAGTCTACACAAGAACTAACTTCCCTACTTCCTCATTTTCTTTTCAATGGGTGCTTGGCTTTGGGTGCAGCAGCACCACCTGCTGTTCTGGAGGGGAAACGCTTCCACTATGAGAAATAGCAGAATGAAAAAAAATGAGAAGCTATTGATTATGAACCGAACAGAACAGACAAGAATATAACCGAGACAGTTGAACCAAACAGTTCTGACGGTTTTTACAAGGTGTTCCATCCCTAATATCCCCAGGGATGTGTAGACCAGTGCATACTGTACACTGGTTTGCACATTCCTTATGTCACAGGCTAATTCCAATCTTCAGGCCAGTTATCATTGTGTGAGATGTGCAGTATCCCACGGTTTCCTCCATTTAGACAGTGCAGTTTGTTCTTTTTTACACACAGTACACAGCATTGTTTTGTGGTCGTCAGCAGAAAGAGGCCACAGTCGCTTCTCTGTGGCCGCGCCGCTAATGCGTTGCATGTGAAAGAACATTTCCATGTGATCATCATCCATCACTTTCTTTCATGAAGTGGTCCCCCGCGCAGGCTCCCCTTAAGGGAAGCTCACGCTTGTCTGCTATGTTTTCTGTCAGTGTCTTCTGTCAGCTTGCTCCCTGACTGCTGTGTCTCTTTCAGTGTTTCCTCATCAGTATCGGTTCATATCAAATGGTGGTTGATAGATGGGAAGGAGCTGCTGGCTGCGGCTAGGACCAGCCTCCTGATGCAGGCAGGAGTGATGTGCAAGTTGAAGGGTCAGGGGTCAGCTCACCCGAAGGATAAAAAAAGAACATATTCTCTGATGATGTTCAGTTTTTAGTTTCTATTTCCTCAAGTATAAACCTCTCAGCAAAGATCCGTGGATTATGTTTTTGGAAATATATGCTTCTTTATATATATATATATATTTTTTTTTTTTGCAATTTTAGTGACATATCTCTATGGGTGGTAATTGGTGACTGAAATTTGGCACTGACATTCATACCCTCTTAGGCACCAACAGCTAATGATATTTTTCGCTGTTTGTAGACGGATCATTTTGGGGATTTTTTTTTCTTTTCAACAGGGGTGGGGGGTTGTTTTTTTAAAAAATACTTAAATACTCAAAATGATTTTAATTTTGGACACTGTGAGTAATAACGTTCCATTTTTAAGTCAGAAAAAATAGTCTGACTGTCCATTACTGTTAGATCCTGAGTGATACTGTCGCCGTATCATGAGATTTAAGTGATTAGTTAAGTTATCACTGCAGCGCTGTCCGTGCAAATTACTCACAGTCCCTTTCTGAAATCTGACACCGTAGATGGAACACGTCGTCGTTCCTGCTGCTGTGTGATGTCTACAGGTGTTTAATCAACCGTATGCAAAGGATCAGATATTGTAACCGTTGTTAAGGGCAGCACGCTCATCAAACAGAATGCAGGAAATTATGTCTTTGAAGGGCTCAAGAGTCACCAAATTGCACTATGATGTGGATCATATTACTGGAAAGACTGTTCCTTAGTTAGATTGAATGTGTTATTTTAATCCACAGATTAATCTGTCATAAAAGAACATGAGTGTTTTCAGGGTTAGAAAAGAAAGGTGTTTTGTCATTTTGGGGGGAAACTCAGCTGAAGTCACAAAAATACAATTTAATGTCCAACAAGGAAACCAAGATTGGATTGTGTCTCCTTGTCAGCACATTCAAAACTATCCCAAAACAGACAAAGAATAAACGCAGCCCTAAGCCTTTACCAGTTTTCCAATGCTGTGACCACCTCCAACCAAACCCTTCATCATATTATAGGGTGGAAGCAGAACTCCTAAGGTGTGTTTAAATAGAATGTGAAGCAAGCTGCATTACGAATCCTTTCAAAGTCAATGTTAAGACTCGAAGGGGCGCTAATAGTCACAAATTTACTCCAGCCCAATGCTTGAGTTGGTAGATTGTCTGCTCGCGATGAATAAACTCAGGCTGCACAAACAGCCCAGCACTCAAATTTAATGCAAATAACATGAGGCCTTCAGACAAGTGAGGGCATTTTTTCCCTTTTCATTTGAGTAAGCTGACCTTTAAACTGGTCCTGAGCTGATAATAATAATGTTACACCCTAAATCCATTAAAGCTTGCACACAGCTATTTATATGCACATTTTATATTTATTAGATCTATTTTATACACATTTTTTTACAGGTGCAGTATTTCAGCTCCATTTTTTTTCTATTGCTGGCTGTCGTATCATCTTATTATCAGTGTCAAAATATTTGCCGGGTGTCATTTCACGTTCTTTCTCTGATCAGCGCTATATTTTGATATTTCTCCCCCCCCCCATTCCATCTTTCTTCATTTAATCAAGCCCCTCATGGACTGTTCATGGACTTGATGGAACCTTAGATTTTTATGCTGCAGCTGATATACGGCCGTATTAAATACGGGTGCTTTCTGTTTGACGAGCGTGGTTTAATCTAAATCAAGATATGGGTCCCCGGAGGCTGGTGCTGTAATCATGTCAAACTGGCTATACCCATCACTGTCGCTCTCCCTCCATCTCGCTTCATCATCATCTGCATTGCAATTATTGAGCAGATTTAGATGGTATCTGGCTCTTAGGTAATCAGGAAGAGAATGGGATTAGATGTAACGTTATACGGTCATGTTGTTAATCTCGATGAGCTTGCATCACGTAGCTCATCTGGCTGTGGGATATGTGACATCTGGATTTGAGGCTTTGTGTTTGGTTCAAGGTTAAGCTATAGATCATTGAGTATTTAAATGTGAAAAAAGGAAAAAAAAACACATCTCAGTATTATATAAAAACATTGACTGCGGTGTATGTGGCCGAGGTTGCGGTGAAGACATTTGATCACACAATAAATGAGTTTTAATGTGCATGTATATACACACACACGCGGACATGGCAATATTATAAAGTCTCTTTATATTACTTAATCAAGCAGTCATGTTAATTGTGTAATAGGCTTGTATATTTCCATGCTGTCTCATCTCATTTACATATTTACGCCTGTGTTAATGAGGAAGGCTAAATTAAAGCTGAGGGGGAGGGGGATGTAGCTGGCTCCTCCCTCAATATCATTGATTTATTTATACTCATTAAGTGGGATTGCACTGATCTACATTCCTATCTGTAATAGGGAGAGGACTGTATTAAATTTCATGGACAGACATCACAGCAAACCCCAGCGCCATGAATGGTATAAGAATCTTTTGTGCGTATTTTAAATGAATAAATTATGGCGACAGATGGAAAATCCTGTTGAGGTAACATTTTAATATGGCAAACGGGAGGATGAATGAGTGAATTTGCGGAAATTAGAAGTGGATGATGGAGTGAAGACCCCTTTATCGGGACATGGTTGCCACAAGGCCGCTAGTAGTAGAAGCCTGTTCTCTCGGGGCTGTAGCAACGAAGCAGAATAATGAAAATAAGTGTGTCCATTAGACCAGTTAATCTTATTTGGCCTGTAACATTGGTCTATGTTTTCATCCCAGACTAAAGGTCCCTTGTTCTCTGCTCTTTTTATACGCACATGTACTGTAGAGGGTGACACACATGCGCGAGGGCACGCACACACATGCACACACACACACACACGCACACACACACGCACACACACACACACACAAAGGAGCACATGCACAATCCCAGCCTTCATGCAGACACAGTGATTTAGCGGTCACACACAGGCTGTGGCTTCACTCCTCTGTTCTCTTGCCTCTCCACTCCTCCCTTCTCCTCCTCCTCCTTTTCACAAAACAACACAGGACTCTTCTGCGCCCCGAGGAGAAAGAGCAAAATTTACAAGGAGGAACACAGGGGATCAGTGGTGCTGTTGTGTACTGGTGAACAGCACCCCTTTGACTGTAAACCAAAGGTCAGGGCATGGCTCCCAAAGCCTGCTGGGCTCTTTGGGGCCTGTGTGTGCCTCTGTGTCTCCATTCGCGCAAGTGTTTGTGCATGCATGCGTTTGTGTTTCTTGAATGTGTGTGTTAGCATTTGTGTGTGAGTGTGTGTGTGCGTTAGCCTTGGGATGCGTGGAGCTCGTCCTGCTATTGCTACGGGAAAGTCATAAAGTGTTATTGTGGCAAACTGGAGTCACATGACAGGACAGCATGTGCGTAATCTTTTTATACACACTGTAAACTACAGTGTTCGGCTGGTGTTGTGTGTGTGTGTGTGTGTGTGTGTCGTGCCGGTATAGCATGAGGATGAGCAGTTTGCTTATGTATGGTGAGTGACATTGAGAGATATTCTCAACGCAGTTTCACTTCATTTGCCACCACTCTGTAAGTAGCTTATCCTCTTTAAAACCAGTAAATAGTGGCAGAAGTCTGGGTTTAATACGATTAGACCAGTAATTTCCAGCAAAGTGCCCCCTGAAGACAGAAAGGGGTATTTTTGGGTCTTCTTTGGACTCGACTCTACCATCCCACACAACTATTTAATTGTCAGAGTTTTGTTCATTTTCTGAGATCATTTGAAGCCTTAAAGTTACTACGAAGAACTCCCATGATGCCTCGGTATGACCTACATTAGCAGACGAGCCTTTCAACAAGATTGACTATTTCTATATAGTTATTCTAAATGCCTGCTATCAAAGGTTCACTAGCAAGAACATAGCAGTGACTCAGTGAAAAAACACATGATTTTCACAGCAGTTACTGAAGCACAAATAAACAAATCCACATCTTCACACAAACCAGCAGAAAGAAGTCACATTTCCTAATTTGGTGTGAATAAAACCCAAGTGGATGAACGGTACTAAGGCAAAGTTTGCTTTGCTAAACTTGACTGTGCTGAGTTTAGTTTCATTAGAATTTGGCAATGTAGGCTACGTTATGCATGAAATCCATTAAACCGCTACTGGTAATGGATGAGTGTGATATAGGCGGTGCTAGAAGACTTCATTCACTGTGATGCCTTGATGAATGCCAAGTGGGGCCAATGTGGGCTGTATTTTATTGTTCTATCACAAAGTAGTCTGATATTAAAGCTTTTATATTCTTGTAAAAGGATGTGCCTAGGATCTGTATTTTTTTCCCCTATCCACATTAAAAGAGGACCTAGCTCTCCTTCCTTTAAGCTTTTTGGTGCTAGAAGGTGTAACACAATCAAGGTGTAGAATATGAACATTTTTGTGCGATGGATTTCTTTAAGGTCTCAAATCATGGACTTTTCTGGGTTTTATTTGAAGTTTTGATACCTCTAACATGATATATATATGCAATGTAAAGCACACAGAATTCATCTTGGTGTAGTTTTACGGTGCTCTCCTAAGCGTCTCATTGCACAGGTCATTTTAGGTCTGTCTCTTAAATATTCATGAGCTTCCCTTCTGATTGGCCTGAGTGAGTGTAGGGGCAGGTGGGCCGTGCTGGGAGCCCCTCTGCAGCCGGAGGAAGCTACTGCATGACATCACAAAGTCAAAATGAGCCGTGGAACTACTAAAATGCTGAATCCTGGCTGTGTGCATTTCTCCCTTTTTCTGAGTGTTTGATACACAGGGCCATTCGTTTCTAACATCTAGAAAATCTATCAAGAGTGGCTTTTGGCATTGCATGAAATGGGACCTTTAAGACATTTGTTGAAGGGTGTACCCATGGCCCCAATAGAGGGAGGGCCATGAAGTCTTAATTTAATATAGTGTGAAATGTAATAATAACATCATGAGAGAATTAACTTTGTGTCATAGTTCTATGTTGGACACTCTAGGGGTCCCCTCTTAGAGGCTCCAAATGGTTTAGTCCAACCACAGACAGCAGCCAAACCAACCAGTCATCAGTATAATCTGATCTCATGATCTTAATACTAGCCTGGATATACCCATATTTCATTGCATGCAAATTCACTTCACTCTGCAGTCTGGACACCAAGGACCCAATTTCCCCTTCAGTGAGGGAGCCAATCACAGAACTGAGGAGGGTGCAGCAAGACGGTGATGCAACACAATGTGAATTTATTGATAACTGTGGATCCAACATGGCAGAAAGTGATAATGTACTTTTTTATGCAGCTTTAGAAAGTGTTCTAAATGATTTACACAATCTATTTTGATACGATAGCGATAAATTTGATCATCATTGGGTATCGGGAACGTCATCTACATTGAGATGAGGTCTGGTGGTATCCAGGCTAGCTTTCTTTTTTTGATTGCTTGTTTAGTACATTGTCATTATTATATGACATTAAGAGTGTGAAGAGCTCAAAATTTGATGCTACGTCCCTATCTACAACACTAAACAAATGAGTGAAAAGTAAGTGAATACGTTTGAGATGTACCGCATGTATAGGATGTAGAAATAAGTGTGAAGAATGAAGGAAAAGAGTACCTTAAATACATGATATAGGATTTATTTTACTATTATAGACTGAAGGTGCAATGTTTGGATGGTGCAATGATTGCTAGGATGCAGAAATGGGATGAAAGATAACCTGTGCAAGCACATAGCATAAGATGCAGGCAAATATGTAGAGGATAGAGGTGTTTCTATGCAGCACATAGGACACAGGTTATATATAGTAAGCATACAGTAATATAGTCTGTAAAGCCTGTATAGAGATTTGCTCCCAAATCAATCATGGAATACTACTTTACACAGGAAAGATAGCAATCTTTCCCTAAAGGATGGCAGAGGCAGACTACTTTTAATGCATGGCTACAGGATGGGGAGGCAACATCAAAACACCATTTGGAGTCAGTCATAGAGAGGAGGGAAGGCTGAGTGGATGAACGGATGGATGGAGTAGCTGAGCTGCAGGGTGTGAAGTGTTGTCCTCCAAAAGGTGTGAGTAAGTAAGTAATGGCTGCTATCTCCCTTCCAGCATCATCAGTGTAGTCAACACCTGCACTTGGGATTGCACCTGCACAACAAACATGCTCATACCTGCGCACACACACACACACATGCACACACGTGCAACCACAACCTAGAAAGCACTTCCATGACACAGGGAAGCAAGTGTTAAAGGCAAGAGCCTGCAGGGTCAGAAGTCACCAGCTGAGGGGCCCGAAATCATGTCACAATGCACTTATCCCATTCTAAACCCTCACATCACCCATCTCAAACAGATGTGCACCCCCCCGTTTTGTTTTATTACTGTTGATGCCTTTCGAAAATGCTATCCAGGAAACCCTCATTGATATACTATACACCCAGTGGCAAGGTGATAGTCGTTGTCCCTCCTTAATTCAGTCCTCCCAGCCATCCCGGCCGTCTGAGTGCTACCAGCAGAGCAGTGATGGATGACGCAAGGCTCATTAGGATATGACAACAAAATCAATAGACCGAGTGCCGAGGTGTCAGCGCCTCAGACACGCCAGTAAAAACCTCACTGATAGTCTATTCGCTGGCAGCCAAGTGTGGCCGAGCATGTGTGTGGCTGTGGAGCAGTTACAGGGTGAGTGATTGATGCTGATGGATATGGATAATGGATAAACTCAAATATAAGAGCTCTCAGAAGGGGGTTCGCGTGTCCATGTTTGTGTATGAGATGGAAAAAAAAAGAAGGAGAAGAAGGCAGGTTTGGAGTTTTGCGAGACAAACAACGTCCTCGTTTCCAAAAGCAAGACATTAAAAAGTTAGTGAAGTCATTGTTCCTCTTCTGGATATAGATACGGTGCCATAAACAGCCTATTGTCTTAGATCTACATCAGCTCTTATCTGTGACAGAAACTGTCTGCTCCCCTGTCTGGGAACTTCCTTTATGCTCTGAGGTATATTACCATACTGCACACTGCAAAAAAAAAGAAAAAAAAAAGAATCCACCCAAACAAGCCATTTATTCTGAGTTGACTGTTAAATATTAATCTTTCATCCAATTCTTGATTTTCAGCTTCTTCAACAAATTTCAACATGACATGATGTTTGACACTTTTTTTTTTATTTTTACAAAATAAAATTACATCGGCAACAACTCTTCCCTCTGTGTCGTGGCAACTAAATAATTTTCCTAGGAAGTTCTGTCTTAATCTGACACTAATTATAGATACAGTATGATTGATTGGTCCGTTATGCATTTTAATTTTTAATGCAGCCCAAGAAAGCCTTTCAGTCAGCGTACAGCCAATCTGCTGACCATGCGAAAATGGGAAAATTTGTCTACAGATGAACATAAAATGAATCGGAATACAATTACAAATCATATATGTAGAGCACAGTCTCCGACAATAAATAAAAAAATTATATATTTTACTTGGGTTGACTTTGGAGCTCTGTGTCTCTATTTTCCCTCGAATTAAGCCCACGTTAAGAAAATTATCTCCAAGAAATCTAATAGGAAATTATAAGCATAATTGCAAAAGAAACAGTT
This sequence comes from Eupleurogrammus muticus, assembly GCA_036785175.1. NCBI lineage: Eukaryota > Metazoa > Chordata > Actinopteri > Scombriformes > Trichiuridae > Eupleurogrammus > Eupleurogrammus muticus. The sequence continues at coordinate 5,652,942 of JAYKQN010000020.1, read as the reverse complement.
ACGGACTTTTTTGCATCCTTTTTGTATCCACACGCACACACACAATCTTGATACTGAACAACTTTGAGTTGGACATTTCTTGCAGTGGGGCTGCAGTGATAGCGGCCCCTTATCTTTGGGAGGTGGTAATTTATGGTCGCACACGCTTCCACCGCGATGCGTTAAAATGCTTATCTGTTGTTCTTGCAGTCACAGGGCCGCGCACACATGTTCTGAAACTGCCCATGTGCTCTCTCACACACACACACACACGCACGCACACACACACATGCACACACCGCACACACGCAGCGAGGGAGGCTGTGGGGGTAGATAGTTCTTGACAGTTTGCTGTTTGTGGTCTCACACGTAGCAGATGTCTTCCTGTGTGTGGCTCTGCAGTTTTCTGTTGAACCAGAGCTGCAATGACTGTACAGATGAGCCACCGACGGCACACAGCAGACGGTTACCTCTCCACTCCATTCCAAGGGAAATAGCGAGGGTTAATATCAGCGGTTCTCCCTGCTGCTAAGCTATCCCCATCCAGATTATGGACTTGAATGACTTCCTCAGTACTAATGGAATTCCAAAGTAAAGTTCATTCAATGGATCTCCACTCTATTCCCTGAACGCTCTAGTAATTGAATTGAAATCAAACCTAATTGGATTGCTGTAGGAATGCCACTGAACACTGTGTCTTTTCCTTGGAAGGGGATGTACAGCACAGGACGATGTGTGTGTGTGTGTGTGTGTATGTGTGTGTGTGTGTGTGTGTGCGTCTCCGTGAATGGGGATGGAGATGAGGCGACGCTCGCCGATGAATTCGATTAGACTAATCATTTTCACTACGAGGGCCCCGGATTGGGTCGTTTGGCGTGGAAGGACGGTTCGTGCTGACAGTCAGCAGAAGCCAGAACGTCACTCCACCCCGCCGCCACATCGCACAAACAAATGAGCTGAACATCCTGTACAAGACACAGTGTGTACAGCGAGCCGGGACGCGGCGGGTTTACAGCGAGCGCGCTAATAAAACACAGCCTGCCTGTGATCTGATGTACAGCACGTCTCCAGTACTGTACCCTACTGTCCTGTACTGCTGCTCCTTTTTACTCTTATCTATACTTCACCAGAATTCTCTCTTTTTTCTTCCAAACTGTTTTACTCTACCCTTCTTTATGTTCGACTTTACTGTATCTCTATAATATACTATACTACACTACTTCACTGTGTTCTATGCTTCTCTCATGTGTTTTCTCTCCATTTCTTTCTAGTGCCTGTATTATTTAAAAAAAAAAAAAAAAAAAAAAGTTTATCATTGTGTTTCTTGTCCCCTTTTTACTTCCTTGATTTTGGTTTCACCTGTGGCTCGTATCCACTCCTGTTTTTCCTCAGTGATTAGCTCTTTGTGCATGGGAATACTTTTGGTCCCTGTTAGTTTTTCTTTGTTTTGTCAATAAAACCCGTTCAATCCATCCTGCCTATATGCTTGATTCTGCTCTTGCGTCTCTTATTTTTTTTTATTTGACTATATATTCCTGTTATAACCCACCCTATTCATCTATTACTCTAGTTACACTTTTTTTTTTACAGTATGAGTATTGGTTTCTTATTTACAGTGCTGTGTCTTTACTGTACAACAAAAAACTAAACTGTGATTTCAGTTGTATAAAATAAAATAAAAACAATTAAATGCTGTTATTTCAGTTGTGTTTACAGTAGTGAGTGATGTATTGTAATACAGTAATATTTGACTATTGTGGTTTATTGTAAAATATACAGCAATCAACTGTAATAATCATTTAGTACAGTAAGTAAATGACTGCAGATTTCACAGCAAGGCTTTACAGTGTGCCTTCACTTACAGTGCATTGCTCCATGTTATCTCTCCTTTATTATCTGCTTTACTGTACCCTATTCTTATTTAATGTTAAATGGTCTGCTCTGCTCAGTACCACTCTCCTTTATATACTCTGCTTTATGCTTCTCTGCTCTACTCGAAAAGAAATTAAAACACTTCAGCAATGATCGTGTTTTAATGCCCTCTCCTCCTCTTTTACACGGCACTCTTGTTTATTCGGCTGTGCTTGTTTTCCTTGTTCAGCTCCGTGTCCTCTAATTTGCGGCCTGGGCTGTGGTTTTGATCACAGCCATAATGAAAGACGAGGACTTGATGCTCTGATGCCATTATAACCAAAGTCGCCTATGATGCCACATTTGTTATGGCTGGGGCCCGTGGGGTGGGGCTCTGATACGCATCCAGGGAAACGTAATCACCCAAAAATGTTTTGCCCCCATTTGACAGTGTGTTTTGCCTTTTCCTTAAAAAACAATTAATGCATTTCTATGAGGATTATTCACATCAAGCAGATCCTGCAGATAATACTGTTTTCCTTTGCTTTTCTACACAGGAAAGCCACAGATCCAGAATCATGCCATCCTGAGTTTCCTGCTTAAGGACACTTGAGAAGTAAGTGGACATTCGAGAGCATGGAGAGACGTTAAACCGATCTCTCTCTCTCTGCTCGTGGACCTTCCGATGCAAATCGCAACACAACGGCGAGTTTCTGCCGTAAACCTTTCACGTTTTTTCTGCCCCGTTACATCAGCTTTGTCGGATTAGAAAGTTCAGGTAGGCCTCAAGTCTCATTATTTAGAATGAATACCGTCCGATTTTAATCAGCGTCCAGCTGAGGGAGTTGGGAGCATCCCAAGGGTCCGCATTGTACATGAAGTCTCGATTTTGCCCAAGGTTGTTCTCTAGATATGAGTCTCTCTAACTTTTTCTCCCCCTCACATAATTTTTTTTTTTTTTCTCATTAGAATTCGGACTTCATTTTAGCTGTAGGGTCCAACAGGACTCCAATTAGATGGACGGCAGAATTAATGAAGTCTGTCTCTGTCTCTCTCTCTCTCTCTCTCTCTCTATCCTCCTCCTCCTCCACTTCTCTTGCTCTATTTATCCCAGTGCTCAGGGGGACACTCGGTCTGGATTCAGTCAGTGTGGCGGCATTTCTTCTCTTACCAAATTAAATATGTGTAATTGATGGTTTCATAAACAGAGCTGACCTTGCCAGCAGCGAGTGGGACAGCTGCTGCCGAGGAGGTCTGTGTGAGTACGCATTGTGTCAGAGTTGCATCCACAAGTGCTCAGGTTCTCCACTCACAATGGGAGGAGGAGGAAGGAGGGAGAGAGGGGGGAAAAAAAAAAGCGAGATATTGACTGCAACAGATTCTCTCCTTCGCGAGGCGTAACACATGACATAACGTCTCCTGCAGACAGCCTCCGCTGAAAGCAGACAGCATTGTTTCTGGGTAAACTCTCACTTACAGGATGTTCTCTCTTTCTCTCGCTCTGTCTGTCTCTCTCCTATTGTGCTTTCTTCATCTTGCCTTTTACAACTGTGAAACTGGAGAGATGAAAGGCATTTGAAGTATATACGCATAATAAGGCTGTTATCCTGGTACAGTACAGTGAAAAGCGTGCGTTTGCACACAGTCAGACTTATACAGTGAACACGCTACGTTATTACAGTATACCACTTTATTTGCTGGATGTATATTCCCGATTTCCATTTCAGAAAAGTGAATGTTGTAGTGTATTTATGCATAATTATCATAACATAAGAGCCTGGCTAACACCTGATCTCATATCAATGTACATTGATATTCGGCCTGGGAACCATTCTGTCATTTGTTTGTATTAGAGTTGTGGGTCGTGAAAGCCCAGAGCTGTTTATTGGGCTCTATGAATGTCTATTAAATGCATTGGTATGTAGTTTATAGCCAATCATATTACACATTCCTGATGACGTAACAGATCACAAGGAAATAGTTTAACACTAAAAGTGCTTGTTTTTCAAAATAAACTTGCGGTGTAAATTCCAGTCAGTAAATTCTAAGTCCAGACTGAATGGCGTGCAATGAATGATGGGTATACCCGGGCTAGTAACATAAAGCATGAGGCACCTAAATCTGTGTATCATTCTTTTTTTTTCAGAACGGAAACGGAAAAGGCAACCTGGTTATTTGTTTATGATTGTAACACAAAAAAATGCTCTCACCAAACAGGGAAGGTCTGAATTTGATCTTAATGTTTATTGGATTGGGTCTATGTGACCTGGAAATGTACTAAAATCTTTCGCTATGGTCCGTGTTAGAGTGTCTGAACGTAACATGTTTCGGTATGAACTGATTAGTAAAAGATATTGTGTTTTGCTGTAGTACGTCATATCCACAATGACCTAATACAGGAGTGGATGTTTCAGAAAACAACATCTGTTATGGTATCAGGATCCATTTAATCACAAGAGGGTTCAGCACGTGTCACAACATCATTGTTTTTTTTCATCTGGATTCTAGTCTGGAGTCAACCTAAGGCAGGGCCTATGAACCCATATCTGGCACTTATCCCATTCAGCCTGTAATAGTTCATAAGTTCATGTATCAGGTATTTTCATGGACTAAATACATTCATACAAAATGTTTTTTCCACTAGAAGCTCACTTCAAAACTACAGCAAATAGAGTATGTAAAGTCATTTTGTTTATTTTCAGTAAACTTTTTCATCTATCAATTTATCTGAAAAATACCTCAGTATTTCCAGGTCACATAAACCCGAGCAATTAAATATTTAAATCAAACTCAGTCATGTGTCCCTGTTTTTCCATTTCATTTTAGTTTTTTTCAGATTTTTTGTGATAGAATAATAAACATAAAAGCATATAACCATTTTAACCACCTTTTCATTTTTGGATTTTCAATTGAAAGTGGAAAGACTGAGTGATGAGTCAATGATTCAGCCAAGTGCACATTTTTCACCCCAACACTCCTGTTTTCTTACAGTTTGTCCTTCGGCCTTGTACACAGCGCATTAATGCACCAGAGCTGTAGATTTCTTGTAGATGTGTACGTTAGTTGACGCAACCTACAGGTAACTGTTTAAATTTCAGTGCCCAGAGGTGCTAGAATTTGACTATAGTAAAAGCTGCATTAATTGACCTTTCTGGCCACTTGGGGACAAGGAAACAAGCTGTATACACAACATACGGTATAATCACCTTATAAAGTTCAAATGTGTCAGCAAACACTCGCCTATTTACACATCCAGCAGGTACGGAGCGACATTAGCATTCATTTGCACAGTTGTGTTTCTGGCCACCTGGCAATTGCTAAGTCCAAAAACCCACTCTTCTCCTATCTCTGTTTTACATTCTACATTTTCCATTTCGGGGGGGATATTTGGCTCTTTAGCAGCGTAGTGCTTGGCTCTTTTCGCCAGATGGTTGCTGATTTTGTGTGTGTTGTTCTGGGGCAACTCCTGTTCAACGAGTTCATTAGAGCTGTTTTTTTTTTTTTTGCTGAAAAGTGCTGCTTTCTGCAGGTGGAAATGTGTTGTAGGGAAACCTGAGTGAACCAAAATGGAGATAAGATCAGAAGTTTTGGAGTCAGATGATAATTTTTCTGTGGCTTTAAGCAGCTCCGTGTCATTTGATACGTTTCTGGTATAAAACTGTTGATCGGAGCGGTTTGGCGTTCTAGTGATGTGGCGACGGATGCTCTGACACGGTGGGACACGTGGTGACTCGCTCTGTCTCTTCCTGTTCGAGGGGACAGTTTCCTGCCAGAGTTCACACCTGAAACTACAGTTACTTTTTGGTCAGTCTTAAATGGGGATTTGAAACTCCTCTCTGTTGCAACGCCACTTTCTGTTTGAGGCTTTATATTTTGAGCTTTCAACGTGAGCTGCATTCAACATTTCCTTTTTTTTCTATTTTTTTTTTTTTATTGGCTCTGATACAAAGATTTCACCCACAAGGGCAAAGAGACATCACAAATGAATGCATAGAAAAGCCTATATACATTTTTTCCTGCAGTCCCACTATCAATAACACAGACATATCCATTAGTGCGGGAAGGCTAGTCTGGGGCAAGCGCTCCCTCTAGCATTTAAACAAACATCCACTGGGACTCATTCTCCCAGACTCCCCCGGGGGGGCGGGGACCCACCGGTGTCAGAGCGTACCGTACTGGGATCTGTCTCCTTCACGCCCGCAGACGCCTATGGCGGCGGGAGGAGGGCGGGAGGCTCGGCGGCAGCGGGGGGAAAAAAGAGAGGAAAAACAACGCGCGACGGGGGAGCGCACGCCACCGCCGCCGTGTTTGCCGAGAAGCACTCGGCCGGGGTTGGGATATTCAAATTAATGAATGAGAGTGAGGAAAGTGAAAGATGAAAAATGTGCCGGGAGAAGCTTTGACTTTGAGTAATGCTGGTAATTGGAGGGAAACATGCAGAAATGCAGTGGGCATGTATTAGCAAATGAATGTGGAGGGGTGGCAACAAAAAGAAAAAGGGCTTCCTCGGTGCAGGTCTCATTACTTATTGCATCTTTGTAGTTTTGTAGACAAAGAAAGTTGCAGTGCAAACACAAAATTGTCCTCACAATCCCGACTCTTTGGAATCCAGAAAGGAGCCAGCTGCTTACACCTTTGCCGCTGTATTGTTAATTTATCAAGTGTGTTAAAGCTGCAGTGCAGCTGATATCTTCTGTGAGTGTGTTACAATCTTATAGCCCTGTCTGATTTATCTGCTGTCTGGCTTCAGCACTCTCCTGTGTGTTTAGCCGCTAATTAGAGTACAACGCACTGCCTCGCCCACGCAAACACACACACAACGCATGTTCACGCAGAGGTACGCACGCATGCGCACGCACACACACACACACACACACACACACACGGAGGCCGCGAGCTCACGGGTGATATAGACGGTGCTTTATCACGGGAGAAAAGTGGGTGTTGCACCAAAAGAGGGCCTTAAATTACTGGTGACATCTCAAACAAGGCTCCCCCACACACTCACACATCACCGCACACATACTGGAGGAGGGAGGCCTATATACTGTACATACACACACACACACACACACGCTCTTTGGGACAAAGAGTTCCTGTATTGGCCAAAAAAACAATCTTGTTCCTCTTCATTTTTCTATCTTTTTTTTTTGGAAACCACTCCATCGCCGGCCCCTTCTATATCCTCCATTTGTCTTTTCATCCACTCACTTAAAGATCCCCGCTTTAAAGTGACCACCCTCCCGTCGCCCCCTCCCTCCCTAAGACCCTTCACGCCCCGAAAACCCCTTGGCCTGCCACGGCTCGCTATGCGCAGTAATCCTGGACGCCTCAGAGGGAGAGCTGCACCGCATCGCTCCATAAATGTATGAGCGTCCAAAATGAAGAGGAGCTGAGAAATGTGTGGGCAGCGGGCTGGGAAGCATGTCCAAGCTCTCTAACAGGATGGGGGAGCACGGCGTGGGCAGCTGGAGCCGTAAGTGGGCGAGTGGACGGTCGAGGGTGTTGTAGGGACGAGGGAAAGAGGCTCTTATGAAACGTCTCTCCGACAGAGAGGAGTCAGGCTGCACAGCACAGATGCTTTATCAGGGGGTTTATTTCAACATGTAAGGCATGTGGCCTTCATCGTCTTTTCTTTTTTTTTTGTCTTTCAGGCTCAGCATGGTAATGTTTATCAGCTGGTTCTGTCTCTGCAGCAGTTGAGCTTTCTTCTTTACACACATCCCACATGGGAAGTCAAATTTATTACATCAATTATAGGCGAATACGTTTTTTAAAATAATTTTGGTCAAATAAGACATTAAGTTAATAAAGAATTAGGTCAAGAATTAGAGGTCAAGTCAGGAGTTTTCCTACACCCTCTATATGTGGAAATGAAGTTTCCCCAAATTCTCCTCCATAGTGAAACTTCCTTTGCTAGAAATAAAAAAAAAGAGTGAAAATTCACATTTGAAGTGTCAGCATTTTGAAATGAAATTTAAAATGAAAATGCAGCTTTTGGCTATGGAAACATGTTTTGCGAAAAAATCATAGCTGATGTCATGGTACATCACGTCACGTCATGTCATGTCATGTCATGTCATGTCATGTCATGTTATGTTACGTGACGTTATGTTGTTTGTAATATTCCCCTTCTTGTAGTTTCCCTCTCCAGAAAACTCTGACGGCACTCGTACCAGTAAGAATGTTTTTTTCCGCGTCCTCTTCAGCATGGTTCTGTAGCTGTAAACGCTGACAGAATTGTAGCTAATGTTCTCCCCAGAGGTGACAGGTTCACTAGTAAATTATCCATGATCAGCTGTTGGGTGTCAGCTGAGCGACATCTGTCGTCATGGATACAAAGAACGCTCCATCTCCTGATCATCGCAAAACAATAGCGAATGGAAAGAGGCATTGATTTGTGGGTTTTTTTTGTGCATTTCATAAATTCTCTCTATAACTCTATAAATTTTAGATAGATTTGATCCTGCTATGCAATTCTCTCATTATATCCACTAAGCAAAAAGGGGAACAAAAAAGGGATAAACATTCACAGACATATTTTTCACAAAGGCAATCATATTGTCACCCGTGTTTGTACATGCAAAACCTGACAAATGTAAAGAGAGAAAAACTGGAGGGAAGTTGAATCCCCGCCCCGCGTCCCTCTTCCCCGCACGCATGACCAATCACGGCGTGAAGCACCGGTCGGAAATTTGTTTGTCTGCTCTGATTCAGCCGCTTTTTTTTTTTTTTTGCTCCTCCGACCGGCACTTCCGTCAAACCCTGCTGATGCCTTCCAGAACTTCTCCCACTGCCACATATGTTTTATGTCAAGTGCCGCCGAGGGAGCAGGGAGTATAACTTATTTACTTCCCCCTGGCAGAAACCGGTTACCCTTTTCTCCCCCCGAGCCACCAAACGCTCCTCCACTTCCCACGATTCCGCCGAGTCTTCCTGTTCTCCTCAAGACAGACACAGGTGAATTCATTTAGTTTGGTTCAATTATTCATATTGGCTCGGAGTGAATCGATACATATTAATAATAAAAGTGCAATTGGGAAATCATATGTGCACATGTAGAAATCCATATGAGTTAGATACCACGGATCAATGGAGGGTATGCAGCTCCTGGTTGGGAGGAGACTTGTTGAGCTGCACTTTGATGCCAAAAGTCTTAGAATTATATAGTGTGGAGCAGGAGAAGAAAGAGCCTGAAAAGTATTTCATGGAAGGGTTGTGCTTATATTCCCCTCTTGGCAGGTTCTCCTCCTCTATCTCTCTCTCTCTCTCTCTCTCCACCTCTCTCCTGTCCTCTACCTGTCCTCTCCTCCGTCCCTCAGACCATTTGGAATGATGTACGCTACATTTGTTCCCCCTGTCACATCTTCGCCACCCTTTCCTCATCCGTTCTCTCTGTTGTCCGTCTCTGCCTCCCGTTTGCCCAGCCTCTTCCCCACTCCCTCAACGGCCGCAAATGACTACGGGGAAAGTTATCCGGAGTTCAGGTAGAGTTCAGATGCGGATCTGGTAGCCTCCTCTCCACCCCCCCCCCCTCCCCCCGCCGCCACCCGGTTCTAAGTCAGCACGTGAAAGTCTCCCCTGGCTTCCTTCTTGACATGGGATCAGCCTTGTAGCTCAAAAGCTGCCCGGAATGGCAATTCCCAAGTCCCCCGTGGTCCGGACTGTGTTTGGTCAAATGAGCTGTGGCGTCTGTGTTTGACATTCTGCTTACTTGTAATAAATGGCATTTTTTTGTTTTTTTTGTGTTTTTAAAGATTAAAAAAATCCATCAGCAACAATAGCTCATAATGAGACTTTTGTTAGAGCAATGTGCTGACAATAAAGGCTAATATACAGCATAACATGATCTGTTGCTCAGTAGAACAGAATGACAATGGGATAAGTCATGTGTGTAATTGAAGATCCTACATCTCAGCCTGTTAGGAGGAGGCTTCCATGGCCTTTTTTTCCTGTCTCCACTTGGCAAAGCTCACCCTTGCCTCCTGGTGGCCAGGGAGGCAGTTGCGCCTCTCGAAGTGGGGGGAGCCCTGCACTTTAAGAGGAGAGCTGTGTGTATGTGTGTGTGTGTGTGTGTGTGTGTGTGTGTGTGTGTGCGGCGTGTTTGCATGTGTCGATGTGGGTGTGTCGCTGCCAAGGAGCTGTCTGTCTAGTCTACGGGCGTCCTGTAATCTGCCTGACACGCGCGAGGCCCCCAGTGACTCTCTGTTATTAGGCCCATTAGACAGCCCGGGATGAGGCTGAATTTTCATTAGCTCAAGTGAATGTGGAGCGCGTGCGCTGGCGCCTGCCTGCGCGCGCCTGTGTGATGAGTATGTAATCTGTCTGACACCAGCCAGCCAAGAGGGAGAGACACTCCAGGGATGACGGATAATAACTGGGCATTCGCTGGACACAGGGAGAGAGAGAGAGCGGACCCGGAGTGGCTGGATGGGAGCAGGCAATCCATTTGTTTTAGCTGTTTGTTGGTAAATTACAGCATTTGCGGATGACGCGTGCGAGCCGCGTTCTCAAGGTTTCTGATCACGACTGGGGAAAAACTCAAGCCGCGAAACCCAACTTTATTCTGCCGCATTTCCCATTCAAGTCAGGCCTCTAATTCCGCCACATTCTCTTCTCTCTCAACCATATCGTCCCATTCCACACTCATTTGTTGCCCCTCTATCATATCACAGTGCATTTCCCAACCAATAAACGGAGGCACTCTTCTGTAGAAATGTATTTATCTTTCACATAAACTCCATTCTGGCTTCACCGGTCTCTCTCCAGTAGCTCTCCCTGGCACTTAATTTCTATTAATGGTTCTGCAACTGGCACTCGAATCCAATCCAGCGCTAGTCAGAGAGAGCGCGACGCGCACACGAGGAAATATGCATAGGCAATTATCCTCTGTAATGTGCATGGGCCCACACCACTAATGCATCTGTGCTCATTGTGTGTTGCAGGAAACACTGTGACTCGCCGGCTGCATATATTAACAGTCTGTGGTTTGTGTGTGTGTGTGTGTGTTGGGGGGGAGAAAATAGTGAAATATTAGTTCGCTTTCTGGACACGCCATCAGATTGGCGACATGCTTGTACATGCATGCAGGCACACACACGCACAAACACCTGGTATCTATCTGTGCAGCAGCAAACCCGGCGACTCGCGATTATGATCATCATCAGCATTGTCCGCTGAGTAGCTTGTTAAAACCCTTGTCTTTTTTTTTTCCCTGAGTGATAGCAACAGTGTTTCTGTAGCCGGGGCCGGTCGTTCCTGGAGAGTCCTCCAATATCTGCTCAGCTGTCAGCTGGTTATAGATTTAACACAGCTCACTGGGACGGTGACAGGAGGCCAATAACAGGCTCCTGGGCTTGTAAAGCCTCCATCTGCAGAGGAAACACAGAGCAAATAAACCCGGGAGGATCTGACACACACACACACGCACAACCCTATTAGAGCTGCCGTAATGACACTGTGGAGTGTGTTCACGCACACCAAGGTGTGTTAAAATTTTATAGTGAGAGGTCAGTGATGAGGTGGGCTCAGATATGATGGGATGAGGCCTAATAGGGTGTTTTATAGATGCGGTGTGTGTGATTGGGTGCTCGATGGTTGTCTTTCTGTGTGTGTGTGTGTGTGTGTGTGTGTGTGTGTGTGTGTTCGTGAGCACATGTGAATAAATATTTATATATGTGTGTATTTGTGTGTGTGTGTGTGTCCCCTCAGCAAGTACAGTAATATTTTGCTGCCATGCTGTCATGCTTATCATCCGCCTTCAGATCTCTGCAGTTCACTTAATGTTAAATGTTATGGATGGGAGCCGACCCCCTACTCTGAATATGGCCCCAATACGACACACACATACACACACATGCGTAGCAACCTCCTGACCCTGCCTGATATGAAGGTTTCAGCAGGCGTCGCTCTACCTTGAAACGAAAAATTCCTGCTTGCCGCTTCATCCACTAGTGTTTTCTGTGTTTTTTTTTCCCTTCGGTTCCACCCCCCCACCACAAGGACGGCGGACAGAAAGGAAAGCGTCTATTGTGGCCGAGGTGGTGGAGGCACGTAGCGAAACACCCGGACAATAGACTTGTCTGTCAGAGTCTGACAGGCAGAACAGAGGAGAAGGTGCCTTTCACTTTGCCTGGAGAAGACCGTTTTAAAACCAGGGGTGTAAAGAAATCTGTGAGTTTCCCAAGGAGATGAATAGATCGAACTGGCCTTGTGAGGATAAGCGGACGACAACATGTTAATTATTTGAAATATATTTGCGCTCTGAATGTACTGTACCGTGCACTTCTGTGCATGCACAGTTGTGTGTGTTTATTTGTGTGTGTGTGTGTTAAAGTCAGGCCTGAGGGGAATGAAATTCCAGCCAGTGAGCTCTATCCCAGAGCTAAATTACACAAGCCAGCCCTGATTTCATGCTTCACTGCATTACTTCTATTTTTTTTTCCCCCCCCCAATGCAGTTTGCCTGCAGGGCTTCTCTGCAGGAACACTTCCGGTGCAGGTTTCGCTCTCGGGACAGGAAACGGCACCAAAACAAGACAAAAGACTCAAGACGACACGTCTGCTGTCAGGGGAAAAGCCCACAGAACTAAATACATGTTGCTGTTCAGTGCAATTTCGTCATTGATTCTACCAGTTGCAGTAATGTTATATTGAGTTATTCTTATATTGAATACTTATTGAAGTCAATAATTATAGGCTATCAGCATAGGAGTATTATTTAAATATTGAACATATTGATTCATTCTGTCAATGTTTGCCATGGTGCTAGCTGTCAATATAGCAATATTTAATGATAGATTCATAAATAAATGCAGCTCATTGATTCAACAAACACTGGCAAATGCTTGACGGCTCCCACAGTGTTCTCTTTTGATTCACAAAGTCTGAGTCATAAGTTCTGTGTGCAGACAGACTATTTTTATATTTTATATGAAAAGCTTAAAAGTATATATCGATAGATGAGAAAATGAGTTTTATATTGATAGAGTATATGGAAAAGATTGCTCTGTGTATGTGAAATTGACTTACTGAGTTAACACCAGCTACTGCCGGCATGATAAAGAATCTGACTAGATAACATTGGGCTGTTAGTTAGTTTTCCATAATGCACATTTGCTCATCACTGTTGTGTAGAGGAGGATTCAAATAATGACCAGAATTGGTGTTGTTTACAACTGAACATGTCACTCACCAATAGGCTGCAGTCTACACAGAAACACAAACGTCAAATTGTTATCAAAAGCGATGTATTTTCAATCTCCTTTCCACAGTAATATTAAATAAATACCATTACCACAGTTCCAAGGTTTCCTATTTTCTGTAAACGAGTGCAGTGCCCATCAAAAGTCTGTATTCCTTTAGAAAAGTAGATAGATTGGATGGAGGTGATTTTTTTTCATGTCACACACAGCTCTGCTAACCACAGTGTGTGTAGTAAATGATGAAAGATAATAAATCTTTTTTGTGTTGTCTATTGATGGTATGGAATTTTTCCTTTTTTTTGTAAAATATATTTTGTAGCATAGACATAAAGGAATACTACTACAGCCAGGACTTGAACACGACTAGAACCTGGGTCTGCTGCTTATGAGGTAAGTACACTACCCCATACACTACAGTTCATCAATGGGACTACAAGTTTTAATGATAATAATGCTATTTGTAAGACACTAATTGTGCAACTCACAGCAATACTTAACTGTTTAATGTTACACATTTCTTAGCTTAAATACTGTTGAAACTACTAAACATGACTTGCCTACAGTGGCCGACAGAGGAAAACATGCTGCAAATCGCAAAATGCCGCAAACATGGAAATGACGCAAAACCAAAAAGACAAAAGCATTAAAAAAACATGAAAAATGAATGCAACATAAAACTCACTCAGGAGAAAAATCCTGCAATCGCGCAAACAAAGCAGGAGCAGACTTACAAACCCACATAACACATGCAAAAGAAAAATGCTAAATAAAAAAACAAAAGCACAAAACCTCAAACTAACTGCAAGAGGGAAACACTACAACTTCACTCAATGTTTTTCTCATTTGCTCCTTTTTTTTCTTTCCTGGCCTGTGTAGTCCAAACTCAATGTATCTTCTAACATTAAATGTGAGGACACATTAAATATATAAAAATACACCAACAATAACTATGTAGTTAATCTGCTCTTCTGATAATGTAAAAGATAACAGGTTTTAAAAAGTGTTTAAAAACTACATAAGGGAAGATACCTTTTCACTCTTCTATATGTGTGTTTTTTGATAATTACAACACTTTTTATTTTTTTTGTCAGTTTGTAAGTCTAATTAATTAAAGTCTTTTATTCTGTTTCAAATATGTTGTTGCAGCATTTTTCTCTTGCACTGTTTTTTGTGGCATTTTTTTAAATGTGTGTTTTTGTGTTTTTGGTTTGCAGCATTTCTGTTGACTTATTATATTAATCCAGGCAAGAATCAAAGTGTTATGGCTTACCCTGACAATAGGGCTGCGCTGAAAGAGGAAGATATAATAGATTTGTCTCATTTTTTATTTTAGATTTTGTGTTTCTTATTATTTATTTGTTGTTTTAATGTGGGGTATTTGTGAGTGGTGAGATTCAAAAAGATCAGAATCTATTGTGCAGAAAAAACTTACAACAATATATAATACATAGCTGCCATAAAATTAAAAATAACATGTTTTTAGTCTTTGTGTGTAAATATTTAGGTCTCTGGTGTTCCTGCAGACACACAAATTGTGAAATAAACCACCGACCCATGCTGTTGTGGGTCCTAGTGTTGCTGAATTCTGGCTGAAATGGTTCTGGTTGTCACAACAGAAGTGGATGTTATTACTCAGCACCAGAGTTCTCTGGGGGTTGCGACTAAGCCAACCACAACCGAGTGTGAGCAGGGAGGGAGGGAAGGGGGAACAGGCTTTTTCAGAGTGAGTGTGTGAGAAGGCAGACTGTACAACTACTACAGGTCTACCATAAAAGTATTTTGATATTTCTGAATACACCACAAAAGTTAACATATCGAACTGAGAAAACAGCTGAATATGGTCGTTATAATGATGTTTGTATTTTATTTATTCAATTTTTTCCCCCTCAATCCTACTTTTTTGTTATTTTGACCGTAAACATCCCCACAGAGGAGACCTGCAGGCAGACAATTCTCCTTTTCCTCAGCTTTCTGCTCTCTCTCTCTCCCTCCTCCTCCTCCTCGCCATCTCATTTACCTCTGCTTTAACCCCTGTGTGGATCTTATCTGGTTAAAGAGCAAAAAGAGGTGAACTACAAAACCACACTGCATGAATATTTCATCTATGTTTGGATTACCATTTTTTTTCCCAGCGAGTCATTGTTCTATGTATAATGCATGCAGCATTGCACCTCTGCACCTAGATCATAACCCTTGCCCTCCTAATCACAGGCGAGGCATGCATTCACCTACGTGTGTGTGTGCGTGTGTGTGTGTGTGCATGGTGGGGGGGGGAATATGATGTGTGAGTCGGGAGGGTGGTTTCTGTGTGGGTGGATGCCTGTGCATGAATTTATACAGTAAGTGCATGTATGCTGACAGTATTCATATAAGTGTGTGTGTGTGTGTGTGTGTGTGTGTGTGTGTGTGTGTGTGTGTGTGTGTGTGTGTGTGTGTGTGTGTGTGTGTGTTAGAAGCGAGGGGTTAGAGCGAGGCTAAGACCGGCTCATCTCTCTCTCTCTCTCTCTCTCTCTCTCTCACACACACACACACACACACACACACACACACACACACACACACTCCTCCGCCCTCGGGCTGGATTAGATGAGGTGGGAGAGTGAGTGAGATTGGAAAGGAGAGAAAAGTGTGTGTGTGTGTGTGTGTGTGTGTGTGTGTGTGTGTATGTGTGTGTTTGGAGGGAGGGAGGGAGGAAGCGAGTGAGTTACAGATTAAGAGCGAAATCTTTTTTTTTTTGGCTGCTGGCTGGCCTCCCAGCTTTAAGTTGCATCTGTAATATTCTTTGAAATTATCTTCCACCATTTGGATCGCCGGTACCGTAGCAGTGTGTGTGTTGACGCCGCTCAGCTGTCACACGAGTCCGCTTTCCCCTACATCTGCTCCCATCTCTCTATCGCTAAATGAGCACTGAGTAGAAAAACGGGCGAGGCTGCAGGGATTTGAACGGCTCACTCGGTGGGTGTTTGATGGAGAAAATGGGTGCATGAGCTCGTCTGACCTGAACCGCCCGTATCTCTTCATAGTGGAGTGTGTCCAAAGTAAATGGGCTCTTTTAAAATGTATAGTTTCTTTAAAAATTACCATACAAGTAATTCAAAATAGTGAGCCACAGGCAGGCGTTGAATATATGAAGAGCGTTTTGACCTGAGTGTATCTAAGAAATCTCAACAGTCTCAGTGTGTGTGTGTGTGTGTGTGTGTGTGTGTGTGTGTCTGATCTTTACTATCTTGCAGAGGCGTGAAAGGCAATCATCTAACAGATTTGAGCAAAAGCTCATCAAAGACAGAATTATTCCCATTTAACTCCACATCCAGGAATAATCAAGAGTTTGTCTCCGTGCCAAGGTCACACACTCGTGCACAAACACACTCCGGGGTGTGATCGGGGAGGGCTGTGATCCCACGTCTCGTCCTCACATTCCGTCCTCACATCCCGTGCGCGGAATTCTGCAGAGATTCGAGTAGATCCGAACATGATTGCGCGCATTAGTCGCACATATGGATTTAAGATGAAGGTGTTTTCGCCTGCGCCCCGTGACAGAAATAAACCCGCAGCCTCGGAGACGTTGCACTTTAGTCTATCAAGCTCACAAATGAGACACGAGACCCAGCCGTGTAATTTCGAAGGAAACGGCGAGTTTTGATTGTGAGTTGTTTTTTTGACTCTTCAATTAAACCAATTCATTTGTTATGGCAAAGCAATAAAAAAAACTAAGAAAAAAAGGTGATTTAGAAATTTTAAAGCATTAATGTCCTCAGAAACAAAGCTTTCTTTGCCTTTTCTTCGCTCATCAAATGCTGACGAAGATCTCCGGGAGATGAAAGTTTTTTTTCTCTACTTTGAACGCGGCTCCCTCTGTGATCCCGTTCTTGTTTGTTTGTGACAGCGAATTCCAGCTCACCGGCATTTGTAATCAAACCCCTCGGGGCCGCCTGTCTTAGCTTGGCTCTTCAAGCCGCCATCCGCCACTGCCTCGTGTTTACGCGCTTGTTCCTCCTCTCCTTTTGTGCACATCACCAAGAATCCCGGGCTGAGCTTTTTTGACTGCGCCGTTTCAGAAATCTTTCCTCGCCGCGCGGATAAAATGTACTTAATAACAAAAACAAAATCAAAAAAAGTCGCGACGCGCCGGGCTGTTGTTGTCAGAACCGAGTCATAAAAGACAAGCAATACACATGGGAAATATCCATTTAAAGCGCTGGAATCGCGCTTCTCCGGTGGCCTTGAGTACACCTTCAAGTTTGTTGATCTTCATCTCTCTCTTTGCTGCAGTCATATCAAATGTCAGCACGGCGAAATCAATAAAAAAAGAGGAGCGTTTATGAAGGAAAACATCCTTTTGATTGTTGACCACGTGGAGATTATTATTTTTAGCCACGTAATATGAGCCTCTGGTTTTTGGCGGTGGTGGTGGAGCAGCCATTCGACGCGTCGCTGCTAATTGCAGAGTGTCCTTCGAGGCCAGGGTCTCATTCTGCCAACTTCATCCTCCTCTTCCTGTCAGGCCTAAACGTTCATCTGTTTCCTCTCCTTTTTTTTCATTTGGACAGAGTCTGGCTGCAGGTGTTCCTTTTCCCCATCCAAACACAACAACACCAATGCCCTTGATTTTATTCCTTTCATTTGTTTTTGGAGGCCTCTACTTTAATCCCCCCACTACACACACACACACACACACACACACACACACACACACATATACACAGCCAGTGTGGGAACCGAACCACCAGGCCCAGCCAGGGCCTGAGTCCAATTACTCAATCAGGTAGAAAAGGGAGGTCCAGCAGATTGGTCAATGGTCTGAAACCTGCTGGTCGTCTATCAGGCTCCATTTACTAACTCGTCCGCCGCCATCGACGGGAAAACTGGACTTATGGGGCTTTCGCAGTCGTACTCGAAAAAGGCCGAACGAGTGAACAGACGCCGATCTTTAACGGAGGGACAGGTCGCAGCAGTCAGGTTCGCACAGAACTGAAACTGACATACAAAAATCTGTTTTTTTCAGCTTTTTTTTCTGAAAAGTGTAGTTTTTTTTCCGATTAAGATGACTCTCATTCAAACATTGAACAACAGAAAAAAACATGTAAGAATCCTAGAACAAGATGTTGTTTTTTGTATCCAAAAGTAGAAATTCTCTTTTTCCTACCCAATTATATATTCATAAACTGAGTATTATGTGAGCGTTTTTGGTCCAAATTACAGCCAGGGAAAGAAGTAAAGACATTTTCTTTGTTAAAATTTAAGATAAATAAGATTTTACAGTTTGACTGAACACTAAATGTAAGAGTGACATTTGTATTTCACACAGACAGTTTTGCATATCATAGGGATCACGTTTCCCTCGGAGGTGCAGGAAACACAATCCCCTGTTTTTCCTCTGAGATCTACGTGTGAACCACAGCCTGAACTGTCTCTGACTAGTTTGACTTGATTTTTAATGAGATCATCGCATCCCATACAGTTTAAATCACAGAAGTCTGGTTCACACATGGCTAGCTGTCAGCACAGACCTCAACGTGAAAAATAACAGTCGGACGATTTTGGGAATTTGCTCCCCCGCCCAGAGAAGATCGATACCACTCCTGTGTCTCCGTGCAAGCTGGAGCCAGGAGGCAATTAGTGTTACAACAACAGTGGGCAGTTTTACGAGGAGTTAAGCGTTGTTACCTCTCCTCAGCGCAAAACGGGCATGAGCGGCGACCTTCCGCAGCCCCCGTCGTCACCGCGAGGCCGCGGCCGGACACGCTGTTGTCCAGTCAGACAAACTAACACCACGGACTGCCATTTCTACATCTCTGTTTGTGTATAAATAAATAAGACACAACTTGATAATTAGTAGGTCACAGGGATCAGGCATTTTCTAATTTAAGCCATGGAAAGAAAGTGAAGCGTGTGGCCACATCTCCCAGCTGTTGAACCATACACTTAAGCTCACATTAGAATTAGTTCTTTCTAATTGCTGATTGCTAAATTGAGTATGAACGACTGTCCATATGTGTGCCAAACATGGGTTGACCCTAACATACCAATAGTAGCTTTAAACAGTGTCCTCAACAGTGGTGGAAGAAGTACTCACACACTTGTGTTTGTAAATCTACTTAAGTTAAAATATAAAAAGTATTAAAATGTACAGAATGGAAAATTCTGCTGTGACTTGTTGGTTAAATCCAATCTAATCTAAGAGCCAACGAAAAAGCAGTATTTTAATCATTATAACTAGGGTAGGTGAAGGTAGTAGCTTTACAAGAGTCACAAAACATGTGTGAGGGGTGTTGAGATCATACACTGGTAGTAAAAGTAAATGTTCTTCTACATAGTTGGATATGTAGTATATATATTTAAATGATTGTCCATGAAGGTTCTCAGTCATCTGGGGAACGTTCAAGAGACGCACTTCTTAGTTTGTTGAAGACCTTTCACCACTCAACAGAGGCTTCTTCATTTCTAGAATTTAGTGTCTTAGTGAAAGTGAAACTCATGAAATGAAACCAAATTAACATCAACACACCCCCTGAATCTGAGGAGTGATCATGTAAATCGATTCAATTCAATTCAAGTCAATTCAATTTATTTTTATAGCCCAGAATCACAAATCACAGATTTGCCCCAACGGGCTTTACAGTTTGTACAAAAGCAACACAACATCCCCTGTCCTTAGAGCCTCACATCGTACAAGGTAAAACTTCCTAAAAACCCCTTTAACGAGGAAAAAAAACAGAAGGACCCTCAGGAAGAGAAACAGAGGAGAGATCCCTCTTCCAGGACGGACAGGCTGCATTAGATGATGTGTGCAGGTGGAAACATTACAGAGAAAATTGGATATTACAAACAAAAAAACTGAAATGTAATGAATTTGGGTGTAAGTGGAGGATGAGGCGCAGGATCTATCACAGCTTCCAGGTTTCACCAAGGCAGCCTCAGACCCTCCAACATCCGTAGATCCCTCAGTGGCTGCACTGCAGCATGCTCTGTGAATGAGAAAACACAGGGCAGGACTGCGGGAACACAGCAGATTTAAAAGTACAATAGTGGTTCATCAGTATCACAGATGGAAGAAGAAGCTCAGAGCATCTCATGAGGACCCGGCAGATTAACCTATCGCAGCATAACTATGACTAGGCCAGCCCTGGCCCTAACTTTACGCTTCTTCAAACAGGAAAGTTTTTAATTTATGCCAAATATAGGAAGGGTGTCTGCCTGAAATGGAAAGATGATTCCACAGGAGAGGAGCCTGGAAGTTGAAGGCTCTGCCTCCCATTTAGATTTTAGAAATTCTGGGAACCTCCAATAAGCCTGCATATTGGGAATGTAATCCTCTCGATGAGTGATATGGGACTATGCATCCCTAAGGTAGGATGGAGCCTGACCTTAAATGATTATTCAAATGATTTTTGTTATCCTTACTTTTTTTTGGGAAATGTTGGAGAATTTTATACCTCTATAGGCCCCCAACAGTTGTTTATTTTAAACCATGTGAGTATTAGGAAGGGGAATATGTCTTTACTGGAACTCAAACAAAAATGTATAGATTATGATAGATCTTTAATCATGCATCATCATAGAGGGAAAAAAAAAACATTAGTGGAAGTAGCAGCCCTCCATACGAATAAGAAGGCAAGACCACTAAACTCACATCAACATATTTTTATTTAGGCCAAACCGAATTGTTTCTGTGGTGTGCCTCTATCAGAGCATCAACACGAATGGGGGATATCCGCCACTTTTTGTAATGCTTGATTGCCACCACCTATCACAGTTAGCAATTGACTAATTGAGATACTCTTGTTGATGTTCTTGCATTGTTTCGTGTTAAGATGCTGTTTGTGATTCTCTGTGCCTAAATTAGCAGACTCGGTGAGGGCCTCCCAGCATACAGGTGTGGATGATCTGTGCTTTTGATTGATTGCACCTCCCAGTTCACAGGTGGTGGTAATTATAAAAAGAGGCTGCTACCCTCATTCTTCCTGATGCTCTGATGAGGGCACCATGCCAAAACATGTCAGTCTGGCCTAAATAATCATACATTCATCTGATCTTTAAGGTCTTGCATTCTAATTTTTTTGGAATGCTGCTTCCACTTATGTGTTTTTTTTTCACTGTAACCATGAGAGTATACACTGTTTATATATATATATACAGACATGTATATAGTGTATATACTTGTTTTTTTTTCTCTCTATAGGTGTGAGTGTAGCTGAGCGTGCACACAAACACAGCTGTCCTGCATCCCCAAACTTGTCATTATGTTATATTTAGCATCGCGGTGCGCGAAGGCCCTGTTGTAATCCATTTGTTCTTATAATTACTATTCCTCTGACATTTCATGCCCCAATTTCACCCCCTTTCCCAAATCTTCAAATGCATCTACTTTTGCACGTCCTTCCCGCCTGTGTGGAAAATCTATATTGTTGTTGACTCGTGTATGGTGGACGCAAAATGGCAAAATTTACTAAATGGCCTCCACATAGAGGTTAGTGCTGGGTCTTTACTGAATTGGTATATGCCTTTCTCATGCTAAGATACACAAAGCCTTTTAACATCATGGTGAAATCCCAACAGGAAGTCGGTCATGTTGAATGTTGTTGTTTGGCAAAAATTTGAAATGATTTTTTTTTCCATTTCCTCACTTTGTATTTGAATGAACTTGCCTAGAGTTTTACTCCATTCCATTTCTAAATTCTCACAGTTCATCAAAACGCTCTGGTGACCTAAAGTTGTGCTCACCGATTCATCTGCGCTCGCGGCCTGGTTGCTGGGGCTCGCCAAACTTTGGCGATTGTTTCAAAGCTCGCCATCACTTCAAATGGGTCTTATGTCCAGCTACTTGATCCAATCCGCTTTAAACTCACTAGATATGATGATGGCCCCGCCCTGAGCATCCCAAAATATTAACTTTCCACTTTCCTCATCAACTTCATTCCACTTCTTAAACATGTAGAACATGTTGGTGAAGCTATGTTATGAACGCTGTGAGCCATGAAAATGCTTTTTAGTGGTTTTACCAACCTCATAAAAAAATAGACACACAGGTCAAGGATGTCAAGCTGTTTGATGTGGTAGTGGTGATGCCCATGGGCAGGGCCTAGTGCCTCTATACATTTTAAATATTCAAAAGCCTATTTCTAAACAGGCTTTTTAATAATATAGTAGAAAAATGAAATTCACTTCACGTGTATCTTGTCCAGACGCACATAAATGTCTTTGGAGGCAAAGGTTTACGCCAAAAAGGAAGTCTTCCATTTTGATTTTGACTTGTCATTTTGGTATGATTACCACATGTTGTATTCATAGGAACCTGTCCTGGGGATTTAATGCAGTTCTCTTCTGATTTCCCACCCATCATCAAGACCCCATGGAGACTTAAAGTAGTTTTCTGCAGGTCTGTAGTTCAGTTTTAGATCAACCACCAAGCCTGTTTCAGCAGCTCTCTACTAACATAATTGCAATTGCTTATTTCACATTGTCCAATTTGCCTGAAAAATTCATGCGTAATCAGGAATTCATCGGCCCACATCTTTTTACGGTGTTGCTGCCCCATGGTGGAGACACCTAACAGGTCATAACTCAACGGTGCATGGTCCGACCTGCTCTAAACTTCACATGTGGAATAAGCTTCTCCTCCTGAACACAGACGCCTACACAAGGTCACGTGATGTCACATTTTTCCACTGCAGCAGGGTTTTTTCTCGCCTCCTCACTCTGCTTTTTACTCGTGCATGGTTCCAAGCACGGGACGAGCAAGGCCCAGTTCATCACCACTTGTGGCTTTAATTGCAATTTTAATCTGAGAATTCACACGTAATTCATCAAAAGAGTCAAATAGATGTATTGTTGTCAAACTATCCAGTAGTGTGAAAAAAACAATACTCTAGTAAAGTACAAGTACTGTCACCACTGTTCCTTACCCTATTACCTCTGGTGGTATGTGTATCAGATGTGACGAGGATTTCAGATTTTGTATTTCCAATTTTAGCGTGCTTTGATGTGGCTTTTACACACACTCAAACCCAGATAATTAATGCCTCCATATAAAAGGACACAGCTTATAAGGCTCTTTCTAATGCAGCATTACTTTAAACCTTGTCTAACTAGATATTGTGGGATTTATTCCTAACTTAGGACTTAGCGCAGTCCTACAGAATCTGTTTATATCATTAGACACATGGAAGGATTAGCTCCTAATTACAGTTTTATATACATTCCTTCTCCCGTATTTGACAGCCTGAACAGTATTTTCGCTGCATTGCATTCATCATAATGTAAGCTTACCTCACGAAGTGATTTACCTCTGATAATAGTTGTAATACACGTCTGCCTGCAATTACACACACGTGCATGCGGACACACACACACCTCACACACGCAATACTTCACCCTGTCTGCCACGACTGGTGCGGCCTATCAATCAGTGTAAGCTGACAGCTATGGCTAATGCTCCCCTTTTATTTAACCGTGGTTCATAATTTACCATGGGTTTTAAGATCATATACAGCATATGTTGTGCTGTTTGTGGGGCTCTTAAATTGCGGCGCATATTTGCAATCTCTTGTCACAAAATAGTCATTTTATGACAGTTTGAGGCATTTAGCGACAACAAACAACTTCTTGCGTTTTGCGTGTTTGACACAAACGAGGACGAGATTACATGCTGATGCGTGCAGGAAAACGCGTTATAAGGGATATGTTTATATTGCTGCTTTTAAAGATTGAACATGAAGCTAAATGTTACCTGAAATACAATACTCATGTAGATTTAGCCAATATCAATATAAGTGATTTGCCACAACATCTGCGCATAGACATGTTAACAACTTTGATAGTCACACTCCATAATTGGCAGGCCGGGGCTTGCTTAGTTATTCAGTGATAATGAGAATAGCTCTCTCTCCCTCTCACACACACACACACACACACACACACAAGCATGCATACTTAAAAACACTCACACACAGCCATTTCCTACAGATGTTCACCCACATTCAATGTTTGGACCATCGGCTCTGCCCGCCGTGCCGACTGGGACACATGCCAGTCCTCCTGTAACGTTTCAGTGAAATCGAGGGGAGTGTGCTAGTTTAACTCCCGAGCCGTGAACTTTAATCGACCCTCTCCGGGGCCGGGATCCATCATCTTAACCGAGGCGATCCGCCCGATGACAGCCCTGCCCATCCGTCACGGGAAGTGACACATATAACCCGCACAGAGTCGCACTCAATAGAACGGAGTCGAAGTTCCTGATTTTTATGAAACGCGACGGCCCAACTTTTTCCCCCGCAAATAAATCATACCCCCCCTCCTGCACCATGACTTTGTGTTGACTTTCATGATCGTACACACCTCAGACATATATATGGAAATATGGCGTTCCGTGGCGGATGCCCTCTGTTAAACTTCACCTTACGTTTTAATACCCCACGTTCTAGCGGGTCTATTTCTTTGTCAAGCCCCCCCCCCCCTCTGTTCTGGCTGCCGTATCGCTCCATATAGAAAGGTTAAACACACCTAAGCAGTGGCAATGTGACTGATGCGGGGGATGTTTCTAAATGTTAATGACACCCTCAGGGCAGAGCGCAGTACGCCGCAGAATGCTGCCGTAGAGTTATAGGCATGGCGGTTATGCTAT
Source organism: Eupleurogrammus muticus (assembly GCA_036785175.1). NCBI lineage: Eukaryota > Metazoa > Chordata > Actinopteri > Scombriformes > Trichiuridae > Eupleurogrammus > Eupleurogrammus muticus. The sequence continues at coordinate 5,628,286 of JAYKQN010000020.1, read as the reverse complement.
AGTGGCTCCATCTGTGCACGGACACATTCGAGACGTGTGCGCACACACACAAACACACACGCGCGCGCACCACGCACACACACCAGGGACTGCCCACTGTACAGCTGGCACACAGCCAGGAGTCCTTCCACTGAGTGGTCAGGGGGAGAAATCAATCAAACATGGCTTGTCAGGCCCCTAAATCCATTATGGCAGGGAGAGTGTTGAGGCTTGAGTAAACAGGGATGACAAGGAGAGACAATTAGCGCAAATTCAGGCTGTTGTCAGAGGCAGGCTCGGGGATTTGGTAGTCCTGCATGGCTTAGTTTGGCCCACCTCGACTCTGCTCCCGTCAACAGGCTCGGCTCGCGGCTTTATTGCTGGTAATTCACTGGCCCTCGGTGTTTTATGCCCGCGCTCTTTACAGCCTAAGCAGGCCAAATCCATTTAAATAAACACCAGTGCTGCAGAATGATGGCTGAGGTGTTTAAAGCCATTGATGCAGGACCAGCACGAACACACACACACACTGCATCACAGCTGGGGCCATTACAGCATTTCAGACCAATATACTGTACAAGTATTAGATCAGACACCGGAGGTCTCGATGAAACTGGAAGAGCCTCTTTGAATTTATATACCGTGCAGTGGTGGGGGTACATGACTGCCGCCACACTTATCCTACTGTATGCATGGCTCAAAGCCTGCATTCGCCCCTGCCGTATTTGCTCAAAATCATTTTCCCAAAACTGTAAAATTAGCCGGTAGATTTGCCGTAAGGAGAGAAACGGGTTTAAAAAAAAAAAGAAATTTGCAGGGAGCACTGTGCGAAGTGAGTATGCAGCCATTACTCATACGTAAACTCATTACATTGGTCTAATAGCTCTGTCTCATGACTCTGCCTGTGCCTGCCTATATGGAAAGGACATTAGCGTGGCCTATGTATGGAACACAGCATCGGAGTTCATTCATTCCTCTCTATGGTATGGATCAGACAGATAATTAACTGCGGAGACATGAAGTCATTGTTCAGTTAGAGATACAGTCCCCAGCTAATAAGAGCCTGCACTGTGGAGCGGTGAAAGGAGAAAGGGGTGAAATAACATGAAAGGGCCCCGCTAATGTCTGGCAAATGACCTCCGTGAACTCCAAGTCACATCCTGAACTTCCTTTTATTGTACACAGGTCCCCCTGAACTCGAAAAAAAAATGGGTCTTGCTTGTTGTTATTTCGATTGGATGTTTGACAGATGGACCTGTGTGCACAGAAGTTTCCACATTCACCTTAAATCAGAGTTTCACACATGGACCTTTCCCAGAAGGACCTCGCGACCTCACAAGTAGAAGCTGATCATGGTTCTGTATGCACCTTATATAAGTGTGATGTAAAAAACCTGAATTCCAACCTTGCAAACACTACAAAAAGCACTTTTCTTAGTGTAGGAATCTTAAGACACCATGTGTGTACCAGTAGTCAGTTTTCTTATAGACAAAGAAAAGCAAACTAATTACATACATTCCCCGCTCACATGACTAAATGCATTGTGTTTATCCTTGAGGCTGAACAGGGGTTGCTCATGAAATATTTGCAGAGCTGAATCATGGATTGTTTGCATCCATGTTTGCTACAAGGCCCTCTCCTCTTATTATTCTCCCTCTAACCTACGAACCACATGTCTGGAACGTACAGTAAATGTTACTGTCTTGCCTGAGAACCTATTAAAACTTAAGTGACTGACAGTCCTACAGGAAACATGACAGCAGATTTGAGCTGGGCTCATTACTCATAGAGCAGCATCATTTCTCAGGCTGAATACTACAGTGACTATAAGCCCCGAGGTACATGCACATCGCTCTGTGACATAACATTGTTATTTCTTCATATGTTGTTGATGAGTTTACCTAATTTTTGAACGTTGTAAATTAAAATTCCATCCAAGTTGCACGCATATGACCTTTTAGGTTTAGATTCTTGCATAATTAAGGGAGTGGCGGCGTTGAGTGACAGCTTGCTGCTGCTAGCTGTCTGCTCTGCAGCCGGCTTACGTCCATTATTTATACAGTGTATGGTAAAACATGCTTTAAAGCACTGCTAGTGGTCAAACACCAGGGAGCCTCAACACTTTTGAAATGAAAATATTTGCATATTCATAGATCTGGATTTTTTTTTCCTTTTAATCGTAAAGTTGATGGTTTTTTTTTTTAAGTATTTTTAAGTATGGGGGAATAGGTCTGAGATTTGTGTGTTTTACATTGCTCCTTGAATTTATTTGAAACATTTGAAGCTAACATACTATGTCCATATGCAAATTAATAAATGGTTACTTTGCAGTATTGTCATTTTTGCTTTAATTCAAGCTTTTGATCAGATGGTATAGAGATATTTGATTCTCCCTAGCATGTCATACTACAGTTAAACAAAACTGATGTCAATGTGTGAAACTGTGTGAAAACAACAGCAACAAACAACATGTACTATACTATACTGTGAGGGGGTAAAAACAGAAACACAGATACAAATAATCACATTCTGCCTTAAATAAACATTTTGTTTATTAGGCCTGAGCATTCCCCTCATAAAGATAAATTTATTGGCTTCTGTCTGGGACTCCCAGGCAAGGCTCGCCTGTACTTGTCCCGACCCGTAAATCCCAACATTGGAATATTTGAATGGACCTCTGTGCTGGACCCAGGACCCCCTTCCCCCTGTGTGCAGGGCTCTAGGCGGGGGGGCAATTACAGAACCTCCACATGCAGTCCAGTAGGAAAACAACAGTGAAGTTTATCACGCCATTCCAAGAACTGTAGGGGTCCCCCCCGCACAACCGGGCCGCAGAGGACAGGCTTCTGATTTTATTATGCATTTGAGTCTATCCTGTGTGTTTATGGCCGTGCAAAAGGTCTGAAAAATCCACAGCAAATTGCATGTCTCAGAGTGCACAGCTGCTACATTCGATCTGTCCCTGTGGGATAGCATGCATGAGTGCGGGCCTCGGCGGAATAGCTAATGCATTGTGTGTACATGTCCATGCGCGCTAGAATATTTATCAAAGGACAACGACATGGACTAAAAGCATCAAATAAATAAAGACTTTATACTTTCACACGCGTGCTCCTCTCGTATCAGTTTTCATTGATTCCCGTCATCCCGCGCCATGCTGGAGGCCAGAGCACAAGACAGAGAAGGGGCCAAGAGGAAGATTACTCGGAATAACATATAGCTCTCTGTGGGAGTCCGCGGGAAAGTGAATGACAGCATCAGAACAAATCGTGATGAAATGGTTGCATTAGCCCATCTGATAGCCGCCTCTATACTCCGTATCCTCTCTTCTCGCATGTATGATTCATATAGATGCGCCGAGGATTTCTTCAAAGCTCTCACATGTTTATGAGTCCATAACATCTGACGCGTTCGTGTTTACGCTCCCAAGCCACATTTGACATTTTCTGGATATGATGAATCATTAATGATGACCTCAATAGGCTTTCACATCTTTGGCCCGCAGATCAATAAAGTGGTTAGGGGAGTAGGTCAGCGGGTCTCCAGAGGTGTGTGTGCGTGCCCGCGCCTCGCCGCCGCGCCTTCCCGAACGGTCGCGCCCAGCAAGCCACCGCGAAATGCCGCCGCTAATTGACGGCCAAGCGCGGCCCCGTCTCCGGGCTCCGGGGGCTGGCGGGATTGCGGCTGGTTTTCCAAGTTTTTTTTTTTCCTTTTTTTTTTTTTTTCCTAAGCAATCCCTGCCTGCGAGGCTGTGGGAGTTCCATCCATTATTGATCAGATCCAAGGATGAAAGCAGCAACGCTCAGTGGGGACCGAGCATCTTTGGCCCCCACGCAGGAGGAGGAAAAAAAAAAAAAGAAAAAAAGGAAAAAAAAGAAAAGAACAGCCTTGACCGTCAACTCGGCGTGAAAAGTGACGAGGAAATATCTCTTTTAAATCGGGTTGAACTCAGGCTGAGAACTGCAAAAAAAAACAGGAAAAAGCAAAAGTAAAAACGGTGGACTCATGTTGGATGAAATACAAATGCTTTTAATATGGTACAGCTCTTTGCTCACCCTGAACGTTTAGAAGCACAATCCTCGCTAAGTTTTTTTTTTTTTTTTGACCAGATGATGACATTATGTTATGCGTTGCTCTGCCAGCCTTGGCAGCGGCGCGGCTCAGCGCTGTTCAATGATTCAGCTGTGTAGAATTGACCTCCACCTCACCTTGGCAATACCACCCAACCAAATGGACGTTTGGCAGCCAGTACACACGCTGGATATACAAGCCTGTGTGCACAGCCAGTGATAACACACTCACAGATACACACACACGCACGAGCGCGCGCTCTCTGGGAAAGGTTACAATGCTGCTTGAAACAAAGGGGCAGATGGTTGACAGTGATACAGTGCCAGCGCTGGCAAGGTGGTTAAAATATGCATTTGTGTTTTGTGTGTCTGCGTGAATATGTCCTTACACATCTCTTAGATGTAGTTTTTTTTTTTTTTTACATGGTCGGCGTTTGCCAAAACATCAGCCCTTAACTTCTCCCAATAGTGCGTTTTTTTATGATGTGTGTGTTTGTTGCTGCTGGTGTTTCTCTCCTGTCTCCCAGCGAGAGCCTTTGCCAGAACGGGACTGTATGAAAATAATTAGGTGGAGGAGTGGGAGGGAGGAGAGGGGGGTGGGAGTGTGTGTGTGTGTGTGTGTGTGGGGGGGGGGGTCTGAACCTTAGGTTGCACTAAAAATAGCCAGTGGCTCGAAAATGATATAGTGGATTTGTAGAAATTGTTGATCGTTAACAACTTGAAGTGCACGGAGAATTTTCAAGACAGCGTAATCTAACCTATTTCAATTTAATCCTCGAAGTCAAACACTGCTCAAGCGTCAACGTCCAGAAGTGTAGAGTTTGGGTTCAAAAGCATGAATGATGATGATGAATATACATACATGACCTATGTTGCCCTGTATGATATAACACACAGTGGTTAATATATAAATTAGGATTAGAGAAAGCACAAAACGAACCCTTCCCCTGGTCTACATCCGCACTGTTTTCACACAAATGAGTGTTTTAGCACCTTTTTCTCAGAAATATTCTCCAACATGCCTGACAGCACATATCACATCTCCGCGTAGGGCTGATAACGCTGCCGGGAGAGGTGAATTATCGCAAATCAAATAATGAGCGTGCCTCTTGCAGCACATGTAGGCAGGAGTAGCGTCCCGCACGCGTGCATGTACATGTCATATTTTTTTTCCCCCATGTGATGTGGGCAGGGGGATCAGAGTCGTCTGAGTGGTCGTTTACCAAAAAAAAAAAAAGAACAAATGATTAAACCCAATCGCCAAGTACTCATTTTAGGGATTCAAAATCACAAGAGTAGTGACTTTTTAAATGTATTGGTGTAGAGATCTATCCCATTGGCGAAAATAAATAATACATAACCCCACTCCCCTAATAATTTCCCTATTTCACTTCATAATGAGCATTACTCTACAACCTCTGGTGTTGAATCATCATTTAAGGAAATGAACTAATTTGCAGTCTTCGGGAAAATGGAAAAAAGGCAGCCAAAAGTACACGAGAGCACTTTTTTTTTTTGCATTCCTCTAAGATGACTCCGCATTGAGATCCATATATTTGTTCAGTTTTAATTGGCTGACTGAAGCCCTCCCGTAGCAGCTGCCTCACCTGGACGAGGCCGCCCCCCCTCCGTGTCATCGGCACATTGGATGGCCTTCCACTCCGATCCATCCAGGGTCGTTAGCCCTGTCTGCGGGAGCTAATCATCATCTCCTCTGCCTCGAGTTAGCCAAAGAGAGAGGCATCGACCAGAATGAGACAGTTAAATATTCATGTGCCACCGCGGTGTAATATCCTCCTCAATGATGTTTGAACCTCTTTGACCCGGGGTAATCGGCAGTAATCACACGGTCACGCCGAACAGTGATGAATTTGATCGCCGGACGGCGGGGCCGTGATGGGCTCCTGACACCGGCGAAAAAGCTCAAACTATGACGGCCGCACGTCCGACACGCACACACATACCAGACGCGCACGCCCTCCCCCCCACAACCCGGTGACAGACAGTTAATTTCACCCTCAGGCATGTAGGTATGACATCACTCGATTAATAATGGAGCAATTAATTATGACCTTTTAGACTGATGAATTAGATTAGATAGAGAAGAGGAATGTAGCCATGTGATAATATTACACTAGGAAACTTTAATGACTTCTCGGGGAGCGAGGTGGAGGAAGTGTCGTATAGAAATGATATGCGCCGGTTTTGAAATGACATACAGTCAGCCATCTAATTACATTAATGATAAATGGTGTTATTGATATGATAATGATTTCTTTCCCCAACAGAGGGGAAAAGACGCAACGTAACGTGATTACGCTGGAACACCGCAGATCCATACGGGAGTCGGGTGCCTGGCGAAGTGACAGCAGACACCACTTCTTAAATGAAAGTTTCATATTGATGGCACACTTATGTCTCGTCTGGCGGAAGCCGCCGGGCCGTAACAGCTGTACGGAAAGCATCATCCGCATGGAGACATATGTAGCGGCTGCTGTGTTGTGACTTATAAATATATATGCAGGTGTTCCGCTGCACTGGAAAAACTCAAAGACGCAATGATGCAACGATAAACACAACGATTTGACTGTAATCTCATGTTGGTGTGAAAGTGACCAGGGCAAGTTTAGTGGTTTCTCTTATGTGCACATAGTTGACCTTTGAGGAATTACAGATTTCAAACTGAAAGGGGTTTATACTATACAGGTATATGCAGGAATAAGGCCTCACTTGAGAATTTGACTGAGCAAAGTACTGAGTAAGTTCTATTGTTAAACAGAAATTCATAAGGCCTCGTGGCGGTCGTTGTACTTAAGGGAATGTTCAACCATTTTTCAAATCTGACTTGAAGCAATATTCCCACATGAACATTGACAAAAGCTGTGATTGTTCTAATCATTCCTCCAGCCATTAGAAGTTCTTTAATAATGTTCTTTTCATGTAATAAATGGGAGACAGTTTACTCCTGGATTTTACTCACTCAACAGTGGTCTGTATAGTGCAGCTTTGTTGGATCCCTAACATCGAGAACACAGTCGATTCTGCGTTTGTTCAATCCCTTTAAAAGCGGCTCTGTGAATATTAGATTCCAACCCTCTTCATTCTTCCACCGCTTCGACTTTTCCTGATGAAACTGATCAATTGAATTCTGGAGTACAAGAACTTTGGGGGGGGCGTTGAATACATTTTTAAAAGGAAGAAGTGCTCAATATTTCATATTTTAAATTTTAATACCAGTTCTGCCGGGCTGGTCCAGGCCACTGGCGCTGACTAACTCCTCTTCTTTAACTCCCCCCCACCCCCCTGTAACGCCACGGACAGGCTCCGGCATCTGGGGCTGGGCAGCCAGGGAGAACACGACGCGTGCGACCTTGACGGCGGCGGGCTCTCACCGGACCTTATGACTAAACATAAATTAGCCGTGCTCCAGTGTGTTTACAACTAGCGATAATACAGAAAGTCACAGCAGACAGGATGTGCTGTGTTTACAGTATATATTTGACCAGAAAAGCCAGAAAAACTGTCCTCTGAAAATTACAATAATCAGGGTAATGAAAGGGGTTGTGGGTATTGCTGTCAGTGTGTTTCAATGCAGTCAACGGTGTAATGTCACATCTCCAGTATGAGGGATCTTCCAAAGTTGCTGTGTGCAAAATTCTTTCCTTGTGTTTTTGCCGCACAGTTGTTTCCCTGCTCAGTTGGGACAATAACACAGTGAAGGAATTCTGTCTGGAAAAAAAAAGCAACACAGTCATTTTGGAAGATTTCCATCCTCATACTGTAAGAGCCGGAGATGTATTTTCACACAAAACAAGGATTCTGGCCCCCATCGCTTACATCATAAGCGCATTAGGTAGGGATCCTTTAACGCATGAGAAGGAGGAACGATCCAGAATCCTGTTTCAATATTCACACGGGCACCGGAATTGTTTTAAAACAGCACTTGAAAAGTTGAGCTTTAAGTTGTTACCGAAAGCGGCCGCGAGGGAGGTTTTCTGACGGATAAAAACAACACAGGGCTTTAAGCTTGTGGACTGTTATTCCACTGAGTGGAGAGACTGGAGAAACAAAGGAACCCGAAGCGCTGGCTGAGCCCTCCGCTGCGTGCCACTGACATCTAGTGTCAGATCTGGGAATGAGATAACACCCCGCGCCTTGACCCAAAGTGCAGGTGTGTCCCCCCCCCCGCCAGACGTCACCCGCCCGCCTTATACATCAGCGGAGGCCTATTGATCCGCTCCGTATGACCTTGAATGATCAGACAAGTGGCAGCGTCGCGTCGGAATGAAAGCCATCCATTCCCCTCCGTCGGCCATCCGCCGCCGTAATGACTTGAGGGAACGCGGGGAGGAGGGGGAAAAAAAGGAGCCCGTCGAGATGGACCCTGAACCAGTCAGCTCTGCAGCGGCCTTATGTCGCGGACAGCCTCCCCTCCAGGCACAGTCTGTTCGGGGTGAGGCGAGAGAAGTGGGTTAGTCTGTCTGAGATGGGAGAGACATGAGCTGGGTTATATTGTATATCAAATCACACACACACACACATATATATATATATATATATATATATATATGGAGAGAAAGAGGGAGAGCTCAATCCTTAGTAGGATTATGTAAGTGGATTTGTTCCCAGGATAGCTTCACATCTGAATACGGAATATAGTGTATTAAAATGATAATCAGTAGATGAATGATGAAATTTATCCTCTCGGGGGCGAAAGATGAAGAGGAGCCATGCTTCAGGGCCTTTATGGAGGGAGGCTTTAGTTTGCGAGTGTTTCATCCTCTCCAACATGCACAATCTTACAAGATATGTAAAACATTTTTTTTCCCTGCAGCTGATACATGGCTGGAACTGTTAATAATGATGATTTTATCATAATTTCAAATCACTTTCATGACTGCAGAAATCAATATGTAGTGGAAAAGTGTCAGTTTGTGCCTATTTTTTCTATATCTACCCCGTTAAATGGGCCATAAGTAAGAATTGTGAAGCAATTTACATAAATTAATTGTTTTTTATTGCCGATGATTGAACGGGTCGTAACGTAGCTTAGATCAACAATGAGACCTTCCCCCCGATTTTCTCGGTTGCCTTTAACAGCCTGTGGACTGGTTTCTGTGTGGAGGACTGGTTTGTGATGTGATGAGCCCCTCCACCAGTAAACCAGACACACCACGAGCGCTGCAGCATCATTTAATATTATATCTGGACAATTTTTCCACATTTCACCTGCCAGAGTTTGCCCACTTGGTGTATGCTACGTAAGCATGTGTCCTTCTGAGATGAACGCACAGAACCTTTGACAGGCATGTACAGATGTGGTGTGGTGGTTTATCTTCTGGTCTGGTTTAGTTTTTCAATCCAGAATCATGAACCTTTATATGTACTATAGGCAGGAGTGGATGACGCCCTTTAAACACTCAAAAACACACTTAACCCTCTATTTGCTTTAACTTCAATTTTCTAAAAGCTGTGATAGAAATCAATGTTGTGTGAAAAGGGGGCTTTTATTTTTAAGGACATATCATTTATGAGGTCACATGACCAGGATATCCTGTTTGCCAGCTCCCTTTGCTCATGTACATTTGACATGTGATCATCGTTGTCTCACTAAAAATACTCACCAAATTTACCTCATTATTTTATTCAATTTTTTTGCATTTAATTCAATTTCGTTTTGAGTTTTTTATTTTTTCTAATATGCGAAAAAAAAAATTGTTGCTATGTGGAAACTATATAAAAAGTGTTATAGCGCTTATATTTTTTGTTCAACATTCAATAGAGGATTAATGTGATTTTTGTCCTCATGACTTTCTCTCATTTACATCACCGAATTTCAAAACTTCCTGTAAGGAATATTAAGCTTTTCTTTTAACCCCAAAACATCAAACATACCCAAAGGAAATGCAAGTATTCTCCATATCTGTTTAGTTTTGACAGTATATTTTACACATTAAAATCAAATCCCAGAACTTCAGATTCATAAGTTTGACCTCTGGGTCACATCAGTATTTATAACATTCTGCAGATCTTCCATCGCAAACACATACATTAAGTATATTATATTTCCTTATTTGATATTATGACAATAATTTATGATCAATCATGTATTTTGTTACCAGCTAGTTTTCTACAAGTTTCACAATTGTGATTTTTACACAAACAGTTGTATAGTACAAGGAATAAACTCTGGTGCTGAGCAGTGAGTCGAATGCAAATCGCCAAAAAAACGGCAGTTTGTCAGAAGGCCACTTGAGGCTGGCTGCAGAAGTGGATGCCCATGTTAAAATGCCAGCCCCGTCACCAGAGGGAAACGCTGACGTCTGGCCCGATGCTGCAGACACGCTGGATGTCAACGTTTCATATGTATCATTTCAACATTTTTTTACACACATACATACATATGTTCACAAATGCTGTTTTATGGTTTGACAGCATGGTGGCTCAGGTGTGGTCAGGTTTAGTCACAAAAACTACTTTTTTTAGAGCCAATTACTCTAGTTAGTTTCTGTTTTTGACAGCAATAGTGGCGAGTTTAGATCAGATTGAGCTCTTACATACCTGTACATACTGCATCTTTGTTTTGTTAAAATTACAGCCCAACCAACGTCAAAATGCTGCTTACACATTAATGCATCAGGAATAATATTACAACTTTAATAAAGATTGACAAAAGTATGTTGAATACATTAACTTTGATGTTTTGCTGATAATGCTACTTTTCATATATATATATATATATATATATATATATATATATTTTTTTTTTTTTTCCGTTTTATTTTAAATTGTAGAATCACTGCTTCCACTCAAGTAAAAGGCTCTGAGTACTTCTCCCACCACTTGCCACAGAAAACAAATCAATCAGAGCTCCAGTCAAAATATTTTTCAATAGCCATAGCTGTCCACATCTCACAAACCTATGGGCATGCAGTGACAGCTTTATTTTTTTGCCTTTTCGTCTCCTTCCACTGTCCGGAAATCTAATTACAGTGAATACCGCGCGTGCACTACTTAACGATATTTTCAGAAGCGGACTTTAGCCTCCTGACAAGCGCGAGTGAGACGCATAAACCCCCAAAATGAGAATACATTTAAAAAGCTTTTTTGAGGAAAGCCTTTATAGCCCATACTGAACAATAACGAGCGGCGCGGTCATGCAGGCGCACATCAAAACACACATACACACACACACTCCCCTGACTCTTCATCATAGGATGTGACACCTGACGTCCCATTAGTTCCCAAAGTGCTATTCTATTCTATGAATTCCTCTCCTTATAGAATATTTAGACTCTGTGTGTTTCCCTCCCGCTTGTCAACATGGGATGCATTATTCATGTTAATGTGCCATTATCTGACGCTCTGCGTGATGTAACACAGCCATTCCCCGGCCCTGCACCCGCAAACGCATACAGTGACCTTCTGAACTGTGCACCGCCATCACCCCGCCCGCAGCGCCACGCCAGCTCCGCTTCATATAATACACTCGGGGGAGAGGGAATTTTGTGCCTGACGCGGGCTTTACCGTGCAATTAAATGTGTGTAAAATGAAGCATGCTGCGTGCTTGCTAAAAGCGCAGATACTGGTATCGGAGATAACAATAGGTTTTTGAGGTTTTAACACAGCTTGAGCACATCCGGCTGCCATACCTGCTTTTAAGAGAGAGAGAGAGAGAGAGAGAGAGTTTAACCAACATTTAATTATGCAGTAAAAAAAGGTATGCTTGTGTTTGAGATACATCGATGCATGTATGCTTGAAGTTAACAGAGATATGACACGAGGGAGAATAGAAAGGGGGGGGGGAGCCTTTAGTGCAATTAAAAGATAACTCAAAAGCCTGCCGTCATATGAGATAGAAAGGGAGGATGATTTTTGAGTTCTAAAAAGGCCTTCATGTGAATCCAGAACGCATGTGTGCGATAGAGGTATAAAAAAAGGAAGCGGCGGTTTGAACAATATGGTAAGATTACAGTTGTTTTTGCATTGAGGGGAGGAGAAAGTAAGCTGTGATAATAGCGGCGGGAAGGTTCAGCTCTAAGCGATGTACTGGAAACTTTCTTTTTTTGAGGGTTCTCGTAAGAAGTGTCCCACAGTGCATGTTGGGATAGCTGCCACGGTGCCCTGAAGACGTTGCAGTCGTCCAAGTTAAATATTTGGGAAACGGTTTACTCTCATCCACTTGATGTGCCAGTAAACGAAAAAGCTTTTCACAACTAATGAACATAATGGCGTGCAAGTTCTGTAATACTGATATCGGCTTTGCGCACCAGCATAGGTTGATGCACAGGTTTTTTTGTTTATTTTTTTTTATATATATAACAGGCAAGCACAACGCATGTTTTATGACACCAAAGGATAACCGCCACTGAGGCGGTGAATAAAGGAAGTAATGAGGGCAGTAAAGCATGCAGCCGAAATGACTGATAATGCTTTACAACAGTTTCTAAATAGAGTAGATGAAGAGAAAAAAAATTGTGTTTGCACATCCTCTTAAAGGCAAGCATAATTATCTGTCAGCCAATCAACACCTAGCACTCACTTCCTGTGTCTGACCTTGCTGGCCTCGTAACCATGGAAATTTTTTCTCTCTCTCTATCTCTCTCCGATAGAGCACAGCTTGGCCATAGAAAAACATGCACGCATGTGTGTGTGTGTGTGTGTGTGTGTGTGTGTGTGTGTGGTGAACGACAAACGAGACCAGTTTTCCACGTCTTTCTCTCCCCAGGACACCCTGGAAACAGCCGTATTCTCCCTCTCTTATGGCTCACCATACTGTATCCCAATAACAAATATGCAGCAGGGATGATATGTGAAAATGACAGTGTTTGTTTCCTTTTCATTTGGGATCTGTTATGACAGTCTGCATAAATAATGCATCTTCAGGCAATACTGAAATATTTACAGAACACATATTGGCAGGATGTGGCTGTAGGTTCTGTGTGTGTGTGTGTGTGTGTGTGTATGCGTGAGGTTGTTTATTTTACCATTATTTCAGCTATGTAGACCACACCTTGAAGCCAGCCTGTTTTTAATGAGAGCTCCAGCAATGCGTCTTTAGTTTTTTTTTTTTGTTTCCGTAGGCATCTTCAGTTTTGACAGCTGCTGTATAAACGCAACAATCCATTTAAGTGCGATATCCTGTCAGATTGGCATTTGATGGACAGTTTAGAAACTCCGAAAGTGTATGAAAACACCTTCTGCAAAGTAAAAGATCATTTCAATTCTATAATGTTGTTTGGGTTTTTTTTTTCATCTTAATTTTATACTACTAATATAATAACACTCCCTGGTAATGTTATGATAGAAAAGGATTATCCTACAGAATAAGGCTGGAAATGTTGTTTATTTTTTTTCTTTATGCCATCAGTTCTCAAGAAAAGAGCCAAAACAAAGAATAAATTGAACAAGGATTGTGCCACAGGGCTCTATTGTTGTTTAGAAACTATTAAAAATACATCAATGAGCCACACTGTTGCACTGAATGACATATTTCCATATAATAATGAACACGATACACAATATGAATTAACTATAGTTAATTGAGTGAATCCCACACACATAATCCTGCTACACTTAATGCATAATACTTGAACATATTTATCCACCGTTGAGTCAATCTGTCTCACAAAAGTGAGATACTGTTACCTCACATTTAAAAAAATATTTAACTACATCTTTTCTTGTGAAAACACTGAATATATGACACTTTGATTTAATGTAAAGCAGCCAGTGTACAGCTTATATAACAGGGTACATTTTATACCTCCTCAATATAACTCAACACACAATATTAATGGATGTACTAGTGGCAACAAAAGTTTTGTTTATTTTTATTGTGCATGTGTTTGTAGCATTTTTTCCATCACTGCCTTAACTGTCTTGGACGTGGAGTTCACTAGAGCTTCCCAGGTTGTCATGGAAACTTCTTCCACTTCTCCATGATGACATCATTGAGCTGACGGAGGTTTAGACTCTTCCTCCGTGTTCCATTTCATGTCCCACAGACGCTCAATAGGGTTTTTATGTCTGGAGACATGTTGGACAGTCCATCACCTTCAGCCCTTAGTGTTTTTAGCATGGTGGTGGTCATCTTGGAGGTGTGTTTGGGGTTATTTTCATGTTGAAATACTGCCCTGGGTCCAGTTTTGGAAGGCAGGGGTCTCATGTTTTGCTTCAATATGTCACAGGAAAGGTTGGGGGACAAGCAGACGCCCCACCCCTTCAACCCAAGCAGCAGCAGAGTAGCCACTAAAGTTTGGGTTTGTCTGTATTTATATTCCCAAAGTTACACTAAACCATGAATTACCCCCACCAAAGATCACAACTAAATTTATGTGACTGTTAAATACCCAATTCGACCGAACACAATATCTCATTCAGCAGTCGCAGTTTTCCTAAACCCACAGGGAAAAATAATGTTGCTATAACAACATCCACTCTTCTGGTTTCAGCCTGTCCACAGGATGCTGGAGCTTGGCTGCAGGGATTAGCTCCAATTCATCAGTAAGAAGCATCAGACCAGTAGTTCCCCTACTGCAAGCTCAGGAAACCAGTTTGGGACCCGGTTTTGTGTACAGTGGTTATTGTCACGTTAAAAAGACAAAAGGATTCCCCTCACAAAGTAATAAAATATCACAATTGTTTTAACAAATTAGAAAAGCACCTGGGAACAAATCACCAAAAGTGCATCAGGCTGAGGGATAAATATCTGGACAGCTGCAGAATGTGGCAGAGGAAAAACGCTTCAGATAACTCAACCCAGCTGAATTACTGACATTATTGATGCTATAGGAACAGTAACCTGTCCTGATACGGAAGGGCTTGTGTGGTAAGAGCTGTTAAATAGCTATGGCCATCATCTAACAATGGTTAGTAGATATTTTAATAGACTTTTAATAGATAATAGTCATTTTACTGTTTATAATTAAGTTCATAAAGATATATGACCATTATTTGGATGCTATTATGAAGTTGCAACTCATCATTATAATACATTATTAAACAGTTAATAGGTACTTCGTAACACATCTTTCAGCATAGTTCATTTATTAATTCATTTATCGAGCAATTGTATAGTTGCATCAATTTCCTCTTTACTGCACATTTAGTGGGTGTTTACATCAATTGAAATGTTTTATTTATGCAAGCAAAGCGGGTCACAGGTTCAATTTCTTGGTATGAGTATGTGAGTGAATAATGGTGTGTGTGCCCTGTGATAGTCTGGTATAGTGGGGAAAATAAGTATTTGCTGTTAATTTCAGGAGGGATGCATGTGCATTTGTCTCATACAAAATAAAAACATAACATAAAAAAGTAATGACAAAAACTGTGGTATTGTACCTGTCTGGGGTGTATCCCAGGTATAGAATACCTATTTAATAAAAATGCTCTCATTACACAGTTTTTGTCATTACTTTTTTATGTTATGTTTTTATTTTGTATGAGACAAATGCACATGCATCCCTCCTGAAATTAACAGCTATCATTTTCCAGATAATGATTGGATAGTTCACAAATCAATTATTAACTGTTACAAAACTTAAAATAACTATTAACTCATTTAAAGTGATCTGTTTGTTACCCATTCATGGTCATCCAATTATCTACACAAACCATGATTGGCATGATTACACTTTAAAGAAGCATTCATCTGTTCTCTCCAAAGTACATTTTGTGTTCATGCTGATTTCTTGTCAAAATGCCAAAGGTGTAACTGAAAAAGAAAAAAAGAATATCACTAGAATATCACTTGATAGCCTGTCATTATGTATTTTAAAACCATTTTAAGAGAGTTAAACTCTCTGATAACAAGTTGTCAGGGTTACACCACATGGCAGCTTGGCACCGTCCCATGCACCATAGAGACCGCTGTTCCTCCGCTGCCTCCGCGCATGCTCAGTCCGCTCCTCTGCTCGTTGGATCCACAGGTCCGCCGGCACACATGGATCCACAGTGAGCGGAGCAGCACTCCGGCCAGGGCGGTAAGACCGGGTCCTCCGGGGCTGCTAGAGCTCGGATGGACTGGGGGGACAGGACAGGAGGCCGCGGGGAAGCGAGGCGCGATGGAAGGGAAAAAAAGTGCTGGAAGGACGCGGGCGGTACGGACGCGGCCGCGATGACTCACTGATCGCTTATGGGCGCAGAAATCAACCTGAAACGCGTCTTCTGACTCGGTCCGCTTCCCGCGTTCGGACCTTTTTTTTTTGTTGCGGGATCCTATCACAGCTGAACGTGGGGGATGCGGGATGTGAAAACCCCGCTGTAAAGTGGGTCAGCTTGAGTCACCCTGATGGCTAGAATGTGTGTGAATAACCGGCTAGAATGTGTGTGTTCAGTGCGCATTTGGAATAAACTGGCGTGTGTGTGTCAGGAAAGTTCTGGGGCGAATTTTGGGGGAAGTAGCACCATGGACAGCACCGCGTAATTCTAGGACAGCTCGTGTTTATTTAGCACTTTATAATCAGATGCGTTAATAAGACCAGTCATTGTGAGAACTTACAAGAACATGCCTAACACTTCACTTGAATGAGGGTTCCTGACACCTGTAAGGAACATTAATGAATGCCTATACAGACAGTTGTTGTTAAGTGTCATTCGGTAAACTATGTCACTTTGACATGTGCTTGACATTACTTTCAAACTATATATAATTTTCAAACCATATAGGGCATTAAACTGTCACATATGGTTGCCTTTGACATCATAAAATGTAAATATAATGTCATAAGCTCAATTTAGTTTGACAGTAAGAGCTGCTATGTCATAGTAATGTCAAACAATGTTACCTTTTGCATCAAAAGTGACATAGTTCACTGAATGACGCTTAACCACAACTGTCATCAGCATTCATTGATGTTCATAAGAGTTGTTAAGTCATGATTGGGACAGTGTTATGAATCCATGTTCAAGTTCAGTGGTAGACATGTTTCTTAAAGTTGTAGCAACAACTGGTCTTATTAACGCATCTTATTAAGATTATTATTTTTTTTTTTTTGAGATAAATACATATGAGCTGTTCTGTAATTCCCATGCAGTGCTGTCCATGGTACTACCTCCCAAAAATATGCCCCAAATATAAAGTGTTAGCATAGTTTCTGATAAATTCTAATAATAAATAATAAATATGATTTAGCAGACTAAATCAAACTTAAAAAAAACGACAACAACAAAAAAATATTTGACCTCTGACATCTAATGTCAAAACTAACTATATAATAATGATTAATGTGAATGTAAGTTATAAGATCAGTATTTTTTTTAGAGTTTGATAGTAAGTTCTGTTATGTCATGTATGTTCGTGACAGGTTTGTGGTCTTGGTTTATTTCAAGTTGTCATTAATAAAAGACATGTCAAACAATGTCAAAAATGACACGATAAACTGAATGACACTTAGCGACAACTGTCACATGAATTTATTAATGTTCATTACAGGTGTCACATCATGATTATGAGTTTCATGAAACCTCCATTCAAGTAAAGCGTTAACACAACTTGTTAACACCTTTCTAACAATACCTTGGTAAAGCTAATGAATCCTTGGTAAGACATTGCTTCCAATAAATGAAAATAAATGGATTGTGAAGCATGTTCCTAATTTTATTAAAGCAATCGAAAAAAGATTAGTGAAGCTTTAGCAATAATATGGTATGTTGATTAAATTTCAAAAATATTTATAATGCTTCTATAAACTATTAATTCATTCATTTATTGCCATTATTGAACATATAAAACCTGTTTGTTATGTGTTCTCATGATCTTTTTTTTATAATCTAACAATAACTACATTACACACTTATTTATCTTGTTTTATTAATGGATTATGCGTTATAATGTTAGTAAGCATCTTATATGTTGCCTAAGGCCCTATTACATATTAACTAACACATTAAAACAACCTCGATATCAAGTGTTTCCAGGATAGGGTGTGCTGTGCCAAAGCTTAGACTGAGATGAATAACTTTCAGACTGCACCAAAAATTTTGTAAACCAATGAAAGACAAAGGTTAACTAATCTAATCTCATCGTGATAGCCAACGTATAAACTGACAGCAATTTCAAAGTAAAAGCATTCAAAGGGGGTTTAAAAAAGTACATATACAGTTAGGCCTCCTTCTTGGGATTAAATTGTTTTATAATTTATATAATTTAATACAATAATTAACACATTAGTACATTATTTACTCATTGATGCATAATGTATAATTGCTTAGTTGTTTTACTGTGTTATTCTTGGTTTTTGTAAGCACTTTGTAGGGAAGTGCAAAGTGCTTTGTACCACCTAGAAAGGTGCTATATAAATAAAGTTATTATTATTATTAGTAGTAGTAGTAGTATTGTTGTTGTTTCCCTTTGAAAGACTAAGTATAAAGCAACACAAAATGAACATACTTGTGTAAAGTACACTTGTCATAAATAAAATCAAAAAGCTCAGATCATTTTCCTTTGAAGGAGATACTAACTCAGAGAAAAACTAAATGGGAAGTCAGAGGCATAACAATGACATTTGTAGTTGATAAAGTCCCTCCAACCTTCTATCTACAACATAATACTGTGTGTGTGTAATTTTAGAGGATAATTAGAAAGAGCGGAGTGAAATGGAAATGTTCTATTTTATCTATTAGGTTGGCTTTGTGTCTGTATTAGCTGTGTTAGCTCAGTATTTCCAGTTTCAATGAGACCAGGGCTTATTCACACACACAGCTCACACACAGTCACCACCAGCCTGTTTATTGGAGGAGCTTGGCAACAACTCATCCTGTCAGATTTCCAGATTTTAACAATGAAGGGAAATAAAAACCTGTTCTGGCTTCTATAAATTTACCTGACCAGGATGTTCTCTGATGTTCCATCCTCTCAATGATTGCTGTTTCCCCTGTCAGGGTTACAGCGCAATTTGCAGTTCAGTAACGTACTGAGTCACACGGGGGCCGAGGCGGGCTTCAAGGAGGCAGAGAATGAAAGAAATCAATCAGGCCGCTTCTTGGGAATATCAACAGAGGGACGCGGGTGCGTCAGCGTGCGAGGGGGAACAGAGCGTGCACCCGCTTGCATATGGGTGACTCATGCGTGGGTGGTAATAGAGCCACCTCAGGGCCGCGGTAGCCGTCAATCGTTCACACGCCGTGGCTGCAACCGTGGCAACCTGGCCACATGGTCCCACGATTTATGGCGAGTCTCTCAGGGAGAAGTTTTTTTTTTTTTTTTTTTTTTATTGAGGGGAATCCATATTCAGCAGAGAGACTTTGTTCAATCTTTGAGCTACTCGCATCAATCTCAACGTTGCAGACTTTGCATGGGTATTACCCACAATTTGTTTCTTCAGCTGCAGGTGTAGCCTACAAAGGTGCGTGAGGTGGGGATGGCACTGTGCTCTGAGGCCTGTGGCTCTGGCTCAGGAGGAGAATCTTCTGGCAGCGAGGTGAGCGTCGGGCGTACTTTACGTAAAAAGACTCATTTCTGCAACTCCACTATACTTACCCATATCCTCGCAGGCGGGATCTAGCTGTCTGCAGTTCGGGGTCCGTTCCTATCTGCACCACTTTTATGAGGAGTGCTCATCCTCCATGTGGGAGAGAGACCCGGAGGACCGGGGCGTGACCCAGAGCCAGAGGTCAACCCTGTGGTGGAACTCAGCAGTCTGGAAGGTAAAGCTCTCAGTTATGGAAAGGTGCTCCTCAAAAAAAACCTGTTGCTGCAACTCTCCAAATAATCTTTTTGAGAATTTCTATTTATACATCGCTGTTCAAAAATTTAGGGTCACTTAGAAATGTTTTTTTTTTTTAAGAAAAGCACTGTTTTTTCACTGATGTTAATGATAAAATAATCGGAAGTACACTCTTTACATTGTTAATGTGATAAATGACTAGCTGCAAATATCTGGTTATTAATGCAATATCTCCATAGGTGTATAGAGGCCCATTTCCAGAATGCATCACTCCAGTGTTCTAATAGTACATTGTGTTGGCTAATTGCATTGGAAGCTAATGGATGATTAGAAAACCCTTGTGCAATTATGTTGGCACAGCTGAAAACAGTTTAGCTGCTTAGATGGAGCATTCTGTGATGAAAGCAAGGTCTGAAGTAGAAAATTATTATTTCAAGTAAAAATCATTATTTCTATCCTTGCCAATGACTCGACTGTATTTTTTTTATTCATCCTCACATTAATTACCAACTCAACAAATAAAAGTGTGACCTTTCATGGAAAAATCCGACCTGTCTGGGTGACTCCAATCTTTTGAACAGCAGTGTATCACTCTATATGTGATTTCCCGCATTACTTCAGCTCTGCTTCAGTTTCTTTTTAATTAATGGATGATCGCTTTTTATGTTTAGACCTATGAATGTCCAACATCAGAATTCTTTCATTAAAATTACAGCATCTCAGTGGTGGAATGGTCACTGTGCAATGTTCCTGGTTCAGGTCTGACCTGGGAAGCTTGTTGCATGTCATACTCATCTCTCCCCCCCATGTCTCCTATTGGCCTCTTTACCAATTACTGACAGATAAAGGCATAAAAAAATGTGATCCCTAAACCCTACTTAAATGGCAATTTAATTGATTTGAAAATATTGCGACTTAATTTGCTATAATAATTCCTGAGTTACAAAATGTGATCTCAAAGGTAAACTAATCATTAAAAACCAAGGAAGTGCAGAAATGCATACTGTTTGTGTCTTTGTGTGTGTGCGTGTGTGTGTGCGTGAGAGTGTGTGTGTGTTATCATTGCTCACTGTTCTTCCAGCTGTGGTGTTTCTCATGATTTGGTCACAAGATATATTGTGAATTTCCCTTAATCAGTCATACACCTGAAAAAAGACTAGTAAAACATCACAGTGATTCCACCCTCGATCTGTTATGTCCCAGGAGACACACAGGAAGTGATGCATGCTACGTTCCAGGTTTTTTTGAAACATGCGGTAAGCACAGTAATTCCCGGCGGAGAAGGGTGGGTTGGGTACCCTCCGTGTTCCTAGAAAGTTCATTCATCTTTTTCGGGACTAAAATGCTCACTCATACAATGCTATCAATGATGGATGTCTACCAACAAGGGATTTATTTATGTCAAGTCCAGCCCGTGTTTCACAACTAACCTCACAAGCATCATTTAATCATATCTATGATAAGTAGCATGAATGCTCAGTTTGGTTGGATAGTTTTATAAAATATACACAGCAATCCTTGCATGTGCATAGTTTTCCTGTGTTGTTAAATTAACGGTATTTGAAAGATCACATGTCCTTTTGATCTTCTATATATGGTCATAAGTTGTCATCTTTTGGGAAAAGAAGCTCATATTGTTGTAATGATAACAAAGCTGTGACTGAGTGACTTGAAACTGGTTAAAAGAGACATAGTCATAATATAAGTAGTTCTTTGCCTGGCAACTGCTTCAGTCAATCTGATTAAATGCTATTCTGTAGCGCAGAGCCCGTAAAAGCTTTTTTTTTTACAAACCTTTTTCAAGCTTTTTTTGTTCGTTGAAATAATGTACTGAAATCATTGTGTTTTAGGGATTAGTCATCGTGGATTTTTCCCATTTTTCTCAAAATCGTAAATGCTGAATTGTCCCTTTCAGCGGAAGCCTGCTAATCCTCCCATCTGCTAGAGATATGTGTAATAACTAAAGTAATTCTGCTATTCTCATCTCATCATCATCTCTGATCATAAAACGTAGTGTTGTGGTATTTTTAGAGGTGTGGTGAGTGCATCCTCCTTTGGCAATTTGGATTTTTTTTTCCCCCGCTGAATGACCTTTTCTAACAGGGAGTAAAGAGCTCTGAGTAAAATGGGCCACCTACTAGAAAAAAAAAGAACCTGGATGGCACAGATTGACGCTTAAAGGTTCCTCTTCCTCTTTTCAGGTGTCCTTGGCCCTGGGTCTCCTGATCCTGACGGCAGGTGTCGCCAGCCTGTCAGTGGGCTACTCCACCCCCCACAGGATCGAGTCGTTCGGGGAGGGCGACCTGTTCTTCGTGGACACGCAGGCCATCAGCTTCAACAGGGGCCTGCACCTGAGCGCCGCGGCCGGCATCGGCCTCTCCTGCCTGGGCTCGGCCCTGGCGGCGATGGCAGCCGTGGCGTGGGTCCTCCCCAGGGTCAAGCTGAAAGAGCGGCTGTTCCGCGGGCCCGGGGACGGGCAGCGGGGAGGCGAGGCGGCGCGGTCAAAGTGGAGGGGATCTAGGCGCGCCGAGGACGTGGTCACCGAGCCGCCGGGCGCGGAGGAGGGGAAGGTGCCGGCCACGCTGTCCAAAGTGGAACACGTGCAGCCCGCTTCTTAAAAAAAGATCCGTGCTAGGTGGCACACGGGCTTTTGTTCCAGTCCAGGAGCCTCATTTACAAAGTCTTACTTTGAATCTGACCCGTACGGAAGCAGCTGCAGCTTGTTCATTATGTACAAATGTTGTTTGTGACCTTGATAGTTGTAGTTGCACAATGTTAGTCCTGCCTTTTTACAGTAAACAAACAGGTTCACTGTGGGATTTATAAATTCAGGAATTAAAGTTACAACTGCTTACTACACATGCAAATGAAATTCTATGAATGAGGCCCGAGACTTCTACCAGAGCCCTCGTGGCTCTTAAAAGCACTTTATACTCCATCTTAGAGACATGCAGTGCCCTGCAAAAGTATTTGAACTTTTTGACCTTTTGCCACATTTCGGGCTTCAAACATAAATATATAAGATATAAGAAAAATGTCAAGTGGAGTGAAATTTATATGATATTTTAAACCTCTTTCAGAAAGTGAAAAGTGGGGCAGGCAATATTATTCTGGCCCCCTGAGTTAATATTTTGTCGAACCACTTTTTACTGTTATTACATCTGCAAATCTTTTGGGGGAATGTCTCTATCAATTTTTCACATGTAAAGATAAACATTTTCTGGATATGTTTAGTTTAGATTCTATTGTAGATGTTGCTTTATGTTTAGAAGATTATCTTCTTGTTGGAACACAAACCTTTTGCAGACTCCAATAGGTTTTCTTCCAAAATGGTCCTGTATTCGGTTCCATCAACTTTCATCAGTTTTAATCTTCTGTGTCCCTGCTGAAGAGAAAACAGCTTCAGACCATGAAGCTGCCACCAACCATGTTTGATAGTGGAGATGGGGTGTTCAGGAGATGTACATTGTTACTTATACCTTAACATAACATTACACATCTTGCCCAGAAAGTTTAATTTTGGTTTCATTAGACCAGAGCTCCCTCTTCCACATATTTGTGTTCTTTCAGATAGCCTATGGCAAACTTTAATTTGGATTTTATATGGATTTCTTTGAGAAATGGCTTTCCACTCTCTTCCATAAAGGCCAGATTTGTGCAGTGTGTGACTAATAGCTGTCCTATAGTTTAGAGAGACGGTCTTAGTAGGTTTGCAGTGGTCTGATACTATTATACAGTGCTCCAAAAATTGTTTTAAGATCGTAGAATCTTTTTATATCCCAATCCTGCTTTAAACTTCTGACTGGTGTGTTCCTTGGTCTTATACATGCTGTTGTTAACATTAAACCTCTGAGACTATCACAGAGCAGGTGCATTTATACTGAGACTTGATTTCACACACATGGACTCTATTTATCGTCATTTAATTCAACATCGGGACATTCAGAAATCATCAGGAAACTTGGGGGCTGAATTATATTGCACGCTCCACTTTTCAGTTTTTTGTTTCTAAAATAAGTTTAAAATATTGTATCCCACCACCTAAAATGTGGCAAAGGTAAAAAAAAAAAAATTCAAGGCCAAAATACTTTCGCAAGGCACTCTAGTTCTTGACCATAGACTGTGTTTGTACAGTGCACTAGTGTTATATTAAAAAAAAAAACGATCCTCAAAGAGAGCAGAATACTAATGACTAATGGTAGAAATTAGTCTGTTCTTTTACCTCCCACTTTTTGGTTTCCAGGAAGGCAGTAATACTGTCATAAAAAAAAGAATTATGGACATTAGGAAAGGTGCTCACACGCAGAAGTCGTTTAAGGAAAAAATCTGTATCTCCCCTATCACATATCTCCACAAGCACTCAGCCCATTGAACACATGCACAGGCACTTGCACTCACCCACTCACCCACGCACAAATCCGTGCTCCATTGACAATATCACCTATTTTCTCCCCACTGTAACCGCCTTGGTAATTGCCTGCAAACTGTGTCTCCAGGCAACAGTTGAGCTTCAAGTGCTCTGTTGTCAACTCTGAACCAAGACTCCGTTCTGATTGGTACATCGCCTCGCATGTCTCAGTTTTTCAAACCAATCAGCCTTTTGATTACGGGCTGTACGCGAGGAACTGGTGAAGCACTGATTATTGCACTGGCACTGTGGAGGCCACCTGTTTAAAAATAGAATAAACATGATGTCCTGATTAGTTGCCTCCACTGATTCCTTTGGATGTTATTAGTGTTGTTTTGTTGTCTCATTGTGTTATAGACTATCATGAAGAGAGTGGAATATAATGAGGGTCAAGTGTCAAAGAATTGTCCAAAATAAACTTTAATCTGCATACCAGAATCATAGCAGTGTTTGGCTCCATTTTATTCTTCTGTTCCACAGAGGCCTGCAGGATGGGATAATTGTGATATTTATGCTGAATTAAATGACTCTTTGTAATGTAAAACACTTGCATGTCATGCTGAACCCCACAGAGGACACCAGGTTTTGACAGCTCTATGTGGCTTGTAGCCGCTTTCAACCTCTTTTGGTGAAATGTCTTTGTTTTTTTTCAAGCCACACATTACACCTCATGCATTCATTAATATTCCTGTATTCCTGGATTTTCTCTAGAAGCCCTTGTGCACTGTGCTGCTTGGGGCTGGCTGAGATGGAGGTTGACAATGGTGAGATTCGGCAGATTCAGAGCTTTGGTGACGAAATTCTGATAAATACAAATAAAACGAAATAAAAGACATGAAATGGAAAAAGCTAAATGTGTTGCTTTGCTAATCACACCTTGACCTTGAGCTTTGCCAGACCGTAGGATTAAAAAAAAAAATGTTGTAGCGCCTTTTGACCATATGGTTTAGTTTGACCATTTCCAGCTGCCCTATATGAAAGTACAAGCAGCTGTTTCCAGCAGACAATGTAAGCAGGAAAAAAGTGTGAGTGGTGGAAAAAAAATTGCACATCTGAGCTGAAGAAACTATTTTTCTTACTAGGTGTAAAAAAAAAACAGAGCAAGTGATTATTTTAGTTGCATTAGTACTTAGTGAAAAATGATCCTAACTCAATAATTGACTGTGCGGAGCTTGAAACTGCATTTCATAGACTTAATGTATCTTTTAGGATTCCATCAGAGTCCGTCCTTAGGAATTTTTTTTTTTTTTACCAGAAGTCAGATTACCTGGGGATGTTCCCTTCTCCTCTCCCAAGTATATGAACCTGATGGTTAAATATAAAAAAACTTGAATAAATCAGTTTCACCTTGAAAGTCTATGTTTTATTGCAGTTGGGTAGGCTACATGAGCTCATGCTAATGGTAACGAAATGTTTATTGTAATAAAAAAGTGGCTTAAAATATAATACAAAGTCATTTTAATGAAATTTGAAACACTGTGCATGTGCAAAGTAGTTATTGATATGCATTGATTGGTCTGCTTTATTAGATTTAGCTTAGACATATTAATGAAGTCTGTGTCTGTGCGAGTGTGTGTGTGCGTGCATTTTGAAGTCGTATACATGTGTGTGTTTAAGGACATGGTGTTACTTTGGTGAGATGAGTCACAGCGAAGAGTGACTCATCTCGTCTTGTCTCCCACTAACACACTGGGCATCAACCATCGCTGATCGAAGCGGTACACACACACACACGCTCACACTCACACACATTCACACACTTGTTGTAGGTCACAACTTTTCCTGATGGTATTTGTTTGTTGCAGCACGTTAAACATTATGCTGTTTTTACATGCAAACCAAATGTACATCATCACATACTGAAATATTGAATGTTGGCTGCTTTAAAACTTTCTTACATCTCATCCACTATGTACAGTACAAGGTTTGTTTAACTGTTTTAATAGATCTTCTCCCCGTGGCAAAATCATTAACACATCACTTCTGAGCTCAGCTTCAGTGCAATCACAGAGACTACTTTTTTGGCCTTGTTGTCGGTGCGCTCCTTGCGCATGTTTTGCATGGCTGAATTAGGCATGCTGGGTTTGTTAGCGAGTGTATATAAGTGCATAATGAGACAGAAAAGTGGAAGCGGTGGCATTGTTTCCTGTGAAGATGGGAGGCTGATATGCTCCACTGACTGAAAAGCCGAGTGTGAGTCACACTATTGTGCGAGACAACTGAGCTGCAGTCTGCTCGTCTGATTGGCAGACCCATCCATCCAGGTTTGTGTGTGTGTGTGTGTGTGTGTGTGTGGTGGGGGGGGTGTAATGTCTCCCAGCTAAGTGAGGGGCTGCATCCTCCATGGACGGTTCTGTTGCCAGTCATCTGGAAAAAATAAATCAGTTCCACGGTCCTTATTTTATTATTTTAATATAACCAGGGAAGCTTGATTGAGATGTAAGAGCTTCATAAGAATAATTTATATGAAATTATAGAGTAAAACAAAAATAATGATACCATCGCCATAAAGGAATGTGAAAAGGGAAATCAGACAGTCTAGAGCGAGAAGCAACAGTAGCTTCTTGATGAAGGCCCATGGGCCCGAAATGTGTTGGATACAGATTTCAAAAGGAAATAAAAGTGTAAATAACAGCTGATCCCGAGCATCTTCGAGGGACTCTGAGCAACTCCTGCGATGTTCACAGAAGGCCAGATTATGGACAGCGAGCCCGGAAGCAAAAGAAAAAATCAGCAGGAACAGAGGCCAGCAGCAGCGGCATGAATCATCGTCAGATGATAAACTGCAACTTGTTGACTTGTTTGGGTGTGAGTGTGTGAATCACTCGATGCTGCGCTGCCTGAATTCACTCGATGCACCATTGGACAATGCAACGGGGAATTTCCTAAATATAAATTTCTACAGAGATTACTCTCATATGAAAACTGCAGAAAAAAAAACGGGCAACGATACGAATAATCTTAAAGGTGTGGGCAAATATTTAAAATTCACACCTTTCCATGAAAGCAAAGAGGATTCTATGAATGGCAGCTTTACGCCAATGGAGCGTCGGGTTAATTCAGGCAGAGCAGCATTGGATGATTCATACTATCCCACTCAGACAAGTCAATGAGTTTCTGTTTGTCACCCAGTGATCATTCACACCGCTGCTGTCGCTTCCGTTTCCCTGTGATGGCGCCACGCCGCTCTCTGGTTGGCTATCCGTAAACCGGCCTTCCGTGAACATCAAAGGACTTACTCAAAGTCCCTTACTACTTACTTGGTCACAGTTCGCTCCAATATAATTAATATCAATCCTGGAAACCCATAGCTTCTGCCCCCCCCCCCCACCCCTTCACCATAAATCTTCTCCTGAAGCCACAATCATCTCTCCTCTATTGAGGCTTATGAAACAGCAATGTAACACCTTCATTGACGTTTTCAGAGACAAGGTCAACAACACGCGCCATCTGATGTCCAGCTCTCCCTCTCTCTGCCTCCTCCCGGTATCGATCCCCCCGTCTGGGAGCTCGCCGACTTTACTTAATTTTACTGGAGGTGGAGCCACATTGAGGAAATTGCCAGGAAGATGAAACCCTGTATTTATGCCCTGGATCCCATTCCCTCAGCTCTTCTCAGGTCATCCATCCCCATTGTTACCCATCCACCATCGCCCAAACTGTCAACTACTCCCTTGTACTACTGGGATGTTCCAGATGTTCTTTCCAGCTGTAGCCTCCTCTCCTACACATGGTATCAGACAGATAAAGGCCTGGATGAGCGTGAATTTCCTTCAGTTAAACAGCAGAAAAACAATAAAGAAAAACATTTTTCTACTATCTCAAAAAGGATCTCTAAACCCTGCCCCTCTCTAACCCATGGGATACACGAGAAACGTCAAATGCGGTCTTCACATGGAGGCTCCAGAAGGTCCAGAACATTCAAAACGTCGCTGCCAGATCTAGATCTGATGATGAAAACCGCAACAACTAAGTCTGTTTTCATTGCACTGGCTCCCTGTCTCCTTTAACATTGACCATAAAGAAGTGCTACTCATGCAAATCCGTCAACGTACCACTTCCTTTATGTTGTGTTTTCTGCGCTGTTGGTACTGTCGGAGTTTGTGTCTCACCATAAATGAAAAGTGCAAATTAAATGCATTATTATTGTTTTTTATTATCATTATTACCATTAATCTCCCTACCTGCTACTCGCTGCCGTTGCCCTCCACACCGACTCCTCGCTCCGACACCTCATCTTCCTCCCCGTCTAGTGTCTTATTACCGCACTTAAAATGGCATCTGTTGCCTCCCGCGTTTATGTGCCTGCTATATATCAGTGATCTCTATCTGCTCCTGTGTGTACTGTGTACCCCTCGGCGAAGGGTTTTATGTGCTTACCCCCTCACGATCCTGTGCAGCACGATTCTTTTAGGCAGCAACCTCAACAGAGGCCTTCTTTTCTTTTTATTCAAATGTAGCCAAATATCCATTTGGTGATATTAATGTTCTTTAGCCGCTTTGATGAGGTGTCACAGCGGAGCAAAAAAAGCACAAAAGAAGAATGGCGAGTTTTCACAGAATATATAATGGATGTAGTAATTTTTTTGTACACGTGCACAACACTCCCTAATAATACCATCACATTGGCAGCAAGGCGTTGAGCGCTGACTTTTAAAATGCCAAACGTAAGACAGATGTGACTATTGTAAAAGAACATAAAGAGTGGGAAAGGGAATATGAGTCTCGTGCGCGGGAGAGGAGACAGCGATGGCAGAGACAACCTCGCCATCGCCTGTCATTACGTGCCTTTAGGCTGAAATTAGCATTTCCCACTATAAGAACTGGCACGCCGGCACCTCCAGCACGAGCCAGGCGGCGGCAGAATGCATTGGCAATCACGTCGCCGATGAACTCATCAGAATTCCATGATTGGCTACGGGTGACTGTACTGACTGTGTCACACATCAGGACATGAAGAGATATTATTTCCTTTTCCGCGACCGCAACTCAATCTGAGCATTTGCAATGGTCCAAATTCTTATCTGAGTGGTGCAATATACAGACCATCACCATGAAATACTCGACCACGAGCCACGCCGCATGCAGGAAAGTTGACAGCACACGCGGTAAATGCGTGGGGGAAAGTCACGTCGGTTAGTGAATGTCTCTCTCAGGTGTCGTTTCGCCCATAAGAGTGGAAGCCAAAGTGGTCCGTTAGCATTCGGGAGGACAACATGCACCTTCTTCTTCCCTGACACTATCAGCTACTGCGCCATGCTCGTTTTTTTCCACATTACCATTACCAGTCCAGCTTTGATGATTTTGATGTTAGCGGCTCTGAAGATGAAACAAGATCTGGTGGGGGAGACCAACACCCGATTTCATCAGCCAAGATTCTCATTACAAGATCATATCCTCCCACATAATTTATTAAAAAAAATAAAAGAGAAAGAGAGAAAGATATTTATAGCTGACACGTCTTTTCAATAAGACACTTTATTTACAAATGAATGTATTCCTGATAAAAAAAGTAAAGTTAATTTGGTGGAAAATGTTGGGTATTAAATTATCATTAATGTAGGTGTTTAATGAGCAAATTAACACGAAAGCTCATTAAAAAAAAAAAAAAAAAAATTCAATGCCTCAATAAAATACTGTATTTGAATTAATCTCTATAATTTGTTTCATTAACCCTTAAAAGCCTCCATCCTGCTGCTGTTGATTGGCATTATATTTCTCTAGGTGACATTTGAGATATACATGAATACTTTACAAATATCTATACATAGCCCAAAACATAAAATGTCATATAACATACAATACAATTTTCTGTAGAACTAATTCAGACTTACTAATATATTGTATTATGGATCTACAGCATTCTAGAAGTTAATACTAACGTCTCACAAGTATTACAAAATCCCTTGATCCCATGATATATTGAAGTAAAAGAATATTAGCAGGTAAATATCTAATATGGGAATATATTCCCCACAAGAAACGTCTTCACCAATGTATGTAAAGGTGTCTACTAACAGCTTTTAGAAATGTATGGCATGGTATGACATGGAACCTTTTATGGGTAAATCAGAGCTACGTTATTGAAAGGAGAGCAGAGCCGTAAAAGCAGAACACTGTTACATGTTGTCTCCATAGGTTTGTCAGGTTTGTTTCCATAGCAATATCAGGTGATAATCATAATAATTATAGTATGTATGCACATACCCGTGCTCACATATATGGTCACATATATGAGAAAAGTGAGAAAAGCTCTGAGAAGCTGGAGTCAGCCTGTCTATGTAGAAGTTTCAGGGCCGTGGGTTTCATCCTCTGAGTTTTGAAATCCAACATCAATATGAAAGAGTGGAATCTATGAGGGGAAGTGGCCCCGTCGCGAGTGTTCAATAGCTCACCAGGCATGGCGGCTGTCTGGAGACTCCGGAGGCGTCGCTTCAATCCATAATTGAACAATTTAAAAGCAAAAACCTCAATACAGAGTGAAAATCTCTACGAAACTTTTAGCTACACATCAGTCCATGTATCTCAGTGTGTTAAGATGCTGACTGGAAGCTTTGGGTCCTGGGTTCAATGCTATGATTTAATATCCAACATTTGAAAATCATAAATGCATCAAGAGAACATCTCTAAACTCTCAAAGTGATGTCTTTTAAACAGTTTGTCTATGAGTGGATTGGAGTCACATGGCTGATACTTTACTACCCATCACACCACAAGTCCTCTTCACACTGGCAGCTGATCTCTGGGGATGGAAGCCTCAAAACCTCGAGTGGATCATCTCTGTGAGAATCTAAACAACCTGTAACTTCTTACTTCTCTTCTATTAAGCAATAACTCTCACCATCCAGAAAATAATTGGAACCAACATACACCAGCACTACTGGAGCATCACAGATGCAACTTATGCTAACACACCATAACTCTCCCCGTACTGAAAATGGTTAGATGGTTAATCTTAACATCTTCATGTTGCCCATTCCACTTTTAAATTCAGTGAAAAAAAAAACTTCTACTTCACACTATAGAAGTTACAACAAGGGAATGAACCTGCCCAGTGACCCATTGGATCTTTGATGCTGGGCTACTTCACCAGGGAGGCAAACCAAAAAAGGGATTAAATAAAAACTATCTGGCTAGCAGGACTATTCAGAAAGTATATACAATATAAAATGAGAATTCAACCTGCTACAGAGGCATCAGACAGTTGTCTCACATGGTGAGCTGTTGAACAACAAGCTACAACATTCCTCCCTCACCAGTCCAGGGGGGCCTGTCCTTCCTGCCATAAAGGAACCTTTATTGTCTTTGGGGCCATTTGGTCGAGTCCCCATTGATAATCTTAAACTCAGTTCTTTGATATATTGCTCGGCACAACATATCCCCTTTGATTTGAGGATTGGGATGTGGGTCTCAGTTCTCTAATCACGAAAGGGTCGAGCAATCCTGGTAATCCTTATGGAGAAAAAAAGAAAAGGGTAATCCATCATAGTTCATATGAAAGTTCAGGAGAGGTTATCTCAGCAGTGAATAGAGGCTACTTCTGGGCAGATTTCTAAGCTAGCCTTTGATTTGAGATGATGGAGGACAAAGTCATCAAGGTGTCAGGTGACTCTTTTGAGGACATTCTTGGACTGTGCAAAGTCATTATTTCCTGAACTTTTTTGGGAGGCAGTTGACACTTTTGAGGCTCCTTAAATGCTCGTTATGAGCGAGGTAGGTAGTCATCGATGTTTGCGTCTCGACTACTTGGGCTGGAGCTCCATCGTAGTGGAGAAGAATTTTGATCAACACGCTTTTCTGCTCTTCATGGCTTTCTCATCTCACGGGCTAGTGGGCGTCTGTTGTTGCTTGTGAAGCAGGTGTAACTTAAGGGTACAAAGCATTCATTTACATTACATGGGACACTTAAGTCTCAAATGTAGCCTGATGGAGGTTGTTTACAGTCTTTAACGACTGAGGGGGCAGTTTCTTCTTTGTGAACTGTTCTGTTTACAGGGCCTTCTATAACGTGTGAATAATGAGCCCCCTGCTTCTGAAGTGGGAGTAATTGGGGGTTACAAATTTGGAGGCTGCTTGGCTGCGAACACTTCTGGTCACCGGGTCTTCTCCCTGTCGTGCTGGGTTGGACAGCTGCATGGGCTCCAATCTATGAGAGAGAATTGTCTCACCTGGGAGAGAGACATAAGCCTGGGAGTGCGGATCCTCTGACTGAAGGTGGCTGACTGAACCTGTGGGGCGCTCTTCTCTAGTTCAGGGATTTCTTCACCTGCTTCCTGTGCTGCTCCTTGAACCTGTTCTGCACGCAGGAGCACACTGCATTTCCTGTCTTAAGCAGGCATTTTCTTTTTGCAGCTGAGCTATCTGAGTTTTCTGCTCTATGTACTGCACCAGGAACAGTTCACATACCAGTTCCTGTAGTGCATATTGACAGTCATTCAGACTGGAATTGTCAAGCCTTTTTGTTCCACTGTGGGGAGGTAAAGGAGGCCTGTGACCATATCTTTTATTATTGACTCAATTGACCTAAAGGGGGCTTCCAGCTTACAACACAGCAGTATGAAGGTAGATACTGAAAATATCTACAAAAATGCCTGAAAAAACATACCAACATAATCATTTCAACAGATACACATATAAATAATAATATATCTTAAAGACAGCTGTTAATCACCAGAAAACTGTTCATTCTGATAATTAGTATTTTGATTGTATTGGTAAAGATGCAGTTTTATTATTTTTTAAACAAGTATTCATATTTCTGAAGGTGCCACTTGATATATCTTTTTTATGTGACGTACAACAAAAAAGATTTTGATTTTCTTCACTTTTTTTTCTTTGCAACGTTACGATTAGTTTTTGCAAAAGCAAGGCTGTGAACAAGTGATCGAGTCCAGGGCTGCCCAATCCTGCTCATCGAGATCTACCATCCTAGATGTTTTAGGAAGCTCCCTACTCCAACACACCTGGACCTAGACTGTGTATTCATGCTTCCACTCATAGCAGGTAAAAACTTTTAAACAGAGCCCCGGTGTAAAAAGACACAACAGGCAGCACAAAGTTAAAGGTCTACAACGTCAAAGCTCAGTACCTTAAAACCTGGCAGCAGCCTGATGTAACCTTGTAATCCTGCTATCGTCGTATTGAAGCAACAACTCACCTCTTCTCTGGCAGCAACATCAAATCATCAATTCATAGAATTCCGAAACTGTTTTTCGGGGGGTGGGAGGGGAAAAACAAGCAAATTAAACACCTCATTGCAAATGAACTCCAGGAATATTTTGAGAATTAGATATCGATGCTATATAAAAAAACGACGGATGATCCTAAGATGGATTTTAATTTCAATTTTAATAACTTCATTTTAATAAGCAGCCAAAATCCTTCTCTCTTTTTTTTATACCCCCTCCTCCCCTCAACAATTTCATCCAACGTGTTGATCTATCTTTGTTTAAGAATTTATGAGGAAGGTGATAATAAGGTAGCTAAATTCAAGGCTGCGGGTATGTCAAGACAGATTTTTAATAAAGTGATATTAGCGGTACAGTAAGACACATTCAGTGAGATTATTGTGTCTTAAGAGAAATGTGTTGTGTAATAAGCGGAAGAGTTCCATGTCAAGTTGTGTTTCTCGAAACAAACGTTCTCCTTCCTGATTCAGACTAACGAGTTGTAACAGTGTGAGCGCTATTTGCATAATACTAATTCATCAGGCGGCCGATGTAGATCCGTGTGGTAGGTGAGATTACTCCACTTAGCGTGACAACACCAGACAACTCTGTCGTCCCCGATAAGAATGACGAATGTGAAAAAATCATTTTTAACAGTTTGACGGCGTTTCCTCTCCTTCAATATATTTAAAGATTATCTCCGTGTCACAATGTCAATTTGAAGTCAACTGACAGGAGAAGCGACGACGCCGCGCTCACCTCATCAAATGTTTGCATCGTACAAAAGTTAGCCCCCCCTCCCTCCCCCTTCTCCTTTGTCTGAAACCCATCAGGAGATTTGGTACAGTCAGACACCTCTGCATATTTTGCAGTCACCATTGATTTGTTGAGCATTAAAAATGTTAATTGGAAATTTTTAAAAAGGAAAGGAAAAATATCGCATTACCGTCCCACATCCTCCAGTCACAGGCTGTCAAAATGCAATATTCCAAATTAGATTGTATTTGGATAATCTTTTGAACTGTAATAGGTTTCCAGCCAGCAGGCATATTACTATTGGCACATCATTATTAAACAAAAGTGACACCGAACCATCACTTTGCAGGCGGTGCCAGATAAACGTTCGACACCGTGCAAATAATATTAGTTCTGCTTCCAGAGTCACTGGCTTATCTCTGGGATGCTATATTGGGTTCATATCCCTGTCGGCTGGCGAAGGCCTTCTGACGGAAGTGTCTAAATTTATGAGTAGCCCATATGTGTGAGGTGCATGTATGAATAGGCTGCTGCGTCTGTGTGTACTGTGTAACATGTGTGTCACACATTAACGCTTTTATATGTAAATGCCGCAGTTGTGTGTGCGTGTGCACGTGTGTGGGCGGGTGCATAAACGAGTGTGTGCGCCGGCTTGTGGGCATGTGCGCGAACCCTGGATACATTCATATGTAAATAAGTAGTGTATGCAAGCCTGTATATGCAGACGCGACCCATATCATGGCATAATGAGATCCGCCACTGTTGGTTACCCTCAGACAATGGTAATTACGTCTGCGGTGAAAGGGACTGATGCTGAAGGCAGGGAGGACGGACACTCACACGCTAACATATTCAACCACACACGGGCCTCAGCCGCGCTGACAGGCCGCTGCAGGCGAAATGACAACCTGTCCATTTGGCACCGGGGGTTGGGGAATAGGACGCCGCTAACAGGATGTGATAAATTAGACCTGCATCCGCTTTTTTTCTAATCAGCTTTACAAAACCGTACGCGTACCTGTTATTATATTCAATACCGTGTGGATGCGGTGGCGACAGATAAGGGGCCTTAAAATAATATGGCATGATGCAAAGAGTTACCAATGAAAATATGGATTTTTTTAAACCAATCATATAACATTATTTACTCATTTGATACCATTTCCCAGAATGCCTAAAATGGTGTACATTAGACCAAAAAGCTTCTGTTTTTTAAATCAAACAAAGCTTGGTTTGAACCACAGTACAAACAGGAAGTTTCTGGTGGGCTGTAGTGATAAAGTTGCAGTTTACAATCAACTGAGTACTTCAACATGTAGAAAACTCTACAGTGGCCGTGAAAAATGAAAAATGCAAACATTCTTTAGAGCCTTTGTTTGCTTTGACTGCTCAGGACTGCTATAGAAGAAACATGGCAGTGCAGTTGGTGGAAGTGGCTGTATCTAAGGTAATAAAAATACTAAGCTCATTTTGATTGAACATACTTATTAAAACATACTTATGGATACTGCACTCCATTTCTGCCAAATCTATTCTGCAAGATGCTGCTATGTCAAAACCCTTAAAACACAAGTCAGGGGGGGGGGGCTCCACAACCTGACTTCAGAAACAGGGTTGGACATTGACGAATAGGATTAACAAATCCGAAAAAAGATCACAACACCTGCAATTAACTGATCCTAAAAGGCAATAAAAACTACAGAAACTTCCCCAAGACCTGACCTATTCATTATGCTCATTTCATCAATTCACTATCATACATGTAGTCATGTGATTGATTGTGGTTTGTAGTAAATTGGCTAAAACATGCAGGGTCATTGCCAGTATTGTGCTTTAACAAGCCTACTCAAAGTGACGCAGGCTTTGGAGTGGCCCGTCTCCATTTATTTTATACTAATAAAAGTCCTCGTCCTGTTTCCTAGACGCAGAACGCCCAGCCCGCCTTGTCGTGGCGCCACCGACCGGCCCGTTCCACCTGACAGGCTCTACGTCGTGTTTGCATGTCGACAACGGCGACGGGCCCACTTCTGATTTATTCTCTTGGTACTCGCCTTGAACCTTTCAGCCACAATCTCGTCCTCTTTACATCTCTCCGGCTCTGAATGCGAGTGTTGCCTCCCTGCTTGTCTGGATGGCTAATGGACTCGACGCGGCACAGTGTGTCTTTTATGGTGTTTAAGTGGATGTCTTCATGCCCATATATACAACATAGTGGGGAAAACATAAAGGATGAATTATGCTGGTGTGAAAGCATTCTATAGGGTCACCTCATTGACCATCAATATGCAGCACTCGGAGAGCAGGTACACAGGCACATTTTCAACAGTTTCTTACTTGGATATTTGAAAATGGCCTTGGGTTGAGAGAGTTTTACAGCCCCCTGTCAACACAGGCCGTTATTAACTCACCCACTGAACTGCAAGCTTAGTTTGTTCTCAATCCAAACAATATCTAATAATCGTAGCTGTAAAAGGGGAATAAAAGAAAAAGCAACATAACTTTCTCTAAAAGGCAGTATCGCCTCTGGT
Organism: Eupleurogrammus muticus; assembly: GCA_036785175.1. NCBI lineage: Eukaryota > Metazoa > Chordata > Actinopteri > Scombriformes > Trichiuridae > Eupleurogrammus > Eupleurogrammus muticus. The sequence goes on along the minus strand of JAYKQN010000020.1, from coordinate 5,591,709 downwards.
GGGGGTATGAATTTGGCATAATAAAACCCATAGTGACTCAAACGTCAGAATGCCTGTTCCTTTTTTTTTCCCAGGAATAAATTTAGCATCTCGCTTCTCATATTTGATGTATCAAAAAAAATGTGCTGAGGCACAACATGGAGGAGGAATATATAAAAGTGAGCAGATTGGGAAGCGGCTGAGCGTGCTCTATCCCCACCTTCCAACACCTACATTACTCTGCTTTTTTGGAGCAGAGCAGTGTATGAAACACCTCGAGAGGAAAATGAGGAATATTGCGTGTGGTGTGAGGCCAAAAGCCCAACGAGAAGTGCAAAACCTCCACAGGCGGCCCACAGATGTCGTGCTGCTCCGCTCAGCCAACCACAGCAAAGTGGGCCGAGCCGACGAGAAGCCAAACTATCACGTTACTAAATGTACAGAAAAAACAGTGATAAAATACGAGATGGTGGTTAACAAATGTGGTAAAGAGGTGTTGAATCCTACTGATTGAGTAGATGCCGCTACAATGGATTTTCATAAAATTGTGCAAATCGTATTTCCCAGACAATGCATGTTCTTGATGTACCACCACAAAGTGGTAGTTATTATGTGAACATTATCAGTTTAAAATGTATCCTACAATTTGTTGTTTTGTCAAGAACTAACCTTGACTGTACTTTGTGTTTAGCACAAATTAAGTCACTATGAATGCTGACAAATTAAATTAAGACGGTGAATATGGTGATCGTTCTAAAAATATTTTAATTTTGATTATAATGTTGAGGTTATACTGTCACGTGTTTCAAAATTCTCTCCACACAGCTGGAGACTGTGGTTTGAAATGAGCAGTCAGGTCTTCTACTGTACAGTCACCGCCCATCCCCCACCCCCCCTCCACAGATATTCAAATCAGCTAATCAGAGGAGAGGATCATTAATATTATTGGAACACGCATGCAAAAAAAAAAATGTTCTTACTAGAGCTCCATAGACAAGCTTGAGGGAAGCTACATTGGTAGGATTCCTGCTACCTAAAATATAGAATACATCTTGTGGTCAGAACATAAAATACAACCAAAAAAAGTGTAAAATATGGAACCTTTAAGTGGTCACATCACAATTCTAGTGTACTTTCTTGTATTCAAAAGCATTTCTCAGTCATTTAGTTCAGTTTGTAGTCCAGGCAGTCATGTTCAGAGCAATACAAAACTAGTCCATACAAGTAATGTCCATACATAATCAAAATTTCCAGGGCCTTTTATGTATAATGGTTATTTATCAGGTAATGCTTGTTTTATTGTATAGGCTTTTAGCAGGGATGTAATTACGAATGGCCGACATGGTGGAGCAGAGGGTAGCACTGTTATCTCTGTTGTGGAAAAAGACTGGACTAAATAAATAAATGATTACGTAATAATGAGTAAATAAAAGAAGAATGAGAAAAAAAAAACAAGGCCACCTCTCTGGTAAGGGGCTTTCCAGAGTTACACTCAAACTGTAAGAGCTGCCAGGAATATTTAATATCTAGGTGATAACAGATAGGCCTTACTTTAGGTAAGTTAATATTTTGCCGATTAAGAAAAACAAAGACGAGGCCGAAAACTTGTATTCTAATGGAAGGAAAGATAAAGGCCGGTCTGCCTGAAACTGCCCAAAAAAAAAAGCATCCTGACTTTTCTAATGGTGGAAAGTACCTGGCATTTTGTCCCAAAGAGGAAGAACCGGTTTCTGGTGTAAAACTGTTGACAAGAGGTGGGGTAGTAACGGGTATAACAGCTGAGATTCCAGGTCCCTTCAATCTTTCTTATAGGATGGCTCAAGATAGAAATACATGTCATCTGATATTGCAGTAAATCTCATTGCATTGAACGTCATTTTCAAATTTGCCTCATAGTTATTTGTTGTGATCAAGAACAAGAAAGTTCTTTGACTCTGGGTTGCCACTAGCCTACTCCAGGACTACCCATGACTCTTTATGTGGAGTTCACATGTTCTCCCTGTGTCTGTGTGGATTTTCTCCAGGTTCTTCAGCGTTCTCCCACAGTCCAAAAAGATGCTGAGGTTAATTAGAGGCTCCAAATTGCCTGTAGGTGTGAGTGTGTGAGAGAATGGAGCGTGTGCCCCACCATAGGCCGCTGACCTGGCCAGGGTGGATTCCTGCCGCTTGCCCGCAGTACACTGGGATTGGCTCCAGCAGACCCCCATGACCCTAGTGAGGAATCAGGGGGTGTAGAAAATGACCGACTGAGAAAACAGATGTATAGGTAATCACCAGTGAAGGAATCTAACATGATAGTCATTGACAATGGTGATTCAGAGCTGTCTATTGAGCTGTAAAGATTTGCCCATTCAAAATATTTCTATTTAACTGTTATTCTGAGATTATCATTTATCTTGAAGCAACACTGTGCCAAATTAAATCTTCACAGGTTTATAGCCACAAAATATACAATCCTTTTGAATGAATGACTGCTTATAGCATGTTGACTGGTGTCTGACCTGGACTTACCAGCGAATGCCATAAAATAAATGCAGAACTCAATAACATCTTCACAATATACTGTTTGCACAGCAGCCATGACATGAAATGGTAGCGAATCGAGGTAAAGAACCTAATTAAGGTTCCATTCGGGTCCTACAGAGGCAGGGTGGTGCTATTGTGCATATTAGCTCACTGAAAAGGCTCGGCTACAACCTTAATTAGTAACTCTGTACCTTTGATATCATGTAAATATGGATGTCATACTTACTAAGTAAGGGGTGACATGTTAAAAACTGACTTCATGTCAAAGTGGCTTGAAACACAATGGGGGAAAAAAAGCATGTAAAAAGCGGAAAACACGTGCATTAGCGTGTACCGCAGATGATTCAATAACATTTTCTTTTGTCAATGAACACAACGAGCTGATGAGCAGGATGAAACCGCGACGCGAAGCCGAGCGGCGGCGGCAGAGGCTGACATGTTAGCTCAGATGTGTCATCAATCACTTCTCCAAAAAAAAAAAAAATACATTGCACACAGGCGGCGAGCAGTTAGTGGAGCAGGATCAGGTCACAGCTAAAACCCACTGAAAAGCAGCCTAATTGAATAAATGCAGTTGAACAGGAAATCATTGTTAAAAAATCAAAGTCAAGACAGGAACGGCTATTTCGGGTCAATGGAGCCAGGTTTTTTAAAGCAAAATGTATGCTTAGTTTCAAGAAAGCAAATTTCAGAAAGGAATTTAAATTTTTTTTCCCCAAGGGTCCCGGCTACTGTAAACATCCACAGTAAAACTTAATTCCAGTGAATCCTCTGCCACTTGTTTCACTTAGATAGCCTGTATTAAAATAAAACCTGGATTTAAATTTTCTTTATTTTCTTATTTCTCAGCCGAGATCCAAGCATAAATTATCAAGAGGCTTGTGCACTCGTCTCCGTACAACAAAAATAAATAAGACAACTGTTCGTTGTACTTAAACTTTGACCCGACAAAGTTCACTTACCACAGGGGATCCACAGTGGATGCACTGTGATGTTTTTCTTAACTACATTCTGTGGGAATACATCCAGGTTTGTGTTTACTGTGTGTGTATGTGTGTGTATGTATGGGGGGGGGGGGATTTTGCTTGGCCAGGATAACGGCTGGAGACAGATTCCCAAATACTGTGAACAGATTCCAGCCCCCCTATGTGGTGGGCTGCTGCCTTTCATGGCAGATTCCTTTGAGGCAGGAGTATCTGAGCGAGACTGCAGCGAGGCACCACTCAATGAGGAATTTATATGTTCTCAACAAAGCTTCTACTTTAGACCCCGAAGGCAGGTCTTAATTGTTAGACGTGATATCTCCACTCTGTCTCCCCCTCTTCTTCTTTCTCTGACTGTTTTTTTTTTTCCTCCTCCCTCCCTCCTCCAAACCAACCCACCCACCCACCCTTCCTCCCTCCCTCTAGCTATTAGGAATTGGATTTGGAGCAGAACGATCCATTTAGTCGCTCTCCTCCATCTCTATCCCTCTCTCTCTCTCTCTCTCTGCGCTTCCACACCTCCTCTGTAGATTTCTCTCATCAAAGCTCAGGCTTAATCTGTCTATTTTTACCTGAAGGAATGAAAGGAAGGGATGAGGTAATGCTTTTCCTGTCCATCAGGTGGGCAGTGGTGCACGGGTCTGTGTGTGTGTGTGTGTGTGTGCGTAGTTTAGGGAGCTAGCACCACCATGTGGGCTCAAAAGAGATGAGCCACTATGGGAGCAATAGGAGCATGCTTAGTGATAAACACACAAAGAATCACATAACGTCATTGTATTAGTTAGCATGTACCACTAAAACTAATGTATGACGTACTGTTCATGGAAGCGAGGTTTGTCGTCTTTACTTTGGTTAGCTTGGAAAATATAGTAGGCCAAATCCAGTACAAATATCTAGTTTTACTTTTATTATATAATAAATATTGTACATACAGCAAATTCAATTCTCAAAAGAAATTAACAGTTTTTTTTTATCTATTGTGAAAACTATACTAAAAATAAAATCATGACTTGATTCAGTGGTACTGCCAGTGGGTTTGAGAGAGTCAACAACAAACATCCCCCCTCCTTAAATGTGTGAAAGCAGAGCGCCATCTAGTGGTTAGCAAACATTAGGTTAAGGTATTAGATTATGGGTAAAATAAAACACGAGCAGGCTTGATTTTGCTTAACTGCATTGGAGATTCTTATTGAGAAATTAGTACTTGACAAAATACCAGTCCAGTAATAAGATACAAAAGAATGTGTCAGTCCAGCGTAAACCATCTGAGAACAATATTTCAACCAGCAGAGAAATTAACAGGGAGGTTTAGAGATATGCGAGTTATCTCTTTGTAAAAAGATGGAGATGGATTCAATTTTTTTTTTCTTTTTTCACATTAAAACTGAGAAAGAAACTGCTATTTTCATCACTCAACTTACTACCAAAAACATAGTTGAACAAAATGTTTGGTTTTTATTGATCATCCCTGGAAAAAAAGAAAAATTTCGACCACGGCAGTGAGATAGCTGCTTGAAGTAAGGAATGATTGCTATGGATTGAAAGGCTGATTTACCTTTTTCCTGCAGCCTTTGTTGTTGCATGATTTAAACATCCAAGGCTCTTTTTACCTGAAATTAATTATTTCAGCATGGAAATGCTGAGCAGCAGGAAAGTAGTGTTCATTTGCCTGAGATCAACAACCTCCTGACCTTCAAAAAAAAGTTGACAAAAAAGAAAACTCATCCATTTACATAAATATTTGTACTTAATACATAAGAAAATAATCTTAAAATAAATAATATATTTGCAGATCATTTAATAAACAAGTTTCTTTAAATCATGATGCAGAGTAAAAACAATGAAAGATAAGTAGAGATGCTGTCATGATTCATCCTTAGGACTCTTGTTATTCTCCTCCCATCCAATTATTCTTCTTCCCCTCCCTGCACTTTTAAAAAAGGCACAAAGGTTGTAGGCAAACGGCAACATGTCAAGATGCTGTTAAGATGAATAGAGTTGTCCATAATTCAGTCATCTTTGCCATGGTTTTGGCCGTTGCAGTTCTTGGATTGGCTGAAGCAGAATTTGCGCGGGTGGTTTTTAAAATCAAGGTAGTCCTGGACAAAGCGTGGGTGCTGCTCTATAAAATGACGAAGTTCATCTGGGGGAAAAAAAGGCAAGAGTTAAATGGTATTATGATGGTGTGCAAATCTGTGGGGTTCGCAGTATTAGATCATTATAGTATTGTTTTAACTTTGTGGTAAAGGGGACTGCAATAAGCACTTATCTTAAATTTAATGTGTAATGTGAAGTACTTTAACATTAATAAGTCCTCAGCTTGTTCATACAATCATGCATCAGTATAATTAGATAAGATTTAGATAAGATTTACAGCATGTTTACATACTGCATACCACTGTATGTGCAGACAGGAAATCTGCTGGATTAGTTTTATGTTAAAAACAGGACAAAATGCTTTGCAGGACAATAAAGCTTTGAAAGTTTCTAGAAAAGGCAGATGGTAGATTAAAAAAAAAAAAAAAAAAAAAAAAAAAAAAACATTTCCACCAGATGGTATTTATCCTCTTCAGTGAAGCCACAGAGCTAGATGCTGTCAATCATCTTCACCATGATCTCATTTGTACTACGGTATTGCAATTACTTTGACATTTTTGCACTGATTAAAATAAAAATGTATTGCATTTATAATGACAGGTATAACAACGGTGAGGTATTACCATATGTGATCTTCTCCGTGTCGGATTCTTCCAGCTCTAAAAACAGCACAGAAAGTTCCACCTCTTCCACTCCCAGCATGATTTCCAAGATTGTGGCGAGCTCCTGTTCCAGGACTTCCCCTTTCTCCTCGCTCCCATACATCTGCGGGATCAAGCATTTAGTGCAACATGTTGAAACAAACTTTAAACCAGGTTGCGGGATGGTAAATGCGCTTACTGTACCTTGAAGGCCAGTTTGAGGGTCTCCATTGACTTTGATGGTCGGGAAACAGTGGACAGAGCAATAACAAAGTGCCGAAGGTCTATCTGCCCATCCCCATGCTGAGAAAGAAAAACGTTTCAGTGAGTAATTACAAAGAAATTGTAGAATATATACTATAGTGTCATTAATTTGTAGCCAAGATAAATGCTTTGGCTTTATTTATTTATTCATTCATAAGGACTGTAAAGGAGACACCAACCAGTGAAAGAAAACTCATCAGCTGGCACAAACGGGGCGGAGTAACGTTATAGGTGACCCACTGAATGAAATGTGGAATCTGACACAAAGCGAGGCGACGGGCCAGTGAAAGAAGAAAACTTATCCAGCGCTTCTCACAGAGGCAGTGAGTCATGATGAGCAGTTTAATCTCTGTGGAGACTGGATGGAATGACCACCTGCTGCAGCACGACTCTTTATGTCAAAGGCTCACTAGCCTATTGGAAGCTCAGGAACTCATTACCTAATCAGTAGGGCAACTGGACCGTCAAAAATACATAAAGTGATCTTATTTTCTCAACAGGCCTGTAGCTCAAACATTAAGCAAGCTCCAGGTTCTCCAAAAGAGGGTGCTGAAAAAAAAAAAAAAAAAAAAAAAAACTACGGCAGGAGTTCATTGGAACTATCATCCTAAATATTTGAACTATTCAATAGCTCCCCATCTAATCTCTGATATTCAAGGCTAACCTCTCTTAATTATCTGCTTTTTAACTTGTTTAAAATATTATTTTGCTGAAGGGAGTTTTAAAGTTCCAAAGCAACTTTTCTTTTTCTATTGTCGAGGTCAATTTTAGGATTGCTATTATTAATATCAAGGCTAATATTGATTTTACTCCAACAAAGTAAGTTTTTTCTTTTGAGCTCTCAGCTAAATATTATATCAACCTGTCTTCTTGTGGTTCTTTTTCAAGCACTTGGCTGGTAACTAAAGACTTTTGTAACAGGCTTCAAGATGTGAAACATCTATAAAACTAATGTTCTATTCTATGGGTAATTATATCATTCCATGTCTTCCTTTACCAATTTAAAGTTACATTGTGGAAGGTTTACTGGCAGTTAGCAGTGTCTAGCAGAACAGAGCTGGCAGAAATGTATTATTATATTCATAAGTTTTAACTAATAGATATGTTTAAAAAAAAATAAGAATTGTTGAAATCTCTCCACTCTTCACGTGTTGATTTGTTGACTGCAACCTGACCACAGAAAATACACAGTGATACACAGTGTACCTGTAACCATTTTATTCATCTTTACCTGTATTTATTTCAGTATTAAGCAAATAAAACTCAAAGCAATGTTGGTATACCTGGTCAAAGAGGCTGTGGACTTGTGTGAGTGTGTCTGTAACTGGCAGGTTGAAGAACTGGGCAAAGTCTTCTAAACTGAGCCGGTCCCCCTGCAGCTTTCTGGCTCTTCTGGCCTGCTCCTCTAGCACCTTGTCTGTGGTGCCTGTCCTCAGCCTGTGGACACACAGTGGAACAGATAAACACACGGAGAATCAACATGAAGTCAGGTTATTAGTTAGCATGTACCACTAAAATAAACTAATGTATGACATAATGTTCATAGAAGCAAGGTTAGTCATCTTTACTTTGGTTAGCTTGGAAAGTATACTAGTTTTACTTTTATTATATAATAAATATTGTACATACAGCAAATTCAATTCTCAAAATAAATAACTTTTTTTATCTATTGTGAAAACTATACTAAAAATAAAATTATACTACTTTTATACTGTGACTTAATTCTGTGGATATTGCTCATTACAATTTTCTCCATATAGTGACACAATTAAAAGGCAGTGCATAAATGTTAAGAATAGCTAGTCGCTGTGTATCATACACAAGTTGATGCAGTTTGTCATCTCTCGCGCTCCGTATATGATCACAAGAATATTATTGCTGGTGGTGCATATTATCCATCTAGTACAAACACTGATTATTTTATCAAGATAACTTCTCCCATAATAGATCAAAATAATAAAGAAGTTTGCCATTTAAGAACAACAAAAGAATCTCTCTATACTCTCAATTAAGAAAAAAAACAGATGATTTTATAAATAAATATAACATGTTTTTCCACACATTTATAAAATATTGCTGGAAGGTTACAATATAAATCATTTGCACAATTGTTTAAAGGTTTTGTGAGGGTTTCATAAAAGGCAGGGGAAGGTTACAGCTTTGGTCTTGTCCATGTGTTTCTATGTCGCCACCATTAGGTGGCAGTGTTACTTCACCATCAATGGCCTTCAGGCTTGACCCAGGTGTACACCCGTCCAACCAGTTTATCCAGCCTCTCACCACTCACCCCAAGCGACACACCAGCTGGTTAAACTCGAGCAGTGTGCTGCAGTTAAAGATGCGCAGCGGCCCCTGTGATAGGATGATCTCGCGGTCGTCGAAGGACAGATCTGTGAGCGGCAGCTCCAGCGCTCTGTCCGGGCGGAGGGACACATTCAGCAGCGGTTTAATGTACAGGAGGTCGGCGTGAATTCAAAACACAAAACAACACACTTACTTGGCCATGAGCTTTCTGACATTACTGGCAAACAGAGCAGGGTTTTCCTTCTCCTCGTCTGACGGGGTATAAATAGGCAAGTACTAAGTAGAGAGGGAGACTGTTACGAAACTGTACTTAGTGAATGTGAAAAAACCTACAAAAACACTCACCTCTATCTCCATAGGGTTATGAGGTTGGCACAGAGTTAGCCACAGGATCTTGAACCTGCAAGACAGTAAACTTTGCTTTGTCCATACATGAAAATACAGGAGCAGGAAGAATGAAATAACATGATGTATGTTTGAAGCCAGATGGTACTGGAAATAATGGAGGTTCCCCTGCAGCATCTCACCATGTTCCCTTTTAAAGGAAAACAGGTCACTGGTGTTTTAACTACACAGTTAGAGGGAAGTAGAAGGTGTATATGTGTGTGTGTGGTAGTTTGTGTGTATTAGTGTGTTACACTCACGCTCCAGGACCTCGCCACGTCCATGTAACAGTATCCTGTAGAGAGGGAGAGGAAAACAGGAAATGGCTCATGACAAAGACACATATACATTTCATGAAGTCAATCTCCTACAACTTTGTTTACTCCCTGAAACTACTGTTAAGTTCCTAAGTGTATACCGAGTCCCTTAAATTACTTAAGCTACCAATTAAATGTTGTGAACCTCATGGTGCAATACTTTTTTTTTAGTTGGCAACTCAAATTACATTTCAGAAGTTATTGCTGTAACTCTATTTTATGCAAGGAGGTGACATTTTTTTATATTGTGTTACAGGAATCAATGTGCTACTAGAGGTAATAGTATAACTGATTCAACTTTTTAGGCCAGTTTGTTCTTAGAACTAAATTACAGCGCTCATATTTTAACTTAAAGACAAAGTGTAAAGGTTTCTGCAACTTCACTACGTCTACACGTGAACTTCAGTTTATTCACCCTCACGAATGCCATTACCACTCATCCTGTTAAAAAGGTTGCATAATGTTTTTGTGAGTCTGGAAAAGCCTTTCAAAGTCTGAAAAAAATTATACTGATTATGTCATAAGGGTTATTTCAAGCCTGTGTTACAAACTGTAGGTGTGTTGTTCCAAAGAATCTGTATTTAGGAGTTGAGGAATGCATACTTGGGGCTAAAAGTCAGCATATTTCAACCTCGACTGCATCAATTTTGAATCTCTCTTTTTCCCTTCACTGTTTCTCTTGAGAGGTCCCAAAATTATGTATTCAGGATTTCCCTGAAAAAAAATAAAATGATTTCTAATAAATGAATCTCTCTGAATCACCACTAGACCACATGACCCACTAGAACTGTGAGGTGGTGTGGTTATCTGCACACCCTGCTTCCCCTCCGTCTGTATTTTCACATTTTCATGTGTTGTGTGGGAAGTTAATGGCTATCAACCTGTGTGTGTATTTCTATGTGTAGCTCCCAGCCAATAACAGCGAGCAATGTGCAGCCCTTTCCCAGCTCCTCAAATATCAACACTTCACACCCCTCAGCATCAGATACCGATTAAGACAACACCCATTAGTGTATACAATACAATATGGTGACCTGGGATGAGAACAGGTTATATCACTGTGTTTTTATGTGCTTCAGAGTTTCTTCAGCAATGTGGGGAGTGCTGCTGCTCATGTGTGCGCGTGTGTTAAAGTGCTAAAAGTGAAAGTAACAGCGCAGACCTTTTATTTAATTTCTGGCTGTGGTGTTGAGCCATTAGAGAACTACAAATGACTTCAGGTACCCGTTAGTCCAAGTGTTTTTATATTCACCTACATCAATGTATTAATGTGTTACAGAACACCAGCGCTTTAAGGTCAAAGGTGATATGTACAAAGGAAAACAATCTACAGCTGTAAACACAGGTCAGATGTGTTAAACTGGTATACAGATCAATCTGAAACAGTTAAAATAACATATTTACAAGTAATTTGGGAATATATGTGGAAATAAAAATAGATTTTGATGTGGCTCACTAATAATCAACTTTTTAAGTACTTTGTTGAAAAAATCCATGGCTTGTGGCAGTTTGTTCTTCACATTCCAAAATGTAGCTAAATCAACAGATAAAGAAATAGATGGAATGGAAACACTTGGTGTAGAAATAAAGACTTTGGGTGGGAATATACGACTAAAAATTAGACCTTTAGAGATGCTTAAAGACATTTAAAGCAAATTATTCATGTTATCTCCACTCTCTTAGCTGCCTTGTACTGCCATGTTGTCACTAAAGTGAGCACAGTGGCTAAAGTCAGCAATAAGGGAAACAGTGACAAAAGCTTTCTAGGGAAACAGACAAGAAACACAAGGTAAAATATGTGCATAATTCATGAGAGAGTGAAGAGAGGTGCAGAGAGAGAGACATGACACCTGTGTGTGTGGCACAGACAGAGAGAGAGAAAGAAGAGGATGAAATATCATCCTACTAGTACATGAAGTCATTCATCAGAAAAGGAACACATACTAACACAAGATAAAGAAACCATTACATCACTGGTGTGTGGCAGTAGGTGAAGTCAGGCTAATCCCCAGTCCCAAATTTACAGCTATATTAGAGCAGGAATGGAAAGGATGAAAAGAAAGTGGAACAAGAAAGGGGATGACTGAATACAGGGTGTTTACCAGTTGGTTTGGGTAGCGTAACACGACTGGCTGTACTGGGAGTCCTGGAATGAAAGCACCTAAAGACAGGAGGAGAGGGAGGGTATCAATACTATTACTTCTGGCAACAATTTACATACATCTATAACAAAGTTTTATTCAATCACTACAAGCATATATTATAATCGAAAATGCCAACATTACTGCACTGCTTTTGTAGCACTGATATAAACACAGAAACGACACAGACCACTATGCTGGGTTGACTTATGTGGATGACTTCAGTACAAATAAGTCAAGTGACAAGTGAGGAGTGACAAGCTCCCAACCTGAGGATGACCTTCAGCCCTGGCAGACAGCATTTCTATTGAGACTATAATGCCAGGTGATGACAGGCAAGCTGACCAAAGCTCCATACAGTATTTATTACTGGACAAATAAATAAAAAAAAAAAAAAAAAAAAAAACATTCAGGCTACTGTCAGCTTTGAATAAGATGCTATATATCTCTGTATGAAACATTGTACTTGCACAAAAGAATGTTTTAAAAGTAACACTTGGTGTAGTTGGTTTTGGCTGCCTCATAGCAAGAGAAAAAAAAAGGGCAGGAACAACTGAATCCATAAAAGTACGCCTGAACTGTAATGTGCTAATTTTTTCCAGTTGTCCGCCACCACTGAGGTGGTCACATGAAAGAGTTGTGTCCAGGGGCATATAATTTGATGATCCTCCCCTCGACGACACACTGCTTTTTGTATGATGTTCAAAACAAAAGGTTGGAAACCACTGATTGCATCTTCAACAATGTATTGTCTTTTAATACAGCGTTCCATTGTGTCAACTCTTTTGACACAATGGAAAGTATATGTAAAATGAAGCATTGTGTCTTAGTCATGCCACCTAGAAATGAAAAAATACAGTTGTGCAATTGCCAACTACTCAAAGTGTAAACATTCTCACTTTATTTAAAAATAAAATATGCTGATAAATAAAGCAGTCAACAGGTTCTTAAGGCAGAGTGAGACCAGTTTCAGTTCAACTTTAACCTGACATCTATAAAAGGTGGTGGCGCAAAAGGCTACCACACCTCACTTGTTGATAAATCAATCATCAATAATGATTGAATCAATGATAAAAATACTATATTAGAAATTATCCCAACAGAGAAGGTATTAACCCAGTAAGCCTAACTGCACCTGAGACTATAAAAGAGCCTAAAAATGATAACTAAATAATATTGTGACTAATATAGGACAGAGGGGAATAAATGTGTGAAGATAGAAAGCTCCAGTTCTAATAAACAGCCTTTTTAACAAGGACTGGAGATATCTGCACAGAACAGGTGGCGAGTGCACATCTAAACATGTGAACACACATGCACACACTCAGTTTGTTGTGCTGGGAGCCAGTGAAGAGACATAACAAGAGGAGACACATCCAGAGGGGACTGGACACACAGCAGACAGATAAAGCTGGACAAACACAGCAGACACACACAGCAGTCACATACGCACAAAGCAGGACAAAGTGTGACCAATAGGGCTTGAGAATGGGAATGACAGAATAACAGACTGGAAGAAAGGGGATTAGATAGCACAGGCAGGGGACAATGGCTGACAGCATAACTTGGTTAATGCGGGGGACACACACTGACACACACTGACACACACACAGCCCTAGACTAACATTAACTTGTGCAGTCCTCCACACCTGGACACACCCACAGAGCTGTGCGACCAACTCCATGCTGGACCCACTTACTGCAATGAATATGTATGAAGTGATCACACACAGTCTCTAAATTAAAACACCCTGGTCTGGAATTCCCCTCACCACAAACCACTCTGGGAGCCAGAAATCCTCATTTGGACCAGCAGATCATTCTATCAGTACCAGTAATATTGGGAGTTGTTGGTTTTGGTCTTGTTCCTGAAATGTAGTAAGTACCCATTTGAGCTTGGTCACTATATTTCTAGCAGACACAGACACACAGGCACACGGCTGGGATTCATGTTCATCCTAGAACAGGAATGGACACATACCAGCTTTGAATAGGATGAGACCCGACCTGTTGGTGCATGTCCCCTCTGGGAATATCATGATCTAGAATAAACAAACATGCATTAGAACACACAAACAAATGCATTTAGCTCCCACCTATCGACATGAACTGTGTGACTCACTAAGTTTATATTGTCACCTTTCTTTTCCCATGAGGTGTCAGCTGAGGTTAGATGTGTGTGTGTACTTATAGGCCTCTATGCATTTTTATGAATGTTACCTGAGGCCACTCCCCTCCAGACCGAGCTCTCCTCTTGATCTCCTCCACCGTTTTCCTTCTGGAGTCCTGGTCCGAGCGAAACACAAACACTGGCCTGATGTAGCTGATCAGAGCTAGGAGGACAAAGAGGAGGAGGATGAAGAGGCAGATAATTGATGAATGCCAGAATAAGATAAAAACAAAACTTAGTTGGCTCACCTTCAGACTGAAACAAAGTAGTAGCATTTGTGATATACTGGATTTATAGGTTGAATTTACCACATATTAGGATAGATAAGTAATTCTAGCTACATTGTAAGATCTAAAGTCTCAGAATGCAACAAGTTTTCAAATTAGGCATGAAGTCAGATACCCTGATGTTATATCCCAACACTTTAAAAATGTGTTTATCACTGCAAGAAGACACTGCTCACCATTGTTTACAGTAAACAAGGTCATCCTATTACAAAGAGAGCCTTAAAAATTGCTGCAATAGAATTAAAAGAGAAAGTTGAAAATAATTTCCACGAAAAAATAAAATGCTAAACAGTGCACTGCAATTGATATTTTTAAACTCAGGTTATTAACTTTTTTGTATTATTCTGTTGTACATTGTTTGAATAATGTTTTTGCATTCAAAATCTAAATTTCTTATATTTAAATATGACATATTATTAATATATTTGTTTTAACACATTACATTGACACATACAGTTACTTGGCAAAATGTCATCCCTCCCTCCATCCAAGTGGATCAATGACCTGACAAAGTGGCCAGAAAATGCTTATCTGTATATCTATAAGGCATATTGTTCTATTAGATAATACAAGTATAACCAGTGTGTTTAATCATTCACCAGTTGAAATAATACTAAAATGTGTCTGCTGAACTCACTGAGCAGTTTAAACTAAGATGTAAATTTAGAACTACTGCTATGGTTAAACCTAAACAAAACATCACAATGCATTTTTGAACTTATTTGAATGCCAGTTGGAGCTCCTTATATCTTATAGGTGCAATAGAAGTGACGGAAATGTGCATTACTCACTTCCCCACACAGGAATGCTTCTGCTCTCCAGTTTGGTGACTATGGAGCACATGGTCATGGTGACTGGGATGGCGTCAAAGTAGGAGGAGTGAGGTGCCACGGTGAGGATGGGAATTTCAGAGGCGGGTGCCCTTTCCCCTTTCACCTTGATCCAATGGAAACCTCCGCAAAACCACATGGCTCGCATGATCACTCTGAGACTCAGGTCTAAGAACCTTTAAAAAGGTGTGCAGATACAGTGGTTAATACACAGTTTCAACCTTCTATGGTCCATCTTTGTTTGTATATTAACACCAAAAATGCATGATAATCATCATAATCATCATCATCCCCATGTGAAGTCAGTTGTTTTAAAGAATACATTAAATACATAATCTCTGTTTCATGTGTCCTTTTAGTGCATAAACAATTTAATACTTATAATAACTTGTAATACTTTATACACACAGACAAATATTCAACACATGTACGAACCTCCTCCACAGTGACTGTGGCTCAATGACAAATTCTGAACGTCCCAGTGAGGCTGAGAAAGCGAAGGGCCATGCCAGCAGCATGAGGAAGGACACCAGCAGCAGGCGGATTGGAAACACTGTGACCGACATCAGTCCTATCTGGAGAGAGGGTGAGAGAGAACCAACATGTTTGAGAGCAAGGTAAAGAGAGAACTAGAGATATGCACGCTCACAATTCCACCACTCCACTTTGTTTACACCATTGTTTAACATGGCTACAACAGGGATACTTGAAATCTGTAACTTTCTGTACATTCCTTAATGACAGGGAGACATATGCATTCACAGACACGGTATCAGGAGGAGGGGACTTCATTCCATTGTGCATTCAGGAAGGAACAAACAGCCACCTACTAGTCAAAGACACACTGACAGTCACGATCTTATCTCACGTGCCTGGCGTGGAAGCCCTGCAGCTTAAAGGTCTACATATCCTATACAGCTTTATATAACAGATAGATCGGCTGTTTTTTTTTTCACTATACAGAAAGAAACTGATCTTCAAATACCAATTATATCAGAGATCAA
The DNA here is from genome assembly GCA_036785175.1 of Eupleurogrammus muticus. NCBI lineage: Eukaryota > Metazoa > Chordata > Actinopteri > Scombriformes > Trichiuridae > Eupleurogrammus > Eupleurogrammus muticus. Next base: position 5,575,782 of record JAYKQN010000020.1, on the reverse strand, counting down.
AAGATGTTTGAGATATTTGACATTTTGTCGTTTTCTGTGCAGCCACCACCATAATAATAAAATGAAACACTTTTTGTTTGAAAAGAAGCAAGAGGTTCTTCATGGGGATTTACTGGCCTTTTGCTATTATTTCTGACCGTTTTCTATTATCAGAAAAGGCATTTTGCTATTTACATAAGACCAGTGAGATTTGACTACATAAACAGTTGGATAGAAAAATAAGATAAGGCAACTCCCTGAAGAGGAGTGTGAGGCTTTAAATTCAAGCTATGCAGCACGAGCCCTTTCATTGAAATAAAGTTTATTGAAGGAGTGCCACGGCAGAGATGACGGGTCAGCTGACTGACCTGTCATGCCTCTTCTCTTACTGTGTAATGAGAGAGATGTGGTGCGTTTGTGTGCTAACAAGGCCGCTAAGTCACAGACTCCACTGTAAATTGATACTGACTGACACTTTGAGCCCCTTCCTCCCCTTCGCCTTGTCCGACCTCTGCTCGATCCCTGTATCCCATGTTTTCATCTCGCTCCCCCATCAAAATCCTGGTTTGCCATATAGTAATCTCCGATCCCAGAGGAATTCACTCCTCAGCCATCGTCCATCCATCAATTTCTCAATGCTCGTGTCTATTTGCTGAGCTGCACCTTCATTTATCATACCGCTCGCTCTTCCACTGTTTCCCCCCCTACTTTGCATTGATGTACTTTTTGCCAACCCTCTGGGGAATCATATCAAACCTCCCCCTTACTATAGCATCTTTCCTTCCTTCCCTGTGCATTTCTCTTCCTGTAGAGGAGCCCAGGTGCACACTGCAGGGGCGTATTAATAAATAAACAGTAACTGGGCTGATTTATGATGCTCCAACGCCTCTTCTTTCCTCCCCACCCCCACGCCTGCATGCGCGGTGCACTCATCATCAGGCCTTAACGAATCCATCTGGGAGGATCCACTGACATATACTCAGGAGAAGGCATGAGAATGAGTCTGGGAAGGGTGGAGGGAGAGCAATTTCTAGTGTTTTATGAGCGTACCAGCCCAGCCGCCGCTGACAAATTGAAACCTGCTGGAAAAAAAAAACAAAACAAAACAAAAAAAAAAACACACCCCTGTAATACTGAGCTGAAATTGGAAAAGAATATAATTTTCACACATTGTACCCTAAATCTGTTCTACAAGTTAATTTTACGTTTTAATCTCTAGGACAGTAATCTGTTAGTGTACTTCTTATATTCTTGTTACATCCAAACAGAGCAGTTTTTCTCAGTCCTTCTCTAATGTCCAAACTGGGTGGAACACAATGTTTTAAAAGGGAACTCCATCGAGTTTACACATTGCTTTAGGAGGGCTACTAAAACTGTCATAATCATTTTAGATTGTCATTTATTTTGAAAAAGAAGAAAGCTTTGTTGTGGTGTATAGTTTAAAAGCCAACTAACTGTCAAACAATAATGGCTTGTCTTTAACTTGCTGTACATTCCTTTATGGCAGAGAGACATGCATTCACAGCCTACAGTGTCGTGAGGAGGAGACTACATTCCATGTGTATTTAGGTAGGAACAAGCAACCCCCTTCTAGTCAAAAACACACTTAAAGTCACAATCTAATCTCACATGCCCCTATGTGGAAACATTAAGAGTTTACTGGCCTACATATCCTATAGAGCTTTATATAACAACTAGAAAATATTGGAGAAATATAGATGCATTTTTTTGATTTAGTTTTCACTAAATTGAGAAGCGAAAGGTGCATGTGTGTGAAAAATAGCAGAAAGGGGGAGGGGAACTGAGGAAATGATTGAATAGCTTGTTAGGCCATTCTGTTGGCCCTAAATTGGGAAGCCACGATGGACCCATTGTCTCCTGAAACACATATGTCTGTTTGTACATATGGCAGCATTAAAGCTGTCAGGGGCCATTAGGGGGGGCGGGAAGGCACTCACCCCATCCTAAAGCTCGACAACTCCACACATGCACGCTTCATGTGCACTCTAATGTCAACACATACAGACAAGCAAGTGCATAGCATACAATGGCAAACATTTGACACCTACATTGGCTAAAATGCAGTCACATAGTGAGGGATAGAAGCGATTCAGCTCTACAAAGGGGTTGGTTGTATACTGTCCAATCATTACTTAAATATTATTTGAAGAGTACTCTTCTTTAAAGTTTAAGAAAATAACCCTGATGGTGTCAAGAGTTATTTTTCCATTTCCCACCTCGTATTGGGTTCAACTTCAAATATATAGCTGAAACCCTGCTTTATGGCACCAAGTTTAGGGCATTTACCTACCCATGTATTTATGAATGATGGCATTTCATTGCATTATGGGAATTATTGGACCTAGTGTTCGGGGCTTGACCTAAACTGGGAACCCAAAGTGAAAATATCTTGAAATAAGTAGCATCAATCTTAAGTATTGTTTTTAAAATGTCCCCCAACTTCAAAGCCCGTAATACTGATTGATTAAGGTGATGAAAGGAGATTATGCAACTTGTCATGGAGACAAGTACAACAGTATATTTATCTTTTATGTTCAGGTTAAAATATACAAAATGTGTGCAAACTACAATATGTTGTACTAACCAGGTTAAGCATTAACCTCCATAAAAAGGCCCACATGGACATGCTATTACCCACTTGTCAATAGCCTTGCCACTTAACAACCAAGGCCCCTGTGCAACGTGCCCCAGCCACATTGCTCTTCTGGGCTAATTATTCTAATTGGTTTTCAACAGGCAGAAGGAAGCGTGCGCCGGCTTCCACCTTGGGACCCAGTAAGCCCTCGTGTTTGTCATGTTGTTGGCATGCAGATCTGGGCTGTGTGCCTGTTCTGTCGATTGTCACAGGTATTTAGTCTGCGAGTCGGAGCGTTGGTGGCCGCATCTGTATGATGTCCGCTGTTCAGCAATGTGTGACTCAGCTGGAATGAGCTCTACCACTGTCTGTTTCACTTGCTGACCTAGTTGGTCTACTGCTGCTGATCACATTCTGATGAAAGTTAGAGGAAAAAAAGGAATTTACAAGATGACCATGTGCCAAGGGGAGGAATGTGCTTTTGCACACACAAGATATCCAGCCATCTTTAAAGGCAACTTGGAAGTCATGTTTTTCCTTTAATGCCAGAACTCGTATTTATTGACATGTGATACTGTGAGTTCACACACGTGTCCGCAGTGGAAAAACACACCTCACCGCCAATTAGGAGCAGGCAGCGGGAGGCGTGAACCAGACAGAGAGACACACATGGTGCAGCTTACATTTACTGGACAAGCACACAACTGTTTACAATTTACTTTAAAAACTCCAATGGAAAAACTGACAAAGACATTCACTAGTGAAAGCATTCCTCTAACAACAGTCCTGGGAAAAACAACAGCATTCAGTGAGCCTGGCTAAAGTTGTTAGTTGAGTTTCCTAAAGCCAGATTAAGAGCATAGCCTGGTGCTATGAAAACATGCAAAACCTAGAAAAGAAAAAGGCCCCGGGTTCACCATATGTCTCAGGGGAACATTATTGTTGGGAAGCGACTATGCCAACATAAAGGCCAATTTCCTGAGCCTTGTGCTTTGTATGTTTTGCTGTGAATGGAAGCAGGCACCTCCTGACCCCGGGGATATGGAGAAAAAGGCTAAAAAGATCAACCTGATGGGATAGAGAAGCGGGTGTGTACTTCCTCCTCTTGTCTGATTGTACATTTTGCAGACAAAAAAAAGTTCAGTGCAATTTTACTTTCAAGAGATTTTCTCTGGGGAAAAAAAGGTACCATCCACACAACAACAGAATTCTGTACCTCTGAGAAACTTTCTTGTGGAATCTGCCTTGCGTACAGATGGCTCCAGTCTAGTCGGGGACCCACTACAGTTTTTTCTAAAAAGGGGATCCAAGCAAAAAATATCTGACTTTGGTGCTGTGGAATTGCATTGTGTACCCGGCATTGTTGCAAACGATGATGTCTCCATATCACATGGCTAGAAGTAGGTGCTAACAGTTCCAAGCCGTTCCAATGCTGCCGTCGGTACTATTGTAGCCCACATGTAAAAGTGTTGAGGAATCTATATGGGGAAACGCAAAATTGACCTTTTTATTTATTTTGAATTTTACCATATTTTTTTCAATCATATATAACAGCTAGCATTGTCACTAATTATCATATTTGTTGTTATTGTTTCATTTCTTCTGCTTTTTCTTTTACCAACCACCAATAATGTCACATATCGGTGCGACGTGATATGCATTACATCCTTAACACATGAACAAAAATACTTCCGGCAACTTTGTCTGCATGGACACAAAAACTTTGAAATCCGCAAAGAAAAGCCTCACATGCTGTTGTTTCGTGGACGAACCTAAGAGTCTGCAGTCAAGCTTCCAGCTGTGTGAAGCAGCTCTGAGCTAAATCTGCTAATTAACAAATGCTCTCAATGTCAATGCTAACACAGTGATGTTCAGCAAGTATAATTTAAAATTGTGTTTCAGCATAGGGGAAATAACTCTTTTAGTCGCCATTCGGACTACATTAGCGGGGGATCCGCATGAGAGTCCTGCCGTCAGCAGGCCCAACCAATCACCAGCCAAGGAAGTCGATTGATCCACCGGTTGATTGATGAGGGGGCATTTCAGCCTGACTGCCCTCCTCCAGTAGTCTCCATCAATTTCAATGGTTGATTAATGCTTTAGCCACAGCTGTCCGACTGTAGCAGAAGCATTCAGAGTATCTTCCCTCCCACTTCCACGTTTGGCCAAGAGTTCCCAGTTTCCTGTTACAAGCATTACTTGATCTTACGTTTTCTTTAAATGTGCTGCCACAGTGTTTATGCATGTCCTTCGACTGAATAGGCTGTGCAGACGTTAACTTAGCGTAACCCTGAACCTTTAGTCTATCTTGTTACCCCAGTCGGAAAACTGATCCAGTCCTTTATGGACTATCAGAGTATACATGAGGCTTGCCCCAGGGCCATGTGTGAACACTGTATGTATGTGTGTGTCCTTACATTCACTTGGATGAGTCAAAACAGCAGACAACAGAGAGTTGTCGACTGATAGAGGGAGAACGTGGGAGGAAGTCAAATGCATGTTCCACTTATCGGAGTGCGACAGGTGAACAGCAGAGAACGATTGTGCAGGAATCAAAATGCGTGTTGTTTCGGGTATATTTATAGTGCAGCCTCTTCCCTCTGTCGACATGTACGTGACTTTGGTCAATCATCAGTTAACTGGCTTGGTAAATTCCTTAATGGAAACATGAGGTAAAAAATAAGAAAAAAATGATGTTATTGATCTGATACATTATGCTTACTAACATTAAGAGCCCAACTTAAGGCTACACAGGTGGTTTTAGACATTCCTAAACCGACTGGTGGCTAAACAATTATGGATCAGCATGTTAATTCATGAGAATGATAAATACTAATAATAAATTGGACTTGAATAGCACTTTCCTTTTTCAAAAGGAACCCAAAATACTTTTCATGTAGAGCAGAGCAAACAAAACAAAACAAACGGAACATTTAAAGTTTGAGAGCCATTATCTGAAGGTTGATAACAATGTGCCTAAAAATGCAACTGGCGCTTCCACTTTTTTTACTGTATGAAGCAAGAAATAAATACTCACCTGAAGACTGGGGCCAAACTTAAATAAATAATTATGATGTAGGATATGTTAAATGACTTTGTATAGATTGTTTTTATTTCCTGTCCCTAAGTTGTGTTTGACGTGAAGAATTTGAATGAATCCTGCAACTAAATGTACAGGATTACTCATTTCATGTAATAACTACAACCAAGAAAATGATGGAAAAAAAAATCATGTTTTTTCGTTAAATCGGTGTACATTATGTTCCCCTAAACACGCCGTCTAACTCTAAACTCCAGGCGCACGTTAACGTTAGTTCACGTGCGCATACGTTACACAACAAAATAGCGTCCCTTCAAATAGCTTTTCACGACCAACGAAAATATTTAAAACGCGTCTCTTACTGTATGTTCTCAATAACACACGACGAATTATTCATTTCTGCAGTCTTACCTTTATTTTCTCTGTCACGGTGAATTTCAGCTCGTGGGCGAAGGGGTTTCTGCCCACCCTGGATGGGCGGCTTCCTGACGACTTCATTGTAGACAACCTCTTGACAGCCGAAAAAAAAACCTCCGTCCGAAATGTCCGCGGCTTCGTCGCTTTTTTTGTGGTGTTACGGCGTCCTCCGGCTCCACGGTCCGTCCTCCTCCTCCGACGCGAGAGGAGAGACTGGCGTGTGTGATGCTGGGCGGGGGAGGACGCCACTTTTTTTTTTTTTTACAACCGGCTGCCCACATCCAGAGCGGAGCCGCGTGGAGGAGAGAGAGAGAGAGGGGGCTGGGACGGCGGGTCACGTGCGGCCGCGTCACGTGACCCGCCAGAGGCTGTTCATCATTGATTGTTTTCACGCTTTTACTCTTCTATTTGCGCGTTATTTGCGCGTTTACCAAACGCCAAGTAAAACGCCACTTTTAAAAGGCTTGTGCAGCCGATGTCAATTGATTTTTTGTTTGGAATATTAATATATACCTGAATTGGAAAAATAATGTCTTTAATAATTTTAGGTCATATCAGTGGTCATATTGTTCATTTATCCTCACTGTTAATACTACTGAGAAAGTGCCTTTGATTTAACATATTTTCATAAGATTTAAGTAGCCCTAAGGTTTGCTTGAAAAGTGCAAGACAAACATTTTGCTCAATGTTAATTTTTTACAAAACTTTTATTATTTGTGCACTGAAGTGCCCTTCAAATGTCTAATGTGCAATTAAGTGCAATCTTTGGTGGTGAAAACACATACTCCAGATTCCAATGGGGCCAGGAAATGTGATGAAGCAGTAATTCTCAGTTACTTCAATTACTTTTGTTGGATCGTTTTTTTTGGCTCCAAATATTTTGAGCCAAAACTCCATCTCACAGAACCAGTTTGGATTATCTGGCACTGACATGGCATTAAAATGCAACACAACACAGGAAATGAGACCTCCCCCAGGATATTTCCTTCTTGTATTCGTGTCTCTTTGTGATCTTAATGTCCATGAGTTAAGTCTACTATTTTTTTTTAATCATTTTATTTCACATCCATGGTCATATTGTTCATTCATTGAGCCTAACCTGACAAAATTAGTCTTTTCTTTTTTTTTTTTTTTTTTTTACTGTTTTTAAAGATGCATATTGTATTTAAAGACGACAATATAGTTTACAAAAACTGAACACTTTAGGTAAATGTTATCTGCTGACCAATGCCGAATAAAGGGTTACACCAATTAACATCTAGTCACAGGCAGTAATGAGGCACTGTGCAGTCTACTGGAGGCATGTTAGTGTGGATCATAGAGCAGCCATGTCAGGCTGTAGCAATGGTGGGCACATAGCGTGTCTCTGAGCCAAATCTGGCCCTGCAGCACTTTCATACTTCATTATCATCACAAATCAACTATCTGTAGATAGCTAAACTTCTTTTATTTTCTTTTCTTTTCTTTTTTTTAGTCTATCTTTGCAGTCTGAGTGGGCATAGCCGAGAATTTTTTTTCCCTCATTATTAATATAAGCTCCTCTAATTCTGTTCCTTACTAATTAGTGAAAAACGTACTTTCATTCATATTCTCTATACAAAATATTTCCATTGTACAGCGGTAATTAAAACAAGTTTATGGGGCATATTCTATCACAGATAGCTTGCTTCAACGTATTAATAAAAAATGAGGCAAGTGTAAAATTGTCATAGTTTAATTATGCAATGTTTTTCTTAATTGCTCAGCACCATGGAGAGAGACAGAGAGAGACCGGGGGTCTGCTCCAGAAGCCATTCTTATTTCTTTACATTCTGGACATGTCGAACAGGTCTAATTTATGACATTAATAATGACTCCTACAGTAATTATGTTTGCGAAATAATACAGGATGTAAATGGATATGTCCCTTCTCCATCCATCCATCCATCCATTTTCTATACCTGCTTATTCCTCATTAGGGTCGCAGGGGTCTGCTGGAGCCTATCCCAGCGCGTTACGGCGAGAGGCAGGGATACACCCCAGATGGTCGCCAGCCAATCGTGGGGCACACACACCATTCACTCACACACTCACGCCTACGGGCAATTTAGAGTTGCCAATTAACCTGAGCATGTTTTTGGACTGTGGGAGGAAGCCGGAGTACCCGGTGAAAACCCACGCAGACACGGGGAGAACATGCAAACTCCACACAGAAAGGTCCCAGACCCAGGCCCAAGGAGGTCTTGAACCTGCGACCTTCTTGCTGTGAGGCAACAGCACTACCCACTGCTCATGTCCCTTCTCCCTTTTTCAAAATCATTCTGACCAAATTATACTACTTATGTCTTGTCTTGGGGTACTCATGTCTTGTCCTGTCATACGTGTTTGTTTGTTTCTAGTTTTAGTTTAGCACTTTACCATTGTTGTTGTATTGTAGTTTAGGATTGTCTCGTCTTGCGCACCTGCACTTTGATGTTGTTGTACATGTAAACGCATAGGATAGTGAGAAACGCAATTTCGATTCCTTTGTATGTCAAGTACATGTGAAGAAATTGACAATAAAATTGACTTTGACTTTGACAAATTAAATGACTTGACCTTTGGTTAATTCAAAACACAATCCACATCACAATTTATTTTTCTCATTGTAATAAAAAGGCAAAAGCAAATAATTTTATGAAAAATTATTATTAGTATATTTGCACATCTATAAATCCCCATGAAACATTTGCAATATTTTCCAGAAAAAAATGCACATTTTCTTGTTAAAGTCCTTAAAGTAATATAATTTTATACACTTTAAATATGCAAATATTTTTGGTTTCTAATGTTTTCATGCTGAACACAGAATGTTTCCTACTTGACCTTTCATAGTGTTTGTGCACCAGAGGCTTCAAGTTTCCACACCACACTGGTGTAAATTGAATATTGGACCATAAGTGTTATTTGTGATGTCATGAATCATGCTCCTAGACCCGCCCTTTAAAATTGGATTTCAGTGAGCTCAGAGAAACTTTCCACCTTCAGCAGATGAATGTGAAACCAGCCTTCAAGCATTAAACTCTGCCCATAGATCATTCTGCACAGTGAAACTCAAACACCCGACAGTAGTTACAAAAATCCTTTCATTTTTTTACACAAACACACACACGATAAAATGATAAGAACTCAGAGGACATCTGTGGAATGTATGTTTGTGTTAGGGGTCATTGGCCTTCATTAACTCACAGTATCTATTTGAAGTTAAGTTTCCTTCTTTTTTTGATCCACCCATCAATCTTTGTTAAGCTTCTCTTCTTTCTTTTCTCCACATTTAGTAATTGTGCTGATTCTAAACTCCCATAGCTGATTGACATTGCATCATGTACTTGATGAACCTGTTCATTAAGGACATGCTGATAATTCTAATTCTGAGTGTCATCTGTTTGCCAAGATGCCCTTGATTACAGTATTTCACTAAGATGAGACTTGTAAGAGAATGCACAATTTTCGGAGCCACAAAGAGCAGCTTTGTGTTGATCCATGAATACACTTTATTTAAATGTTAGAAGCAAATAACAGTGCAATGCCAGAAATATATAAACCATATCCTGTTGGACTCTCTGTGAGTAAGGAGAACAATAAAATGAACTAGGATACATAAAAACACAGTCGTGTTCCACTGGTTCTTGTTCCTCCATCAGTAAATATTAAACTTCAGGAAAACTACTCAGGCAGGTTAGCTCTGTGTTTGTTGCCAAACTCCTTTTGAAGCAGCCAGGTTTCCGTGGCTACACAGTTTGTGTGTTGCAGTGTGTCAATAGTATTGTGCACATGGGTTTTTCCTCTGCCATATAAGCAAAAATGTCTTTAGGACACACACCTATTTGTTTTTATATGGCAATAACAAATGTAGGCCTAAAGACACCAATAAAGACTGATCTGCAGGAACCAGGGCAACGTATAGTAGGGATCTGCAGTTAGGGAACACAGGTATTTGTGCAGCAGACTTTGGCTCCCCCATGTGGAAGAATGGAATTATGATAGAAGTTATAGATTGTTGAATGTTATCAACTGAGGACTCTAGTGATTTATATCTTCATTTTAAAAGTTGCTCATGAGTTGGTGACAAACACATATTCAGACAATTTCTAAAATACATATAAATGTACTGAGAAACTATCACTTCTGAATACACACAATTTTGATGCATCTTTGCTGAGTAAAAAAAACACAAGTAGTAAGAGCCATGGTGGGATTGAGCAAAACAATTTATTGTTGTAACAACTTTCCCATGATAAGAAGCCTCATGATATCAAAGCAATTTTTTTTCAACACTCTCGGCGACGACTCATTTCAGCCTTGTCTCTGCTTGTGCCTTGGGTGGGTCTTGCAGATCACATACAATCGCCCCTTCCGTAGAACATAGAAACAGTCTTTGCAGCGCTTCCTCAGGGAGGACTTGGTTTTCATCCCTGCAGAAGGCTGCATGCAAGGAAGATGCTCACACTGTCCCAACAGAGATGACCTACACTGAGCAGAGGAGCCGGACGGGAGGGGCTGAATCGAGCGGACCCTGACCGATGACAGCAGTAGTGTGCGAGGAGCCGCAGTGAGGGTGCAAAGACATCTGTACGCACGAGCTGCGGGTGAGGAGAAGGTCGGAGTTAACCGGCTCACTTGGACCAGGGAGGATGCCAGGTGCTTTAACAGGTGGGACGCCATGATGTCAAAGCCTGAAGAGATAGATAAGAAAATTGTGTGTGTACCTCGCAATGCGGCACAAAACATATAGTTTCAAAGCTTTTCCTATTCTCAGAGGGAAATGCTTAACTAACCCAAAGTTTTATATATATATATATATATATATATATATATTATCATTTATTTTTCTTCAAAAAAAAATTTAATGAACTCATAAATTCTGAAAGCATACTTCTTTCTTCAAGTTATTGAATGCATTTAAAGTTCCCATAAAGTAGAAGGTGAGATTTAATATCTTTTGGATTATATGAAGGAAGAAGGTCCAGGTGTTAAGCTGTAAAAGAAGCCAGGACTGCCATGAAGTTGTGAGGTCACAAGTATAGAATCAAAATCACCTCTAATTGGTTAAAATTTTCAAGGTATAGAAGACGCTCATTATTAAGACCTTATGTTTTAAAGCTTCAGAAAGAAGCTTGAGAGAAGAAAACTTTAATAAAAAAACTTTTGGGACATAAACCATACATATGTCTTGTTAGGTACATCGCAACTTATGACAAAACTGTGTGTACCTTTAATACATATTAGCCTCATTATCAACAAGCCTAGGATTACCCGTCAAATAACGTCATTATTATTATTATTATTTAGACCTCAAATATAGGCAATACTTGAACTTATTAGCCAAATCTGCATCATTTAGACATTGACACATCCACGATTGGTAGTTAGATTCCCAAATATCGACGTGTTCTTCTGTTATATTACATGTAAACATCGAGGTCTGGAGATAGTGCATACAGCTAGCTAACGCTAACTGTATGCGGCAAGCAGGCGAGCATGTCAGATTTGACCTGCCAGCTTTTTTTTCCCCAGAAAACGTCTCTGACATGAGTCCCCTGATGACATATGCCTTATTAAAAACGCATAAGACTTTAACAAACCTTTCAGGCAGTCTCCAAAAACTCAAAACAGCGGTTATAAACGCTGAATGTTGCGTTTTATTCACCACAACACAGCCGCGATGCTACTTCTTGCTAGCGAGGATACGGATGTAGTTTTATAAAACAGTACTGCCCTGAGTTTAGCCTGTCAGGAAATTATCTCACTTTGTTCACTTCCGTTCAATCGGCTTGCGGTGACATGAAGTGACACTAAAATAGTTATACAAACAATAATAGTACAGAAAACATTTTTACCATGTCTAAGTAATATTTAATGCAATAGAATCACTCTTTAGGCCGTTAGTTGTTGAACCTGACAGGCAACACTCGGGGTTTTTAACTGAAATAACAATAAGGCATCTCGGGAAAGTCAGGCTGAAGTAAACATGGCGGCCGTGGGGTGTAGGCTTCTGTCCTTCAGTAAAAATGCTAAGGTGCTTGCTTCCCCTCTGAGGCTGTCTGCTGTCCCTGCTCACCGCTACAGTCTAGAATATTCCAACACCGGCGAAGCCATCACTCACACCGGCCAGGTACGTTCAGGAGTTTTTATTCCGTCTGTTTGTTCTACTGGGTGGCCTAGCGTTAGCTAGCACTTAGCTTATAGCTGCATCCCTAAATCCCCGTCCGTTACCTGTATGAATCCAGATGGGTTAGGCATCTCACATCAGCGCCTCCAGGCTGTTTGGGCTCTTATATTTCCTTCACTTGCTACTGAGCCTAAAACATACAATGATAATAACACGGTGAAAACAAATCTGATTGACCAAACAACTGCTGTGAAAACAGACCTCTATATTAGTGAGTAGATTAGATGTAATAGTATAGTGGTATATTAGGTGAGTATATTAGACATCATAGGTAAATGTGCTAGTATTAGTGCCTTCTCCTACATTTTTTAACTTAAGTGGTTTCTGCTCTCAGGTGTATGATGAAAAGGATCCAAGAAGAGCCAGATTCGTTGGCAGGCAGAAAGAGGTAAGTAGCTAATAATCATAACAGTGGTTCTCAAATAGTGTGGCATGTCCCCCTGGGGAGCGGGAGACTCTGTCAAAGGGGGCGCGTTTGACCTTGGGGAACATGCTTTCTATTTTTTTTATTTTATTATTTATTTACTAACACAAGAAATAGTGAAAAAATATTTTATTCTGTTAGGTTAGTCCTGTGATTTCCTGAGGATGTTTGAACACATCTTGGAGACGCTGCACCGAGCGTTTAGCGAGTAATTCTTCTCTGAAAAAAAGATGCAGCACTTGTGAAGTTTTCTAAGTTTGTTGTTTTTCCATGAATACAGCCACAATAGCCTGTGTAAAATGTAAAAAATTAAGTAGCAGCTTAACCCGCTAATGCCTATGGGTTTTGATAGACATTACAATACTATGCATGCTTTTCTCTTTTTCGGAGGGATGTAGGCGAGGCGGGGGCATTTGTTGGCCGATAAAGTGATCTGGGAAAACCTGATGGTTATTATAAAGTTTTACCCCTATTTGTATTTAGTAACAGAAGTCAAATTATTTGTGTCAAGGTGAATAAGAACTTTGCCATCAAGTTGGTGGCAGAGGAGCCAGTGACTGACGTGGGCTCCAGGGTGGTGTCCTGTGATGGAGGCGGAGGAGCCCTGGGTCACCCTAAAGTCTACATCAACCTGGTAAGAGTCTCTGCACTACTAAAGTTGTCAAACTTTTAAAAAAGGGTTGTGTCAAAAGAGGATATGTGCACCCAGGTCCTTGTGTTTGTTATGTGAGGATTAGAATGTTTTACTGATAGTTGTAGTAGTTAAGAGAAGCTTCCAAAGTTGAATGTTGTCTTCTTTATGTAAAAGTCACATATCACATTGATTCTACAAACTGGAAAAGGCAGTTTAAGCACTCCTATCAAATGAAAATCCTTTTCCTTCTTTCCCTAAAGAAGACGTTGTAAGTCCCTGCTTATTAAATGATTTTATTTGTGTTTTCGTGCCTTTCATTTTTTTGAGTCATCAGTGATCAGTGTCTTGAGCAGCACTTTAGCTTTTTTCACATTTTTGCATCTTTTGCATCTCTCCTGACCCGGATTGTAGCACTCCCCACAGCTTTGTTTCACACACTGATACTAGCTCCTAATGTTTCTCTTTGTCTTTCCAGGATAAAACTACAAAAGTGGGCACATGTGGCTACTGTGGATTACAGTTCCAGCAGAAGCATCATCACTGAAAATAAAACTCTTGTCTGTGCTTCTCTGTATAAATCACCATATTGGTTAATAAATTATATCTATCCGTGTTTTTTTTCTTGAAGTCTTTTTGATTAAACATTTTAAAATTACATTGTTTATTTATTAAACAATACTTGAAGATTCACGTCCCATTTAATGCATCTGCTACTATAGTAGTGGTAGTACTATAGTAGTTCCACCGTGGGGCCAGCAGAGGTCAGCAGAGTCCTGCAGATGTGTTGAGCAAAAATGAGGAAACATTCTTTGCTACAGTAATGAAAGCCAAGTTTCAGGCTTTATTCCCACAGAACAGACCAAAGCTATCAGTTTTAAACTTGACTCTAAAGGGTCTGTTCGTAGTGAAACTTTAAATTGGTTTGAACCACAGTAAACCAGCTGATTAGTCCTAACTGCACCTATATCATCTTCTTCTTTTGCTGTTGCCATGGTTAGGGATGCATTTCTTTGACGCATGAATAAGTGATTGCCTGCGATAGTGGCGCTTTGAACTCTCTTTCATCAATAAGTAGGCGAGATACGCCTCGTTCCCGCTGTGTGCTGTAAGGAGCACTGAGAGAAAACCTTCAGAATTCCTTGCGCATCGGGGCCCCCCCCAACAATCTGCGCTGCACAGTCTCACTCCGGCAAGCCTGGAAGACATCAGGAGGGAACCGGCCTGATAAGACACAGCAGCGCGGAACAATACATGTTTGAAGAAGATCATATATATATTTCATCAGGCCTATTCTCCATAGACTTCTGCATGCCAAATTGGCCCGCGCTTGGCTCCGGCTCCAGACAGCAGTAGCCTGTTCTGTCCCCAGTGATGCAGCCAGTGGAACTGCATTTTCCACACCATGGAGCTCAGGTTGGGAAGAGTAGTCAGGCTGATATAATTGGCCCCGGTGACTTCTGGAAGCGAGGCTTATGCTGTAGTTAACCTCATCTATAGTCAGACCACTTTGGATGATTGAAAGGGGGAGAGAGGTGTGTTGTTAAAATGAGACAGGAAAGCCGGGTCAGTGTCAGGGAGCTGACTGGCTGGTCTTGCGGTTGGTGGTTCAGAGGTGGTGGTTGGTTGGCTTGTAGGCACTGCCAGGGGCGAAATCTCCGGATGAAACTGAGCATATGAATCGTGCTGAATTAAACAGCACTATGTTTTGCGCTGGATCCGACTGCACTCTTAAATTATTCACCGTTCTTAAATGCATCATCCACCGCCATGGAATATTCTTTAACATCATATATGTCAAGGAACTCCAGAATAGGAAGGCGGGCTGAACCAATTTCCAGACGTTCACTCATTCATGGATCTCTGCCATGAAACTGTCAAATCACCAAATGCATGGCTAGACACAGTTATCAGCTTCCATCCTGCATGATATTAGATAATAATTGCAAATAAAAGCATAATGCGACCTCCACTTTTAGGTCAGACCACTCAGACAGAGATGAGCTCAAATGAGCTTTTTTTCATATTGAAAAATCTAGCTAGATAATAGAGTTAAATGCCATTGAATTCCTTAACACGGAGCCGCTCCACAACAATCACCCGCTCCACACAAAAAACATCCTTCTTGTTGCTGTAATTGCCCCATTAAAATATTTCTCCTTGAAGATGTGTCATATTACAGACCCTCAGGCTCATTATGAAGCTCCCTGCAGCCAATTATCTGAACCTTCATGTCTGGAAGCCACTGTGACCAGAGGGGGCTTCAGGCAGATCCGGGAGCAGCCCCATTGTCCTCAAATCCATACTTACTGTACGAGGAGCCAAAACAGAAAACTGACCTTTGGTCATTGTCTCGAGGCGACTCCACTCAGCTCCACTTTAGAGTCAGGTGACAGAGCTTCTGACCTTTACCATGGAAATAATGACTTGTTCTTGTGCCAGGAGCTCAGAGGGTTACCGCGGGGAGCGAGACACCTCTGGCGACATGTGACAGTTTTCGGAGGAGAGAGTTTGCACTCAGCACTTTGATAGCCCCGGAAAAACCAAAGTGTGTGTGACAAGACGCGAGAGACTTAGAACTGTGTCTATGAGTACGCCGGCATGTGTGTGGCGGCGCGCGTGTGTGTGTGTGTGGTGGTGGTGGATTGGGGCGCCGTGTGTCTGTGTGTTTTGGGTATGCGACACAAACAGTGTTGAAAGGAAAAAGGTGTCAGACGGAAGGTGCAGAGAGGAGTAATTCGGAGTTGTCAATACTTTTCCAACTGCAATTCTCAAAAAGTAGCAGCGGCTCCTGAAAAAAAAAGAATAAACCAGGTGTGGACGGAATAAAAGAACATGAACAATTCTAAATGTGAATATAATTCTTTTTTTTTTCGATTTGATGTGAGGGGAAAAAGTCATTTGCATTTCCCCACACCCACCCCCTGTGTCAATTCTCTCAAGAGACACAAAGAGGCAAATAACTGCTGGATGGTGTGAGCCAGACAAGTAAACAGGGGGTCTATCATCCCCCACCTGTACTGTACAGGAACTCACTGTGGCATAATCACCTCACGTGTCCAGGGAGCAGGCCTTCATGTCACTGGCTGCTGAGTGACTTGCTTGTGTGTGTGGACCCAATAGAGGGTGAGGTGAGTTGAGTAGAGGGAGGGGAGGTATGAAGGATGGGTTTTGGGACTGAGAACAGAAGATAGGTGATGCTTGGAGTGTGTGTGTGTGTGTGTGTGTGTGTGAGTGGGGGGGGCAAGTGTGAGGGGTCAGCGAAGAAAGAGGGAGTGGGAGAGAGCCGATGAAGGGTGGATCTAATGTGAATATTTTTAAAATAGCAGCCCCAAATTTGGTTTTATACCCAGTTTTGTGGACAGTGTCTCTCAGGCATACGTGCATCTTTTAAAGAGGCTACAATCAATAACTTCATATTAACGATGGATCACATGACGACATGTCAAATGTGTCGCTGATATTGATTGATATACAGACTCTGCAGATCCGCTCAGGTCTGTGGAGCGTACTGTAGTTCTGTCATACTGCTCTCATAGTGTCTCAAGCTTTTTAAAACAGTAGGTTCACATTATGTTTCAACCACTAAAGAGCACAGCAACTATCTGGTGAACACCGCAGAGCATTTAGCTGATAAAGATATTTTTTAGGCATACAGTAGGTGTGAATTAATAGCTCCAGAATGATTGCTCTGTATCTACTGTTTTTTATGCCAACATAAATGTGATATACCAGCGTGTGCACGGCTTTTATTCGGCTTCCGCCACCTGGTAAAAACTATTACATGGTTTAAAATCCAGGTTAAGGTTAAATCCTGGGCTCACTTTTCAATGTAAATATAGGCAAAACATTGATAAGTGATGAAGTGAAAGGAAGTCTTTTCTTGGTTTTTAAGGATTCACTTCAGTAGCTGCTGGTCTTTTTTCTGTGTTTCTGTGTTGTAACCAGTACATTCTGAGTGTATTATTTTCACTTGTTTGTTTTTCACAAACTCCTTCTTTTTTCGCACTGACTTGCTTGAAAAGTCTTTTTTTAAATAATTAATTTGACCATATTACCAAGGATTGAGGCATTCTTTTAAAATAAATGTTATGAGTTAGAGGGGGAAATTTTTATTGACTGAAATTGACTGAAATTTAAGAAAATGAAAACTAGATGATTCAATTGACACTTTTTTAATAGAATCAAAGTAGATTGTAGGTGATCAACACTACTTTATAGTGAATATATGTACGTCGTTATATTCCCCCATGATGATTTAGGATAAGAGGACAAGTAATGTCCCAACCAGCTAAAGGTGAAGGAAAATACAACCTTATTATGTCTTAACCCCATTTAGCATCAATCAACCTTTTATCAGACAGCTATTCAATATCAATCTGTTACATTCTATCCATCCATCCATCCATCCATTGTCTATCCCGCTTATTCCCTTTCGGGGTCGCAGGGGTCTGCTGGAGCCTATCCCAGCGCGTTAAGGCGAGAGGCAGGGATACACCCCAGATGGTCGCCAGCCAATCGTGGGGCACACACACCATTCACACACCATTCACTCTCACACTCACACCTATGGGCAATTTAGAGTTGCCAATTAACCTGAGCATGTTTTTTGTATTGTGGGAGGAAACCGGAGTACCCGGGGAAAACCCACGCAGACACGGGGAGAACATGCAAACTCCACACAGAAAGGCCCCAGACCCAGGCCCAAGGCGGGTCTTGAACCTGCGACCTTCTTGCTGTGAGGCAACAGTGCTAACCACCGCACCACCGTGTCGCCCCTTGTTACATTCTAATATATATATATATATATATATACAGCTTGTAACCACAATGAATCCTGTCTGATAGTGAGTGCAGAAGAAAGACAACTTTACAAAAATAAAAAGTCAGATGTCATTATTTATCATCTTAAATCTTACTTATTTATGAGGCAGAAAGAGAATGAAATTCTCGGCTGAATTCATCCTGAATTATTTAATCTGAAATGGTTAATTCCATACAAAGCCTGGGCAGATCTCTCCTCTGTTCTGATAAATACTTTATCACTGTTCCTAAATTGAAAAACAGGGGGGGAGAGGAAGACAGTGAAGGAAAAAACAAATTTTCACTTTTTTTTTTTTTTTTTTTTTTCCTTGTTGTGCTTTGTTTTTAGAAAGTGTTAGTTTTAATGCTCGTGAGTGCCAAATTTGTCAAGTCTTCTTTAATAATTGAGGCCGATGAATATTCATTTTTTATAAACCATTTGGGCTAATGGTGCCAGCGTTATTTATCTGTTTATTGCTACTATTGGTTGCACTGCAAATCCACTGAAGTGGATAAAGATATGCCAATGAACACAGAATGACACTTGCTTAAATTTACTTAGGAAGTTTTATGAAGCATTTTGCGAGCGGCGGATATTCTCCCAGTCCCAGGTTGACAAAGTCAAAAGCCGCCTAATGAAAAGGGACGCATCGCTGATTGCAGCTATATATGGAGCCGGGGTGGAAGTGGCATCGATTTAACAATTTAGCAGCACCCTCCTCTGTGTGTTTCCATTAGTCACGGCTGAATACCATCCACTTCCCCCCTTTCCACTCCCTCAAAACACACACACATTCAGACAAACACTAACACACACACATATAAAGCTGCAGAGGTATATTCCACTGTTCCTAAGCAGGATTTACATCATATAAACTCACACCACGTGGGGTTTTCTAATGTAAGGGCACACTCAGAGAACTTTGCCATGCTACGGATAAAACCTTTTTTTTTATTTTTGTGAGTCAGTGCATGTGCAGGCTATAGTGCAAGTGTACAATAGTTGTATATTTTTCCATGTGTGAGAACCGTACAACCTTGCTGCAGGGATGCGTGCGGTGACAGTTCTTAGGCAGCTCGGGGGAGGATCGGATTAATTGTCAAAAAAAGGAGCACACATTGTAAACTGGCTGTTTGCTGAACCCCTACCATGCATGACTGTCCAATCCTTAGCTCAGTAAGCATAAACAGGCACGGCAAGTCACTTCCATGTGTTGGTGAAACGGTGCACATGAGTAGCAAGTAGTAAATAAAAACGATGTTTGGCATGAAGAGTTTGTGTCTTGGTTAAAGCTGTCCCATAGAGCAAATACACCAGAGAAACGCGTGAGGAGTGGATCTACCAGTTGAAATTGTTAAAGTGTCTGGCTAACCAGCTGTAACCCAACGTCGCTTCTAAAGCCGAGGAGCACATCACTAAAAAGCATACACGGATTTGTGAGGTCACACTGTTATGTCACAAAAAAAGCCCCGTTCAAGACTAGCACATCCACTGTCAGCGTTTTAGTTATTGTTACCAACTCTTTCCTGCCGTTTATTGAGTTTGGGGAAGTTTACATCTTTATCCTAAAAGCCTGCACGTCTATAGACACGTGGAAACCTCATCTCACAAAAAGTGATGTATGGTAATCAATGACTCATTTTTTAATCCTGTTTGAGTTGTACTATGAATTGCGCATAATGATTTTTGTTGATTTAAAAGATAATTTTTAGTAAAACTATTAATAAGTGTGTAAAAAGTAAAAAATATAAGATAAAACACATCAGATAAAACACATTCGTGGATACATGTTAGTGTTGGTGACTTATATCATGCCAGATGAGAGATGTAGTTCACTGCTCCCACCATCTCTGTACTTTTTGCAGAAAACATCAATATGCGTACTTCATGGTACAATTCAAACAGTATCAAAAAAATAACTTGTCTCTCACCGTTCTTTGCCATACATTTGTTTTCTGAAATAAGGTCCCATGAGTCCGATGGAAAGCTGGACTTCAGCTCTCTGTAACGGGCATTTTCCATCCTTTGTTAAGTGCATAGTAACAGGGTTCCCATTTTAAAACCAGTCAGCTGCAAACCTTAAAATCTAAGCCGGCGTCCATGTTTTTAATCAGCTATATGCATACTAATGTTACTTAGCATGCTGCGGGGTTAGTTGTCATTGTAAATGGTGAAATCAACAGTTTTTGGCTAATTAAGAAACCCCCGTTTATCTAACTCTGTCTCATGGACCCCTTGTTTTGAACACTAGTAGAAATTTAGAGTGTCAATCTGCCACCTTAGCAACATCAACCGACGGAGGGGGCGGGGCTTAGTGAACAGTCAATCAAGTCACGACAACAAAATATAGACTTTTTATGTTTTAAGTCCAGCAGTTTTTGAAAAAAAAAAAAAAAAAAACGCCACCAACGGTGTGCGCTTGCACTACAAAGACGACGTGGACCCAACGAGCTGGAAGGGCGGCGCCGGTGTTCTGCTGTCCAGCCCTGCCTCGCTCAGGCCTTTCCACAATGCGGCCGGCTTGGGCTGTTGAAAAGGGGGGCCGTGGAAAACCCCATCCACCCACTCTCTGAGAGTGGCCACCGGCGAATCCTGCCGCCTGTCGGTTGCCTTGGTTAGCGCCATATTCGACGGGTACCCCGGCGAGGAGGAACCAGCGGATGACAGCATGCAGGGGGGGTATTCCGGCTGCAGGCCGGGCTCCAACGACACGGCGGTGTGAGCGATGGACCAGATCTTCGGCTTGGCGTCCGAGCTCCGGGCATCGAGGTTTGGGTAGAAGGTGGTGCTTTGGTCCTGGACCGATGTGAGCTTGGGACAGTCGGGGGTCAGTCTCTCTGACCTGTGCAGGGGGTCTGAGTCGTGTGTGAGGCGGCCATGTGACATGTTCGAGTTTGGGTCGGCCTCGTCGTCCTCTGGTAGAAACCGTGGCTTGGGTTCGCAGTCGGAGGCGTCGGACAGGTCAAAGTCTTCCAGATCGCTCTGCAGGTCTGCACACTGTTGACCTGGGGGGGAGGATGCAGGACATGCTGAGTCTGTGCTAATGAAACCCTCTACAAACTGCTGATTTTTCAGACCAGCACAAATGGATTGGGGGGGGGGGGGGGTCACGCTTACCAGGGAGGGCTTTGTCGCTTTCCAGCGGCTTCTCCGCCTCGTCGCTGTCGTCGTCGCAGCCTCGGTCGTCAGAGTTTTTACACGCCCGCGGCGACCACGTCACCTTGTTCTCCTTCTTCAGCCTCCTACGGGCGTTCGCAAACCATGTTGACACCTGGGGGGGGGGAGGGAATCCAGGTCAGATGGAAGAAAAAAACCATAGGGAAAGAGACACAATAAGGAATAGAAAGGACAGAAAGGAGAAACATAACATAAGCACTAATTAAATACCCATTATCTGACAACCAAACCTATAACCTAAGTGCCCCTAACTCTTTGCTTTGCTAAAAACCTACTTGTGTGAGTGTCATCCTGGTGATGATAGCCAGCATTATCTTCTCTCCTTTGGTTGGATAAGGGTTCTTCTGGTGCTCCTGCAGCCAGGCCTTCAGGGTGCCGGTGGTCTCTCTGGTGGCATTTTTACGACGTGATGCTCCGTCAGAGGAGGAATACCTAAAAAAAGAGTGCTATTCAGTATTGCATTAGTATCTATCCAAGAAAAAAGTATTTAAAAAATCAGCAAAGACCTATGCCATTTTAGAGGAATAAGTAATTCCTGAAATCCTGAAGCCTTTTAAAGATGCTCTAGGACACCGCCTACAGCCTAAGTCCTGCTAAAGATAATATAGTTTCACTTTATTGAGTACATTAAAGTAGATGAGATCACTATAAACCTGCTGCAGGTACATGAGAGTCAGAGGGAATGATGTTCACGTATGATATGGTGCAGTTTTACATTTAGAACATAATGTGTAAGTTGAGCGTAATAAAAGCAAACTACAGACTTACCCATATCTGTCATAAGGATATTGTCCAAACGTATATTCATAGGGATAATAGGCAGGAGGCTGGGATGTCCCCACATGCACAGAGGCTGCTCCTTCTTTGGGTTCTAGTGGTCCCTGAAAACAACGCAAAGCATGTAACAAATTATTTCCACGGGAAAGAGTTGAACTTAAAGAGTTGTTTTAGTCAAAAAGTAACCTTATTACAATAATAGGTTAATACCATATGAACCAGAAACAATCATTTAAAAAAAACTACAAAACATTTTCTGTTTTCCTTCCCTCGCTATGCATTTAATGACGTGCGTAATTGCGCATTCGTTTCCATGAAATTGCCAAAGGGAGCTTACTCTGGAGTAGAGCGCGGTGGCGTCGCCGGTGCAGGTGTTGTAGTAGCCCTGGCTCTTCGGGTACGGGCCGCTGTACACACCGATGCCGGTGCCCGGGGTGAGCGGGGGGCCCGGGGAGCGCAGCACCGCGTGGGACGGAGCCGTGCCCGCCTCCAGGCAGCCGGCCAGGGAGCCCGAGGTCATCAGAAACTTTCGAGAGAGAATTGGAAAAATTCACTTCAAGTTGTCCCGTGGGAACTTCACTGAAGTAGAAATCATTTATTTTTTTTCGAGAGGGGGGAATATTTAGTTTCGACTAGAAAAATAATAAGATTAAATTCAGTTTATTATTGGAAAAAAAGCAGAAAGCTATAAACCGCTCCTTACTTATAGCTCAGGTTTCGATTTACTTAAATGTCAGCTATGACTCAAGGAGTTAAATGATTAAAACATATGTTCCGTACCTGCGGGGCGGTGGGGTAGGAGTATCCCAGCTGAGAGTAAGCCATGGCTCAAATGAGATCAAAAACGCAAACGCAGGAGCGCAGACATTCAACAGCATCCGTGCCAAAACGTGGACTTTTCCCCTCTGACACTACTTCAGAGACAGTTTTGCCGACCAACTTCTCGGTTTATAAAGTAAAAAAAAAAGAACTGGAATGTAATCTACCACCGTATCCAACTAGAGGCACGCGCGCATTTACGCACCACTTTCATTTTACGCATCGCGAAGGAACCCGACTTGAGATGTAAGTTCCCGGCTCGTGCCCCCCTCCTCCTCTTACTCGCAGCCTCTCTTGATCCACTCAGCTACAGCCCCTCACAGTGTCCCCTGCTATCATGCAATCCAGAGCGAGTGTGTGTGTGTGTGTGTGTGTGTGTATGTGTGGGACCAAACCACGCGTCTCTCCGCGATG
Source organism: Eupleurogrammus muticus (assembly GCA_036785175.1). Taxonomy (NCBI): domain Eukaryota; kingdom Metazoa; phylum Chordata; class Actinopteri; order Scombriformes; family Trichiuridae; genus Eupleurogrammus; species Eupleurogrammus muticus. The sequence goes on along the minus strand of JAYKQN010000020.1, from coordinate 5,552,514 downwards.
CGCTCTTTGGTTTTTAAGGCGCGTGTGCCCTCTGACGTCAGCGCGTAGCCGGCGTCCACATCAAGATGAAGAAACTCACCTAATGAATTCCCTCACAGTTTCCTTTCAAGCTTTTATCCAGGAGAACCCCCCCCCCCCCACACACACACACACACACACCACCTCCTCCCCACACAACAGTCCCCAGAGGCGTAATGAGAATGTGATCAATTCTCCTTTCCAAACAACGCGCACGCACACACGCGCACACACACACACACACGCACACGCGCACTCTGCTTTGGCCGGAGGGGGGATCAGAAGCGTGATGCGTTGACACCACATTGACACGAGATGATTGATGACTACAACCTGATATTAGCATAATCGTTTTGCCCTGTAGTTTAGATAACTTGTCACCACGGAGAAATCTCCCTGTCATCCACATATTCATGAGTGGGGAAAATTTCGGTTCTCCTCCAAGCAAATTAATCAAAGAATAAACACTCGCCGCATTCCCTTGAGTAAGCACCTTTACCAACTGAACGGCTTGTCATGTTTTTAATAACAAAGTCTTAAGCCGTCCTGGTGATGTGGAAACATTTGATTCGTTTCCTTTCAATCCACCTCTGTTTTGTTTTTTTTAATAGGCTGAGGAGGAGGAAGATGGGGACAATGTTAGAAGGGGTTGGGGTGTTAAAAATTCTGTGGATGCATTGGTGCAAAATGGGTAGAAATCACAGAGAATATTTGACTTATGCTCTTTGGACACCCCCCCCAGAACCAGCAGGCCCAGCTATTGTGTAATAATATCTCATAAGTCACCTTTTATGTAGCTTTCTTTTAGGTTTTTTTTTTACCTTCTGATTATAAAAATGGAATGAAAAGCTGAATTCTTCCTCCTGTATATGTCATATTCACGCAGCCAGGTCTGTGCAGAAAAGGATAGGCTTTGATGTTCTGCATGTGTGTGTGTGTGTGTGTGTGAGACCACTTTCTGCTTCCCTACACTTTCCCCTCCGACGTCCTTCCGTTCGCACAATCGCTTTTCTTGCACGAACTTGCACGGTGCCCAGCAGCACTTGTTTAGAAAGCCACTGGCTGACATGCAGGGCAAACTTCACGCTAGAAGCCGAGGGCCTCGTGTCTTTAATTCCTTGGACGTAGGGATACTGTCTAAACCATTACTGTATATAGATATTCTATTATGTTGCATCTCACTTGGGTTGACACTCAAGTCCATCAATAGCCCCAGACCTCAGTCTGTAACCCTAAATATGTAGGTCATTGAGAGTGGTCCAAAGAATATAATGTTTCAACAGTGTATTGCTATATTTTTTTTTTTATAAAATCATATCCAGTTAATATATCATTCTATTAGATGAAATGGAGGGAGCATGAAATGGGTAATCCACGAGAAGTTACAGAGAGGACGGAGAAACTAGAGACAAAAAGACAGTTGCATGTGGACCAACTCGGCGAAATGGAAGTGCCAAAGACGGTGGTGGTGGTGGGAAAAAAGCCTAAAGAGGCAAAACTTGGGGAGCAGAAGAAATTGTTAATAGCCAGGGGAGCTGGAAATGGAGCGAGGGGATGTGGTGGGGTAAAAGGACAAAATATTCCCAGTGCACCCAGAGTAAGCCTAGAACAACAGAGCTGCATCACCAGAAAAAAGCATCTCCAGCCCCAGCGGGGAGGAGGAAGGCATCTGTGTACCGCCGCTTGATTGACATTCCATTTGTCCCGTGAAAGGTGCTCATATACTGAACATGGACTAAGTGTCTCTCCCCTCATCTGTGCTCAAAGCTGGGAAATGAAGTTATCTCGCCGCTCCGGTGTTGCGCGTCCTCACACAAAAACATATGCCACTCAAAGAGAATGGCAATTTGTTTAGGCAGTGACAATGAACACGACTGCGTTTAATCTTGGTTCTTCTATAGCTTATAGGAGGAGAACTTGAGTTGTATAGAAGAACAGACTACAGCTTTTATTACCTTTTTATTCTTTTATTCAATCCGTGCACACAGAGGTGCATAGATTATTTTATCTTTCTCCTTTTTGAATATTCAGGGGACTACTTATATATTAATATATGTCGTGTTTATAAATTTATGGCATTCCTCCAGTATATATATATATTTCTTAAGGCTCCGCGTTCGTTAGACCGTGATTATATCTTTCTGATCTTGTTCCCCTCACATCAATCATTCATTCAAGTTGCGCCACGAGAAGGAGCAAAAAAAAAAAAAAAAAAGAAGAAAAGGAAACACATTGTTATTTTCTCCTCTCCCTGCATCCTTGCTCCAGCTATTACGCAGTAGGTGGGGCATGGGTGGGGGGTTAATGATAGAAGCATGTTAATGTGGCGGGCAGAGAGGGCCAAACAACTCCAATCACAACTTCTTTCAATCACAGTGCGCCACATTTGAATATTTCCTGCCTTAAAGACGGAGATCTATGCAATTTTAATCGCTGTTTAACATGTAGATGCTTTTTGAGCCTTCGTCTCGTTTTTTGTTTTTTTTTACCTTGAAAACAGATCGCGGTGGGCGGAGCCTGAGGCCCCAAAAAAATTGAAGTGAGAATGCTTTTACCAACCGGGAGTGAAAAAACACAGCTTCATTGTCTAGTGAGCTCGGGCGAGACAGCTGCACTGGAGAGAGGAAACTGCTCTTAACAGAAGTCTGAGAACAATGAAAGATAAGGAGATTCTTACTATTTCGTATGTACCTCAGGAACCCGACGGACTAGTTTGAGATTTTTGGGAAATGCACTTTCTTTTCCAAGAGTTTTATGAGAAGATTGATGCCATTCTAAAACTTGTACTCTATGAAACTAAAGCAGGCTGCTCCAGCTTGTAGAAGGCCTGGCTCTGTCTGGGGACAGACCAAGTCAATCCAGCCAAAAGCCTAAAGAGTAAAATTTGTGGTTTTGCAGGTTGTTACGTGCCAGATTATTTCACAGCACAGTATCAAATCCTTTATATTTGTTATTGCCCTCTAGAACAGCGATCTCCCATGTTGGAGTCCAACCTTTTATTGACCCATCAATCAAACCCTCAGCCTCCTCCCCTGGCAGACGCCGTGTCTCCATCCTCTACATTTTGAAGTAGCAGACATTAAGGAAAGTTTGAAGGGAATGAAAACATTTCTCCTCTAGCTCTCGATTTCACAACATTTGTGACTTTTTTTTTTAGGTGTATAAATACAGTAAAACTGACATGACTTGATAAAAAATGCTGATGAGATCTTTGACATTTCATTCAACTTAAAGGTACCATATCATCTACTTTTCATCTTGCTAGAGCTTCGCAAAGTCGGCGCAAGGTCATTTTTGGTCCCATAAATAATCACAAGCCTCTTCTGATGGCTGATTTTCACTTGAAAGACTGAAAAGGTGTGTGTGAGGGTGCGGACAGGTGTGTGTGAGGGAGGGAACAGGTGTTTGTGAGGGAGGGAACAGGTGTGTGTGAGGGAGGATACAAGTGTGTGTGAGGGTGGGGACAGGTTTGTGTGTGAAGGTGGGTCAGGTGTGTGTGAAGGTGGGTCAGGTGTGTGTGAAGGTGGGTCAGGTGTGTGTGAGGGTTGTTCAGGTGTGTATGCAGGTGGATGAAGTTCGTGTGAGGGTGGGGTCAAGTGTGTGTGAAGGTGGGTCAGGTGTGTGTGAAGGTGGGTCAGGTGTGTGTGAAGGTGGGTCAGGTGTGCGTAAAGGTGGGTCAGGTGTGTGTGAGGGTTGTTCAGGTGTGTATGCAGGTGGATGAAGTTCGTGTGAGGGTGGGGTCAAGTGTGTGTGAGGGTGGGGTTAGATGTGTGTGAAGGTGGGTCAGGTGTGTGTGAAGGTGGGTACAGGTGTGTGTGAAGGTGGATTAAGTGTGTGTGAGGGCGGAGGTCAGGTGTGTCTAAAAGGTGGGTACGGGTGTGTGTGAAGGTGGGTCAGGTGTGTGAAGGTAGGTCAGATGTGTGTGAAAGTGGGTCAGGTGTGTGTGAGGGTGGGGTCAAGTGTGTGTGAATGTGGGTCAGGTGTATGTGAGGGTTGGGTCAGATGTGTGTGAAGGTGGGTCAGGTGTGTGCAAAGGTGGGACAGGTGTGTGTGAAGGTGGGTACAGGTGTGTGTGTGAGGTTGGGTCAAATGTATATGAAGATGGATCAGTTGTGTGTAAAGGTGGGTACAGGTGTGTGTGAGGGTGGGTCAGATGTGTGTGAGGGTGGATCAGGTGTGTGTGAAGGTGGGTACAGGTGTGTGTGAGGGTGGGTCAGATGTGTGTGAGGGTGGATCAGGTGTGTGTGAAGGTAGGAACAGGGAGCAACGATCCTTAAAACACCTCATAAAGAATTGCAAAGCAGATTCTAAGCATATTTTCAATTGTGTGATGTGCATATCCATGTGTCTTCTTCCTATTGTTTGTTGGCACATTACTGTGTTGCTTTGCTCTCTTTCACACATTTAAATGTCAAGTGAAGTTTGAGCGAACTTGTGTATTTCCATTAACTGGTTTGGATCAAATAGAGTAGATGCATCCAGGCAAATTGTAGTTTTAACAGAATCCTGCAACATACTGTTCCCTATGTTATGCATGGCTATAATAAAAGCAGTCAACTACAAGGGCAAATCAGAGAGATCTTTAGGAATTTGCTTCAATTAAGCCAGTGTAATAGTCATGTGGCTAGTATTGAACATGTCACATGCTGTCTAGAGAAATTGTTGTTATTAAATGTTCATTATGTCAGAACTTATTTGACAATGCTCTTTTCATCTCACATTTTGCACATTACTATCTTTCGTAAAAAGAATTAAAAAAAAATACATCAAGCAAGCAAAAAAAATAGTTTTTTGATTTTTTCCCCCAAGTTTTTCAATTTCCAACAAAATTTTCTGGAACGGGAACAGAAGTGGTTTCCCTTAGAGTGACTAGATGTCCCAAAAAAATTAGGGCAGTCCTGAAACTTCCCATAAAGTGGTGTTGTGTCATCAATTGTTGATCACAACACCCCAGAAACAAGATATGGCATGTTATTTTTAATGAGCTTTAAACCTACTTTATACTTCTGTGCACATAGCTTTGCTGTTGACACAAACCCCCTGATGGGAAACTCCAAAATAAAATTCTCAGCTCAGTTGTGACTGGTTGAATGGTCAGAAATGCCACCTCTGCAAATGGAATTTTGTATCACCTCTGCTTTAACATTCTACTAATTCTACTAATGTAGGTCCTCAGCCAGCGCTCTAATGTTTGATTAGTAGAATCAGGTGTGTGAGTGCTTGGTTGGAACAAATACCTGCTCCCACTGTGGCTCTCGAGGACCAGGGTTGGTGACCCCTGGTCTAGCAGCATGGTGATGAATTGCAAGGGAACAAGTTACCCTAAAGCTCAATGCCTGCCTTGCGTTCATGGCGACGTCTGCAGAAGTAAAAATTTGGCTTTAAACTGCAAGGTCATATCAATCTTCTCATATAACTTTCCAAAGAAAGAAAAGCCTAATCTTAAAGATGAAACAAAAAGCAAATCTTCAGTTGTTTTATATATATCCTCTGAAATGTTGTCAAGCCAGCCATCAAAAGGTGTCTAAAGTGAGACAACATGATTAAAAAAAAAATCTTCTCACAGCGAGACCTTAGGGTATGTTGAGGTAACACAAGGTAATGTTTTCGCCTTTTTTGTTCCTCCACGGCTTCTGCTCTTTGGAAAAAAAAGGGGGTGCAACACTCTGAGACAAAGAAGAGGACAGGGTAGGGACAGGCAATAAATGGATCATGAGGGAGGAAGACCTTCTTCCCCCTTCTTTTTCCACCACCTTGTCAAGCACCGACGGCACCGACCGGCTACACGGGCGGAGTGGAGCTGATTCCACAAACAAGGAACATGGAGTAAACCTGTGCGGAGTGTGGAGCCGGAACCGCTGCTGCTCTGCTAATAAGAGACTCAGGGAGGATCTGGAGCAGCTGAAGTCTGAGTGGGATACTATAAATGCCCTGGTCTGCCTCATCAATGATGTAGGATACGGGAACAGAGACAAGCTAACCCTCTTAGCCACTGAGCAGCAGGCGCGTGCATGCATGTGTTTGTGCATGTGTGTGTGTGTGTGTGTGTGTGTGTGTGAGAGAGAGAAGTGGACGGAGACAGGCAGGAGCAGAGAGGCCCGGGCTGCAGGCAGCTCTTAAGAGTGTGTACAGTTTGCTTTGAGCCCTGGGAGGCCGGTCGTATTCCTCCCCATCGCTTCCACTTCATTACACCGGGAGCAGCCATACATTATTCAGCTCTTCAAGCCTCGGTCCACAGGGACCAATACAGCCTATAACAAACACTTTAACCTGCCTCAACTCTTCCACTGATCCTCCGTCTCTTGCCCTATCTGTTTATTTCTCCATTATCTCTCCTGGCCTCCTGGTTCATTTAAATTCGCTCCCCTCCTTATCACAAATATTTTCTGCCCAGTGTCTTTTTTTTTGTTTTAAATTTGTTTCAGCCTGCTTTTCTTTAGACCTTAGTAGAATTGGATTTGTAGAGAAGAAGTAAACTGGTTCAGGACTGTGTATATTATATTTATATAGTATTATTGGACAAAGTAAAGAAGTGTGTCATGTTTAAAGGCCTACATGAAGGCATGAACAACATTTTTCCCCCTTTTAATCAACAGTTTTTAGATCGTATCTTGATGCTTTGAGTGTTTTATATAAAGCACTTTGAATTAACTTGTTGTTGAAATGTGCGTTATATAAAAATTGCCTAGAAAATCCTGAAATCCTAGAAAAGCAGGGAGCATCCCAGCAGTGTCAGCTTCAGACTCCTAGATCAGGGAATACCAGGAAAAGAGCAGACAGGGATGTACGTTCTCCCCTGTGCTTTGGAAAAATTCCGCAGCGCTGCTACTTAGAGCTCAGGTGCCATCCTCTGGTGGATCAGGAAACTACAACGTTACAGTGTTTGCTTTGGTGCTGTCTGAGTGTGTGTGTGTGTGTGTGTGTGTGTGTGTGGAGGTGTGTTTGTGTGAGGTGCTGTTAGCCTCAGGGTGCAGAGGGCTCAACTTGCAGTTGTTATTGACCGGGGTTAGGAGGTCACCCACAATTTTGTGACCTGACGAAGACGAAACAGTAGGTCGGCTTGTCTGCACGCATGCATGCATGTGTGTGTATGTGTGTAGTGTGTGTGTGTGCGAGGAGATTGGGGGGTTGCAGATTTCATGTCTGACTGGACCTCCCAGGACTTTCCTGGCCACCAGCAGTGTCCATCCAGTCCCCCTTTCCTGAGATGTTTTTCTCCCTGTTTCACACAGGAAAACAGACGACTGCAGATCCCGACTATTGTGTCAATCTTCATTCTCCAGTGATCATCTACTTAGTCACATTCCCCGTCAACGCCGCTGAGCGTCTGATCCCCTGCAGCTCCCGCGGGCCTCTTGCTGTGTGCCATGACTGATCGCGTACCATCAAACGCCATTCCGCAAAGTATTAATCCACACCAAATGCTCGAAAAAAAACAAAAAAAACGAACGCTGTGCGGTTGACAGGGTTGCATGTGATAGCAGTCGATTAAGTGCTTCTTTCTGGAGCGCTGACATTCCCGGGAGAGGAGCGGGCCATAATTTCCTCAGATTGCCCCTGTGGGAACGAGGCTGCTGGTTTTCTATGTCCACTCCAATCACATCACTAATGGAGAGGCGGGTAAGCATCTGTGACAGTGGGAAACCAGATCTCTGCTCCCCCATTGTGTGTGTGTATGTGTCTCTTGCAGATAAACAGTTGGCAGGTTTCCCCCCCTTCCCCCGTGCATGCGCATTGAAACACACACACACACACACACAAGCAGGCACACACATCTAAGGGGGGGATGCAAGCTGGACAGGGTTAATATACTCCATTAAGCTCTATTACCCTAAACGACTTGGGCAGATGAATGAGCACTCACATACTCTGTAAACTGTGTGTGTGTGTGTGTGTGTGTGTGTGTGTGTGTGTGTGTGTGTGTGTGTGTGTGTGTGTGTGTACAAATGCATGCATCTCATGTGTAATTACACTGTGGAGATATGTGACCCATGAGTCATCTATCATTGTCAACAAAGTGAAAGGTTTTTTTTTTGTTTTTTTTTTTTAATGCCTCCTTGAAGACTGTACACCGCCAGAATCAACATTGTATCTTATCATTGTCAAATCATCTATATATTGGACTTAAACTGTGTCGAAAAAAAGCAGGAAAAATAATTCTAAATGTTTTTGGCCAAAACTCAGCTTAAAACTTTTCCCAGAATCAATAATCATTTTTTTCCACTATTTGTCTTCTAGGTCAAGATACACATATAATAAAACATCTTTATAGAAACCATTATACACTTAAAACTGACTGAAACACTTCCTGCACTTGGAGATTATTTTTCAGTGGTCGACAGCCACGCTGTCGGCTCTTCGACGCTCTATTTTAGGAAAAATGTAGAATGGCCTCAAATGTTCTTAAATGTCTACACCACAATGTTAAAGATCCCCTCCAGACATGGACTAACACATATAAATTGACTCAGCTCGGAACAATAAAGCATGTCTGACATGCTATTTCTCCACAAAAAAATAAGTAAAATCATCTTGTTGAAATCCTTAAAATGAACTGACTCCTCCTCCATCATGAAACATTACACTATCTCTCAATTTGAGGATATTTTTTTCATTTCAGACATTTGGCTGTTGGACATAAATGGCTCCTGCTTCACTGTGAAATCCATTCTTAGTTAGTCTTCAGGTTTGCACATCACACTTCACACAGCGCAGAAAAACGTTCAACTTTCAGCAGGTGAATGTTTCCAGTGTAAAAATCTGCACATTGTGAATGAAGCAAACCTCCAACTGTGTGAAGAGAAATAACATATTTTCGAGGTGAGGGTGGTTTTACTTGCCTGCCACGGTCACTTTAAGACGTTTTTGTGTTTCCGATGGCTGTCAAGGAAACGTTATACAACTAGAAGCAAGATCTTTAGAACAGGTCATATTGTCCCTACTGGTTTTTAAGTGTAAAATGGAATACATGCATTATATTGCATTCCATGCAGTACTAAGAAGTAGTCGATTTAGTGTCCCCAACGTCATCAGGACACATCGCCTTAGAAACACTTGTGTCAGAATGATAAATATTTTAGGATCTGAATCAAACTGGTGGACTGACCATCCAAAAGAGTCCTGACAAAACTTTAATGTTCACAAACACACTGGGGATGGATATTCTGCAGCCTACATGTCTGCTACAGTCTGGTCTGTGCCCTTGTATCCAAAAATGAATCCTGTCTGCCTAGATCCTCATCTTTTGTGCGTCATTTTCCCCGATATCTCTCTCCCTAACTCTGAAACGCCAGTTACCGAAACCACCGAAGACGGCATATGAATTCATGAATTCCGCTCCAACACGCCAGCGTGTCTCAATGGCCCGGCGGACAAAGACGCAGCGAGTCCTCAGCCCCCTCAGGACTCTCCCAGTGGTACACTACGCCGGGCTGGCGCGCTCGAACAGTGCGGGCGGATAAACATTGTTTCAAAATGGCTGAAAGGAGCCATCGATGCGGACACGCTTGGCCGCGGAAACCCCTCCCCTTCGCCCCTAATCTGCTTCTTCCCTCAGATTATTGCCGTGAATGGACGGACAACAACAGCGAAGACTTTATCGCTCCCACTCCTTTCATGCCATTTGTTGCGTGTGTATTTTCCCCTGTATATTAAATTTGTCTTCCTTAAAGGCATTGACAATGTTTGCTATTTGTACCCGCAGCTGCAAACGCCACAATGCACGCGGGCTAAGAAGCGGCGGTCTGCAAACTCGGCATTGTGGGCGCTTGAATTACCCATGAGTTTTTGATACTTTGCTTATTGTGTAAAATCGCTTAATTCCGCTAATCCCCCATGGAGGAACAGTGAATGGCATAAATTCCCTATGATATCTCGTCCAGGCTAAACATTTGCTCACTTACGTATACATTGGGTACAGAAAATTATTCTTTTGACGACATTACAACAGATTTAACCCAGTGCCCCGCTTATCCCGCGGTGACATGCATTAGCGCTCATTGCGTTGGGAGGTACATTTCCATTTCAAATTACAGCACCGGTGGCTGGCGTGCACGTGCAGATCAAACCTCACTCTTTGCTGGCAGCTTGTTCCTGAGCTCCAGAGCTTTTTTTTTTTTTTTTTTTTACATTTTTTACATGCAGAAACTCCATTGAGAATTGGAGTGATATTAACTTGCCTGTTCATTATCTCATCTCCAAAGCCTTTAGCCGTGCATCGGGGGCCTTTTCTTGGCCAAACCCCTTGGGGTCAAGCTCCGTAAAGCCTGTTTGGCAATCAAACACCGTCCCTCCCTAACCCTCTTTTTCCTCCTTTTTCTCCACACACACCTCTGCTGCCCTCATTCTCGCCCCCCGCCCCCCACACCCACTTTCTGTCCGACTGGCCCCTCTCAGCGGGGCTATAGAGGCCTAACTTGTCTACATTTACCCCCTGCGTCGGCTGACCAATGCGGGCCGTTGCGTTGGAGAGTACCCCCTCCTTTTAGCGCCCCCCCGCCATTCTCCGCCAGTCAGCTCGCGCTCTCTGTTTTCACGACCTCTGACCCCCAGGCCATGGCAACAGTGGCAGGAATGTCAGGAGTGATTGGCAGGATAAAGAGCGCAGCCCTGCTCTCTCTCCCGCACAAGCGGATTTTGAGACACTTTGAGCGGGAGGGGGGGGGTGGACAATGGCGGATTTGGGCTTGATTGGATCACTGATGAGCTGATGACTGTCAAAAGAGCACGTCGTCTTTACATAAGCCCGATTATCTCTGCGTGGCGGAGGAGCGGAGGAGATCGTGGGGGACCGGGGGGGCGGGGGGTGGAGTTCACCCCCATGCAGAATACCTCTAAAGGGGATAGGCGAGCACACGAGGTGCCGGGCTACAGAGCCTGGACCTCTCTCATCCACTGGGGGCCTTTAACAAATCTATTCAGGCGACCGGGGGCCCTCATACATGTGGCTCTAATCACAGGAGGGTGGCTGGGGGTGGGAGTGTGTGTGTGTGTGTGTGTGTGTGGGAGGGGGGGGGGATGACACACGGAGGCTGTCATTGTTCCAGCCACGACCGTCCCATCAAGACAGACAGAGGGGCAGGGAGAGAAAGGGGAATGTACAGAAAGGAGCAGTGGGACAGGCAAATCAAAGACAAATCCCTTCCATAATCTGCCTCTTTAATAGGGATTAGAGCTCACCAAAGGGCCTATATCAGAATACCAAAGCACCAATGAGGACTCAATTCACACTGAGAGTTTGAGGGGGCTGATACGATTTCTCCCGAACTCCACAGAGAAGCACATCTTCACGCTTGTTTTTTTCCCTCATAGTTTGGGTCTGTTTTTTCGAAAACTTTTGGTCACAAACACCCGGCGTGATGCACAAACTTAAGACTCTGAAGAAGTTTCTCGCCACAATAGCCAGGAAGCGCTTAATCATATTTTGGATCTTACCCTCCTTTCCCTTCCCTTCCATAACAAAACGTGTTTTGGACACGTTGATGTAAAAAAAAAAACATGAAACGGACATTTGATGTTATTTTCGGCCCCATCACGCTAAGCTCGCTGATATCCAACTTTGAAAGAATAACATATTGTTCAGGCACTTGGAAGAACAGTATGCGATCTGGCTGGGATGAAATGTAGAAAAAGGGAAGTGTGTGTGTGTGTGTGTGAGGGAGAGAGGGGCAGATATTCTCCTCGGCTGCTGACAGTCTGTCAGGGTTGGCAGAGGAAGTGAAAGTGTCCTTCCATGCTGTTCTCACTTCAATGGCAGCTCTCACTGCATCATCCTCCTCTCATTTGCTCTCCTTAGGCTGGAGTTTGCTCTTTCTGCGCTTTTGTTAGCTGACTCCTTCTCGCTCTGTGAGAGAACGGATGGATGAATTACGGTGATGCTTCACCTCAATTGCACTTTGTCTTTTTTTTTACATTAGGAAAAAGGGATCTGGTGCCTGCATATTTTTTTTTGTTTTGCTATCATCTCCACTGGGGTGATGTGAAAACACTCCAGGTCCCTGATTTGTCAGTCGTTTCTTTTCAATTATCCCTCTGCTGAAAAAAAAAATCAGCCGCTAAAAACCCAAAATTCACACAATGAGGGAAAAAAAACAGCACTGCTTTGTCCGGTCAATAACAGATAAAACTTTGCTTCCATATCCATCAAGTCTACTTAAAACCAAGTCATATGGTTTTCCTATAAATTACATAATGAATCACTTACAAATGGCAGCAATTATAAGATGACTGATATCCAACTTTTATCACCTTTATATAATAAAGCCTATTTCTAGCTGATTCTCCTGGTTTAAAGTCACAGGAGGACTTTCATTTACATTTTACGACTTTAAGAGTGGGTGTGTGTGTATTTTAATACTCCATGAAGATTATTTTCTGGCATGAAAAAGGCAAATATGCATTGATTAAGGCTAAAGTCGACATAACATAAGGCCTCCCCTATAGTAGTATGAGTTGGCACTGTGTTACATTTTGATCATTTAAGGTAAATCACCAAAGGAAGAATGATGTTCCAAGCTGAGCAATTTAAAAGTGGAAACGTGTCATTTCCCCCCTTTTTTCCTCCTCTTGTTAAAGCATGTCATTTTTAGAGGTTTGTCCGGGGGTCTACAGACACGCTGTAAAGTTTGTTAAGCTAATTTATTGTTTCAGATTTTGGCTTAATTGACCTGATGGTTGAATTCATCACAATGCTCACTAACTAAAATAACACTTTCTGCAAAATGTGCATGAAACAGCATTTCTGTCCCATATTTGGTGGAGGTTTGCAGCAGAATTGTTGCATGTTGTACCTGGGTCCAGGCAGGGTGCTGCACTCCTCTGCATACAATCATGCTCTACTTGGTGTGGGAGTGAGGTGGCAGCATTGAGTCACACGTCCTGGTCCATAAATCTGGCAGCGGTGAGGAGCAATCAGCACTCCTCGAATCACCATTTCAACATGTATTCCAACGTGCTGAGCACTGTTCCCCTGCCTAGTCAGCGCTCTACTCACACACAAGTTCCCGTTTGGGAACATAGTTTAGCTTAAAAATACCAAAGTAAATATTCGGGCACGGCTTCATTTCAGTAGTTAATATCTAGCTGTTACACAGAGCTATATTTATTAAATCTTTGCTGAGAATTTATCCTCATCTGACCGTTTAATACACAACTGTCCCCTATCATACCAGCATTAGGTGATCAAATAGAAGTGTTACACTAAAATCTGTTCACTTTACAAAATGAGCTCCAGATTTCCTCAACTTGTGAAAATTTGCAAGTAAATCTAAATTGCATCTGCGGCTGAACCTGAGGCTGACCGGGCCCCTCGAGAGGCCCGCGGACCCCCAGAATCATGCGGCATGCATGATCAGCTGCCAATCCGAGCATGAATATAGGGCCACAGCTTTGAAATGCTGGCTATTAACAGCCCTAAGACCCCCCGCCTCCCTTCTCCCTCTACCCCCTGTCTTTGGGCCTGTGAACGTCAAGGATGGCTTGGAGTGACACACCACCCCCTCGCCACCACCACCTCTCTCCTCCTCCTCCGCTGCCCCCCCCTGAGCTGCCTCCCCCCATACTGGCTACTGGCCTTTCCTGCCGTCTGATCCATATTTCAGAAGCGGCAGTGGTGGCACTGAGGGGGTATAATCCAACATTAAAGCCAAGGAGACCTGGCTGAAAGCACAGGCACGGGTTCATAAGGTCCTGGAAATCTTCAATTTTCAATTTCCGCAGCGTTTGCAGTGGCTTCCAAGGCACTGGCATAAGTCTCGGAATTTTGGCGAAGGGTGCAGATTTCAATAAGGGCGAGACTTTTTCGTGCAAAAAAAAAAAAAGAGAAAAGAGAAAGGAGGCTGACACTGCACGGTTTGGCTGGCGAGGAAAAGGCGGAATAGACCCAGGGATTAAGAGGTCAATTAAAAGGTGGATAAACTGTGATCACCATCAAGCAAACAGCCGTCAACTGAAATCAATCATGTTTGTTTTATATATTATATGTATAATTATAGAAATGTATCATTTTCCCCTTAAAATATCAAATCCACTGTGTCTGCACATGAATTTTCTTAAAGGATGAACATAAAAAAAGATATTCCAAGTTAGGATTAATTATAACATTCACATTAAAACTGATGTCATATATAATAACATATAAGGGATCATCACTTCAATGTCAACCATTAACTCTCTGTGAATAAAAAGTTATCTACTTGGTTTTAGAAAATAGAAGTCACTTCGATGTTTCCGTTGAACACCAGTTTTCTTTGATTTTCTTCTCTCCGTTTCCTCTTTTTCTTCCCCCTCCACGATCAATTTCCAATTGGTGAAAAAGAAGTTTTCAATAATAAATGACTATAATGACATTTATTTAGTTCCCAAAAAAATATATTCTTTAAAGACAAATTCATATCCTGTATTTACAATTTTCAAGGTTCCCATTCACAACAGAGGAAGGAAGGAAAAAAACAAAATATAGGACAGAAAGGAGAGTTACAAGCAAATCTGTGACAAAAAAAAACAACAAACAAACAAAAAAACAACCATCTCTTTTGCAAGTAGAAGCTAAACAGTAATACTATGACAGGTCGCCCTGTCTCCAAAAAAAAATAGCCTTCATTAAACTGTTCTCCATTAAATAAAAGTATTCCTTTCTTTCTGATTTCTCTGTGGCCTGGTCTTCTCATAACGTCGTTGTCAGAACTCGCTGTGCTGCTGTGCCATGGTGAGGTCTGAGGAACACAAGCAAACCACAGCACGAGGCACCAATGAGTGAATGTGGATCATAAATCATAAACACATTGACACCAATTACATTCTCTCCCCATCATAATTAAAAAAGATTCCTCATGCATACACACACACACACACACCTTATAATAATTGATTATTTTCATTATTTAGTTTTTTTTTTTTAAACAAAATTAATTACAACAATGTGAAACTATTTATGCAAATTATAATGGCACCGGGTCCTAAATTGTTTTATGCCTTTTTCACCCTCCACTACATTCATGATGTTGCTATCAGCGTTTTCTTTGACATACATTAGCTGCTTTCAGCGAGGGGGCGTGAATAAATGCGGGGCAGATTATTTAAATGACACAAGAGGCGATAACTCAGCGTTGGAGGGGGAGGAAGGACCCCCCCCCCCTGCAGGATATATTAGACTGCTGCCTTACGAGGCGTTAAAGTGGGGACTCAATCACATGATTTATGTGCTGAGCTCTGCATTCGGCCCAGTCAGGTGTAACAGTGTTTACCTCTGCTTTAAGCTTCATTTAGCAGGGGAGAGGTGGGGAGAAATTGAGGTTGATAATGCCGCGAGGGCAAATTGATTTCGAATGCATGGTTACCTGTCAGTGATCAGCTGGAATGGGGACTTCAGGGAATCGGGCCTGTGGTCGCTCTCTTCGTCTGTGAAAAAGAGAAAGGAAAAAAAAAACACGAGGCCGTGTGTTTACCAAGCAGATTGTGGGTTATAATTACTCCCCGATAAATCACGTGCACATTATGCAGATAATACTAATGTTGTGCTGTAAAGGTGTTGTTTTTTGTCTGGGTCAGTTCTTGTTGTGCGTAAAAGTCTAGCGAGGCCTGCAGGGGATTAACTGCAAAAACGTCGTGGGGTTATTAAAATTTGAATCCGTACCATCTCTTTTTGGACTGAAGCTCCCCGACGACTCCACGTCGCTGTCATCCTCCGTCCCCGAGGTCGCGGGCCCCGCCGCCGCCGCCACCGGCCGTGCGTCACGACGCATGGCCGGCACCGCGCCGTGGAGGGGCAGGTGTCCGGCCGGCGCTCCGCCGAGCAGCGACCTCATGTTCAAAAGTGAGTTGGCGTTCAGAAAAGCCGCGTTGGCCCAGTTGTGGAGTTTGCCAATCTGACACGTGTATATCCCATGACCCGGGAGCAAGGCCGGGTGGCCGGCGGAGGCCAAAGCCGCGTGGTGCGCGTGGGCCGCAGCGGCGGGTTTGTGAGAGCTGTCCGGCGCCGTGGCGGTCTCGGCCAGGGACCAGATTTTGGGTTTGCTCTGGGGTGGTCTCTGGCACTCCTGTCTGCTGGGAGAGTTATCCACAGCGAGTTTGACGCCGGGCGATTTGTTGAGAGCGATAGCCGCCTCCACTCCTCTCAGGGCCTCCGCGGACAGCGTCCTGCCGCTCTCGGAGCTCTTCGGCTCCGAGGCCTCTCTGGCGGTCAGGCCCGCCTCTACCTCCCCCTTCCCGGAGCCCTGCAGCTGCTGCTGCTGCTGCTGCTCCTCGGGTCTCTCGATGTCGACCGTTTCCAAATCGATCTCCTCGTCGTCGTCTTCGTCGTCGCTGCCGTTCTTGCCGAGCTCGTCCTCGTTGTCGCTGCTGAAGATGCGTCCGTCCCGGTCCTCGGCGCTGCGGCCCCAGGTTACCTTGTTCTCCTTCTTCAGCCGCCTGCGGGCGTTCGCGAACCACGTCGACACCTACAGAAACAAAATTAAATTCAATTAAAAAAAAATCCAAAACCACTTAGAAAACACAGGCAGTGGTTTGTCGACGCAAGGCTGAAAAGTTGAAAATGTTAAATGATGGAATGTGCCTGATCACTCCGTTTAATCCGCTATTTAAAACAACTTGAAAAGACATGATTTCTAATTAAAAATGTGGCTTTATCTAATTATCTGTTACACAGCGACAACTTATCATATTAAGAAATGTATCTGGACATAAATGAATTTATAACAAGCAAACGATCGTTTATGCTCCATTTTACGCACGGGGGTTTTACGCACGGCGTCAGATCAAACGTTCCCAGGCTGTGATGGGCCCTAACCCGCAGCAGTTGATGGATGTTTTCCACATGTTCTGAGCTTTACCCACCTGTGTGAGGGTCATCCGGGTGATGATAGCCAGCATTATCTTCTCTCCTTTGGTGGGGTAGGGGTTCTTCTGGTGCTCCTGCAGCCAGGCCTTCAGGGTGCTGGTGGTCTCCCGGGTCGCCGTCTTGGCCCTTGACGGGTCCCCGTACGGATACTGGCCGTATGGGTAGAAGCCCTGCGCGGCGTGTACCGGCAGAGAGGCCGGGTGCGAGCCAGGACTGTCCTTCAGCTCATACTGGGAGCCCTGAAATGTGGCGAAGAGACAAGTGACAACTTGTTGAGCGGCTCGTCCTGTGAAATCATTCTCCGGGTGCAGAAAAAGCAAAAAAAAAAAAAAAAAAAAAAATCGTACAACAATTGATTTATTATTTTTAGAGCAAAACCTGCCGAAAAA
The DNA here is from genome assembly GCA_036785175.1 of Eupleurogrammus muticus. Classification (NCBI taxonomy): domain Eukaryota; kingdom Metazoa; phylum Chordata; class Actinopteri; order Scombriformes; family Trichiuridae; genus Eupleurogrammus; species Eupleurogrammus muticus. Next base: position 5,535,273 of record JAYKQN010000020.1, on the reverse strand, counting down.
AAAGTTTTTGAAAGTTTGAGTGGCACATTTATTTGCAAAGGCAGCTGACAAAGAGAACAGGAATTCGACAGTTAATGACTAAAATAGATTAATCTTCATATTAGCGGAGGTGGATATTAAAACAGCATTATTTGTATTTATTAAAAAAAAAGACAAAATCCAATTATGTTTAAGTTATTAATTAATTTTTAATAGTAGTTTTCAGTAGTTACTAGAAAATGTTTATATTTTTCCCCCCAAAAAATAAAAGATACAATTAAATCTAAATTACTAATAATTTTACTTTGAGATTAACATTATTCAAAGAGAAAAAAAGTAAACGACAATTGTAAAGTTTAGTTTTATTCTGTAATATAATTAATTAGTTCAATATGTTTGCCATTTAACTCCGGAAATATTCACACCTCAACATAAAAAATGACAACGTGATTTAACCTGACAACCTACGGTTTGGACCTAGAAATTATTACTTAAATATCAAACCGTTAAATATCGCAAAAAAGGGAATCATCGGGATATTCAAATATCATTTGGCGCTCTGGGGGGAAATTGCGCATTTAGTTGAGAATTGTCGGTCAGTCAGCAACACCTGAGCTGCCTCAGTCTGAGGTGAACAAGTAGCAACTCTCACCATCTGGGAAATGAGGGCGAGGTCTGCGGCTCCGTTGTACGGCAGAAAGGCACTGTAGTTGTGAGCCGCCCACGGGCTCCCGTACATCCCCAGCATGGAGCCCACGGCCGCGGCGGTGGCGGACGAGCTCACGCCGCCCTCGGTAGCTCCTTCCCGGGCAGAGGCCGGCCGCTCGCCCCCGTACACCTCGTGGGAGGCACTGAGGAACTGGGGGTACCCCAGCTGAGGGAAAGCCATGTCCGGAGACGCGTAACAGTAAATCTCACAAGTCACAAGTCGCAGCAACAGCAAGAGGAGGCAAGAGGAAGGAGAAAAAAAAAAAGAGAAAGTAGGAATCCCCAGACAGAAGAAGACGAAGAGGATGAAGGGGGTGTCTAAATCACCAGAGTCCCCCTTTTTTCTTTTTTTTTTTTAGAAACTGTCAAGCTTCCACTTCTCCACTTCCACCGACCCGGAGTGGTGTCAGAGCCGCAGTTTTTTTTTGGCACCTCGAGTGCGGAGTGATGCGTGCGTCTGGCCGCGAGAGCTTCTGGATGTGGAGCTGACTGACTGATTGGCAGCCTACTTAAGCACCAAGCTCCTCCTATGCCCGGGGCAGGCGATTAGTGCATTGGTTAGCCTAGGTCGTGTGTGCGTGCGTGCGTGCGCGCGCGTCGTGCCGCTGCCGTGTGTGAGAGATCTAATTTCTGCAGTCTCCGCTGTGTCCATAGAGGAACCTGTGAAGTGTGTGCGTGTTTGTGCAGTGTATATATTTGCCTCTTTAGTGGTCAGTATGGCTTTATTTAATCAGTCTGGCTGCTTGTTAAACAGCAACAGTGTCCTGCCCATTTCTGATTGTGCACGATTTTTTTTAGAAGAAACGCACATTTATTATATATATAACTGCTTAATAATAACATAGTTATATAATAAGTCTTACATCTGTTGCCATTTCATTGCTCCCTCCCTCCCCCCCTTTTTTTGGGTATATTACGCGCATATTTGACAGCTGATCCGCAGGGTATGCCGGGACACTCTGGCCAGCAGATGGGCCGAGAGGCATCGATATGGTCGGCCAGACCCGAGCAGGAATGTCCGCGATTATCGGCGGAAGTCGGGGGAGCTTTTTCTTTTCTTTTTTTTTCTTTTTTTTTTCCTCCTTTGCGAAGATAAAGGAAGACTGAGCGGTAATGACAGAGATTGGCGAGGATAAGAGATAACAGAGATACGCGGCGAGCACACGGGAGCCGTGGAGTGGAAAATGACAGATGTTTGCTGAGAAGAATGGACTACTGTACTCAGGGAGGCCGCACAGGTTTAAAAAGTCAATGATGTGGCAGAGTGGAGTTAAAAAGGAAAAAAAAAAGAAAGAAAGGGAAGGTGGTAAGAGTATGAATTTGAGATGTGAGATGTTATAAATGGACATTATCCTGCACTGAGGGACGCTTATTGACTTCAAAACAGCAACTCTGACTCCATGTACTCCTTTGAACGCGCCTACGCGCGCGCGCACGCGCACGCTCGGGCGGTGCTAATGAGGTTGAGCACCCTGCGCCCTGCTCAGTGGCCCTGTGGCCCTCCTGGGTTCCCTCAGAGGTTAGATGTGTAATTACTCCATCCCCATAAATACAGATTCATCATTTCACACTAGAGCCCCTGATGAGCTTGGCTGAGCTGGGTGAGGGAGAGAGAGAGAGAGGGGGGAGGGAGGAGAGGAGAGGTGAGGAGAGGAGAGGAGAGGAGAGGAGGAGAAGAGGAGGAGAAGAGGAGGAGAAGAGGAGGGGGGGTCTAATGATTTAATTACAGTGCTTAGAGCCCACTCTGGCTAAGTGATGGTCCTCTCTGACTCCCTCTCCGCTCTCTTCCCTCCTTCAGCGCTGGCACCTAGAGGGCTTTACTCATGAATCTCAAAGCTGTTTTTCCTAAACACATATTATGACGAGCAGCAGCGCCACTGCCGAGCAGGGTGTGTGTGTGTGTGTGTGTGAGAAACAGAGAAAGGGGGGAGAGAGAGAGAGACAGAGAGAGAGACAGAGAGAGAGAGAGGATGCTTAATCTCCATGGCATTTTAAATGGCATTCATGGAGAGCGGCTCTATCCTCATTGCCAAGGTAAATGGAGCCAGGGGACTCTCCATTTCAGCTCGATAAAAGAGCAATGTTAAAGACCCTCACCATTCCCCCCCACCTACCCTCCCCTCACCTCCCTACCTCTCTACGTCTCTCGCTTTCTCTCCCGTTGCCTCCCCCTCTCTCTCTCTCTCTCTCTCTCTCTCTCTCTCCTTCTCGTCTCATTCCTCACTTAAAATTAATGTTTTTCTCATGACAGGGGAGGGAAACGAGACATATCCACCATCTAATAGGATAATATAGCCCCATTCACCACCACCGCCGCCACCTCCACCCCTCCCTCGCTCTCTCTCTCTCTCTCTCTCTCTCTCTGCCTTTGTAGCTGCCTGATTTCCATAGTGTCTCTGTGGAGAGGCAGTTAATGAATTCCTCTGAGCTGGAGAAAGGGGGAGAATGGTTTGGCGGTTTAGAGAGAGAAAGAGGCAGGGATAGGGGGAGGAAGGCTTTGAGCTATGCCATTCAACTTCACAGCCACGGCCTGCTTGTGCATTCACTGCGAGTGTGTGTGTGTGTGTCTGTGTGTGAGTGCTGTGTGTGTGTGTGTGTGTGTCTTTTAACATGAACCTGCTAAGACTACCAAATATTTAGACTGGCCTCAGACCTCTTTTTATGGCGACGGTGGATTGAGGGATCTCAGGAGGCAGCTTGACTCTATTTGAATCCCATTCCCTGCCATTAGCCGGCCCAGACAAAGGAATAACTTACATCAGGAAACATTCATATAAAGTCCCACAATCCACTCGCACTGGCTATTTCCCCCTGGGTAATTTGCAGTGAGGTAAATGAAGATGCCCCAAATCATCATGAAGCTGATTTATTTCTTTTCCCTCAACAAAGCGAAGGATGATTGGAATAATGCAGTAATTATTAAATAATTGGCTTATTCTGCATGCATAGGCAGATCTTTATTGCAAGAGCTCAGTTCTGCAGTGTGTGAAATCGTTGAAATCTTCAAAATGATCCCTGCTTAAAAAAAAAAAAACACCTCCCTTGCAGTGTGGATTACAACACGTTGCATTACTTATAACATACAAAAACTACAGCACAATTATCCTAACCTTCCGTTACTTCCACAGTTCAGGAGTCTGTATATTGGGAGTTTGATGGTAGTGAATTTTATTTTGGTCTCTCTGCATTCAGCGTGGGACATGTTAGCTGGCAGCGAACAAGGCAACACACTGTGACTCAAAAGTTTGTCCTCAGCTGTGTCCCATATCACCCCACATTTACTATATAGTGCAATACAATGAACTTTTTCCCCAATTTTATTTAAGTGTCCGGAATTGTGTGTGAAATTTATAACATGTATAGTATGTATAGTAAAACGGTATTGTTCATGACATGCACGGCATCAGTTTTGGTCCCAATCCCAAAATGTAACATGTTACATTTTATAGATGTGGAAGAGATTGCTGCTCATGCACCCAGAACACAGAGAAGAAGATTGCCTTAGCCCTGCAGGATGTAGACCACAACGACTTATGTAACGTAAACTAAAGACACACACTGGACAATTACATTGACACATGAAAGACAAGGTGCCTAAATTACATAAATTCATGATCCCTTTACATTAGGGTATTTGACAGCCCAGAAGGGTCCATGGTTCATACCTAATGTTTCAGATTGAGAGATACAGAGCACACAGGAGCTGTGTGGTGGTGAATTTTTGTGTGCAGAGAAATGAATGGGACATTGTCGCTACGATTTTAGCATTGAATTATCACATCTGGAGTTCGCTGATAACCGTTGCGAGACATTTGATTTGATTATTTTGCGGAATTTTTTAAGATCGGAATCTTATCTTTTCGCTTTGCTATGTGATCATCAAAAATGGTGCGGCGAAAGAACAAGGGGCTACTGTCATATGGATGTATTTCAACAAAGGAAAAATAAGAAAGAAAAAATTCCTGATTCCTTCATGGGACATTTGAGTTTAAATTGTTGAGTTTATGAGGTGCACTTGAATGCACCATGAAGTCCCTTGTCTTTACGGTCGTCGTTTGTGAGTGATGTAGTTTAAGCTTCTACAAAGCTGTGCTTCTCAAGTATTGCTTATGTGATGTGCCTTTGTTTTGACAATTTTTTTTTTAGGGGGGGGTCCTCTTCTTTTTACATATTGCAATAGTAATAATGGATTACATTTATATAGTGCTTATTTTTAGATTCCCAAATCACTTTACAGTCAGGCAGCATTCATCTTAACCACCATGTGTGAAGATAATACAGCAGTTCCCCAAAATATGCACATCTGACTTACAAATATTCATAAACACAAACAACCACAGACTGATGGCCATTAATGTTTGTAATATTCTGCAAGTCAGATCCTATATACTATATTCGGAAGTTGGGCACTGTTTGTATCCGAAGAACATTTTTTGGAACAAGTTATCATGCTAATCAACATATGATTATTACATCATCTGTGCTTTAAAAAAGCCCAGTGACCTTATCCAGAGCTAACATTTATACGACACCAATGATGAAGTTATATCCTTTCAATTAGTTAAGTTTATTTGTCACCTGTAATCATAAGGTACAATCACAGTGAGATTTTCAACATACATAGTGAACATACATCTTTTAATATTTTTGTGGTTTTATTTTTCAGGGATTTAGGGTCCGGCTATACAATAGTTGTAGGTATTTTTTAACTAGAGTTGTTTTGTTCCCCAGTTAAAAAGATAGAATCTCCTTTTATACATTGCTCAGATCAACAAATGTCTTGGTATGACACAGAAACTTCAACACAAATACATTCTTCCTAAAAGTCTGAGATATCATGCCAGGCCAGAAGAGGCTGATGAACAAAATTTCAATACCTGCATAAAGAACTGTTTAGTGCATTTGCAGTAAATGTGGGTCTACAGTTCAGTTCACAGTTTATGGTTCATGGTCTTTAACAAAGCAGCATAGGCTCTATCAGCACTAGACTTAAGAAATCATGTCTCTTCATACAGTGCAGGAATTACCATGTTACGGAAGTGTTTTAGTCATGTCGGCTGCCCGAACCAACCGTGCATCTTCAATCTACATGGACTTTAAACATAGGACAAGCTGCACTTTGACGTCATGAATCCGGAACAGCTCTAGATTGGGGTTGCTATGCAAACAATCAATCAGTTGTTTGTCTGGTTTGACAAATATCTGGATAAGTGCGGAATTTGTGTAGTTCAGGGGCTTAGTAGGATAGAAAGGTGTGTGTGGATGCATCCTGGGTTTAGCAATGGTTGATTGATATAACTACAAAAATAAACAGTGTGGTTTTCCCACTATAGAAGAATGAAAATGAGGGTCAGCTAGAATTTCTCACTAGTAGGAAGGTTGGAGATATATGTATCTGGCTATGTAAGACCAATGTTACAATAACACATTATGTGTCCAAAACCTCTACCACTCAAAATGGAATAAACTATTAAGTTTTGATTTGATAGTAAATTGTGGTTATGGCTTTATTCACATGTTGTGTCTTAATAGCTGGTAGGATAACATTACAAGCTGAAATTGGCCGGTTTAAGAGTTTGAGTGTCTGAAAACCACATTGCATCAAATGAGAAAACCCAACTTCTTGATTGCGTCTTTTTCTTCTATTTCCTCATGGAGTCATTTAAAGAAACGTATGAATGAGTTGGGCAGTAATGTGAAGTCTGTTTGTTTGTAAGTAATTAATAAAGTAACTTAATTTGTTCATTGTTTGATGAATCACCATTGTGTCCAAATTCAATGTTGCAACTCGGTGGGTGGTCTGTCCCAAAATTCCAAACACACATGGAGTTTGTTCAATTGTGATAATGGTGGCGACCTGGCTGACTCCTCTAGGATAGGCGCTGCTGTAGCTCTTTCAGCAAGTGGTAGGACAACTTCTGGTCGACAGATAATTAACTACAACAATAAACTGCAGGAACTCGTCTCCTTCTCCATCCAAAAGTAAAAAAAAAAAAAGTGAGTTGTTGATTCCCCTGAATTCCCATGATATTTGAATACTCAGCAACAACATTACTATTTATGAACGCTTTAACTGGCAACATATTATTTATGTTGTCATTTTGTGGTTGTATATTATTTCATATGCAATGTTTATTTTAATGCAAATTTATTTTTTTTATTTGTCAGACAAGAGTAAATCATTTTCTGTTTCTGTTCTTTGTTGAATGACAGACTTTTAATGTGGTGCTTGACTTAATTTTGCTGTAAGATGAGAATCAGTATCAGTTTGTACATATATATGTGGAACATGTTTTATTAGCCATTGGGTTTAACAGTTAAATAGTGTTGGTTTGATAATGGCATCGGTTCCCTCATTCCATTTCTGGGTGAAATCCCTGGCAGGAATTCTCGAGCTTGTGCAGGACACAAATACAATATCATGTCAGGCACAAGAAGCCAAAAAGCTGAATCCAGTCCCAGCAGTGATTGATATAGACTCTTCTACATTTTAGTTTCTTTTTGAAATTAATGCTAAACTTTGATGATGAGTAATTTCCTAAAAGCATCTGAGGATGGATGACAAAACAACCCCTGATATGAGCTGATATTTGCCAACTGATCTCACTTCTTTGTCAGATTTGCTCCGTGGTCTTTTTTTATTTTTACTTAATGATTTGATCTTCGCGATCAGGTTCCAGGATGTCAGAGATTGCGAAAAAGAGCAAGGGAGTGGAAGGAAGGAAAAATGGCAGGGAGATAAAGAAAAAAAGCCGTCCTCACCTACTTTGACAGCAAAGATAAGCACTGATAGATTCAGCTGTGACCTGATGTTAAAACTGATGGATCACTCTGACACACAACAGATAAGCCTGCCAGCCTGGGGTGATGCATTCAGCTCTACTCCAACCTTTATGATCCCTCATACTTATTTAATTGCTCTGTAATGCTTTCTTAATCGCTGCCGTATTTGACATACAGAGTGGGAGATGTCACCCGCAGTGTTAATTGGTTGTATCGCCCGTTATATCAGCGGCGGTGTGACCCGTCAGCCAGTTGTCTGGAGATGGATCCTGTTGGTTGAACATTTTGACCCAGAGGGGAAACACTAGACAAAGAAGCTATCATTAGCAATTAACGGGCGTGCCAGCGTTTGTTTGTTAATGGCTCCTTTAGAAGTCCAACGGGACTCATTTACATTGGTCGGGTTGATAACAAACCCCGACCTACGGCAGGGGTCATTTTGAGTCGCTCAAAACGGTCGTGCACCCCCCCCCCCTCCCTTCCCGGAATTCAACCGCGTCATTTTTTTTTTTTTTTTTTTTCTTTTTCTATCCGCCGACCGCGGCCGCCCGTTAAATACAGTTCCATCATTCCCCATAGAGAGCGCGATGAAAACAAGCGATGTTCAACAAGATTGCTGACTGAAAAAAAAAGAAGGTGAATTCCCACCTCCTCCTCTTTACAGAAAGACTTAGCGGGGGGGCTTTTCTCAAGGCCGGGGATCTGATTGTTTTCTAAACGGATTATTAACTCTTTTGTTACAGTAGGGGTCACTTTAATGCTTCTTAGGGGCCATTAGCATTGCTTTAAAGAGCACGCGCACACACACACACACACACACACACACACACACACACACACACACACACAGAATGCTGTGTTCTAGGATTTGGCGTTTCTTGGCTTTGTTGTTCACAGTGGGAGCGGAATGATACCGTTATAATGCTGTTAAAGACAATACCTCAACTTAAAAGGGGGTGTGTGTGTGCACGGCTCTATGTGTGTGTGTGTGTGTGTGTGTGTGTGTGTGTGTGTGTGATGAAAAGGTGCCCTTATAGGAAGACCAGTAAGCTTAATGCAATAGTGCTGACTTCAATGGATACCTCAAAGAGAAGTGGCATTACGGTCCTCTCCACTGAAAATCCCCTACAAGTCCTTGACTGAGAGGAGGATCAGCTCAGCCTTCACTTGAGAACTGACGGAGATCTCCAGGCAGGAGGAGTTGGTATCGAGCTGGAATTTGTCACCTGTGACAGACATTGTGTAACTGTGTGTTTCTTATATGCAATATCTGCTCTCTCTGGTCCTTTCTCCGAGTAAAAGTTGGGAGTCAACGCTTCCCCTTGGGAAAATCAAAAGCTAGCCGGCACAGGTCAAAGCATCACAGGGCACCAAGGTGTTTGCTCTTTGGCTCATATTGACCATATGAATGTGATGCTGGTGGTGCTGGGGGGGAGGGGGGGCCCCAGGGACCCGCGGATCCTGGCCGGGTGCCTCTCCCAGCTTTGAGCTCCCGTGCTGGGGGAAGGATAAAGAGGGTATCCCTTACAGGCCTGACCTCCAGCCACCCCTTCCATCAGAGTGGGGGGGTCAAAGGTCAGATCAATTGGCTCCCCATGGCCCACTGTCTGCAACAGGGCTTAATCAGCTATTAACTGCCAGCGAGAAGTGGTCGGCGTGGGGGGGGGTTCTCTTTCATCTGACTGAAATTAAAGCTCTTTTATGTAATGCTCTTGTTTGTTTCGAAAAGCTTCACGCCGGATTTTATTTTAAGGTTGTGGGTGGTGGGTGATGCTGTGTGTTACAGTCATTGTATTTACACACACGGTTTAGTCAAGCTATACTCAAAACTCAGTTTCTGGACATGTGTCCTTGTGCCAGTGTAAATGCGTCACTGAAAACCAAAAACTGATGAGAATATGTCCTTCTCTCAAAAGGATGTGATGGCGATATTTGTCACAACTCTGGCCTTTTCAACCATCCATCCATCCATTGTCTATCCCGCTTATTCCCTTTCGGGGTCGCAGGGGTCTGCTGGAGCCTATCCCAGCGCGTTAAGGCGAGAGGCAGGGATACACCCCAGATGGTCGCCAGCCAATCGTGGGGCACACACACCATTCACACACCATTCACTCTCACACTCACACCTATGGGCAATTTAGAGTTTACCAATTAACCTGAGCATGTTTTTTGTATTGTGGGAGGAAACCGGAGTACCCGGTGAAAACCCACGCAGACACGGGGAGAACATGCAAACTCCACACAGAAAGGCCCCAGACCCAGGCCCAAGGCGGTCTTGAACCTGCGACCTTCTTGCTGTGAGGCAACAGTGCTACCCACCGCGCCACCGTGTCGCGCCTTTTCAACCAACATATGTAATTTCATATGTAATCTAAACCTTACTTATCGTGCAGATAAGGAGCAGATCCCACTCGTTGTCATGGCTGTTCCAGGTTGTACTCCAGTGTGGGGAGGGTGTGGAGCATGTGCACATGCATTGTCTAGTTTAACTCTGATTAAGGGGTATTCATTGCTGCAGAAAACACACCCCATTCACATTATCTGTGAGTCTTAATCAGACTTGGAGGACAAAGGCAATAATTTGTGTTTTTTGATAGTGTGGCTACAGTGCGACTCACGGCTTATTTATATCTGCCTACATAGCCCCCTACACCATAACCTAAAGCGCACCTCCCAAAAATGCAAACTATGGGTCGTGTAAATGTGAGCTGCAAGGACTATGTCATATAGCTTCACCTGCCACAATTGGCTTCTCTGTCACCTGCGTTTCAACATTTTCAATAAAAGCATTAGCTCCTCAGCATTGTTGAGCTCCAGGCACTCATGCACCATGTTTTTCTATGTTTCTGTGGAGAGGAAGCAAGAATTCGGCAGAGCAACACGTTTGCATCACGTTGACGGCTTAGCTACCTACACAGAGGTATAAATAAGACTTTATTAGTTGCATCCTAGATAGACAAATGAACCTGGTGCACGCCTGTTGGCTAATAGCAGTATTATATATTATATCTCAGCCATTTGGTTTTGTCTATTGCTAAAAGTCTTGCAATTAACCCTGCCCTGATAAAACATATAAATGCTGATTACAACCACAATTGGTTTGGTCAAAAATGTCCCTTTATTATCATAAATGACTGATCTGGAGTCTAAGTTTTTGATCTAAGCTGGCTGCAGCTTACTGATAAGTAGTGGTGCACGCTCACTGCTCATAGAGCATGCACACTTTGCATTCATCCAGCCAGCAGGGAGCAGGGCCACAGACACAAGAAGTGAAACCTTGGTATACAGACAAATGCAGAGACAGTTAACTTGAGGGCAAAAGGCTTAATGAGCATTTAGGGAGCTCATTTGGAAAGTGCTCGGCAGTTTGAGATATTGATTTATATTTGAAAAGTTCCACAATACAGCTGTGAGGATGCACATTATGTTTGTTTTTTTTGCTAGGGAATGCTGCATGTAAACAAAACTTTGATTACAAGAAACCTCCACAGAGCGCCATTAAGTCGAGTGTAATATCAAAGATCGCACTACCATCTTTTATCAGTTTCATTTATACAGTCCACAAAAAGTCGCAAATTAGTCTCAGCGGGTTTAACAACACACTGTTCTCTCTATAAAATATAATCTCGACTCAGCGCCATTTAAATAAGTATTATTCATAGTATCATAAGTATTGAAATCCACCCTCAATATCCGTATCATTAAAATCTCTGTCACAAATATTTGCACACTCCCTGAATAACCCGAAGGTACAGAAAAGCAAACACATACATGAAATTAAACCGAGTGCCGATATGTGCAGGAGTTTTTTTTTTCTTTCTTTTTCTTTTTTTTCTGTTACATTCAGGCTTTGAGCGTGAGCCATTTGGGTGTGCTTCCTGCTCCTAAGCTCTATCAACTTCCTCCTAAACCCTACACTCGCTCGAAACATCTCCACCCTGCCACGGGGTTGGAGGAGAAACTTCCACCTCAACAAAACACTGACGTACAGTCCGGTTCACGTTCAGCCAGAAGCGGCCTTTTTGAGAATTCTGTGTTATACTCATTCACTGAGGTATATGGCCACTACTTCAATATATACACTACTATTCAAAAGTTTGGGATCACTTAGAAATGTCCTTTTTTTTTAAAGAAAAGTTCTTTTTTGTCAATGAAGGTTCCTAAGAAAGATAATAGGTTTCAATGCAGACTAAAATGTTGCCATGCAATCATTGTTGTGTTCTGCAGCTGTAACACTGGAACGAAAGAGCTGCTGCTTGACAGTGTAAGTGTATGGGATTTTAACCTTTTTTTGTAAAATATATTTTGTGGCACAGGCATAAAGAACTTAAACCCAAGACTGCTGCTTATGAGACAAGAACACAACCCCCTACACTACCACAGTGCACCTATGGCACTTCAAGTTTTAATGATAATAATATAATAATAAATGATACCTATCAGAAAATGTACAAAAAAAAGTATACACACCATCTTGCCATGCACAAACTATATCTGAAAGTTAAGGTTGATCTGACCAACAGTCACAGTGATACAGGAAGCACAGACTGACAGAATGACAGATGCTCCTTGCTTTATAGATAGATGATACATTGTGTTTGCTAACTGCATTAGAAGGATGATGAACGGGTGATTATAAAACCCTGGTGTGATTATGTTGGCGCAGCTGAAACCAGTTTCGCTGCTTAGATGGAGCATCCATTAATGAGAGCAAAGTCTGAAGGAGAAATTATTTTTTTGATTAAGGAATAATTTCTAACCCTGTCATGGAAAACACAAAAATGTGTGGGTGACACCAAACATTTGAACGGTAGAGTAAGGTACACCAAACACATATTAAGTGTCTTTATGCTTACAAAAATGGTAAAATCACAAGAGAGTAAGGTGAGATTAAATTTCAGTAATTCATTTGGGGGCAGTATCAATAATAGTTGGATATAGCACATAATGTAAACAGACAGTGTTCAATGAACATTCTAGAAACATCATATCAATGAGGGAGCGGATGGACAGCAGCTGCCATATCGCCATGTAAATGAAGGCCGGGACCATAGAGTGAGTCGGTGCATGTATGGATGTGCACGGCGGAGCCCAACAGGAGGCCAGACTGTCACATATCTGTGCAAAGACTCAATAACGGAGAGTCTGTCTTGCTCGCTGTCTGTCAAGCCTCCGAGAAAGCAACAGTGGAGGTGGGGAGAGCGTGCATTCCTCACGGCGGCTCCATGCGGCTCGGCCAATTAGCGGCTGAGTGGTTTGTTTAAGTCCAAGTGATGATGAGATGTTGTGCTGGGAGGCAGCCCAGTTCATTAAGCACACCGTTGTCTCCGGTTTACTCAGCTTGCCGGCTTTAACAGCCTCTCAGCGCTTGTTTACCAGCCGCAAATATGACAGACTGTATGTCTATTTGACCGTCTGTTTGTGTGAGTGAGCATGTGCGGAGGTGATGGAGGAGGTGGCGCTTGTGTTTGTGTGTGTGTGTGTGTGTTTGGGGGGGCATCTGTGGCTTATGGTACTGTATGTGTAGGGGGGTGGACACAGTAACACCTGTACGGAATACTGTTCAATGCAAAACTCAACAAACTCCTCACAAATGACCCTGAAGGTGAATCAAAACCTGCATGTTTTAAAACTCAAAAGTTAGCGTTTGTTGCAGGGCTGTATTTATATATTCTGGGTTTTGCATTGGGTAATTATCATGTCTGCTTAAGTAAAGGGTGAATAGTATTGGGTAATTATCATGTCTGCTTAAGTAAAGGGTGAATATAATAGATGTTGACTGAACATGCATCTCTGAATTGTATCATTTTGCATTACAAATAATTTAAATGAGTAAAAAGCATCCTCCAAAACACTATTCACATTGGGGTTAAGATGCTTTTGAAGCATCATTCTATGATTAATATACGATTACTGATAAAATAGAACATGTCTGCAGTATACCATGTGCTATCTGAGCCACATGATTGATTAAAATTAGTTCAGATTTAGAAATTCTGCCACAAACAGCTACAAAACAGATAGGATTGGTCAGATGTGACATACTAATTCAGAGAATAACAAAAAATACAATACTACAAAATAAAGAGGGGGGGGATACTTGATTAAAGACCATTAACAGAAAAGTTCTAAAACTGTCAGGACACCAGTGCAGTGTAACAGGACGGGCTGAGGAGCGAGCATGTCTCATGAGAGAGACAGCAAAACACTGTTTAAGGATTGACAGACTTCTGCAAATTCCTGGGTACAGACCTTTTTTTTTTTCGCAGCAGACATTTTGGCACAGCAGAAAAAACACAGCTGTAATCAATAAGGTTAATACTACTGCATTCCATTCAGATTAGCTATTTCCAGGACTCCGCTGTTGCGCACGCTGGTTCAGTGGAACGGCTTACTGGGACGCCTAATGGAACGAAGCCATTGTTAATGTTATTAGTTCCACCTGTGCTTTTCCTGCTATGACACGTTAAAATGTCTGGTGTGAAAAAAAAAGTCTATTTACAGCACAATACACAAGTAAAGCACTCTATAAAAAGTGCAAGACGACCTTGAATCTAAGACAACCCCCTTTTTTCCAACAAGTGTTTTTGAAAGGAAAAAACAAAGTCTCTTGAAGAGTCCCTTGAGATACTATTAATAAAGGACAGTAGATTCCTCATGCATCAGTCACATGCTCTCACACTCTTCTGTTTTATCACCAAGTTAAGTCTTTTTGTCTTTTTTTTTTAAGTCCTCTCGGCCGCTCGACAAATGATTCGGTCTGTGGTTCAATTCTGAATTTATTTCCTCCACTGTAAGAAAAAAAACAACATGTAACACAAGGCTTCAGGAACTCCTTCGGGTTCAAGTCCCCCTTTCCACTGAAAAATATGTTTTTCTTCTTGTTCCTCCAGTCGGATGTTTGAGTTTCTCCTCGCAGGATGATGTATGTGCATGGCTTGACACTACAAGGCTGTTTTCACGTTCATCTGCGGAGAGAGGAACATTCTTCTCTGCTGAATGAAAACCTGATTTCTAAGCATGGTTTGTGACATCACGAGCACTTTGTTAACCTAAATAGATGTGGAAACGTGAAACCTCTAGTGCACAATGAGAATAGACTTCTTGTGTCCAACAGTTAGACTTTCAAAATGAACAGTGTTTGCATATTTATACATTCAGTTTTTTTTAAATGGGGGAGGAAAAAGTGGAGGTTATTGCAAGACTTTTAACATGGAAATTCATCTATAAGGATACATTATGTAGGTATTAAGTCACCTGATCTATACAAACAGGGGCAGTTTGCGAGTGTGTGTGTGTGTGTGTGTGTGTGTGTGTCTCACTGAGAGCAGGGTTGATCCCTTCTCTCTGAGCGAGGCAGCTGCTGCACTTCCAGAGACCACAGATCTTCTCAAGCTGAGAAACAACACTCGTGATGTTACTGTAAGTGGGATAAAACTATATGAAAAATATATGACTCAGGATGCCAGGATGGGGGAGGCTCAGTTGGACGATGACGTCGGCCATCGCCGATGGACCGTCAGCCTGACCCTATGGGGGATCAGAGTTCTCATCTGTCCAGCAGCTGCTTCAAACCATTTTTTTTTAAACTGACTACATATTGTGACTCTAAGTGGTTACATTTTCACCTAAACGTACTTTAACTGTGAGCAGACTGTACGTGGTAGTGACTCACCGCCAGGCAACCAGCTTACCCTAGACCAGGAAAATCTCTCCAGACATGCCTCGAGAGCCCACTCTTTGATGTGGATGTTCAGTTTAAAAGGTCTGTGGTGGAGTGTTTGTGTCTTCTGTCCTTTTATTTTTGGCTCCAGATGTCACAATGACTGAAATCCCATGAGGTCAGAGATACCTGTAAAGCTAAATCCATCTCAGACACAATCTCAGCACCTATTCTTGTCTATGCAGTCTTCCAATGTGGGCATTAGGGAAGCATTTAAAACACGTGGACACATTTGTTGGTTCCCCTCAGTTAAAGAAGGAAAAACCCACAATTCTCACTGAAATCACTTGAAACTTACAAAAGTAACAATAAATAAAACAATATTGAAAATTAAATAATCAAAATCAGCCATTACTTTTGAATTGTTGATTAACATAATTATTAAAAAAAACAAACTAATGAAACCTTTTGAGGCAATCACTGCAATTAAAGGATTTCTGTATTTGTCAATGAGCGTTCTGCAGCTGTCAACAGGTATTTTGGCCCACTCCTCATGAGCAAACTGCTCCAGTTGTCTCAGGTTTGATGGGTGTCTTCTCCAAATGGCATGTTTCAGCTCCTTCCACAGATGTTCAATGGGATTCAGATCTGGGCTCATGGAAGGCCACTTTAGAATAGTCCAACGCTTTTCTCTCAGCCATTCTTGGGTGTTTTTGGCTGTGTGTTTTGGATCATTATCCTGTTGGAGGACCCATGACCAAGACCAAGACCAAGCTTTCTGACACTAGGCAGCACATTTCTTTTTCAGTTACACCATTTGACATTTTGTCAAAAAAATCACACAAAATCATAATTTTCATTCAAAAAAGTACTGGACTTTTAGCTGGTTTTATTGCTGGACCTTATGAATGCTTCTTAGAATTATGTTTTAAAAAGTTTTTGACTTTTTTTCTTGCCAAAAATGATTTGTCACTAACCCATACATTAGCATATAACACTTCATTTTACAACATTTTAGAAGGTGCTGGCATATATGTGCGTTTGATGGGAGACAAACCACCTACATCCCAGCATGGGCAGCTGTAGGACCCACACCCTGGAACATCCTGGAAAAAGAGGGGGAACCTAAACTCGGACTGCCAGTAAATGCACCAGCTGATCGTCTTCGACTTCAGAGACTCGGAGCTCCTCAGACGGAACCCAACAGTTTCCACTTCTCCACAACATCCCTTTCAGAGCGCTGCCCCATAGCCGCGCAGCAAAACAGATGGCCCCCACGGAACGACCCCGGTATTGCTTTAACAGATGAACATGGCACAATCTGCTCTTTGTCCCCGGCCCCAGTAGTGCTGATTGCGTCCTTTTTTCGTCCAATATTGTTTTCAAAACGGAACGGGGACCGCAAAAAAATGATGCAGACCAGATGCTCACTGTGGCATTAAAGCGAGGAGCTGGTCCCCAACTGCAAAACAGCGGTCAACAGGCTTTTTAATCAAACTGAGCTTTCATGTGGGCTTTGATTGACAGCTGTAATTGGAAGTTGGTTCACATGTGGCTACTCCCCGGCTACGGGACTCGCGGAGTCGGAATATTGTTACAACATTTCTGTAAGTTTGATGCAACTCGGTTATGATACCTGTCCTGTTAGCCCAAACATTCCCAGTAATCTAATGTTGCAATAATCTAATGTTGCGATAATGCAATGAATCTTCCAATTCTTAAATATAGAATGCCACAATTTTACAGATGTTACTGTAATTTACTACTACTATTTACTATGTATTTATTTTCCCAGAGAGTCTTAGGAATGTTTTTCCAGTGCTCTCCAGCATAATAATACAACACAGCACCAAACCCTACACACTGAAAGCCCCTATATGTAATTTTTCCAAACTATAATGTGAATATTTCCAATGATTTTCAAACCTAGAAACTTACTTACTTACTTTAATCGGAGCTGTCTCAAGGAAACAGATTTTTACTTGAACTTGTTTTATTTTAAAAGTCTAATCATTATGTGTGTTTGCTTTGGAAAGATGGACACATCTGCAGACCCTGAACATTTAGAGCTATTAGAGACACAAGTTGAGGTAATTTTACCAACGGCTCTGTGTTGCCGCAACATCCGGATGACCCCTGCCCACCGGACAGCGGACAAGAAGCTGTTACATGCAGTGGTTTTATCATTTTATTTTTTTAATCACTTGGTCCACCTGATTTGGAGAGAGAAACGTGTGAAAACAGTTCATCTCCTGGAATAAACCTTTAAAATGATAAACACTTGACAGAAATGAATTTGGGTGGAAGTTGACCTGCAAAGTAAAGAAGACAACAACTCCCATGATCCCACACTACGATGTGATGTCATCGAATCCATCTTTTGCCATTGTCGAACACATATTCTGTGTTGATCACATGTGCTAAAGTGTGTCCAAACTGTTGATTAATATTAAAGGCAGTTAAAGCTTATTAATAAAAGCATCAGTGCCACAGTTTTTAACTGCAGAAAGAAGACAGCGTATTAACAGTCATGATGGAAAAAAGTCTTGGATGGGGGAAAAAGCATGAATGCTTATTGTCTAAAATAAAGAACCCCTGGTTCATCCTGCCAGGATCTATCGCTGAATTATAAATATTTCCAACTAGCCCCAGAGCAGTTTGTCTGATGTGAGGGAAACAAAACGATGACTCACTGGATGAGGAGTCTGAACTGTTGAGGGATAGCAACTCTGGCCACAGCCAACTGTGATATAAGAAGTTATCGTGAATTCAACACTACAGCGGAAAAAAAAATTAAAATAAAAAAAATACAGTCTCAAATTTGAAAGACCAAATATCCACATTTGCCTTAAGAAGAGCTTCTGATGTTCCTCCGTAAGAAGTGCCTTTGTAATGCCCTCCAACTGAAGTGGATATAACTGCCAAGAAAATGTTGATCCGTATTGAGAGGAGTGATGGAAAAGTTCACTCGTTTTTTTTTTTTCTTTCTTTTTTTCTTTTGTCTGTTTGGCGCCGAGTTCAAAATTATTCCGACTGCAGCAGTTCAGGAGGAGCTGATAAAAGGGTTCTGCTTGGAGGTTTCATCATTGTTCAGCGTGGCTCCAAATGCAAAGAATATAAAATGTGTTCCACGCATATGGCAAATATCAGCCTCAACGTTGCATTGTTCCACTCCTCCATCCACATGAGCAGCCTTTCAGTCCGGTAATGACTCCTAATCAATGTGACTAATGTCTCTTTTCACCACTTGGACAAATATTAGTCCAATAGTGGGCACTTAAAGTGTAATTATACCTTCCCTCCTCTTTTGTTTTCTCATTCAACACAGTGTATCAACCCTGGCCAAATAAGCTACGATATAAGACCTGGCGGATGTTGACCCAGCGAGACCCGAGCCACGCTGCCCTCTCCGATAAAACAGAGCCGGCATTTACCGCTCTTACCGGCCGCCACGCTCTTTCTCTGTGCGGACAAAGAGCGATTATGAATGATGGGGAGGAAGAAGAGAGGCTTGCCGTTGCGCCAATTCCACACACCCCCCCCCCCACCCCAACTCCCTCCCTGAAATTTTGCGAAGGGGGCGGTTTATTCAAGATGTCACAGCTGCATGCGTCTTAGTCGGAGCGTTCAGGAGGGTCACGGCTTCGTGACCGTGTCTGTGTGTGTGTGTGTGTGTGCACGTCTGTGTGTGTGTGTGTGTGTGTCCCAGAGCAATTCTTGAGGCAGTAATGCAGTGGGTGATGACAGATCACTTCATTCACGCAAGACGAGGGCAATTACTTCAACCATGACAGATTGCCTCAGCAGAACTGAGTTTAGGATAAAACCCCCCTCCCTCTCTCCTTCTCTCTCTCTCTCTCTCTCTCTCTATTTTCCCTCCCTTTATATCTCCCTCACTCCTTTCCTTCCACTGGTTCAATAAGGAATCTTGTGGTTTTCCCAGCTAATGACTTCCTCCTCACTGTTACACCATTGTGTGTGTGTGCACATGTGCATGTGTGTGTGTGTGTGAGCAGGGGGTGACAGTACCATCTGTCTGGCTGCTGTAGCCCTTGCCCCTGCCCAGCTGGTGGGCACTGAGTAATGGGAGAGGACTTCCTCATCTCGGCCCCCTGAGACACACACACATTAGTATGCAACACCTACTGTCAGAGAGAGCCACAGAGACAGAGAGGGAGCTTTTTTTTTCTTCTTTTTTTTCTGTTTGAGCGCTGAAACCTGAGCAACTCGGGGTGTCAAGTGATGAGAACTGAATGCTCAGAGTCTTGAGAATTTTGGCACATATACAGCCGATGATTTCTGTGTGTGCGCGCCGCGTGTGTGTGTGTGTGTGCTTGTGAGTGACAGTTTGGGAAATGTAAATGAGCGGATATGGCTGGATTGCTTATTGAAAAGTGGAGCTGGGGAAAGGTGACTGAAATGGGGACAGGAGCGATAGGCGAGGCACGTTACCCAAATGTGAATTGTTACCTTCCACATGTGAAAAATGTTCATTTCAATGCCTGAAAACCTGACGCGCTCTTATGTGAATTCATCACCTGTGAAGTGGTTCTACATTAGATGAAGCTGGCAAGATGGAAGACAGACGGGCTGCATCCTAATTAATCAATTTACCTCAAATAGATCAATTGAGTGAATGAAGTCAGTTGGGAAAAAAAAAGTCAATTTCAATTTCCCAGAGTCCATAGTTTTGTCTAAATGTCCAAAACCCAAAGCTTGACAATAGAATTTGACTCAGAGATGATAATAATAATAAAAAATAATATTTAATAGTATATATATGACCGAGAAAAGAGATAGTTTAGTATTTTTCCTGCTGCATGACTTCAACAATAATTAGATAATCAATACTGTCAAATAAAGAACACTGCCAATTCAATCAGCACCAGCTAATTTTTCATGGAGTACTAGTACTCCTCAGCCTGTGAAAACAGCAATAAAATGTCATCTGTGTTTCAGAGGAACTTTCCAAATCTAATAAAAACAACTCTGTTTCCCCGCAATTACGTGTATCGGCTGCTTCTAAACTGCCACAGCAAATAAATTCTGAGATAAATATGATGCCAGGAAACATTTTTAAAGAACACGTCTGCCAAGACGATTCATCCAGAACATATGTGTGTCACTGACAGCATATTTCATTTGTTTTCCTCCCAATATCTCCTCTGGTAATACAATACTCATCCGTGGCGACCGAGGCATGACTAAACCTGTGCTTAGGTTAGAGAAAGTTTGTGGCCTTAAATAGTGAAAAGAAAAAAATCAGCAGCGACTTGAAGCACGGTAGATGTTTATTTATTTATGTTTATGACATTTAACCGATACCAAATTTTTTCACAAACCTCAACCAAAAGGTTTTTGTTGATTAACAGCACACAAGCTGTTATTACTTCTAGAAGGCTCTATAATATTACCTGATGACATCATCAGGGTGCTCTTCACTTGGCTTTGGAGGAAAATCCTCCACATTCTTTCTTTCTTTTTGCAGAAAGCCTGCTTCACGACCTTGTAATAGAGCATAGAGTTGGAGTTCACCAAGCAGTTAAATGCATGCCACATTGCATTATGGGTCAGAGCCACTGTCTTGGTATTTTAATTGCTGGAGCAACCCTTTAATTTGCCATCATTCATGTAATCATTTACTAATCAATTTACCGCTGTGAAATAGAAAATCACTTGAAAAACAGGTAAAATGAGACTTTTTCAGTTTGGCAGTTTAAAAGTGAAATTTTGCATTGAAGTCGTAAATCGTAAAAGGATTAAAGGCCATGTGATGCTAACTGAGAAGAAATGGCTGCTCTACGTTTCGGGCACGGCTGCAGACGTGCACGCTGCCACCTGAGCAGCGGTCCTGCAGAACAAGATCGGCACAGGGGAAAAAGGTACAAGTCGGAGCTGAATGTGTTGGTTTTGGCGTTTGACGGGAGGCCGTCCTGATCCAGACCTCCTCCAACACTGCTGATTAATGATGTTTCTTTATCTCGGCGCTGGCTTGAGGCGCAGGGTTGGATCGGCGGCGTGTTGGCCCACAGAGTGTGATACTATCCCCACACTGTGGCAAAAAAAACCTCCCCTCTCTAAATCTGTCCTTCTCTGTTTCCCTTTGCCTTCCTCGCTCTCTGTCCAGTTCCCTCTTTCTCTCCTCTCTCTCTCTCTCTCTCTCTCTCTCTCTCTCTAACCCTCCCTCCCTCGCTGTCTCTGTTTCTTTCTCCTTTCAAGCATGGAATCATTTAATTATCGCCTATAGCTCTTTTGGCAGGCTGTTGAATGCCCACCTCTCAAAGCCTGGAGGAAACAATTTACCCTGGGATATCACACACACACACACACGCACGCACGCACTCACGCTCGCTCACACACACTTCAAGGAGAGGATTTATTACAGAAGGTCCATCCGCAGTTCACAGAAATCCATCACCAATTCCAGACTGAGAAAATATTTCAGGGGGAAAAAATAAGATATTAGCCAAACCCAAAAAATGTTTGTGCGTTGCTCGGCTCCTGAAACGATGAAAGTTCTGCATATGTCCTGAATGTATTTCTCACAGATAAGGGGTTGCGTGCACGCATGTGTATGTATGTGTGTGTGTGTGTGTGTGTGTGTGTGACCCCACACACTGCCTGTGTGAGGTAATGATTAAATGTCGTAAAGCATTTAGAGCGTTTAACTCCCCATTATAAGAACAGTAGGAGGTGATTCATTTAGGGCTCTCACCTACTTGTGTTTGTGTGTGTGTGTGTGTGTGTGTGTGTGTGTGTGTGTGTGTGTGTGTGTGTGTGTTGTATGCATCAACCTAGCCCCTATGGGATGAAGAAAGCCACATCACCCCATCCCTACGGAGCTGGAGGAGCCGAACAAAACACAACCAAGCCAAAGGAAAAAAGGAGGGAAGACAGGAGGAGAGGGGGGAAAACAACTGGGATGCATTGAGAGGAAATTAATGACCCATCTTATATTGTCAGCATTGTTATTGTGTGCGGGGTCTGGAGGGAGGGGGGGTGGGACCCTTTAAAAATGATGTCTCGGAAGAAAAGAGCACTAAAAATGAAGACATGGCAGAGAAGGGGGGATGAAAGGGAAAAGAGGGGTTGGAGGCTGTAAATTTTCGACAGAGCTCTAAGTTCATTACAGGGTGATCAGAGACGAGGCCGGGCCAGACAAAGGGCCCCAGTGTTGTAAGCCAGCTCCGTCGGTGTTACGCCAGGGTCAGCTCTTTAACTCGCGGGCAATGAATAACCGGGGCTTTCAGCGCGGACAATGGTTGGCCGGCTCCCCCCCCCCCCCCCAGCTAGGACCTGCCTATTGTCGGCGAGTTGAACCGGGGAAGTCTCCAATCTGTAGGAACGGCGAGGAGTTAAAAGACGCGATGGACGAGTCGAGGGGGAAAGAGGAGGTTTGAGGCGTGTGTGCATGTGTGTGTGTGTGCGTGTGTGTGTGTGTGTGTGTGAATCTGGAGGTCAAGAGTACTCCATCATCACCATGTCATTAAAGATTAAAGTGCGCGGTGCATATGGGGCGCACAAGGAATCCAGTGGCCTCTGCTATGGTTTCTCTTACAGGTCAGATCAGAGACTGGACAGAGAAGAAAAAAAATTCAAAGTAAACCCCAATGAAGGACTCAGCTCACCTTCAGGCCAATCGGCAGCCATTACGGTTTACAGTTGCATGCTTCTTTTGTTACAAAAACCTGGATAAAAGGTCCCGAGGAGTTAATCTGTTAATTGAGAGGCAGAAGAAGCGGAGGAGCCGAGGCTCCACGGATTCTACGTGGGCAGCGTTTCAATAAACTTGAGCAAATTACATGAAAGTGCTACTGAAACCGGAACTTTTTTGGGAGAGAGCAGTCAAGCATGAGGGGTGTCAGAAGCAAGGAAGGGAAATTATGTTTCAGATAAAAAACAGAAGCATTTGACATAATGGTTTGATGCTTTCATCATCATTCTAGCGCCGTGATGTGAGGCGCCGCTTCATCTCTGTAATAGAGCAGTGGTTGAGATGATCTGTTCATGATCCCAAATGTCGCAGGTGTCAAGCAAATCAATGTGTAAATGAAAAGATGCCTCTAACAACTTATTAGAGCTACTGTTCTTTTGCTCAAACAGATTACACCATGTTTTTTTTTTGCAGAAAAGTATATTTTAAAAGGCCCGATCACTTGCTAATATGCTAAGATAAATATTCATGGCCATCAAAGTTAGACTCAGGAAAAGAAACATCCGTCAAAATCTCAGCTAATTTGAATCATCCGGCTCGCCTGCACGAGCCCACGACTGTCGTCCCGTTTTGATTCCAGCGTTGCTCGATTCCGATTGGTGCGCGGCGGCTTGTGGCATCAGCTTTCTCCTCATAAGCCCCGCCCACTCCAACTGAATGACCAAAGCCAGGATAAGGCACTAATATGGAAAACATATGAAATAAAAAAGAAAAAAAAACAGCGTTCATTATTTACAACAGGAGGCTGCTTTTAATTAATGAGGTGCAAACTTTCCCTAAGACAAAATGCTTTTAGCTCCATGTCACATCTCCCCCTCCCTTTCAGTGCAGAAACAAACTGGCACCCGTGTCTGGTTTTTCTGCAGCTATGTTCCTACAAATATCTGTTTTATTATTGCTTGCTTGGTTTACATTTTCTCCTTTACCTCAATCTTTTGACCTCTCAATTCACAAAAGCCCTTCTAGAGACGGGAAATTAGCATCTGCTTTAAACATAATGACACTGATAGATAGTAAAATGCCTTGAACTATATATAGTTACAGTTTTGTATAAAATGCTGACAGGTAATTATTCTAAATATCAATATGTAAACAATAACCATAAGAGTGGAATGTTGAAAGTTTGCTTTATTTCCTTTTTTTCCTGTTGATGCAGTTCCTTATTTGTACTCTTCTCTCCAGGTCAACAGATGAAACACAGCTATGACGGCAGCAGCTTTTTTTTTCCTGCAGAAAGCTCATTGAAATATGTAAATGCTCATCACAGTCGAGTTCCTTTTGCACCTCTCCCTCGGCCCGTATTGTGTTGTCTGTGCTGACGGACACCTACCTGCCACTGACTGTCTTTACAGTAGAGTACAGCAGCCAAACATCCCACACACGCTTAAATATATTAAATGTAAAAGCTCCTCCTCAACCTTCCCATCCTATCGACTTCACAACTGCAGTTTTACCTCATATCACCTGATTCAGCATCTTAAACTGGATTTAATCCAGACTGTTAAAAACTATTAGTAAAATCTATTCATTTCATTTGTTTCCTATGCAAATCTAATCATGTGCAGGATACCACCTGGAAATTGATGCCTATTATATTTGACGGATGGGCGGACGCACAGACACAATTACCTCACTCGTGGCTGGCGGAGGAAGGAAAAACAAAAGATTTCACTGGGTATCACTCACAGCGAGTGCGCTCACACACACACACACACATGCTAGCGCGCACACTAACACACACACACACACACAGCCGGAGCAGCTGTCTGAGGCAGGCAGGGTCAAACGGTGGTTAATTAGTCCCGTCACCTGCTCAGGTCATCACACCTCCAGCTCCGCTCGGCTGAATAATAATCCTGCAATATTAACACTGTCACGTCGGCCGGGGTGTTGGGAGTGAACCTGTTGTTGATATAATACATTACATCCCGCTGTCTCGCCTCCCTGACACACACACACACACACACACAAGCACACACAGCTGACTGAAGGGCCACCAGAAACTGTCACTTAGCACTAATGACTAGTACATGGCTGTGTATGACAGGTCTGCTCTCCGTCTCTATCCCCGCCGCGGCGTCACATGTGATTCCTCGGCGTCTCGCTGCCTATCTGTTGCTGCTCTCTGTAAATTATATCAAATATACAACCGCTGCCGTAGTGGTCTGTCAAACTGTGAACCGTTTCTTTTTTTTTCCTTTTTTTTTTAAACCCACTTCTCTGAAATGTGTCTCATTAGTGCGACCTGTCTTGCAAATACCTGCAATGTGAGTTAATGATGCATTGAGAATATTTTCTCAGATTGGGGCTGGGGGTGGAAAAAAGGTAGATTTGGGCATCAAAGCGTGTGCCAGGAGGCTGTTTAGTGTTTGTTTCTCTGGGAGAGTCCTTCTGCATGGAAAACAGGAAGGTGCTTCACTGACACACCGGGAAAAATGCAAGGGGAATGATTTTCCCATCTGTCTGTTCCGTAGAGAGATAAGAGGGCCGTCTAATCCGAGGTGGAGCGTATCTCCCTGCAAAAAGGAACCTTTTAATGGGGCGGAAAACCTGCCTTCCGCCCCTGAAATCCCACTTCGGAATTCCCCTTTGCAACAGCCTGTGACTACCTGTCTTTCCAGAGCAGTTTTTCCATTGGTTCCAGTGTTTTTTTTTTTGGACTTACTGCTTACTTACTGTTAATTTACCTGCACATCAAAACGAAAATCTTTCAAGTTCATAGGCTATTTACTTTTATGCAGACAAATATAATAATAACTCCAGCCTGGAGATAGTTAGGTCGCTTACACACAGGCAGAGTATATACACACGCACCCACCGGGGGATGGAGGGCTGGATAAACGCCAGCCAAGCCTCATTAGCTTCTTGCTGCTTTTCTAGAAAGGCAGGCAGAGGGAGACAGAAGGGGGGAGAGAGCGGGAGAGGAGGAGGGGAGGGGGAGGTTAGATAAGCAGAGAGGGGAGTTGAAAGGAGAGCGAAGGGAGAGGGGGAAAAAAAACAGGTTTACGAGCAGAGCCCGCTACGCTGACCTGTTGGATTAAGACCATTAGAAACCCATCTGGGGCTGCTTGACCACTTCACTGGCGGATCCTCCCCCAGCAGCCGCTCAGCTGACCCCCACTGACACAAAACACCCCTGGGACACACACACACCCACACACACACACACGCCCTCTCTGATGGAACCGATTAAATGCTTCATGTCAGTCCTGAAATCCCGCATGTTACTATCTATGACAGATGGAGTGATGACCCCGGGAGTCAGAAATGGCTCAATTTACTATTTCATACAGGGGAATTAATATAATAAAATGTTCCAGATATTGATAAATCAACCCAATAAGAAATAGAATGTTGTATTGCAGTGTAAACGTACTTATGCTGAGCTCTGCAGGTGCAAACAAGTCGAAACTTCATCTTTTTTGATTTGTTCCCTTGAAATCCTTTTAATTGCATGTGATATATTGTATGTGAGTTCCAGCTGAAACACTAACAGGGTTAGACAGGGTCTGTGCTAAAGTCACAGAAATATGTGTAAATAATGGATGTAAAGTTGGGCACTAGGACTTTTAACTTCTGGTGCCAAACTCATATGGCTGTTTTGTCGCTTTGGCATTGGTTTCATTTCTAAGCCACAGACTCAGACGTGTATTTGCTAAAAAGTCATTTAAGATTTTATAAAATACACATGGAGAGGTAGATTTTAAAGCAATAAACTAAAGATAAGGGTGAAGATTTTTTTAAGATGGATTCAGGCTAAATGACACTTCTGATTCATTCTGATTATCTATCTATAAAACAAGGGCCGTCTGTCAGTCTGTGGCTCTCATATGTCTCAGACTGTTCGTCAGATTAAGGCCAATATATTGAATGTAAGTTTCCTGGTTTCTCTGCTATTTTCTTATTCACTAACACAGGCGACTGTGGCCATAGCCAATGACAAACCACTTCATAAGAAACGTTTGTGTGTTGCCATCTTTTTTTCCTTTTTTTTCACACTAGTTGCAGCATCTTAAATATAAACTATAGTGAAACTCCAATGCACATTCACAGACCCTTAGGAAATCCCAAAATTATTGTTTTATAGATAGATAGATTGTGAATATTTAAACAATTTGAAAACACACAAAAAATATTTATTATCATTTTACCATTTACTACACAAACTGTGGTTATCAGAGCAGTGTGTGGGGCATGAAAAAATCATCTACATCTGAATCATCTGATCAACTTTTCTATAGGAAGACAGACTTTATACAGGCACTGAACTGTTGACTGACTCATAAATTAACCTCTGGTTTTATTATTGCAGCCACTGTTCAGATTCATTTCTTTGAAAACTGTGACATGATTAAACTTGAAGGATCACTGAAGGATCCGCATTGCTTTGTAGTGCAATGGATTAGGTTTATTACCCAGCTCTGTTGCAACTACTCGAGGTGAAGGCGGTAACATGTCAATCTGGAGGGGGGCACTGGATCTGAAATGATTGAAAAAGAAATGTTTCAATATTCAAGATTTCTGCAAATGGCTCCCAGGATTTTTTTTCTGTGCAATGTTCAGCTCAAATTTCAATACAGCTGTAGTGTTTATCACCATTTTCCCCTCTGTTCATCTCGTTAGCCCATTTTTTTGCGTCGCTGAGGGTGCGACCGTCCCTTTTCGAGTGGTGGTGGTGGGGGGGGGGGACTTTTGTGGGTGTTTTTCCTTTGGTTTGAGTTCATTTCCAGGCAGCTGGAAATGTTCGTGTTTTTTTTCCGAGCGGAGGATAGCCTTCCTCCATGAGATGAGGAGCCGGTGGGGCTCGACGCAGACAGACGAGCTCCCAGCTGAATCACTCCACATCAAACCCAATCACTCACCATTTACTGGGCTAAGCACAGATGATAGGGCTCCCCGCTGCCTCACGCGCACGCTCGTGCTTGTGTACACACAAATCTGGCGCACAAGAGAGCAGAATTCGGTGCAGGAAAAAAAAACACTCAAACACACACACACACACACACAATTAGATCAAATGCATGCACACACACACACACACGAGCAGCCAGTTAAATATGCACCATATCTTTGACTAAAAAATCTAATGCAAAAGAGAAATATTTATTAGGTTGATATTGCTGTTTCTATGTGAAACTACTGCCTGTAAAAATAAGGGGGGGAAAGTGTGTGCATGAGTGTGTGTGTGTGTGTGTGTGTGTGTGTGTGCGCGTCCCAATGGTGTCACCATAGGGATGAGGTGATTAGTGATTTCTATCCAGCAAATCATGCGCGAGCACATCATTACCATACACCCCCCCTCCCCTCCTATCCCCCCGCCCCCCCTCCTCTCCTCTCATCTCTGTCTCTCTCTGGGGTGCGTTCGCTCCCAGCGCTCCTTAAGTGTTTTAACGTGTTAATAATCATTAGGCAATGTGCAGTCAAGTGGGAGAAGGGAACGGGCGGCGGTGGCGGCGGTGGTGGACGGAACGGGGCGGTGGTGCGCGTGTGTGTGTGTGGGGTGTCCTGATTGACTGACCTCTGACCTGTGACCCCCCCCCCCCCCTCCTCCTCCTCCTCCTCCTGTGTGTGTTGAGTGGCTGGCCTCTCATCTCGGGGGTCCATCAGGGACCTATTAAGGGCTGTCTCACACTCCGCCACCTCACTTAACTCTGCCTTGTCAATATGCTGCAGCATGTGTGTGTGTGTGTGTGTGTGTGTCTGAGGGACAGGGAGGCACAGAGTTTGTGTTTATATTCACCTCCCTGTCTGGGAAGCCGGTCTCTTCTCTCTCTCTCTCTCTTTCCCCTCCACACACACACACACACACACACACACACCCTGTCCTGCCCCCCTTCCTCCTCTGTCAATCACACTTATTTTTTCGCCTCACTTTTTTTCTTTTTTTTTTTTCCTCCCCTCCCTCCGTTTCTCTGTGGCTCTCCCTCTCTCTTTCTCGTCCTCCCTCCCTCTCTCCGCCCCTCTCTCTCTCTCTCTCTCTCTCTCTCTCTCTCTCTCTCTCTGCGTCTGTCTTTGGAGATGCTAATTCCTGGTCCGGGGAGACTAGATGAAACAGAGCTGAGTTTCTCTCATTAGCTGACACAGATGCCGAGGCGTGTGGACCTGAATAACAACACTCTGGCAGGCTGCTGCCTCCTCTTCCCTTCCACATGCTCTGTTGACGATCTCACATTCCAGCCATATTCCACACAAAGCTCAGAGAGTGCATGTGTGTGTGTGTGTGTGTGTGTGTGTGTGTGTGTTTGTGTATTTTCCTTTTTTGGAATTGCAAGTTTTCTTGAAAAGTTGCGTGCGGCGTAATATCATATCGAAAAGATCTGGGAAACCAGCTCATCTGTTTAAGACACCTTGTGTCGCATCTGGACATCAACAAGTTTCTTTGTTTTGTTTTACATTTTTTTGGTAAATTTTGAGACTTCAGTACCATTGCAGCTTTTTACGCTTCATTTCACGCTGTATGCCAGAACAGATCAGGTCACATTTGGTGGAAAATCCTTTTTAATTGATCGATCAGTGGTACGAAATGAGGTTTTCGTTAGGCTGGAGCCACACCTAGAAGATGCTTCAAATTCACGTATATTTTGATTCTACCTGGGTAATATTGTCATTGATTCTCAGGAACCCTCCACTGTTGCTCTTCCTAAGAAAATTCACTTTTGGACAGAGTTTTACTATACAAGAGTCTGGGGATGGATACTGTACAGATTGTAAAGCCCTTCAAGGCAAATTTCTGATTTGTGATTTTTGGCTTTGCAATATATACCATACTAAATAAAATATGGACATGACTTGAAGAAATAGCTTTTCCAGCACAGTAGAGAGAACACTTTAGATCCACATGTTGTTATTATAATTTGCATTATGTCGTCTACAGCAACTGTAGGCAACTGTCATTTTGTTACAACAATGAACACAGCGTTTATGGGAAATGTTTTAATTGGGGAGACCATTACTGTGTGGAGGCTGTCCATCATTATAACTGTGGTGTCATTTGCTTACAATGCTTAATTATCTTTTAAATTATGTGTAGAGGACTGACTTATCATATTGTCTAACATTTGATGTTTCAACGTTTTGCCCAGCCATTATTATATCATGATGCATATTTTTGCTATTGTATATATATATCTATATATATCTATATATATCTATATATATCTATATTGGCTATATATATCTATATATATATATATATATATAGATATATATATATATATAGATATATATATATATATATATATATATATATATATATATATATATATATATATTTAAGATAGATGATTATGCATGATATGCACATATATACGTGTCAGTGTCAGTTTATAAAACCCAAAGACTGCTTACAATCCTGAGAGAAAGTCATAAAAACACTAACTCTAATAAAGAACAGGAACACAGAGGGGAAAGATAAATGCTGAGCACAAAAAGAAAGAACAAAGGAGCAACACAAACACTGCGTGGAAAGCGCCGCGGCGGGCAGCGATCCAGCGTTAAACCGCATCCACATGTTGGCCAGATGACGCGTCCTGGTGTCTGAGGTCTCCTCGGGCTTCCCTGACAGTCAGACGTGACCTCACCGGCCGGTGTGTGTCACTATCGCCACGGTTTCCTGGGCTCATCCTCGCCCTTTTATAGTCACCTCTCTGTGAAGGTCTCACACATGCACACACACACACACACACACACACACACACACACACACACACACACACTGCTTTACATAATTCAACACTCATTTATAGGAGCCTGGCTTTTACCTCCCTGCATAATGAATCAAACAATAATCTGGCTTCAGCTGCAGATTTGACTCCATTTTTCTATTTGCACACACTTGTGTGAAACCCACACACACACACACACACACACACACGCATGCATGCGCCCGCACACGGAACTCTTTAGCTGAGAGATTGGTCTGAAATGACAGTAATGTAATATTAATAGCCAAGGGGGGGGATGACATTCTGTCCCCGTTGTGTTGATACCCGCAGGCTTGACAGAGCTTTGGTCACGCATCCCACTGCTGTACATCTGCTAACACTGGTACAATAAGTTCTCTCTGTCTCCTCCAATCGCTCTTTCTCCCCTTCTGCTGCTTGTGCTCACATTTTAGGATTCGACCCTATCCTCTGCCTGAGAAATTATAAAAAAAACAGTGTTATTAGGCCAAATAAACATTTTCAAAGGAGCAGTCCACATATTTTTTTTATAATTTTACATAAAGTTCACTCTTTGGCTCCATTCCAACAACTATGCACGTCTCCGGCGTTTCCCCCCTCTGAGAACCCCGGGGTCGCATCGTAGCCTGGGCGGGGCAAACAAGACACTTTTGGAAGAAGAAGACAAAACGTTGTGTTTTTTTCCGCCCGATCGGGTCCCATCTGTCATTCGTCACGCCTGCATCACATGTCTCTTCTTCTGCTGGAGAACAAACAGCACGGCTGCTAATAAAGGTGGTGCTATTATTTCATGAATGATAAGAAAAGACAACAAAAAACTATTAAAACAGTCAGACCATCCTCAGTCTTCCTCCTTATATGTCACTGTCTAGCGTGTCAAAGTATTTGCTTCGTGATGAGTTCCAGTGTTTTCTTCAGTATTTTCAAGCATTTTTAATATGGACAAACATTAATCCTGAAAAGTCTTGTGCAGACAGGGATCATCTGTCATGGCTCCATTGTGCACCATTGCTGTATGGCAACACCGTGCAAATTCTTTTGTACGGGGCTCTTTATAATATTGGCCCACCATGCACTGCGCTTTTCAGCTTCCCTGCAATGAGGTTTAAAATTGATTCCATGTTAAAAGCAGTGAAAACAGGATTTCCTTGTCATGTGATGTGATTACTTGTTTCTCCTTCAAATTGAAAAAAAAAGGATTTTTACAACTAAACAGTATAACATGGTTTTATATCACTGCTTTTTATTAATATTGAGGTGAGTACATTTTGTCACATAGCAACGATATGGAATAGAGAGTTGAAATACCTTTGGGGCAAAATTCTATTAGCATGGATGTATCCTTTGTCATGGTAAACTTACTGTACAACAGGTAGGAGTGTCTATTGGAAAATCCAGTTGCATCCTGGGATTGATGTGGAAGGTGTATTATTTATTGACAATAATGTTGCATTATAGGTTGTCTTCTCTTATCCACAGTCCAAAAATTTAACAAAGAAACACACATCTTATTATCATTGATATTATCAAGATTTTATTGTTTAATATTGTTGTTTTCCTATTGTAATTCTGACAGTGTTAATCTATTCTGTGCACCTACCTCTTCCTTTAAAAAAAAGTTTCGTTTGTTCTCATTTGTTAAAAAAAGTTTGGATTGCTCTCACGACATGAAAGCAGCCTTCCAGGCGCTGAAATGATGTGTCCCAAGTTCTCGGCCCCTCAGCTACTCAGAGCCACTGCATCCTGGCCTGTAGGATAGAGACTGTCTTCCTTCAGAAGGTCGAGGGACAGAGGAAAAGAAGGATAGAGAGATATAGAGGCAGCACTTTGACTTAGTTCTGTGTCTGGGACTCAGAGAGAAAGAGAAAGATGGAGGCTGTCCGGCTTCAATCAGACAAGAACAAGTCAAAAATCCCCATCTGAGACACAGATGCACACACGAGTGGAGAGGGACGGGCGGGTGTGTGTGTGTGTGTGTGCGTGTGCGTGTGTGTGGGGGGGGGGGATCGGCGGGCAGGGAGGGGAGGTGTTGAGGAGAGGAACGAGGAGAAGAGAGGGAGAGCAGCGGGGGGAAGTCATAATCACTTCCCAGCCTCACTCGGCGTCTAATGTATTCGAGGGGAAACAGTTAGATTTGGTCCCTTTTGGCAGGCCGACCGTAAACAAATCGATTTGAATGGGGAGAGATATAAAGAGCTGTTTATAGCGCCCCCGCATCTCCGGGCCTGGCGCGTGTGCGTGTGCATTGTGAATATATACATTCATGTGACACGGGATGGAAACGCCATTATGCACGCTCACTTTTGGGCCTAGGCCCTCGCTGCAGCTTTGAACTGTATATTTCACGAAGAATGACTGGAGCTGCATCTCCATTCCCACCCGCGTGTGTGTGTGTTTGTGCAAACTAGTGCATGGCCACATGTATTTTTTTTTTCTTCTTCTATGTGTGTGTGTGTGTGTGTTTTCTCTCTACACCACCAGCGGTGGTTTGCTGCGGCCTCTTGTTTGCGTCTGGTTCAATCAAAAGTTCGAAGAGTTCGGAGCTCTGCCCCCAGATCCGGACTGAGGGGGATTATTGTAATGATTTAAGAGGACGTTTGGGTGTGTGTGTGTGTGTGTGTATGTGTGGGCAGGGGTGTTGTCCCTCGTTGAGTGAAGGCTCAAACCCGCTCAGGTAGAAGGGGCTTTACCGGCCAAACATCCGCACAGGGCGCCGCTTGTCCCGATTTGATTTCGGACATATTTGGGGATCCGTCAGAGAACTGATGAAAGAAAAATATAGAGCTAATCCTTGTTAAAATTGAGGGTCTCGCAGTATACACACACCCACAGGCATGCAGGCGAGCGCGCATGCACACACACATACACGTACGCAGACACACACCCTGTAGGACATGTGTAACCTAAGTCTGTTGTGATTCCTTTCCTGGTGAGGCCTGGAGAAGTCTAGGAGAGGTTAAAGCAACACTGCACAGTGTGAAAACACATCACGAGGTGTGTGACCTGAAATCCGACACACACACGCACGCACGCACGCACACAGTAACACACACACACACACACACACACACACACACACACACACACACACACAAGGCTTTGATTAATTGGGTCTGCCTGCATTTGCCAGTGAAACAGTATTCATTCAGGTTAGCAACCCTTTTTTAATAAAAGGTCAGTGGATAAACAGCTCGGCGAGGCAGCCATTTTGGGGACTAATCCTCGGGGTCGGCCTCGGTTACCTCTGAGACGGCGGGGTTCAGAGGTGAGGGTTATGAACTGTTGTGACAGACAAGATGGCGGTGTGCACATTCACCGGCTAACATAAAGAAAGGCTTTCGGATTCAATCAGTTCCCTGCGCGTTTTTTTTTTTTTCCCCGGACAGGGATCGGCAGAGAAGAGGGAGGATCTGAGCTATGGCGTCATTTCATTATCGTCTTCAATTTGAAATAATCACATTATTGAATGGATTGTTTCCAAATCCCCCAGCAACAAAATTCCTTCCAAAATCGGGTACTAGGGAAAATACTGGATATTGTTTATGATATTTTATAATCCACTTGATTGCTATAAATTGATAGCATTGTGTGTGAGGAAGGTTTTTCTTGTGTCACAGACCCCAACTGCTGAGTGCAACACGTCACTGGCCGTTTCACTGGATAATATGTTCCTTTCTTACCGTGAACATGTGTACCAGTGTTTATTTTTAAATCACACACTACATGCACCAGCATGTATATAATTCCACAAATATAAAATAGTCCCTGACAAAGGCACCATTCTTTTTAGTGAATTTCTTAAGTCTTTTAAATCAACTACATGTCTGAGTAATTGAATATAAATGGTAGAAAAAAAGAGGGCGGGGCTACAGCAGACAGAAACAGGCTGCTGGTTTGGTTTGCTGCATTTAATTTGTTGACAATAGGAAAGTGTAGAATCAACTATTATTGCAGTTACTATTGGTTAAAAAATATTTATATCTATAAAATATTAAGTATATTTTCTGAATGTAATTTTTCTATATACACCAAAGCATAAATTACTGAATCATCTGTGCATAAAAAGGTGTGATATCTAAGTGTATTATGGTAATGACGCAGCTAATAATAGCTACTCAGCTGCAACCACTCTAGCAGGTGTGTGTGTGTGTGTGTGTGTGTGTGTGTGTGTGTGTGTGTGTGTGTGTGTGTGTGTGTGTGTGAGTGAGTGACCTGGAGAAGGCTCTCACTCGCTCTTTTCCTCTCTTACACACACACACACACACACCAGGACAGCAGATGCAAATGTTACTCCTCAATTATTCAACCGTTTTAAATGGCAATCTGCACGAGCTGGAGGAGAAAGGAGCAATTGAAGCGGCACGCTGCATATAGCACAGAGAAATACACACATCCCACTGTACAACCTGCTTTTTGATATATATATATATATATATATATATATATATTTTACCATTGAAGGATCAAACAGTCCCAGGTCGAGCCTCAACCAGCGTGCAGCAGCACACAGCGTGCGCTGCCAGTGACGGCGACGGCCACTTTTGTGATTTAAAGGAGGCATATTGAACAGATTTAGGAAGACACTGGCATCAGCAGATTTCCTGTGTGGACCGGCAGTCACCGCCGGGCGCCCCGAACCCCCTCACATGTTACTGATTCAGAACGGCAATGGGAGAGTGTTTCATATTCCTACTGTATGCCTTCCTTTTGTTCAACACCACATGTTTATTTAGGATGAGAAACTATCAGACGCGGCGATGCCGAGGCATCAACAGATGAATAGTGATGAGGTTCAGGGTAAATATTAGACATGTGCTGATATAGCTTGGCTGATAAACGTGCAGAACACACACACACACACACACACACACACACACACACATTCTGCACTCTGTAGCTGGGATCACTTTATGCAGATCAGAAAAGCCAAAAACTGGTGTTGGTGTCATCACTCTTTAGGAAAAACTGATGGACTGAGATTGAAAAAGTGTGAGTTTCTGTTTTATGTTCTCATTACAAATGTCTTCATTTCATTACAAGTGTCTTTTGTGGTGGGATTTGATGATTTTTCATACCGCAGTGATCCACATCTCATGTGCTGCTACTCTGATGAGATTTTGCTTCCATTCATGAGGACGAAAAAAACATCAGAAAAAACGTTATCTACAATATCCTAAAAAGGATCTGTGATCATCCTCTGACAGCCTCACATCATAGAATGATTCTTCCATGTGACGGTTTGCCAACAGTTCATAATTGATTAATCATTATATTAAGAAGACTATGAACCACAGGCATACTATAATATGCAAGCCCTTTAAAGTAAGACATGTTTTATAAGGGGGATATTGCTTTTGTAAGTGGTTAACAAAAACAAGGTAAATGGTTAACAAATTAAAGTGGAGGCTTTTAAAAACCTGGCAACCCAAAACCTGCTCTTGCAAATAGTTTATGACCAATGTATAAAAGGAGAATCTATAAAAGCATTAAAGGATAAGGTGATATTCTATATTTTTGTTACTAAAAGTCCAAAACCAACAACGTGTGATTTCATCTCTCCATGCTTTCCAACTTCTCTCCCCTGTCTGTGATACTCCCATAGTTACAAATGAGCAATGAATCTTTAAAAAAATGTGCTTGATATATATATATATATAATTTCATTTTCAAATTATGATAAAGAAACACTCCAGAAAAAGAAACACATCCAAAGTAAAGAGAGCATATTGTTGATTGTATTTTCCAGCTGCAGATTGCCACACATTTGAGTTGAAGTGATTATTTATGTCATTATGGGACAGTGTGGGCTTGACTCAAAATTAAAACACGGTGCCCCTGTTCTTTTTACCCGAGGGGAACGTCACACGGTGAAAACGGTGCAGATCACCGGTGTGTTTTTAATTACTTTGAGTAACAATGGAGCTCTATATCACAGAAGAATGATATCTATCCAGCTTTAGATACACAGATAATACACATTATTGACTCATTGTTTTTTTTTTTCACAGATAATAAAAAAACTTAAGTAATTGATAAATTACAATAAATTATAAATTGATATAGCTTATAAACCACTCATGAAGTTGTCCTTATTCGAGAGTACAACAGAGGATGTGTGTGTGTGTGTGTGTGTGTGTGTTCGGTGTGTGAAGCCACTGTAGTAAAGGTGAGAGGTTCCAGTCAGGGTGGTGCAGCAGCACCTGGTTAACCGGCCTACCATCCCCGTCTTTGTATTTAATACAGTGGTGATGGGATAATCCTCCCACTTCTCCACCATGAAGATGTCTCTATCCTCTGGCCCTTATCACACACACACACGCACACACACACACAAACACACACACACACACACTGGAGCGTACGTGCAGGGACATCTAAGGCGCAGTCTGTGTGTTTGAGGTACCAATCTCATAGGAGCAGCTGTAGCCTACAGCCTATATGGAGATGGAGGGGACCCAGTCACCCTGACCCCGTCACCCCACACACACTGCGCCGCGCTCGCAGAACAAGAGGCGACGGCTGGGGGAGGGCTGCGGTTCACTGGAGCTACTTCAAACAGTTCACTATGGAGACTTAGAGGAGCATTATCTGATCTAGGTGTCTGCACACAGAGCCGGCGAGGGGCTGAGTGGGAGGTGAGGAATAAAATAGATGGCTGTCGAGCACATTTTAATAGCCGGCTCCTTAAAATTGCAAAACCTATTCATGTGGTGGCCGTTCTAACACTGCCAGGTGTCACATTTAACATATAAATTGACTTTTTTGGGGGATTATATCATTCGTGAATGAAACAATATCAAAATATCATATAAACGCATGGCGGATTAAATGTATTCTGTCACCGCGAAACACCGGGGGTGTAATTAAAGGGATGATGATGATGATGAAGAGGTCAGCAAGGCCGGTTGGTGTTTAACAACCGCGTTTCCCACATATCCTTTTCTTTACTGCAGACGCACAAACAACAGGCGAAACTTGTGCCACCCCTTCCTCCGTGTCGCTACTGAGAAAAAAATCAAATTATATTGTTCTTTTTTGTTGCTGACAAAAAAACATACAGAGTTCATTTTTACAATTGTTACAATCCTGAAATTTCATGTTGTGATATTTCCTGTACCAGATGTGACCCTAAAATATGTATTAAAATGTATTTGTATGCATGTTTGATTCACCAAAAACTACCATATTGATCAAGATTATTTTTAATTTAAACTATACACAAAGGTAATTGATTTAAATTCACCACTGTCTCATGTGTATGTGTGTGTGTATTCAGTCAGTGCCCTGTAAAGCAATGAAAAGTTACTGTGGCCTCCCTGTGACTGATCTCAGATTTCAGCCAACTGCCGGGCCCGTCCTGGTGGAAAGAAGCAGCCGTTGGCGGCAGGTCGCCGGGCGCAGTGTACCTGAGCCCCGGCCCCGGCCCTGGCCCGCGTGTATCACAGCGGAGTGGCGACTGTTGATTATAGGGCTCTGCAGTAGGGGATGCTCATTAATCACCTCACTGCTGATAATCTCGTTTAGTGCCGCCAAATTACCTCGGGCTATTGCACGGGTGCATGTGCCCGCGTGTGTCTGCGCGTGTGCAAACACTCACCCCCCCCCCTAATTATGGCACATTACTCGCAGTCACCCTCGCGGATCTGTCTCTTTCTTCTACCCCCCTCACTCTCACTATGAACACACACACACATTATAGATCTGGAGATAATGGTGTGCCTCCACAGCTGAGGAGGATACTCAGGGTTTAATGATTCCATAATTACCAACATAAACAGCAGAGGGGCTGGGTGCGTGGGTGATGCTCAGATGTTCACATGCTGGTGTCTGCTGCCACCTGCCTGGCCCACAGAGAAGTGGCTAACCTCACCTGTTATTAGCCCCCACGGCCTGCAGATGGCAATGCTGCAGGGTCGGGATGAGAAAGTCCAAAACTTTTAAAATATACAGTTTTAAGAAGCATCCAATAGGTCTCATTAAGTTTATGATGGTTGTCATTTAAAAGTCCATTGTTATCATATGTTTTTGAAAAAAAGATTTTTTTGACATAAAAGAATGATACATTTTAAATATTTTAATCCACCTAGCATGTGTTTTTACATGTGAAAAACTTTTAAGAGGGTTAAACTCTGGTACTATGTTTTTAGGGTTACACCACATGGTATTTTTTTTTTAATGTGGCAGTGGGTTAGGAGCAAGTTCAATGTGTTTAGTTACAATTTAGATTAGTAATGTTATTAGTAGTGTTTCTCTACTTGTTCCTTCAGTTGGTTGTTTGAGAATCACTGTGCAGAATGATGTGTTCGAAGCCAGGAGCCTGGTTCATATTCACCTGCTGAACTTTTCTAAAGGTTTCTTTAAATTCAGGACTTACTTGCAGGATTTTTCTGACATCACAAATGTATTGGAGCCCATTCTGATCCAAAAGTTAACTTACAAAAACTACGATTAGACTTTACAGTGAAGTAGGAGGCATCTTGTGTTAGAAATATATGATATCTCAATATTTATAGACTGTAACTTTTAGTTAGGGAGAAGGAGTATTTTATATAGTTCTTAAAACACATCAGGAGAAGATCTTTAAATCATCAAACATAAAATGACTAAAAAGAAGAATGATTCAAAAGATTTAATTCTTTCAGCATGACATTATTATTAATATTATTATGATTATTCTTATGATGATGATGATGATTATTATATCTATATATTCTAGGATTCTCTCACACAGAATTTTATTGAGAATGCCAGTTCAATTCATTATAATCCTTGGTGAACTGAAGTGCATTGAAGTGATCCTATTATTATGTCCAACAAAAAAAGTGCTCTTGTGTATTATACGTACAATAACCTATAATATTATCTGTCAAGTACCTCAGAAATGTACTTCAGTAATGCTACTTTTCACTGCTTCATCACATATCTACACATTCATTCTCTTTACTATGATAATATTTATTTGTTCTTTTGTTTCTTTCTGGGATGTTTATGTACCTCTGTAAAATGTGACTTCTTGGTCAACTCAAAAGTATCAATTAAAAGAGGTTAGGGTTAGCTTTAAACCTTTACATTAAGCCAACAAAATCAAACACATGTGGGATGAACCTCATTTATTTAGATGGATATTTTCTTAATTTTTTCAGGTCTACCGGCTTCTACACTCAGGTCTTATGAGACAATTACAGCCAGTTATTCATGTTATTCTCCGCTGACTAATTCTCTCTTTGTGTCGTATTAAATTTTAGATACAAGCCGCTTCAGATAACAGTGTCTGCTAAGTGAAATTGTAAATTGTTTGTGTTTATCATAGGCTTGTTTTTTGTTTTTTTTTGATTATTTTACTTTTTATCTGTAGTGCATGCAAAACAACTCCAGCACGAATCCACAGTGGACGTCCTGGCTCCACAGTCCTATAGTGACAGCTCCTCTCAATTCCCCATCCAATCTGGAATCTGGGCATCATTATAATTCTCCTCCGGTGTCGTCCAGGTCCACTGAATATCATTAGTGACTTCAAAGCGGAGCACAGAGCGGGACTTTAATCAGCAGGTTCCGGTGATAAGGTTGCTCCGTAACCCCGGGGTACGAGCTGATTCCAGACGTATGAATATGGAGATGAAGCCTCGTGTGTGCTGAGTGGGGGATAGGTGCGTGGTTTCATGTTGTGGCTCATCCTGGACAGGACTTTGCAAGTTGCAATGACTCGCACGCCCCGAATAAAGGTTTCTGATTGGGCTACAACAGAGGAAATATATATTTCAAACTCACACAATGACAGAAGAAAGCTATAATTCCAGATCCTAAGCAGTGATGATGTGTGAGCTGCCACATCTAGCCACAAGGAGGCAATCATGTTACATCCAGTCTCTATTTTATTTATTGTTTTAACTCCGCTTCAAGGCCAGAGTGGTACTTACAAAGAATACTCAAAACCTATTGCTGTTCCAGGAGGATTTCAATAGATGACAAATGATTAGATTTCTTAATTAAGGGCATTCAGGCCTGACTTGCAAGCAGCCAGGTATTTGTCTGCTTGAGAACAGAAACCCATCCTACAACACTAGGCCTTGTGTTGGTGCCTGTGATGAGAAACAACAGGCACAAAGGAGAAGGTCCTAGAGACACTATTCTTCTACATACTGGAGTTTTCAGTTAGTTTGTCCTGCGAAGGTGCACATGTACAAGGTTTTCTTTTGATTCTAAAAAGGAAAAATAAGGCTCCAAAAGCTCTTTGAGTGACATTCTTCTTGCGTTCCTTTTGTCCATATTTCTTATAATTAAATAAAAAAATCGAAACATTAATAAAGCAACAATAAGTCCAAGAGCAATTTGAAAAGGTTAAAGGGAAAAAGAAGTTCAGATTGATTCATCTTATTCTATAACGCAGCTGATTAACTCTGCAAAAAAAGACGGAAAAAAGCGGGAAGCAGCCGGCCTGGTTCTGTCTGCTATTGTTTGACAATTGATATAATAAACAATAGTTCAATAGGAAAAAAAATGAAGTGTACACGTCTTGCCTGCCTTGTGTTTGACAGTTTTATTGATCACAGAGATAGCACTGACTTGAAACGAAGGTGGTTCGATTGCAGAAAAAGAAAAAAAAAAACGGTTTTCTGTGTGAAATGAGTTCACGCAGAACTCGGTTGTGTGCGTC
Organism: Eupleurogrammus muticus; assembly: GCA_036785175.1. NCBI lineage: Eukaryota > Metazoa > Chordata > Actinopteri > Scombriformes > Trichiuridae > Eupleurogrammus > Eupleurogrammus muticus. The sequence continues at coordinate 5,494,090 of JAYKQN010000020.1, read as the reverse complement.
GATTCCTGTATTTTACAGCTAGAAATTAAATGTGAGGCACAAGTAGATCCGCAGCTCCTATGCTGAGCTCCCTTCTAAAAACGCAGGCTTCATAACGTGCTCCAGTTAGTAGAGCAGTGGGTCGGAGCGGCCTGTTCTTCTTCTCCGCCGCACAGTTTAGCCAATAAGCACATTCATATCGATCTGGATTTGGTTATAGACTATCTCACGTCAACAGCACAGTATGTGAGGCTTTATGTTCCAACCCGGGAACACCCCAGGGCACGCTTCTAATCCCCATTTTTATTTGCACTCAACACCTCTGACTGCAGAGTACAGCTGGCATCAGGCTGCCACCTAGCCTGCACTTGCTGGCTTTATATATATAGATAATTTAAGATATATCGCTTTGTTGAAGAGTGACGAAAACCAATGACTAAAAACATTATTGTTGATTTTTGAAGGGAAAAAGGCTGAACTGAGCCCTGTTATTATCAAGGACGAGGCCCTTGCTGTAGTGTAGGTAGCTCTGTTGCCTTGTCAACAACGAACTCGACTTGACAATGAAAAGAAATGATGAGGGATTTCTGAGTTTGACCCTGAGTCAACACATAGTTGCAATACATTTGACCCTAAGTAGAGCCTGTACATTCAGATTTCAGCATCAAGGTCCTCTGACAGTTGATAGAACAGGTAGAGTCCATAAAAACACAGTTTAGAAGTGGAAGTGTTATTTTAGCCGTGGAGGATGTATTATTTGAGGCCAGCAGCATTGTGACTCCGACATGAGTCTGCGTGTTCGCTACGGGCCGCGGGGAAGGACACGGAGGGCTTCAAGAAACGGGAGAAAAATAGACACGAAAGCTGGAGGGAGGGAGCGAGAGAAGGGCGAGACGGAGCGATAAGGTGACAAGTTGTCCTTGCACGGCCGAGCGTGTCCGCGCCGCGCATCCGTCCCCATGGCGACTCCGACGCGGACCTGATAAAAATGCAACAGGGCGCCATCCTCCCTCCCCCCCCCCTTCTTTATCTGTTTTCACGCTTTACTCTCCAAACACGCACTACGCCATCCTTCCTCCCTCGTCAGCCATTTGAAAGAAAACACGACTCTACCCCCCCTCCCTCCCTCTCTCAGAACCCTTTACGTCCGCGTTTTCCTCTCACCCATCTCTTGAGGAAATGTGACCCCAAGGGCTTCATGAATGATCTCATTCGTGCTATGCAAACAACACCATGTACACCCCGGCACAAAGGCAGCTTTGAAAGAGACTACCTCTGTGTGTGTGTGTGTGTGTGTGTGCACGTGTGCATACAAGCGCGTGTGTTTGCATAATGGAGTGACAAATTGGCTATTTTGTTCTAATAATAACATATCGCAATGATTTTCCACACCCATCTGATTGATTACCATGCCAACATCGGCCTGGCATCCACCACAACTTCCTTCGGCTGGCTGAAAATCACATGTGACATGATTATGCTTTACTTGGTTAACCTCCATTTAATCCAAGACTAACGACAAATGCAAAGGGGAAAAAAAGGAATCAATCTCAATGTAAGTGAGCTTGAATAGAAATGTTCACTTTAATCCTGAATGCGCCGGGGGGGGCGCTTGATTTCCCGACGTTTCATTGACGGAGACTTCGCAAAATTGCTCCTGCAGTGCTGGAGCTGGGCTGAGGCTCCATCAGCAAGCAAAGGCAAAACACCTGCTGTTTCTGCACTGATTGGAGTGAGGCTGGAAAATTCAACACAAGTTTCAATCTGTCGGAAAGTAGGGCAGCAGTTTTATAGTAACGATTATATTTAACCTGCAAAGCTGTGCCAGTCTTTATTTTAATTCAAACAAACGGGTCAAATGTGAAAAATGGTGACTCGTGGTAACAAGTTCACAGATAATTATCACAAAGTTCTGCAGCTTCACAGAGCAGCTTTAATGTCTTTCAACTTCAATTTTTCAAGTTTTGGTTCACTATTAAAGCACATAGACGGTTAAAATAACCAGATTTCCTATGTTAGCTTACTGGCATAGTGTCTTCTGATCTGCCTGCAAAACTTCTCTGCAGAAGCTTGATATGCTCTTATCATTCTGTCAATCTTTTGGCTACAAATATCCCATCCAGAATTCACCACTGCATTTATATTACTCTGTAAATTGGCCACCCGCACATTGGTAAATGTTTCTTTACGAAATTCTTCTTGGTCTATCACCTGAGTAACACAAAAGGGAGGAGAACCTATGGTGGTTCTGAAAAATGGGCAAACATGAAATGGGGAAAAAAAGCAAAAGGCCATCTATTGAGGCATTGTTTCATTTGTCCGTTCTGGGCCACTGTAGATTTAGCATAGCAGGCTTAACAGATGGGGACATGATCCCCTGTGTACATACAAATAGATCAAAATGACTATATTATACATTCAGATAATTTCTCACAAAGTCTGTCCCAGTCAGTGTTCAGAAAGTTCACTTTCTGCATGAACCAGTTCAGTTCATAGTTTATAAATGAAATTTTGGAATGAGATCATAGTTATTTTATCAGTTTTAAGATTGAAACTAGGTGTCATCTTTATGTCCAATGTATAATCTGTATCCAACCAGGGTTTTAGTATTGAGGTGACATCCCTCTAAATCCTGGCATTTGTCTTCATCCATTCAGTCCACACTCTTAGCAGCTCAAAACATGAGGAAAATCCTGCTGCTCAAATGGTCTTTATTATGAAAGTAAAATCAGGACTGTAGTCCTTAAGGTTCAGTCTGGGTCAGTACTGACTTTTCCATCAAACAGGTTAATGCTCATAGCTGTGGTGCTGCCTTCCTCCATGCTCCTGGCTGTTGCTCTGTGTTTGTTAGTGTGACAGGTATGACAGCTGCTGCCAGGTCAACTGGTTTTCAGCTACATATTAAAGTCTGTTTATTGGGAGTTTTAGCTGGGTTTTCACCCGGAAGGATCTAATGAAATCTGGCACAGTCGTGAACGGAGTTCTACTATCATAGAGCATCGTTCAGACACACTGGTCCCAGTAGCTGCAGCTAAATGCTAGTAAATATTACACACTGTACCTTTAAGTCACAGATTGAAGAGTGAGAACATTTATGAACTTATTTCAATGTATTTGTTAGAATAAATATAAGTAATACAGTTTTGGATACTTCAAAGGAATTTCGGGACTCATTAATTAGTTTAAAACCCTGCAAAACGAGCTGATGAGCAGATTCACCACCCAGCAAGGCTGTAAGTCCACAGACAAGGACGACCACTTCTTATTCTCCAGGAGGGAGTTCGTTACCTCCGGGGAAATATTTATAGCCAGCTCGCCCGGATCACGACGGTACACAAATATGAGGTGCTCCCGCCGTAATTATCTTCACGGAGATCACTCTCGGCCGCGCAAATGACCATCATTTCCTCACGCCGCCGTCACTAATGCAGCTAATCTGTTATGATACGGGCAATGATGGCGGCGGAAGAATCGGAGGCCAGTAGCGAGCGTGTGTCTGAATTAGCCCTTTTGGTTTCGTCTGCCTCGTTCGCTCAAACTAATGTCTTTGTGTGTGGGGGGGGGTGAGCTCCTTGGCTGGTGAGACGCCTAATGAGACACTAAGACCCTGTATCGTCCACTGGCTTTACTGTGCATTGGCTGTGTGACTTTTATGCCCTTGTGCTCCCTGGAAATGAATCGCCCCGCGATGTGTTGCGGTCCGCAGAGAGCACGGTAGCATTCATTATGCAGCCGCCGAAGGGTAAGTCACGGAGGGTGGAGGGAGAGGACCGAGGCGTGGGCTGGAAACAAGAACAGCAGAAGGGGGAGTTTTATATCCACAGCAGGCGAGGAAGCGGTCACTCCTCCTCTCCTCGCCCCGCGTTTCCCCTCCCTGATTTACAAATCTGCCGTTTATCCTCACCCCTTTTCATCTCGTCTTCCACGCCGCATCCCTCCTCCTCCTCCTCCTCCTCCCAGCTCACCTCCTTTGGTTTCCCCTTCCCAGACAGACCAGAGACAGAGAGCGAGAGAGAGATATCCCCCCCAGACACACTAGATCAATGGCGGTGATAGGCAGAGCCGCGGCGAGTCAGGAGAGGAAATTACACGGCTGTGCTCACCGCCAGCACATTTCTTATTTCCAAAAGGCTCCCGTTCCAGCCTCTCATCTTGATTTCCGGAGCTCTGATAAGTTCCACTGATGCGGACTTAAAAAGGAGCCGAGTTGGCAACACGATGGCGTCCCTCTCTCTCCCCTCGCCTTCTCTCTCATGCTTTGTGTCAACAATATCCACTTAATGAAGCCTACAACATCCACTTAATAAAGCTTTTACTCCTGGCCTCAGACGACCGCTATAGGCGTGAATACGAGCCATTGTGCTGTAAATCAGCCGTGATCATGTTCGGAGGAAATGCTTTCGTTAAGTGGAGAAGCAGCAATACTGTGTCCACACTGTGCCCTTGTGCGACCTTTTGGCATATTTATGATGTGTGTGTGTGTGTTGGAGGGGGGGAAGCGTTTGATTGCTGGATGAGTGACAGAAGAAAGCATCTGTCACTAGCAGACAACTCATACATTATTCAATAAATGCAGGCACAATACAGGCAAGAGGCATGTGTACACATACTGTGTGTGTGTGTGTGTGTGTGTGTGTGTGTGTGTGTGTGTGTGTGTGTGTGTGTGTGTGTGTGTGTGATTTCAGGTTTTTGTTTGGCTTGTGTTCAAGTGAAAGGTGAGATGCAGACCAATGAGTGAAGTGATTGTTGACATGAAGAAAAACCAAACTAAAAGGCATGATCAGCATTCCTCATGAGAGCACTGCTGCAGCTGTACCCAACGTCAGGACCCACATTACAAAGTATGGAATTCTCTTCTTGAAAGCGTTTTTTATCTTTTCATCTTGTCTTGTAAGCCTTGAGAAGAAAATAAATATGCCATCTGTTCAAATCCGAAATGTACAACAATAACAACAATAGGCTTGTTTTTTTTGCAAATACCGAATGCAGAAAAGAAGTTGAACAGATAAATGATGACACTGAACCATCCCAGCATTTACTTGAAGTAATATGTGGATTTTTTTTTTTCTATTTTGTTTATTTGGATTTTTTTTTCCCATTTTATTTCTCCTCCCAGAGAAGCAGGACGGTAACTCCACATCCATTATCTGCTTCATGTGGTTTGATGCTAACAGGTATGGACAGCTGATGCATCCATGCTGTCCTAAACCGTCTGTCCATTCCTCTCTTCTCCTTCTCCCCAGAGACAGACACAGAGCCCCTTCCTCAGCATTCCTCAGACCTGGTGCTGGGGGGGGGGTCGTGGTGGCATTGTCGCATTGACCTTTGACCCCCGTCCTGTCACTTAAACACATCTCCCTTTCTTCAATCTCCTGGAGATGTTGGCTTGCTTTTCTTCTTTTTCCTGTGACTCCATCCCCCCCCCCCACTTTTCCCTTCATCCCTCTCTTTACTGCCTGTTAAATTGAAATTTTATCTCAATTCAATTAAAAAAAAGGTATCATTTAATTATATTACTTTTATCATGAAGTTCAATGCAACTTCCTAATAGGCTTAGTGTCAGCCAGCAAAACAAAAATGAATAGACCGTGACATTTACATAAAGACGCACAATCTCATTATTCTCCTCCATTGTCTGAGTTTGCAAGTGTAACTTAATCACTTATGCTTTCACAGAAAATACTGCAGTAACACACTCGGTCAGAAGCATTTCTAAATAACTACATATATTCTTTGAATTCATGAAGATGAGTTTTTTTTTTTTTTTTTTTTTTCATGTCTCAAGTGGAAAGCAGAAATGGTTGGTCTCCTTCTTCTAAGATACAGGGATAAGAAAAAGAATGATAAAATGACATGGTTGGTAGGTTTTCTGTCAACAAGGATTAGACATTTCATCTCCAGACTGACACAAAACTACAGCTGCTACAGCACCAACTAAATACTTCAGTTCCTTACCCATATTTTCATGTTGAAATGCTGTTTCTCAGCTAAACTGGATCACACCATGTTTATCGATGCACTGAAAATATGCCCAAAACAACCTTTGAAAGGACATGTGTGGCGGATTTTCAGAATACAGACTATTTTTTCCTCAGTTTTAATTACACACTATTTCCAATAAACCACTAATGCAAAAATCCATGCAGATCCATCCATCCATCCATTGTCTATCCCGCTTATTCCCTTTCGGGGTCGCAGGGGTCTGCTGGAGCCTATCCCAGCGCGTTAAGGCGAGAGGCAGGGGGATACACCCCAGATGGTCGCCAGCCAATCGTGGGGCTCCATGCAGATCATGATTCTGAAATAAATCAGGGGGCACATCAGACATGTTGTAAGGTGATTGGTCCGTTTCTGACCAGGGAGACTACATTGATTTCAGTTTGGTTGATGTGTTCAAAAACCAGATTCATCTGCCTCTAATACAATCCTTAAGATACTGATTATTAACTGATTGTCTTCCATTAGGTTAGTAGCTTTTCAGTCTGCTTCCCATGTGTTTGAGGTAATTGTGTTTTCCTGGGGGCCCCAGCCACTGGTAATCAAATGACCTTTTCCTATCGGGTTTCATAATCTATTCCTGCTAGTCCATTACACCGGTGATGTGTGAGCTGTGAGCGGCAGAGAGGGAAGGTCTGCGTCAGTCTGGGATGAGTGAAAACATTATAGGGATTTCCATTTAAAAAAAAAAAGGCCTTATTCCCTGATGTCATTTCGGTTGAGGCTAAGCCAGTGTCATTCAGTGGGGGCTAAGCTGTTAATTGAATTTGATGGCACATCTGCCGCCTTATGAAATGACATACGATGCCACCGACTTGCCTCGCGCCCTCCATGTTCTCTCTCATTTGTCCTCCTCTCGCCTTCTCCCCGTGTCACTCAGCGAGGACATGCATAGATATTCTGTGATGGATCACCGAAACAGACAATTACACACACTGGCGTGACCCGAGTAATAACCCGGGGTCATTTACAAGTGGTTACAGAGGAGCTGACAGGAAGTAACACTCCCCCCCGGCAGCCATGCTGCAGGTTCATTTTAAATACTGGAGGAATTTAAGAATGTATTGGAGGGATAAGTACTTAAGATGTAGAGTGGTGTCTTCAGGGGGTCCTGTATGAAGACATATGGAAAAATGTCAATACTACTGATACTAGGTATCACATTTTTGTAGATCGATTCCAGCCTCGATCAATACCAGTCTCAGTTCCACTCTTCTACAGTGTCCTAATTTCATCAAGTCGAGAAAATACCAAAAAAAAAAAAAACAGAGATTCCTTCTCACTGCTGTGTGTCCTGTGTCATCAATCAGCTCTGAACTCGTCCAGCAGTGACTATGCCGTGCACTGACCACTGATGAACGGCTGAATGGAAAAGGAGCGTCATGTGGAGTTATTTTACAGCTCCTAATGAAAACGAGGCCGGGTGCGATGTACGGCATGTGATTCGCTGCTGTGGCAACACCAGTTTCTCCTGCTTATGAAATCATAAGAAAGAGGACAATGAGGTGCAGTAGCAGAAAAGAAGGAAGGAAGAGGAGTAAGTATTGGTAGCGATGCTGGTGATTTTGGCCCTGTATTTGTCAGTTATCGCCTACCCCTGTCCTTTGTACAGTGTGTCAGCTATCAAAATCAATCAATCTGTATGTTTCCAACACTCGAAAACAAACTCAATGAATTTATCTCACAGAAAAGTCCACTTTCATTTCATCAAATCTGTCAATCCATACGGACTTAATTGAAACTACGTTTCAATTGTGGAGTGTAAAACCTTTTTAGAAAAATTGCGGATTTTTTTTTTCCCCAAATATCATTTCAAACAACTACAACAAGTGATTTCTTCGAAATACCTTGATGAAACCTATTTTGTTTCAGAAGAAAATCATCGTCATTCCAGATTTTTATGATCGCTTTGTGCCTTCAAACAAGGAGTTAATACACTCAACAGGAGATGAAAAAGGCTTTTTAAATAAGTTCTGACATTTAACTCACACAACTGATCATCTGTTTCTGTCTCCACGGAGATTCCTACAATATGCATTTCCAAACCGTGTAGAGAGAGAGAGAGGGAGAGAAAAAGTGCCGAAGGTGTTCGAAAAACACATTAAATCTAAATATATTTTTTAAGGGTAGGCATCTTTTTTTTTACCAGCTATAAGCAGAATCCACTTATCCAACCTTTTAGCCTTTTCTTAGCTTAAAATGGAAGAGAAATGTTTTAGGTCATGCAAGCATTTAGGATCTGGACTAATAGATTAGGCTGCTATTAGTCTTTTAGTAAAAAAAAAAAATATATATATATATATATATGAACCGAGTGAACGTCTGCTACTGTTTGTAGTCGGTTGCCGTTTCTCCAGCTTTTGGGAAAGCGCCAAATATGAAATACTTAACCATAGCAACAACAAAGCAGCGGCTGACATCGCTGTCAGCCTTCAAAAACACATGTAAGATGAGGGAAAGCAGCCTGTCCAGGTGTTTTTGTTGTATTTTTTTTTTTTTTGGGGATGGAACGATGTAAGGGAGGAGGAAAAGACAGGGAGAAGAAGAAGAGAGAGATGTGGGCACCTCGCCGTGGTTCAGTTAGTATTGATCTTGTGTCAGGTGCTAGAAGATGGATCGCAACCCCCCCCCTCTCCTTCTTCTCCTTCACTCCCCCATGTCCAGTCCACCTGCCTCCCTCCCTCACCCGTCCATTTTCAGGGCTGTTTACCCGTCCCAGGCTGCCAGCGGAGCTCTGGGAGGCAAAACATTTCCCTTCCCCTCGTCGCCTCCTCCCTCCTCCTCTCAAGGCCCCGATCGTCTCTCCATCTCTGTCTGCTTAGATCACGCCACGTCTATCCACATCTCCCGGCTCTCCGGGGGCTCCTGTCCCACCCCGCTGGCTCCAACCTGACGATCTCCACAAATGAGGGAAGGCAGTCAGGAAACAGCTGCTGCTTTATTGCGTGGGCGGATCTGGTATTTGCAAAAGAGGGAAAAAAAGAATTAAAAAAAAAGGAACAGCACAAAGCAATATGTCGCTTAGTGGTTGCCGTGGTAACCGTAAGCATCTAGAGTCAGAAACAGCCTGTAGATGTGTTTGTTGCTTGTTCTCAACACTGCCTCGTTGTGGACAGAATCCCATTTTATTTTTTTTACAGAGCCGTTGTGTTTTTCTTTCTCCCTGCTAAAGGACTAATGACTCCATTACGTCCCCCAGCCGCCGCGTGTCCCCCTCTCCCTCGTCTCATTTTCTCCAGACACGAGGCAGAGCGTGGCCCGAGTCGGGCAGCCGGGGCTCGCCCCAATTATCCCTCGGTCACCAGACCAGGATTCGCCCATGACTCTGAGTGACCTGTGACACCGCCGGGCCCTCACTGAGACAGCGTAACAGTCCGCCGGTAACACTCCACCTTAAAAAAAAATAGATCGTAAAGCGAGAAGTCACGTTGTTCTTTTTAACATCATTTCCAAAACCAAAAGTCAAAAGAGTGTGTGTGTGTGTTTTTTTTCCAGTTTTATCCCAATCTATCTATTTTAATTTGGGATAAGTAGAATTCATGAGTAAAAATACTGTGTCTTAACAGATAGTATTTTTTTCTTTTAGTATTATTTGGTGCTAATATATAATTGACCTGACTTGGTCTCTGTGTATCTTCTGCAGTGATTTGGTGATCCCTATCTTCATTACTACAGCTATGACATTTACACACACACACACACGTTTAAACTGCGTGTGGAGGTAGTTCACTGACACAATCACAACTGCCTGCACAACTGCTGATCTGATTCGCATGAATCAGGTGGAATGTAATCTTCGTCACTTTGTTGCTCCACACCAGTATCATCAGCATCACATTCAGACAAATCTTCCACCTCAGAGTTGAAGCTACATTTGCATTCAGCGAAATATGCCCTGGAAATGTATTGTCATCACTCTGTCTGCAGGCTCTGAGCCTTTTCTCTTGTCAAAAGGGAAGTATTGATGTTCAAACTGAAAGCAATAAGGCAAACATCTAACCTTTGTGCTGTTCATCCAAGTACGTTTTATCCTCAGTAAATCAGCCAAACAAGGTTTTGTAGGAACAATATAACAGTCAAATCTCAAGTGCACATTTATGCCAATTTTATAGGTTTCAGCTGATAATACTATACAATTTTACATGAAATACTACCGAAACAGGACTTTTCAGACAACATCAAATGCATTCACTCTAGTACAAACGAGCCTCCTGAAAGAAAATTCCCCTATTACAGGATTTTTGTCAGCGAGGGTTTTTGCTGGTGTCGAAAAAAGCTTGTGGGAGTGTTGATATGACAAACACGGTGCTCATAACGCACCTGTCACCTTCAAGAGATCTGCAAAGTCAGAGCGAGACAAGGGAAGGGAGAGAGGGGGACATGCACATATGTATGCGAGCACATGCACGCACACACACACACACACACACACACACAGACAGACAGGCAATCAGCAAAGTCAAAGCACAGGCCCTGAGCAAATGAGAGCACCAAGATGACACGGGGAGACGGATGGAGAGAACTAAATAAGGAAAGGGAAGATGTGACTCTCTGCAGTTCTGCCTGCACAACACAACACTCTGCATGGCTGCTGCCGCGGAGGAGGAGGAGGAGGAGGAAGAGGAGGATGGAGGAGGAAGAGGAGGAGGATGGAGGCACAATTTGGTGCTGTGCTCTGTAATGCTTTTGCAGCCAAGTGTGTCCTCTGGAGGTTAGGACATCATCTGTGTGTGTGTGTGTGTGTGTGTGTGTGTGTGTGTGTGTGTGTGTGTGTGTGTGTGTGTGTGTCAGTGACAAATCATGGCAGGATGAAAAAGTCAAGGTGTTTTAAGATACAGTTTAAAAAAACATTAAAAACATCAGGTATCTCGAAAAAGCACATTTTGTATTGAAGTTGTTTTTTTGTCATTTTAAAAGTCCCTTTGTGTCATCTTTTTTCATAAATTCATGACTTGGCATGGCATTTTTTTGACATGAGGTGTCAAATGGTGTAACCAAAAAAAGAAATGATACATCTTAAATATTTAATACAACAAAAATATGAAACTACTTGTTAGCAGTGTGTTCAATTCTTAATGTTTAAATACATTGCAGGAGAGTTAAACTATCTGGTAAGTGTTTACAGTGTTACACCATATTTTTGATGTGTGTGTGCATACATTTGTGCATGCTGTTATCCAGTTTCATTTTAAATATCACCTAAATGTATAAAAAACAAACGCTGTTTCCTCAGAGGTGAAACAGATTGGCTGTGCTCTAATACTCATTTGAGATATTTTTATGCCTAATGCCTATTTAACATGTGCGGTAGCTCAAATTCATGTATTTATTCAGTTTGTACATTATTAATATTAGTATTAGTATTAATATCCATGGAACTCAAATCACTATGTTCCATTCTACTTGATGTGATCCTGTTAAAAGCATTGGTTTCCCCTCCATTTACAGCCTCAGAATTCATCAGTGTCTTGTTTTGAGAGCTGCTGAAATGTGTATGTATGAAACCCAACATTGAAACATTTTTTAAAGCTGCACAAATCAATATTTTTCATATTGTGAAGTGACAAAATAAGTACCTGTAATGTTAAAGTGACAAACCACACTTTTTGTCATAATTTGCCACTTTAAAGCTTAAACTGCTCCAAATCTCATTCACTCCATAAAGCCCAAATCAGAGCCAAGAGAAGTGGCTCTGATTGGTCTGATGCAGTGTCAGCTCCGCTGTACACATCACTTGGTGGCCTTAATCTCGCATGTTTATATTTACATACACTACTCCGATAACCACAGAATATGTAGCAAATAGTGAAATGATAATAAATCATTTTCTAATTGTTTTCATATTCACAGCAACGTATATATATATATATATATATCCATCCATCCATCCACCCATAAAATGGTAGAGTTGGGATTTCCTGAAGGTATGTGAACGAATTTTCGTGGGATGAAAATGGTGGGATGTAATTGTTGTTGTGATCTGGAGCTGCTGCAATGATGATAGTGATCATATTGAAGTGTATGGGTTTTTAACCCTTTTTTATGTAAAACATATTTTGTGGCATAGATGCTTCAGATATGCCTAAACATGGGTCTGTAGTTTTTGAGGCAAGAACACTACCCCCTACACTTTCACAGCACACCTATGGGACTTTAAGTTTTAATGATGATACGACTTTATTTTAAAATTTTCCCCATCATGCAATGTACAATCTATATCCAAAAGTTGAGGTACATCCAGCAAACAGTGAGAAACATATGCGAGCCACAGACTGACATATGCTCCATGCCTCATAGATAATTTACAGCCCTTTTATTGGTAATGTTGGACTGGCCACTAGGAAGTGTAATCTCTTCCCTTGTGAGCAAACGTAGATTATTATTAGTTCTCTAAATACAACAGTCACATCAACGCCAGGTCAACTCAGTCACAACAAGTTTGTCACAAGCTCAAACTGTCTAGTCTTAGGACAGAATCCTGATCAGGGTGTTGTATTTGTTTCATATCCACCAGCTGAATGGGTTTTTAGCAATGAGGTGAGATTCCCTCAGGGCTCCTGTCCACCTTGCTGCATGAGTCACTCACCTCACACACACAAATGCTGCAGCCGGGAGGGAGTTTTATTCCTCATCAGACATGTGTTAGAACACTAAGTGTCACTTTTACAAGCATTGAGCCACTTCCAGGAGCGTTTCAGCGTGTGCCGCCACTAGACCTGCACCGCCACGCTGCTACTGAAACATCACAGAAACTGAGCTTCTGTTATTTTTTAGTGATAAATCTTTCTCAGTGTACAGTCATGGAGGGATTTAATTTCAGGCAAAGTGACGCACATAGACACGGTGTGAACACATGGTGTGCGAGGGCTCCTTATATCACGGTACGCCATAATACGTAGTTGCCTTAGCCCACGTTATTTACATAGAAAATATATTCGTCGAAATACTCCAGAACTCCTCACAGTTATCCATCTGCTGAAGGCAATTTTCACGAAAGAAAGACAAATCCTCCGCTATCTGCTTTGTTGCATCTAATTGTCCCCATCCATCTCCCTGTCCCTGAGACAGGAAATTAATTATGAAGCCAACTTCCTGTTTAATAGCCACGCAAACACACGCATGCATTACACCCCCCCCCTCCCCGCCCCCAGAAGGGACAATATGGGGCCCCGGATCCACGTGCTTTGGCGCGTTAATGCACGGCACGCCGTACGCACGCCGCCCACAGCTAGCCGCACCGTGGCGACGCTTTTATATGCGACTGGGGGACCGGGAGGCGGTGAGGATTTGTGGGGAAACATGGGCTGACACATGGAGACATGAGAGCGGCGGATATATGCACACAAAAAGAGAAGAGAGAGATAGAGAGAGAGAGAGAGAGAGAGAGAGAGAGAGCCTTACATAACCACACATCAAGCTATGAATAATGAAATAACTCTGTTTACTGTTTTCCATGAATAATGCACCATCTGTGTGTGTGTGTGTGTGTGTGTGTGTGTGTGTGTGTGTGTTTGTGTGTGTGTGTGTGTGTGTGTGCTGTCTCTTTGAGTTGCTGTATATTTGGGCATGTGTTGTGTGTGCAAAACAGATCAAACGAACACAGACAGACTCGGGTGAGCTACGGTTCTCAGGATTCACTTTGAACCGGGGGAAGTAAAGGAGAGCGAGGGAAAGCCAGCAAGGAGAGGATGAAGCGATTGAGAGAGAGAGAGAGAGAGAGAGAGAGAGAGAGAGAGATGATTCAAAGCCAGCCTTCACTTTCCATGTTCCTTTTTCTCGCTCTGTGATCTTTCTCTTCAGTTGCTCAAACTCCTCCACATTATGAGCGATGAAGACTTCCTCTTTTCAGGGCCACGCTCCATACACCTCCAGGAAGGTGCAAATTATTGATTTTTGTAATTAGAGCTGCTGCAGCGCTGTATGTGCACCATTTTTTTAAAGTAATAAACGCACCGGATTAATTATGTCAGCCTCCAGGAATGGTTAATTAGAAGTCAGCTAAACTGAGACTAACCTGGTTTTCGATTAACAACACAGTCTGAAATGAAGCTGCAGTTGTCCTATAGACGTAAAATCTCAGCACCTTAGAAAAGTAGAACTAACCAAAATAAATTGTCCAGCCTTTGATCTGTTCAGTGAAGCAGACATTTCTATCTGGGCTCATTCGACTGGAAAACTGGACATTCACCGGCTGATATATCGAGTTGACCATGGAGAGAATCCATCATCCAGTGGAAGCTCGTACTTGTGGGGTGTGTTGACAGGAAAGAAGCTCTGTCCTCTGACACATCACACCCACGTCAAAGGACTCCATGTGATGAATTCTGAGCATTGGGTGCCACGCATCGCCTGTATCTGGCACAAAAAGTAGCGCTTGAACACACCATGAAGTCGAACAGCCAATGCAAAGCATGTACGCTCTTCACATGCCTGACAGGAAATACCTCAGAATACCAGCAGGTGGCTATAAAACAAGGAGCATCTGTCAGTCTGTGGCTCTTATATCTCTGACCGTTTGTTGGATGAACCTCAAATTTCAGATATATTTTGTGAATGGCACAATGGTGTGTATCCTTTTCTTTGAAATTGTTTGGCTGGATAGTGAAAGCATCATTATAATAATTATTATCACCCACCCGGCCCCTGGAGGGCCGGGTGGGTGCAGGTTTTTGTTTTTGCTGAGGACCTTCATTAGTAGAATCAGGTGTGTTACTGCCTGGTTGGAACAAAAACCTGCACCCACACGGCCCTCCAGGACTTGAGGTTGACACCCCTGTTGTAGGGGGTAGTGTGAGCCCCTCATGAACATCAGACTTAAATACAAACAAAATATACTAAATAATAAAAAATAAAAAAAAATAAAAAAACATACACCAACATAAAGTAAGTAAATATTCTGGTTTATCCGCTATTTAACACAGGCTACTGTGGATGTAGCCAACGACAAAACTACGAACTTGTTCACAAAAAAATGTTCACATGCTGCCGTCTTTTTTTCTTTCAGAGGAGAACCAGTCTACACACTAGCTGCAGCAACTAAAAATAAACTAAAAGTATAAACTACACTGAAACTCCAAGATGTGCTCACAGACACTTAGGAAATCCCAACACTATAGATTTATTGATGGATGGATGGATGGATGGATGGATGGATGGATGGATGGATGGATGGATGGATGGATGGATGGATGGATGGATAGATGGGTGGATGGATGGATGGATGGATGGATGGATGGATGGATGGATGGATGGATGGATGGACGGATGGGTGGATGGATGGATGGATGGATGGATGGATGGATGGATGGATGGATGGATGGATGGATGGATGGATGGATGGATGGATGGATAATTGTTAAAAAAAGATTTTAAAACTATGTGAAAAGCCCATTTACTACACATACAGAGCAGTTATCAGTTATCAGAGCAGTGTGTGGGACATGCAAAAAATCACCTACATACAACCTATCTACTTTTTTTAATGGAAGACAGACTTTCTACAAGCACTGCACTGTTCTGTTAAAAACGGGAAAACCAAAATTGTAGTTGCATGGCTTCAATTCAAAGACGTGGGGAGGGGTGTTGGGCCAGCAGTGTTTGATTGAAAGCATCGTCCCTGCGTTCCCTTTACTGCACAGTCTCATTCAATGTGCCTATGAGAATAGAATGACAGAACAAGCCGGATTTAATTTGTGGCACTGAGATTTCACTGTGTGGCTCAGTGCCACACAATGAAATGTGGGGCACACTGGAATAATAATTTAGTTGAAAAGCACAATATTTCCCTAAAATCTAGTGTAGTATGAAGTAGCCACCACTGACGGGGGAGTTGGTTAATGCAGAATGGAACTACCTGCCTACATAGAGCTGTCTGGCCACACCGGACTGTAAACAGGTAAAACCATAAGAAGAGCGAGGATGAACGGTTCCAGGCTCACTTTGATTCATGAAACCATCATCACAGGTGCTGTGTAAACATCCTGGCTGGTGCCGTCAGGTGGGACTGTAAAGCCTCCGCCTGGCACCTTACCAATCACCTATATGTATACACAGAACCAGTGAAAGATGGCATGCTGCGATTGTTCCGGGTCCAACCTGTAGTCTGCCGTGTCTCTGATACGACATAAATATTGGCGAGTCTGATCCCAGGATTAGACCTGTCCAGCCGAGGCCTCCGACAAAAGAACTCTGAAAGCATTTGTTCACTTTTAAAGCGGCTAACTTCACTCAGCCGGTTCACTTCATCAAACCTTCCCTCCAGACATGTATTAAGACAGGCGGTAAAATACTCTTTGTCTTGAATAATAACATGCGTCTGATATAGTTTTTCTACCTAGTGGGAAATTCTTAAAGATCCCCTCCAGACATGTTTTAATATGTATCTAAAATACTCTACTTTGCATAATAATAAGTCTGAAATGGTTATTTCACCAACAAAAAAAATTCATTATCTCGTTAAAATCTTTAAGATTACATTCCCTCCCACTGCCTCATTAAATCTCCAGACTGTAAACTTTGGACAAAAGATGGTTCCTGCTTCACTGTAAAGTCCATTCTCGGTGTCTGTGCCCTGGAGGCTTCAACTTTCCACGCCTTAATTGTGAAAGTTGAATATAAGATCTGGGATTGCCCTCCAAACTTTTTGTGATGTCATAAACCCCGTTCGGAGGCCTGCCCTTTAAAATCTGGATTTTCAAGTCACAAGTTAGTGTCTTTAAACTGTGTTTTTTTTCCTTTTCTATAAAATTACCCTACACCATGAACCTAGATGTTGTATTTTTTTTAATGAAATGTTTTAGTGATTACTTATTTTTTCATGCTTTGTAAAGAAAAAGTGGAAAGAGGAACAAAACACTTTATTTGTTTGAATATATTTTTCAGACTATTCCCTAATCTATGATTTGGAGTCTTACATTTTGGGCCGTGAACAGTTGATAAAATGCAACCATGTGATATGTCTAGAGGGTCTTTTTGGAAGAACAACTATAAATAATGGCAAATATCTGAAACTTGAGAAACAACACGATTAAGAGTTTAGAAGACAATACGGTTTGAAACTCCAGGTTTAGTCTTCATCAATGCAGCGTAATTCATAAATGTGTCCTTCTGTGTAAAAATGCATTCTGAATTGAAGAAGTATAATATTTCCCTCAGAAATGTAGTGGAACAGAAGCAAAAATAGAAATACCCAAGTAAATTGCAAATATCCTTCGATAATACTTACTTACTTTACTTGAATAAATCTTCTTCTTGGGTTATTCCATCACTGATGACTATACAGTAAATCCCGAAGCAATCTTCACAATCTCCAGATGCATCATAGCCACCACAACACTTTGTTCAAATGATTTGTACTTTCCTGTGCTCTGTGTGAGGCTGCTGTAAATTAAAGTCAGCATTTCCTGTAGATATTTCACAATTCAATTGTTACACTGCACGCTTTAAATCTGAAGCAATTTAACCTAAGGGAAGTTGTGATTTTGTATTGAAAACAGCAAAAAGCAACATCAGCACTTCTGGCTTCATATTATTATGATTGTTTCAAGTTTAGAATGCAGAATGAAAAGCCCCTAATGATATAACCAGAGCATTTCATCATAATGATATAAGCGTGGCATGTATTAAAATAAGCATGAGGCAGGCTGCTGAGATACCAGATTATCTCATTTGAAATAAATGCACCAGTGTTATTAAGTGTGATCCCAGCTCGTCTCTCCCGCAAATACGCACGCAAACGATTTCTCGCACAACACATGCTCCTCCACCTACACATGCTGCAACAGACGCACAAAAAACACACACACACACACACACACACAGGGGGCGATGAGCAATGGCCGTCCATCTGGACCACGGACTGCTGTGTGTCATGGTAATCACACGGACACGGACAGATAGAACCACGGCGGAAGACAAAAAGGAAATCGAGTTGAGTGGAGATGAGACCTGGCCGTGGCGATCTTCTCGCTTTGTTTTAATCTCTCTCTCTCTCAGCTTTAATGTACTTTCAGGTTTTATCTTTACCTTTTGCCCCCCACTCCTTTTCTTCCCTATGTTCCTGCCCTTATTCTTTAATTCCTTTTCACTGCAGACCTGCTTTGTGTCCCTGCTCTCAGATGCTATGGCCTTGCCTATATATATATATATATATATATATATTTCAGCCGATCTCACTCTCGATCATCCAGAAAAATATAAAAGAAACAGACATCAGAATCACTCTGCTCTGTCATCGTTCAGCTTTTACGCTCGCTGAAGGCTACTTCTGAAGGTCTCTCAGTATGAGGTGCTTTTATAGAGGCTGTAATGACGAGCAACTAAGCACTTTAGCTCCACTACCTGCCCTGGCAGAACGGGGACCAAGGAAAGAGCACACATACACACACACACACACACACAGGCAGATGCACATACACACACTCCCATAAAGGCGGTATCATCACAACGTGACCTTTATTTGCCCCTACTATTGGAAGTGTGCATCGCAGATGGGGGCATTTTTCACAGTGCATGAGCACACAGACCAAACACACACGCACATGCACACACTAACGCGCACACGCATGCACGCACACACACCGGGTTTCCTCTCAGTCAGAGAGCTGATGGTTAAATATGTCCAGCTGAGAAAGTCACCCTGCCACCATATGTCACCCAACCCCCTCGTGCCTGATCCCCATCAGGCGGCCGACGTCTCACTTCCTGCGACCTGCCGCCACCCTCAAAAAACCCCGACCACCCGCCCCTCCCCCAGTCACGTTCGCTCGGGGGGGCTTCACCAGGCCACTCCCCGCCGTCACTGCTGACGTCACTTCCACCCGCAGCCCTACAGCGGGATGAGTAACCAGAGCGGCCCGCTGTCTACATCATTCACACCCAAAAAACTAAACGGAGGCTGACCTACGACGCCGGGCCCCCGCCAGGGAAGGAAGGAGCGGAAACGAGGGACGTGACTCATGAGCATAAGTGGAAAAGGTCATCAAATCGTCTGTAATAACCATTAAAACAAACTTACTCAACAATCCTATTAACCTTCGTTGATGTATCGTGCTTATTTTATTTTTTATGGCTCATTAGATCATCATCGGGAGGAACATGCACAACCATGAATATTTAGTAGGTGCTTGGTCACAACCTACTGGACGCACTGGCACAACATTTGGAGGTTGGCATTCATGGTTCCTGGACAATATCACCAGCTACTGAGCTCACACACACACACACACACAGCATCCTACTTTCTCTCACATGTTTATACTTCTATTACTTTCTTTCCTCCTCTTTAGAATATGTTATATCAGGAAGGTCAGGAATGTTGTGAGTGTGTGGCATTTTTTTTTTTTACAGTTTTCACTTTAGAAAAAATTGAATGTTTATTACAAGAGAAAAGTTCACTGAGGACACACGCAGTACCATTCATTTTGGTGACTAAAGCAAAGGCACTTTGACACTTTGTGGCTATAAATCACATCCAACCTCCTTCAAGGTCAAAGTTTTTACTAAATTGAGATACGGGCCCTTTAATTTCTCCCCTCTGTATCCAACATAAGCAGTTTTTCCTCCCACTGAGCCACTTGGCCTGTAGAGGTCTGCTAAATCCCCATTTAATATGGTATAATTGTGAGGCATCTGAAATTTAAAAAAAACAAACGTCTGGGCCTTTACAGACATTCTGTATTTCCTCATATAGTCCTTGGTCTTTATTGATGTCACCTACAGAATATAGTGTAACAGTCATCATTTGAATCAGGTTTTTATTTCCAATACCCATTGTTTGATAAGTGCACTTGTTTTGATCCACTCCTGTTTGGCCTTTTTAACAATATTGCATTATGGTGTTTACACACAGAGACTGCTCCCTGTATCCATTTCCAATGAAAAGCTGCCATTCTTCAGTTTGACAGAAGCGCTTCAATTCATAAGAAGAGTTTTTGTTACGGAGCATCTGCAGGAACATGTCGTAGAAAAGTCTTTGATTTGTACGATTCGGGCCGTCGGACGTGCAGCTTAGTGAAGCCAAAAGAAAAGTACCAGCGTCTGTCTGCAGAGTTAAATCATCTGAGTGTTTGATTGCTGGATATTTATTCACGCTTCAGAACAAAAAAACATTGCGGAAGGTTTTTATGTCTCTCATTCGCCGCTTCTGTCCCTGCTGCTGCTCTGTCACTCTCTCTCTCTCTCTGTTTCTACGTCACGTCTTATTTAACACAACCTCCGAGCGGAGGCACACTGAAGACATTACACAAACGGCATTCGGCTGAGCCGGTGAGGGGCGACGGGCCGCGCCACCCACAAGGCTGAAGCGAGCGTTCGGAAGGAGAGGGCAGAGCGGGGGCCGCGGCGCTTTAATTCTCTCTATTTGTCCCACTTACGACCATAATGCATTGCGTCACCATCGAAAGTGAGAGGGCGCAATCAGCAATCCGCATCCCGAGTGGCAGCAAAACAAAAAGACCATAATGAAGTAGTAGTAGAGGCTGGTAAAACACTATTGACTTTGACTGGAGGTGGGGGGGGGTGAAGAAAAAAAAAATGCAAGACGTAAAATTAGATGATTTTGTATTGTTCACAGTGAAAGACTGGATAAATTAAGCGTTTAAAGAATGTAAGAGCAATTGAGGTATCCTGATAATTGGAGTTATTATCCTGGAGACAATAAATAAGAGGCAATCAGTCATCCCAAATAAGGGTGTGATTGGGAGCACTTTAGGGAATAAAGGCTAAAGCAGCTTAAATGTCTTTTCATTGCCCGGGGTGATTTCAACAGGGCCGCCGTTGCTTTGTTTACAGCTTTTTACAACGTGCTGAGCGTTGTGCGGAGGGAACCTGTCAGTAATATGACTCACACACACACACATACGCTCTTACGCACCGCCTTCACAGCTACGCTCACACCTTTCAGATGGGAGGATGCTGACTGCACATCATGTGGTGTGAAGAGGAGGAGGAGGAGGGGGCATTTTCAGATAACAAGGTCTACACTCATGCCGTACAAATGCATTCTTGTTGTTTAGCCGTTTCAGATCGGACTCTTCCAAAAAAATACTATTTACTATATTGCATCACCCGCTGGATAATTTCCAGCTTTGGTCATTCCTCAATGCTTCATCTAGCGCTGCCATCATGACTAAATTAGAGCAGTCGTCCACCAGTCAGAAAAATGGTGGTTCGATTCCTGGCTCCTTCGAGTTGTATCTCGTTGTATCCTTGGACAAGATACCTAACCCTGATTTGCTTCTGATGACATGTGCCGTTGGTGTGTGAATGTGTAGTTTCCTGATGTGTTGGCGGCTTTGTGTAAGGTCAAGCCATCAGTGTGTGTGAAAGGGTGAAATGACACTTGTAGTGTAAAGCGCTCTGAGTGGTCAAAAAGACTGCCATTTATTGCAGCGTTTCCCATAGACCAGTAGCATTGTGTTGTGCTGGGAGCCATCTGAACGGGGGGGAGTTGAGGGTGTTGAAAAGGTCAAGCCAGTACAAGTGCACCCCCATTGACAAGTATGCATGCAATCAATTTGCGTTAGTCTCAGCTTGGTCTATGTGAGGGAAGCATTGCATCGATACAGATGTAGTTTTAGTGTGATGCGATTGCAGTCAAAAATGTCTTTCAGTCATTGTCATTTTCAAACACAAGTTCATGTATGAACAGAAGCCACAATCGCCTGCACCCAGTTACACGTTTGTATGTGTGAATCCTCATTTACATGGTAGCTGCTTTTTCCAGAAGCTGCAATCTCAGACTGGTAGGCTGAGACTTGACCTTTGCAGACTCTGTGATGCGAGTAAATCATTGTGCTGTCCTGCCTTAAATCAATATCAAGTTTAATGAATGTGGAGAAACACAGAGAGAGAGAGAGAGAGATGCACTTTGAAAATTCATGTTAATGAGACCACAACTTCAATTGGGAGTGTTTGGATCAAAATGCAAACAGGAATAAGTAGGGCTGTGCAATTAATTGAATTTTGATCGCGATTTGATTTGTATGTCGACGATCTCCAGACTCATTTAATCAAGTTAACATGATTTATTTGAAATATTTCTTTCATGATTTCGGAAAGAGACACGCATGCACTATATATTTCTACAGCAAGTGCAAGGGGGAGAGAGAGTGAAAAGGCAGAGCAAGAGCAAAGTAACTTGGTTGAGAAGTTGCACATGTTAAATAATTGTGTTGTGAAACGACAAACTAATTGTGATTTTAATATTGACCAGAATAATCGTAATCATGGTGTTCTTGCCTACAATCAAGTAGCCCTAGGTCCAAGCTTAAATCTGTCTTTAAGTCTGATTACAAATCTATACGTATCACTCAAAGAGACATTTTTGCTCGCCCCAAGTGGTGTTGACCACACCCAAACTGGCAACCTATGGGTCCACCATGGGGTTGCCAGATAACCAGAACTTCACCCTCTCAGATGAGCGGACAGCCTGATGAAATATGGACGGACGCCCCCTCACCTTAGCGAGCAGATCGGTACCACAGCAGGACACACTGATGTCCAACTCCCCCCCTGGTCTGTTTGTGTGTGTGTGTGTGTGTGTGTGTGTGTGTGTGTGTGTGTGTGTGTGTGTGTGTGCTTTCAATGAGACAGACTGGCAACCTTTAGCCCCACACAGAGAAAGGAGGAGTTAAAAAAATATATAAAGAGGAAGGGGGACTAGTAAGTGGGTGAGGGGCTTTTCTAATGCTACAGTAGAGACACCTAGAGAGGAGGAGGGGGATGGATGAAGGGAGGAGGAGGGAGGGGGGTAGTGAAGGATGAGGATGGGGGGGTTGATTCAGAGGACAACACAAGTAAGGTGAAGGGTGAGAGACAGAGGATGGAAAGATGAAAGAAAGATGAAAGCCGAGCTCTACTGTAAGGGAAAAAAGGAAAATAAAAGCGGGGGGAAGGGGGTGTGTGTGATGTGAGGGGGCTGCCATAATTGCACGCACGCCGGATGAGGTGGCGGGGGGGGGGGGGTTTGGTTAAAGGCAAGGCTCTGAAGACAACGACTCCTCCTCATCTGGGCTTTTGTCTGGGGTTAGAACACCATCGGTAGAGAATATGTTGAATTATGAATCCCGGCGCCACGAGCTTCACGCGAAAAGTCGGCTTTACCCGCCCCTTTCGGGCTGATGTGGATCTCTGATGATTTAAATTATACACATCACGATAAAAGAGCAGGGGGGGGGTGTATTTTTATGCACACACATACAAAAAAGTGTGTTTTTTTAACATTTACTTTAGTATTTTTTTTTTGCTGTTATAATATTCCAAAAGTAAAAGGAAAAACACAGACGTATCTTTGACCTAAAAAAGCCTGGGAGGAACAATGACCTTATGTTGCTATCACAGATCCTTTCAGATCGCCTGTGTGTGTGTGTGTGTTTTCCTCCTGGTTCCCTGACCTTCTCTGCCCGTGTCTGTTTTATTATCTGCATGTTGCTGTTGACGCGGAGCTGCATCGACATAGTGAAATTCTCCCCCCACCACCACAAGAAGTCAACCACTCACCGACGTTCGCCGGCAAGACCTCGCGTCATTTGATGTCTTCATTGGCGCTGATGAGGTTAATGGGAGATTTGCAGGTGAAATTGTCACATCTAAGCCAATCTGACACACTGGAATCGCGTTAAATCAAGCGTAAGGTGCTTTATTGAAAGGTGATGCAGGAGAAAAAAAAAATGCGACCTTAATCACGGTTATATGTGCAACTGTGGCCATGTGGGGTTTTTTTGTTCTTTTTTTTTTTCTTCCCAGGCGAGTGCATGCGTGCGCCCGTTTTAATGATCGCAGGATAGTGTGTGTGACTAATGCATTTTTGAGTGGTCCAGATTAACAAGCAAAGCGAGCACGGCATCTGTGATCATATTGTTGCTGCAGCTACCTCCTACCAACGCTGGCACCGTAGCCCCCCAAGAGGAAACATTAACACACAATTGTGTTCATTTATGTCAGACATTAACTTGTCTATGCGCTTATTTATATTTTCTTTATTGAAAATGTAGTTTTCAATAACTGTACCTTCTTTAAAACAAAAATGAGCAAAGGGCATCCATTGGTGCAGCTGAGAGCTCCAGAAAATTCATGTAAGCATGTTAAGAATGACAATGAAGTTAAGAATGAAAATGGGAGATAGTTGTCCTTGTCACTACTCCTTATTGAGGAACCTCGACTGATCATGTCCTCACTAGTCTTTCTCTTTCTTTCTTTTTCAAGAGTCAGTTTTTTATCTAAATAAAGAACAGCTGAAGAGCTGCACATTTAATATGTACATAAGTGAACATGCCAAAGATCCTTCACGATGAAATTAAAGTTGGTTCTGTATGTGTTGGGGTCATCACAGCCATATTGCTTCCCAGGATCTTAAATAGCAGTTGTTGTATTACAAAACATGTCACAGTCATAGTAAAGTGCCACCCTAGAAATAAAATAATGAAACAAAATAAAAGCACTTTAAGCATTTCATTACAGCCACGGACAATGAAATTGATTTCAAGTCCCCAGAAAATGTTTGACGCAGACCTGTAACAGAACTGCAATCTGCTGCTCAATTATCATCATCAGCCATGTGTAGTCCCCCCCCCCCCCCCCCCCCCCCACCCCCCCCCCCCCCCCCCCCCCCAACACACACACACACACACACACACACACATGAATTTATGGGATTGTTTTGCACTGTACAGCCGGCGCCTTTACACCTTCTGCCTTTTCATGGCGCAGGTAATGGTTTTATCTCAAATCAAGACTGAGAAGGGGAGGGGGAGGTGTGTCTTTTGTGTGTGTGTGTGTGTGTGTGTGTGTGTGCAGCCCTCACAAGACTGGGTCTGCTCAGATTGCTTGGATCAATAATGCAGTGAGAGGGGGGGGGGGGCATCATTTCTGATTCAGATGACTCACTGGGTTACGCTGGAACAAAAGACAATAGAGGATAAAGAGAAGGTGGGCAGGAAGCGCAGATCAAAGGTAAAGAGGAGCTAAATCAGACGAAAAGGAGAGAAGCGGCCAAAGAATCAACGAGACAAATCTGCGAGGAAAAGATAGAGCAGTGTCAACATGATTTATATTCAACACAGCCTCTTTATCAGAGACTCACATGTGGATAAATGCCTCATGGTGTTTTTTTTTGTGGGACTGCTTCATCATCCCCAGGTTCTCAACTTGAAGGACATACACACACACACATACACACACACACATACACACACACACACGTCTTAATGATGATGTCAAGTGCACATGAAGGTTTCATCAGCTTGCATACAGGGGTGTAGCAGTGCACCACGTCCATCACTGGTTTGACAGCAACACTAGTGTGCAACATATCAAGTACTACTATCTTCTCCGTGTGCAATAATAAAAAATAGAGGGGAAAAGAATCAGACTAAACTGATAGTTTCAACACTTAATCAGCTGCTTTTTTTTTTTTCAGCCACCTTTCATACCAAAAGGCGGTTAGTACTCAGGAGAAGAATCCAGGGTAAATGTCACTTCAAAACCATGAAAATCCAGAGAAGCACTTGACAGATGTGGATGTGGAGGGGGCGGAGTTCACCTTCGAAATTATTCACAACATTCATTTATGAGAGGG
The DNA here is from genome assembly GCA_036785175.1 of Eupleurogrammus muticus. NCBI lineage: Eukaryota > Metazoa > Chordata > Actinopteri > Scombriformes > Trichiuridae > Eupleurogrammus > Eupleurogrammus muticus. The sequence goes on along the minus strand of JAYKQN010000020.1, from coordinate 5,468,538 downwards.
CAGGAGTGGGCAGCACGGAGGCCTGATTCTGTGTGATTTGTGGGCCCTGATGCAGGAAGCAGACTCTCCGCTTTCAGTTTGGTCTGCTGATGAAGAATGGTTCGTCAAAATTGACGACACGTTTAAGTAAAAAAGATCACTGTAAGATTTCTGCACGGGTCTCACAAAATGTTTTTGTTTTGTTGTTTTTTCTCGACAAGAAGCGTGTCGCGGGAGCATGGACCTTCGTCCGACTGGTCCGCCGGTCCAAGGAGAGGACGGTTGCCGTGGAGACGCATATACACAAATGTTCAACAAACAAAACCACTCGAGAATCAACGTGCACCCCGCCTGTGTTTCTATCACCCTGACCCAGATACTGACGCCGGAGGAGCGAGGGGGGGGGGGCTGGTGGCTGCATCCGCAACAAAAGCAGCAATCACGTAACATTTGAATCTCATTTCATCAGCAGCTGCGCTAAAACCGTCTTCTTGCATATATATGTCTGCTTAAAGCACACATGTCTGAAATCTGCCGCTTTTTATGCTAAACCCGCTGCATAGCTTCTAATAAGACACAGCTCAAGGCTTCTTTGTGCACATTTCAACAGCGCGGATGACGTGATCACTCAGGTGCATAAAGGCCACTCTCACGCCAGAAAGGAGCACGGCGAAACGAATCGGCGTGTGCTCATAAAATGAATGTATTTCCTGTGGCTCGGTGAGGTGGTGACTCCTTACAAGGCCAGTTAGCAGACTCCCGCAGCTGTGAGCGTGGAGTTAAAAATGCGAGTCAGCGTTGTAACAGTTTGTTGTTCTGTCGACGCAGCAAATCCAAGCGTCAAAATCTTTCCCAGAGATTAGCTTAGCCTCCCCCCCCCCCAGAGGGAACCTGAAAATTGATGCAGCGTTCTGGAAGTGGAAGGCTCATAATGTAGTCCTCTACTCTGTGGTTGTGTCGTCCCTGCAGGCCCAGTGGAGATGAGTGGAATGAGGGGAGATGTCGGAAGACAGCGGTGAGTGGCAACCTTTTCCTCGTCGTCGAATTCTCCCCCCACCCCCCCCCCCTGCTCCTACCACCGGGCTCCCAAATACAGTTAGAGGGGTTTAAACAGCCAGGCGTGAGATTAGGTGCACAGGGGTGAATACTTTGGGCTCCTTGTTTGTTCGGTTCTCCGTGTTCTCACTGGCCCAGGGGGGTCAGGGGTCACCGGTAACCCGCGGCGGTATCGTGACACCTCATTATTCTCTCCGCCCCCCCCCCTACACCGCTGTCCTCTCGTCACATTAGGTTGGCATAGCAACAGCAAGACAGAAAGCTTATCTTGATGCTGTGAAAATTGCACCTAAGCACCGACCCCAGGCTGTGTGTGTGTGTGATTTATTTGTGTGTGTGTGTGTGTGCATGTGTGTGTGTTCGTGACATATGGTGTCCGCTGCATGAGGAGGTTGTGGGCAGAGGTGAGAGATTTCCTCTCCCATGCTGTGTAATGTTCATACACCCCCACAGTGATGGAGGTTTCCCAAATAATTGGTATGGAGGGGGAGAAGCACTGGCCATGCTCCAGAAAAAAATCACATTCCCAATTGGTAAAAAAAAAAAAAAAAAAAAAATGATATGGATACATCATCTCTTATCATAATCAATTTCATTTGCCATACGGCTGGCTGAACTTTTTAAGCCACTTTTATGTAAATGCTGCATGTCAAGAAGCTTCTTTTGTTATCATGTTCATTCATTAACAGCAGCAAGTTATTTCTGCACCATTGTGTCGCCCTGTTATTAGACAAAAAAAAAACATTTCCATTAGAGAAGAAAGTTTTATTTGACTAAAAGCAATGCCATAAATCTAGAGTTATTTACACAAATAAATTATACCCAGTGAAGTCACTGACTGGAATTCTTTCCTACACACAAAAAGTGACGCATTACAGTTAAAATGTGTCCTAATTAACTTTCAGCGAGCTTTTTCCAAAATCAGCTGGACACACTAAAAGCCTCCTCCTGTGAAAACAAACGCTGGTTTTCCATTGGTTTAGAATGAGGAAACATGGATTTTCCAACCTGGCTCCACACTTCTGCTCCCATACTGTGTTTAATTATGACACTGCTCCCATTTGGTATGCAGAAGTGACCTCGAGGGACTATAGAACTGCCATGGAGTCCTATAAAAATGCAACTTCTCACATTCACAAAGATACACAATGAACACATGATGCATGTAATTTTAACCAGATTGTGACTTTAGGTGAAAGTAAATGTACAGATTTGTTCCTGGATGTTTGTATATGCATGCATATTGTTCACACTGTGGATACAAAACTTTGTTTCTAGAATATAAAGACAAAATTCTACTTTATACAGAATACTTGATAAAGAGTCATTTGCTAATTAATAATTGTGGAAAGCCCTAAACCTCTAGAGTGTTCAAAAGAGGAAGTTAAATGAGCATTTTCCTACTCATTTAATAACTAACAGCTATGTTATGAAAAACAGAGAGAAATTGACAATCATAAGTGGTTTGCATTTCAAAAACCACAACCTCTTTGTTAATTTGATACCAAATATGTGGTGTGGCTCTTTAGAAGGAGATTGAATCAATACATTTGATATAAACACCAGCCAAAACAACGACTAGCCCTGAAACTGTTGTAAATAGCTATTTCCTTTTATATAAAATCATGGCAAACAGTCAAAGCATTCAGTGAGAAATGTATCTGAAGTCTACCTCAAAGGAGAGAAAGTAGCTTCCAAGTCAAGAGTCAGAGTCTCTGGATGACACTCAACTTTTTAAATAAAAGAGAGAAGTCTAAAACACACACACACACACACACACACACAGACACACACACACACACACACACAAAGCGATGATATAAGAAGATATAAGAACAAACAACAGTTGTGTAGGTAACTTAGCAACTATGGCGACTTATGAGAGAAATCCATTGCTTTCCATGATGCACAGTGGGTCAGGATCTCTCTCACCACACAAGATTTTGACTTCCCTTAGTCTAGAAAGTGACATTTTATATCTCTCCAAGTGGAAACCAGGTGTAAAACGAAATAAAATGAAAATCTATGATGTTAACATTATAGTCTATTTCTAGTAATGACCTTTAATCTACTAATTAAACTAAATGTAGGTTTACACTACATGATAGTGTGTGTGTTTATATATATATATATATATATATATAGTATACACACACATATATATATATTATTTATATATATATATACATAAACAGAGAAATATATATGAGATGAAGATGGTTATTTATCACAGCATAGACAACAGAAAAGAGCTTATAACACTAACCCTGTGTGTGGCTGCCACAATGATATTGATACACACACGCACACACACACACACTAGGTTTCAGATAGACAATCACAGATAAGGTGAAGTGAAGCACAGAGGATCAGACTTCTAATTTGGAGCTTCAATGCTTTCTGTCACTGTCTTTGTCTCTCTGTCTCTCCCTCTCTCTCGCTGGTTGACAGACCTCTTATTGTAGAAGCTGCTAACTGATTGTTGGGGTAGACAGTTTAAAGAATCGATGTTCATTTACAAGTCTGTAAACACCCGGTGGCACACACGCACACACGCAGACACACACACACACTCAGGCTGACGTCGATCTAGAGGTGAGTCAGACAAAAAAAGGGTTTGCTATTCCTGTAAAGGCTATCGTCTGTGTCTATTTTCCCCCCATTGTTGAGATAAGACCCGCCCACCCAGAATAGTTTGTCCTGCAGGATGCAATCTGCTGATAGCGCCGATGACCTGCCCGTCAAACTCTAATGTACCAGCCGGGCCTCTATTAAACCCAAACCATCAGTCAGACAAACGGAAATGCGGTTAGAGTAGGGAGCCACTCGTCTCTGATATCATTCCATCTCCTGCCCCCCGCTCTGTTCTTCTTTCTTTGGTTGTATTTCCTACATTATCCAATATGTTGTTCAGGTGGTTTCATTCATATTGAGATAAATGTCTAGTGAGTGCGACGGAAACCATAAAAAAAAAAGATGATCAAAATAAACTGCATGAGAAAGAGTCGCTTCATGAAAAAAAAAAAAACTGAATCAAACCTCAGAGAAAACACTGGTGACACTGGAGTTCATTTGAAGAGGGTTTTGCTCCGTTTGCAGGAGGCGTACTGTGAGCGAGCCGGGATGCCATGTTCAGAGTTGAATATTTGAGTCGGACTCGCAGTGTGATCAGGCACCATGAATAATGCATCGCAGAGCTTCAGAGTAGCTTGAAGAGTCCGGCCCGGGTTGACACCGTAAATCTGATGCAATTCATTTCCCCTTCTGCAACGCCGACTTTCTGAAATAAATCTTCTCGCCTGTTGTTGTGAAACTTATCGTCTATGAAGCAATACAAGGCGCGAAGTAAACTTTACTTTGTATCTCCAAGACCACACGGCAAGATATCGAGTGCGGCAAAAAAACCAAAAGCGAAACATGACGGAGGGCATCATGGATGGAAATGGCAATGGAGAAAAAAAATATCATCTTCCTGATTGTGTCAGTCATACTAAAAAGTATTGAATTCCACCCATGAGATTAGAGCTTAGGCGAAAAAAAACAACATCTTCCACCACCTATTGTTCCTCTGCCATGTGTAAAGCTCATTAGCTTCTCCTAAAGCCGGCTGACCGGTTGCCATGGAAGCGGGTACGGATGGAGGGAGCCATACAGGACCTACAGGTGCAACATGTTGGGATGTAATTGCATTATGTCAGTGTCAGTGGGCCCTTCAGCACCGCGCCGTATGATACACGCTGAATTTGAAATAAGCTCAAAAGTGGTAAATTCGTTGCTTTAAAATCAGACGGAGAAGAAGCAAGAGAACTCAGGCTTTGAGAGGGGGGATAAATATTGAATCAGCTTTAGTTCTTATCTCTTTTTTTGGATTTTACCAAAATAAAAAATAAAAAATTTTAAAAATGAACAGCACTGCATCCAAACATCCAAAGCCGATGCACTTTTAACTACCGGAGTGAACATGTTCACTTTCATCACGGGGGGCTTCTTTCATTGAAAAACCACTATATGTATATCACAGAGGTCATCAGGCATTTAGGTAGCCTCAGTAGATACAAATCTTTCATTAACATTTCATTTCAAGAGAAATCAACAGGAAAAAAATGGTACATGCAAACAGCTTTTGAGCAAGAAAGGTTAATGTGAACAAATAAAAAAGAATAATGTGCTACGATCTGCTAGAACAGTACTATATGGTGTTTTATCTATTTAAAAAGGATAACGTGCCCGTTTTCACCATAATTTAAGTCTAAATGATTAACAGAATATGCGGAAATAACAGTGATGATGTTATGTTACAGGCCTGCATTGTGTTGCAGAGCTCAAAAACAAGAAACACATTCATCCTAACAACAGGAGTCACAGGAAGCTCAGGTCTTTTAATTAAACGTGTAACAGGTATTACCTCCTTTCTTAACAATACAGGACTTGTAGCTAATTATAAACTGAGTAAGTCTTGAGGGCTACTCTGGGTGTTGGTTTTTGTTCCAACCAGGCAGTAACATGCCTGATTCTACTCATCAACCACTGGGGCCTCTGATAAGAGCCTTCATTAGTGGAATCAGATATTTTACTGCCTGGTTGGAACAAAAACCTGCACCCACAGCAAGGGCTCTAATGGTGGATTAGATGTTGACCTCTGACCTCCACCAACCATGGTAAAGGATAAGCCTCTAAACAACTGACAGTAAGTAGTAAAATATGGAAGTGGCACAAGTATAAGTGTTTATAAACACATGTATATTCATAAGATTTAAAAAAAAAATGAAAATGAATAACCTGATGTGCATCATGCATTGTGTTTTTCTGCAGCACTACTGCATATTTGTCAGTCTGATGCCTTTTCTAAATACTAAATTAATTAATACAAATGTTTTAATCACTTATCTTTTGTTCAGGCTTCCTTTAGAAATTGTGCTCAGGTGCTTTCTCCTCCTTCTCTGTTCTTTTAGCTACAGTGTGCTGAAATTGACCTGTGACCCCCCCCCCCCTAGACGGCATATATATGTATATATATATATAAGAGAGAAAGATAAAGAAGTGTGTCACAAGAAAATGTTCAAGTATTACACATTGTACCTTTTAAATAAAAAAAAAACACCCTAAAGCAGCAGCATTATTGCTCTACATTTAAAAGCAGCACAGGCCGTTCCATGGGACCGGGAGTGGGCAAAGCAAACATCATGAATCATGCTGTTGCGAAGAACAACAAATTGGTGCATTGCATCTTCTTCCACTCATGCCTGTAGAAGCTGATGTACTGAAGAGTTTATTGCTGAGGCATGAGAGAGGCAACCGAAGGGCTACATATGCTACGGCACTAAGCACAACATCATAAATTGCCAATATGCAATATGTTTTATTGACGAGCACAGTGAATCCAACAAATCACTTGGGTTAACAGCCTTTTTTTTCCTCTTTTTTTTTTCCTGAGAGTGGCAGACAGTGCCGTTCCCTAAAAAAAAACAACTGTCTGGATAAGATTTACAGTAAGACAGAACACATGGCAGCTGATGTGATCCGCTGGTGCAGACTCAGTCGATTTCCACCAAGTTTTTTAGCCCAGCCTGAAATAATCTCGGGGCAGTTTTTTTTACACGCAGGTCATAAAATATTCACAGCGAATCTAGAATTACTCACTTTTACAGCACTGGAGTGCTGCTCCGCTGCTTTGACTCTGCCTCTGTCTATTGTGACAACAGGACAAGAAATGAAATGTATCTAATAATATACATGCTGACATGCACGTTATATAACTAATAACGCTCCTTGGGGACAGATGGGATTTTTTTTTCTCTGAACAGTGCAGTCTATCATAAATGATGGTGACATATTCAGACAGATGGCTGCATGTATTCTAGACACGTTGTAGACGAGAGCTCAGTTTCTGAATAAACCCTCAGTCTAAAATCAATGAAATATACAGGACTGCATTACAGATACACTTGATGAACAACATTTGAAACGACGCTGTGGACTCGAATGCCCCTTCAACCCTCGCCGACTTTAACATCTCATCTTTCAAAGTTTTCTCCTTGATTCCTTTAACTCGGCCTGATCCAGACGCAGCGGGATCCATACGGGTGTTCTTGATTCAGGGAGTCACAGACACACACAAAGAGAATCGGTGACGAGCCGTGTCACAAGAACGGCCGTGTGCACGTTGCGAAGCCTCGCACGTTTAAAGGCTTAGTTTGGAGTGTGGCATTTGTGCATATAACTGAAGTGGGCGGATTGAAGACGAGGCAGAGAGCTAGAGATAGAAGATCAAACCCTGCATACTGTTTCAGCTTCACTTTCTTTACCAATCATGTGAAGTGGACATGTTTGAGAGAGAGAGAGAGATCGCTGGTTTTTGGTTGTACACTGTTTTCACAGCTGTTATTATGGGATATTAAAGCATGTGCAATGCATGGCTGTCCTATTTATTTTTTTTCCTAAATTCATTAGCCTGACAGAGTGCATGATGGTTCATCATCAACACTTGAATGGAGATGAGACATTGTTAACATTATCACATCCACCTGCTACAAAGTTGAAATGACTGCTGTGAAAAAAGGACTATCGTCAGATGGTGAATCATTACTCAAAAAAACTGAAAAAAAGCTGAAAAAAATGCCATTATATGTTTGGAGGGATTTTTTTTCTGTAGTGAATTGTAAATCTTACATGCTAGTGTATACAAAACTAACAGCTTCAATTGCAGAGAAGAAGAACTGGATTTAAAACTCTGTTGTGTACCAGCACGTAACAGAGGATGGAGTTTAGGCTTTGTGGGGAACTGATAAAATATTCAACGATTACATGGCGAGTGAAGTAAGGTGTAATCGGAAGCCGTGGCCTATTCAGCAGGTAATGTTCTGATTCTGGGTCGACTTTCCGTGAAACACGGATTTGGAAATTTACTTGAAGGAGTTCGGAGATGTGGGACCCGCCCACCACTCGTCATCCCAGGGAAATGGGATGGATTTACCATCGGCTCTAATGTCTCTGTAGCATTTTGATATTTTTGTAAGGCTCATAGGTATGTGTAAAATTCAGAAAAAACAGTCATATCAAGTCATATTATTAGAATAAGGTTAAATGAACTCAAACTGATGAAAGTACAGTACTGTTAAATTGGATGAAGCAGCTATAAGATCAAGTCCAACTCGCTGATTCTCCACCTGCCAGCTTTTATAACCTGTCCTGTCCTCTACTGATTCGTCCCACCTCATCCTGTCCCCCGTCCCGTCCTTTCCCCTCCTGTCGTGTTCCATTTTCCCTTTGTTGGCCCAACTTCTTCTCCCTCGCATCATTAATAGTAATCGGTGTTCGGCAGGATGGGAGGGATGGCGGTTCTCCATATGGCCTACTAAGAGTTAAAAGACCTGACAGGTATTTCCCAGCATGTTCTGCCTTCTAATTAAAGCCCTCCTCCCTCACACCCATCTCCTCCCTCCACCCGTTTCTATCTCTTCTTTGTTACTCCGCCCTTCGTTTTTTTTATTTCCTTGTTTCATTCCTAAACAATTGAGCACATTAATTCCTCCAAGGACCCTGACAGCATGGCAGGAGTGAACTGTATGACAGCCAATCAAATGTTAATCGCTGTCTCTAAGGAACGCCACTCTCCCCAGCCCGTCATTTCCTCCCTCTCTCTGTCCTTTTATTAAACCATACTTTTCTCCCCCCCCCCCCTCCTCGGGTGTGCTTTCAGACGCTCTTTGTTCGCTTATAATAATGTGGCGCATGGTGCGGATGCCACAGCCCTCTTCTGACAGGCTGAGTGGTTTTTAACAGTCAAGGATGGTGCGAGCAAATTATCGTGCCCGCTTAGTTCCAAAATAATTCGCAACTTCCTAACGGTGCCTTTAATTGGCCATAACAAGGTGGCATTTAATTCAAGGATGCACATCGTGGTTCTTAAAGCTTCTACCTGCAAGATTCTCATTTACATTTTCTTAAGTTTGCCTTCACTACCATGCTGGGCCATTGCTGTACCACGAATAACCTTTAAAAAGCGTAAAATGCATCAGTTCATGTGCAGTAAAAGCATTTAGTATATAAGACTAACCAAACATTGAAGGTAGGAGAGAGACAATTACTTTGACAATGACCAAAATATCAGTTTCTATATGAAAATGTGCCATATTGTACTGTTAGGCAGTGCAATGATTTGTTCATGTGAGCTTTTTGCCCTCAGAGTAGTAGAGTGGGTATGGATACCTGGAGCAAAGAACAAGAAACATTTTCAGAGTTTAAAGCATCATGGAAGCATTTTCTTAATTTCTTTTCCTCAATATAAAGATACAAGGAAAGATAGAGGGGTGGGTGGATGGATGGGCAGACATTGTGTCTGGCTACACCATGTCTAACACTCCCCTGAGTGCAGTGCAGACTAAATTGACTGTCCGACAGCCGAGGAGCAATGATATGATAATGATATGATAATTGGTAGTAAAATAGGGTTGAAACTGAACATGCGCCTGGATGCATAATCACTGAGGAATCTCAGGCTGTTTGATCTGATATATGCTAATTCGAGACATGTGAAGCATGGTAATTCGATAGCATTTTATATTAGGGACACCTCCACCACCCCTTCCTAGCCCAACCCCACGCCCCAAACCCCAACATCTTGACCTTTCCTTTTCTGCATACCTCAGCACTATGAGGATGTCAGCGGGACTATTGTAGACTCAGGATTGCACACAAAGCCAGAGGCAATTACGTCTCATCTTCTGGGGGAGAAAATGGAAATGTAAGTGACAACAGCACAAACAGGATGTATTCACTTCTCGTGTGTTTTTGCACATGCAGCATTCGCGTTCCGGGCTACTTCATCGATTTTTGGTTGCTTTATTCTAGCTGAGAGTAGGTTGTGTGTGAGCCCTTGAATATATCCACATGTAGCAATCCACAGTCAAAAGGTATGATTTGCATAATCTTTTTTTTTTCTTACCTTTTTTTCACAACGAAACATAAGTGTTCGTAGATTCTGCAAAATCATTATGGTCGATGACCCTTTTTGACGATGTTTTTTTTTTTTTTTTTTAATCTTTCTACACTATGCATATGACAGCTATGATTAAGTTGATTAAAGTGTTGCCTGTGGTGCAGGGAATCACTTAAGAGCCTTTTTTTTTTCAATTAGTCAATTAACCCTTCCTAAGTCCCGCCTTTGCTTAGTTACTGTTGCTAGGTAGGACACACTCGACAAAAGAATCACTGTCTGTGTCTCCTTTTCCCTTGGGGACCATAAAACCGAGTTAGTCTATGGTAAATTATACAATTGGGATGCTACATGTCCAAATAAATGACACCAAAAGTAAATTTATGGTGGTGCGTAGCTTTACAGAGATAATACAAACAAAGGCCATGATCTTTACTGGCTAATAATAATTCATGTCTTCTAAAAAATCTCAGCAACCAAACTCTCTGTCTTTTTCCAAATCTCTTTAATGCCACCACTGAAATAAGCAAACCCAGCTGATCTTACAGTAAATTAAGTAAATTAAGGGAGATTTTGCTCGACATGGGGCACATTACTAGCCTGGTTTACACCAGACGTCATATCAGTTGATACTCAGTCTGGGAGGCATGGTGTATACAGCCCAGAGCTGTTTATTGGGCAATACAAATGCCTGTCAAATACATCCATACATAGCGCAAAGCCAGTCATATTAAACATAAATGATAACATACTCAACATAGTTTAGCACAAAAAGTTGCTCATTTTGAAAAAAAAAATCACCTAATTTATTTAGGTGGTCTAATTTATTTAGAGAACTTTCTAAGGCTGCATTGAAAGGTAAATTACCATTTGCCACCATGTTGGATCCACAGTTACAGTCGCTTCTGTGTTGGGTCATCCCCTCCCCTGTTCTGTGATTGGCTCCCTATGTGAGAGGAACATTTGTTTTCCGTCAGCCACATTCTATATTCACTTATCTCTCACTAGGGTCACAGGGGTTTGCTGGAACCAATCCCAGCGCATTACAGGTGAGAGGCAGGGATACACCCCAGACAGGTCAACAGACTATCATGGAGCATACACACACACACACACACACACACACACCATTCACTCACATACTCACACCTAAAGTATGGATGCATCTTTTGTAAGTGGTCTATTTTTTCTTCGCGATTTTTGTTTCTCTCTGGCTATAACACAGATTTAACAGATCTTTTTTGTTTTATCTTTCTAACCTTAGAAACCAAACAGCACAGAGAAATAAACATCTGATTGACAATTATCATACTTGGATCTAACTCCTGTCTGATGCCAAGCCATGTCTGCATGCCTGCTGTCTAAACAGTCTTTGGCCTGCTCTTCCTAACACAAGACGGTGCTGTATACAGCCGCTATGAATCTAAACCCTTTAAAAGTTGTTGTCAGGGTCTGTTAGGACTCAAATATTCTTATAATCCAGCCATTGATGAAGGTCTGCATTTGGGAAGTGTCACCTGCACCATAAATCTGATCGGTCACCCCTGAAAAACATGAACATGTATTGCCTTAAATATGATGAAATCAAAGAGAGAAACGATGTTGCCTGGATGCAGTGCTGCATGGTCGACTATCTCCATTTACATCACCACGTTATTTCAACATGCAGGAAGACAAAGCTACAGTGGCATTTAACTTATTCCCCTAAGATTATAACAGCATATAAGGAGAAGGCAGACAGGCACGCTATAACTCACACAGACAGCCAGGGAGAAAGACATCTTCCGAGGAGCGGAGGGAGGATATGATCCTAAAATAGACATGCAATGGCATGGCGCGGTGACAGTGTTTTTGCTCTGTCACCCGCAGCCCTTTGCCTAATAAGGGGAGAATTACCAGCGACTCATGAAGTCCATTACATAAGAGCGGCCGTGGGCATGACTGTCCTACAGCAGAGACAGGTCACTCACAAGCAGCTATTTTATTGGGTTATACATGTGATTGAATCGTGTTATGTAAGGGCAGGAGCAAATTAACCCTATCATGGGCTTTTAAGGCGTCTATTTAAGGTAATATACTCACGGAATGTTATTTGGATTACTTGGAGAAAACAAAACGCCACAAAAGCCAGCACGCACTTCATTGATAACGCTCTCATGAGAAAAAGAAGATTAGCCTCATTCAAAGAGATGGAGCTGTGTGTGTGTGTGTGTGTGTGTGTGTGTGTGTGTGTGTGTGTGTGTGTGTGTGTGTGTGTGTGTGTGTGTGTGTGTCTGTGTGTGTGTGTGTGTGTGTGTGTGTAAGCCCCTTATTAGTGCTATTCCTGTCTGTGCCGACTGTAGCACACAGGTGCTCATAAGCTTAAGGAGCCAAACTGCTCCGTCCGACCAAAGCGTGTGTGTGTGTGTGTGTGCGTGTGTGTGTGTGTGTGTGTGGTCAGACTGACCTCACATGTTGACATTCAAACAGAGCAGAAGGCCAGACCACACTCACATTATGAACTCTTCATCTATACACGCCACGCTCTGTGTGTGCCTTTCACACTCACACACACACACAAACACACACACACACACTCATACGTTCATGCTCATTAGGTGGAAATTACAGAGAAGGGTGTACAGGCGTTTATATATAGACCTACTCTGCAGATGCAGTGTGAACGGGAAACATGGATTAATTAACACATATAGCAGGCATGCACATACAAGCCCATCAATCAGTATGCAAATTATCCCACCGACACACTGGCAGGAGATGTAGCACCCATAACTACACACATACACGCACACACACACATACCCAAGGGCACACAAAAAAATCTAATCAGGCAGAAATTATAGTCAAGTGAAGGCCTCTCTCTGAGTGTGATTGTCATTATGACGAACAGAAGAGTGTAAATGTGTGTGTAGGTGTGTGTGTATTATATTTACCATTTTTCATCTCCATCCCAGCAGCATTTGTAGGGCCTAACTCTGTTAACCCCTATTACGGAGCTAAATCCCACCGGTGCTTTCTGGAAAAAAAAAAAGACTCTTTGCAAATTTGATTTGGACATGCAGACACACGCACGCACACAAACACACACACACACATACGGTAAAATGGTCCATAAACTCAATGTGTCCAGTGACTGGCTTCACAAGTGAAAGACAGCAGGTGGTCCATTATTTTTTAGGTGGAGTTCAGAAGCACAGAGGGAGTCTGAGGTTTACAGCTGAGGCTGCAGCTGTACTTAGAAAGTGTTGGCAGGTTATTCTGAAGAGGTAAATAGTTATAGTTACTAGTTACGAAAGTTAGGGAGTTAGTAACAGAGTTACTCAGAGAGAGAAACTATTGCATTACTTTTTTTTTCAGGATTTCCTGAAGGGTCTGTGAATGCATCATTTTTTTACAAGGTCAGTTGTTCTGGCGTTGGCCACAGTAACAGTGTGTTAATGAGGAATAAAGTAGCAGCTAAACCTTCTAAAGATCAGAACCTAACTATAGTTTTACACTCCTTTGACAACTTGTTTGTAAAAAGCCACCTCCTCCTTCTTTGAAATAGGCAGTGGGCCAATAATGTGTAGTAACAGCATGTTTGTAATGTAACAGCAATGTAATGATGCTGAATGTAATTTGGTTGATTTAGTATTTATAGTATTTATTTTAACACAGTTATTCCCATCACTGTCTACCAGCTCCACTTTTTGGCTTTTCTAACCATCTTCTATTTCCCCCACATCTAATTTTTTATCTTCTGTATGCAACCTAGCTCCCAGTATAAATAGAATATTCAAAGTCTTGTGGAAATAAGTTTATTTGCCTTCTCACCGAGAGTTTAAATGAGAAAATCGATACGACCCTCATATCTGGGAGTGCTATCGATGTTCTCATCTCACTGAGAAGCGAATAAGCGTATTTCCCCCCCAAAAAAATATCTGTTCTGATAGCCGAGTGGCTGAGATACACACTGCACGACCTTCTGTGATCTCTCCCCCCTGCTTGCTGTCTGCCTCTTCGCTGTCAGCAGAAATGTCAAAAAGTAATCTTTAAAATGCCGTCAGTGTAGGAATTGACCTTAAAGTTGTCCTCCCCAAAACAAAATGAAAATAGCTGGACGCATCACCCCCTTCGCATAATATTGATCACCGTACAACAGACAGTAAATACATCTTTATTTCATGCTTTTATTACCCCCACAATACAACTTTTATTATTGTATTAGTCTGCAAGCTGGCTGCCATCTGCCTGTGTGTATATATTGTTGTTGGATGTTTGTCTTTTTATTTGATCATTTCTTCCCTCACAGTGTAATATACTGTACTGCAATTACACTTTTGTTGGAAATGTGAACACATGCGTTATCCCCCGATCACCTTCAGGCCTCGACTTGATTTTCAGGGCCCAACACGATCTGAACGGGTTCTTAGTACGTTGGACGAACAAAGCAAAAGGTTTGTGACCAGAAAGACGCAGGTTGGACTCCCCTGGTGAGCAGCGTGTTCAGCTGATCAAGGTGAAAATCACTAAAACCGCATCACGTCGTCCTCCTGGAACCGGAGTGAAGTACAGCTCCGCTAGTGGGCGTGAACATCTGTGAATGTGAAGCACACAGTTGGAAAAATCAGGCTCATTATTTCAGACTCTAGAGACTTTTCTATCGCAGATTTTGAAAATCTCATTTTGATAACAGCACAGTTAGTTACAATTAACATAACTTCTCCACTAATGGCACCCGCAAACTATGCTAGTGAGTCTTAAAGCCTAAATGCGCTAAAGAGGGTTCGGTTTAATTAAAACAGATTAGCCTCGTTTTTTCAGACACCAGGAGAGAGCTGAGGCCCTGACACTCCTCACCGACCGTCCAGTCCGAGTCATTCCTCCACAGCTTTATTTTCCCAGGAACAGCCGTGATTTATGTCCAGCACGGAATGACATTTTCCTAGAGCGTGATTCGGTTATGTGGCCGTCTAATCCGTCTTAATCCCGTCCTATCCCTTTCAGGTAGAATGGTATGGACCAAAGGAGCGCGTGTGACCCTCTGCTGCTAAATAAAGACTACCAACATTTGGCTGGTCTTCACATAGACGTCCAACAACATCTAACAGCATCCGACTATGTCTAACCATGTTGTCATGGAGTTCATTTATTGGCAGTTTCTCTAAATATTTGACAAAGTGCTATGATGCTTGGATTATTTATTTGTTTTTTTTTCCTTCCTGATAATTTGATGAGAAACAGAAGATGAAAAAATTAGTTTGCATAAAATTGTGTGTATTTTTTTTTACTGTGCCTGACGAATTCCTACAGAAAGAAGTATTGGCTCTGCCTTTGTGTGGTGGCGTGAGTGCTTATGTGTGATGCCAGATAGGATTACAGTAGTAGTAGAAGTAGCAGCAGTAGTAATCCCGACCTTGGCAGAAAGCTGCAGTAGTCCACACAACAGTACAAGAAACACAACAAACAAAAAGAACAATCCCAAAAAGAAAAAGGAAAAAACATGTGAATTTAACACACAGCCTCTATACTCTCTAATCTAGCAAGGGCTTTAAAACCTACAAAGCCAGACAGATTAGTTATTTTAAATGAGCTTATGGACATGGATAAGAAAAGCCAGAGACATCCCTACCATAGCACTGCTCTTGCTTTTTTATTGTGTGGAGTCATGAGGAGGGAGAGAAAGCGGGTTAAGAGGAGAGAAAGATGGAGGCAGAGGGGCAAAAAGAAAAAAAAAATGTAAATGCAAAGCTGCAAGGTCTTTGAGAAGGGATTAGTGCACAGTCCTCACACACCCACAAATCATCCTAAATGCAGTTTAAGTCCACGTTCTCACAAAAGAATTATTGTGGGGACGAGCAGATTGATGCGCGAGGCCTGAGATAAATTTGTGATTTGGACAATGGTGAAGGTGAAGGGATGTTGATCTGACAGCTCTGACCTTGACCTTATCAGCTCAAAATGAACCAAATGTGTCAAATGAACCTTTAAAAGGGGAAATAATTCATTCTGGGGGGGATAAGAATCCTGCACTTACACTATATCATAGCAAATGACCTTGGCAGCCTTTCCCAAATTAAAATTTTGATCTTCATGCTTTACATTTATGTGTTTCAAATGCGGGGACCACATTCTAATTAACCCCTTTGTTGGAGTCTTAAAGGGGCACTACGGACTTTGTATTACATCTCTACCCTCGCTGGAGACAGATTAGAGACAGAAACACAGCAGTGGTATGAACTAAAGGCTGAAAGCATTCTAGCACTTTCACAGTGTCAATGCTAACCTGCTAATGTTAAGCCTGGATCATTTTTACATTATCTTTGTTTTGCATGTGTTATGCAATGGTCTGGGTGAATATTTAATTTATAATAGTAATTGAATAATTAAATATGATGGGAATGTCATTAGTTTTACAGGTATTTGGTCATAAACAAGACTTGGACAAATTGAAAGTTTGTACCTAATAATAGTGCTTAATAAAATGTTAAAGGGGTTTAACACAGTTGATTCATCCTGAGCAGAACATGAATGTCCTTAAATTTCATATTCATGCTGTGATATCCCTTCAACATTTTCTGGTTGCAATGAATGTGCAAAATAGGTTGTTAATTCTGATTGATCCAAAATTATATGGCATTAAAACCTTTTGTTGTGTAAACATTTTTTATTTGTCTGGACTAAAGTGTTGGAGCAACCAATTGACTAATATACATCCATAGAGACATCTCGCTAGCATGGCTAAAAAAAAATAAAAATAAAAAAGCTGTAAAAAGTAGTAGTAGTATTTTGACTTTTAATCTCAAGAGTGGGTCAAACAAAAGCAAGAATGAATTGAAAGAATGTTTCCCATAAATCAACCAATGGCATTTTTTCATTAGATTCTCCAGGCCTGGCACTCGCATCTGTGCCCTCAGTTTGTAATACAGGATTTTTTGTTATTAATTTGTCGTCGCTGAGCCTGATATGAGATGACCCTGATGACCTTATCGGGCTTCTTCCTCCAGATTTTGGAAAGCCTCCTTCTTGGGGCCACAGCTGCGTTCGCAGGCTACAGACGTATCCTGTTCACCAGATGTGTGTGTGTGTTTCTGTGCAAAATGTTCTCAAGTGAAACAGAAGAAGTGACAGGGAGATAAAGTGCGAGTGATGGATCCTCGCTGAATGGGACATGGGGTCCTCTTTAAAAACTGCTCTATCCACATGGCTTTCCCTTGGTGCACCTGATGTTACTCCCTAGGTCTCCTAATTTCCTGGCATGTGTCTGCTCTGAACGGCCAAAGCGCTGATGTTGTAAGAAAGTCAGCAGTTTACTGCCGATCTAATTTTGGCCGGCTCACGACTGTGCACTTTAAAATAAACTCCCCCCATCACTCTGGAGGCTACGGCCCGAGCAACATGGCAATTATAAACCCCCTCCCCCTTCTGAAAGACACACAGGTAAAGATGGAAGTTAAACAAGCGGATCTACAGTTGCACGGAGATGCAGACGCTTGCATATTCACTCATTTGAATGCGTGATGTTGCCTGGTGTGCAGCAGGCGTGTGAGGCCACTTCCAGCCTTGTCTGGAAGGATTGTTTGGGGCATGCATCATTACTGTGAGCAGGTGTTTTCTGCCTCTCTCCGCCGCTTTGTTAATTCTCTCGGCCTCAGGGAGACACTGTTCACAAGCCGTGGCACAGCCGTGCATCCGGGAAGCAGGAGAATTGCGTGGCTTTGTTTTAACCCTTTCCCCGATCGCCCAACTCGCACGAACCTGACTTATTCATGAGGCTCACGGAGTGTGTTTTTTTACTGTGGAAAGTGTTTGGTTTGGGGCTTGAAGGGGGAAAATAGTCAAAGTTGCATGAAAAGCTCTTCCATGTTTCATGGCCCCCCCCGCCTTCACCGCCTTTCTCTCTGGTCTAATGAGTTTAGCGGTGATTCACCACGACACTCCAAGAGGCTCCTTAGAGGGCCGCATCAATCTTTAATTCCAGATCAACACGTTCAAAGGCTGAACGCCAGCAAAAAAACATTCGAATTAGGTCCTAAAAATGTCACGGTGCCAGGGAAGGCCAACTCCATGATGTGGTGTTACATAAGCCTCGGCCTGTGCCGCCGCCGAAGGTCTGACTGTCAGGACAAGCCGCTAAGCTGCTCACCCCGTGAACACTAGTTAACTGGGTCGAAATTCCGAAAGGCTTAGGCTTAGCCGGGTGGCGATAGCCGGGTGTCCAAGCCTGTTTGCCACTCGCTGACCTCGGTCACGGTTCGCGGGTGTTCCTCGTGCGCTCGGTGAACGGCGGGGGGGTCAAGGGCGACGGGCAGCTGCTGCTAAGGTAACACGCAGCAGGATTTAAGTGTTTGGCACTAAGGCGTGTTGGACCCAGTCAAACTATTACGTCACAAGCTGATAACGGCAGCGTTTTCTCCCTAAGCTGCGTTTTTTGTTTTTTTTTTTTTTGGTTTTTCTGTAGCAGCTGGCTTGGTTTGAGTCCAGACTAAGCTCTCCTCAGTTGTATCCTACCAAAAAACATTCCAGTGCCTTCCAAGGGGCTATTTCTGTCTGCACAGAAATTATTTTAAAAATGCTGTCTGAATGGTGGAATAACAATCAGTGCTCCTGATATATTCCAATAAGGCTGTTGTGAATTTAATTGATTCATTCTTACAATGTATTGTCTTATCCCTGGCTAATCGATTCAAACATGTTGAAAACAAACCCCAAGGTTAGTGTTCCTTATTGTATTTATCTATTGATTTATTGATTGATTTGTCAGGGGCAATGCAAAGAAACATAGGATGCCATCAGGAGCGAAGACATCTCTTGTGATATAAGCGTTTGAGCAACCTTGGAGAACTGGTTATAGCAAAACTGTTCTGAAATTATAATTTTTTCATCTTGGTCCAGATGTTCTGTATCAAATTTTGTGACAAACTGCATCTTCAAAGATTCACAGAGATGGCAGAAAATAGATATAGACCCAAACAGACATGGGTATATTGGCAGATTTGTCTAGAAGAAAGGTGTTCCACTGCTCTGAAAGGTTGTCATGGTGACAATGATAATATAATTTGTTGCGACAGGCACTCAACAAACAGTAAAAATGCAGCATTCCTGTCAATGAACCTGCAACGTGTTGCTGCTGAGATGCAGGTATCCCAGCTGGCGGAGTTAACAGTTAAGGTTAAAATCTGGGACCTGAGCAATATTCACTGACAAAGATTAGCATCATTATCCAATACAGATCTCATATTCTCTCCTGTGGAAAGTGAATACAGCACCGAGCATCTCAAAGTGGAAATGAAACCCATCAATTTTAGCCGCGATGTTGAGCTGCCGAGCCTGTAAGTGACCATCTGGACCTCGTCCAGAAGTCATTAGGGCCGTGATGAATTATGTCGGAAACATCTTGATCAAAAGTCATTAAGCGGGCCGTCGGCAGGCGTCATCGACCTTTCGGTAAAGGATGTGGAGAACAAAACCATCCGTTCTGACGAAGAAACAGGTTGCACTGAGAAGGAGCATAGAGTGGGAAACAGAGAGAGGAAGAGGAGGGATGACGCTCTGCTTCTTTTGTTGTCCTTTTCCAATACTTTGTAATACGTCATGTGTAGGTAGCAAGTGGGTTCAGGCAGAGTGGGTTTGACTCAGTCGTGTGTGTGTGTGTGTGTGTGTGTATGTACGTGGGTTTGCTTTTATGTTCATGTAGGCTAAATGGTGTGACCAGAGTTACAGGTTACTTCGTTTGTGAACCTCAGCAAATAATGACTCAAGCACTGTGTGTGTGTCTGTGTGTCTGTGTGTGTGTGTGTGTGTATGTGTGTGTGTGTAGTGTAGAATCAGAAAGAACTGCATGCTGTGATTTGTTATGTGGCACCATATACTACACCCCCCCAAAAGCGAGACTTTGAATGAAACCACTGTAAAGACCACACTCTGCCCCGGGACAAACACATACAAATACGCACAAACACACTTTTTCAAATAGCTCAGCACACTGCTACGCATTATTTAGCTCAAACTGGAGGCACAAGTGACATGCAAATATATAGACACAAGAACACACATTGAAGAGGTGAAACATGCAAAACAGACTGGCAGAACAAGAACGCATTCGAAAATGCACACACACACACACACACACATGCACATCTTAGACAGTGATTAATGAGCTTTTGTTGTTGCTGTGTACAACACATCTGCTTCCATGGGGACTTCAGCACGAGCTGGAAACAATATGGCCTACTTGGTCTATTATACAGTGGCCAGTTGTTCTGCAGAACACACACAAGCAAAACTTCTGCCCTCATTATGCTGGTAGCAACCTCATTTTGTCCCCAACCACCCCCTCCCACACACACACACAAACACACATATGCCCATTATGCATGTTCTATCCATAAGAATTCCCAGAATGCTTCACTCAGGGTGTCTGGTAGGACTCCCCTTCCATTGTGACCTGCAGCCTCTCCACCCCGTCACCCTGCAGCTGCTGCATCATCACATGAGCATAACAATGATATGAATACTGAACGCCTGCCATGTTTATTTGTTACAGAGAACAACGTCACAGAGATCAAAATCTACATGGAAAAATGAGGAACTATTCCAAAGGATTTTGCAAGCAATCCCTGAACTTTCACACTCAACTGTCAGTTTGATTAACACATTGTGCATGTAGGAATAAACAGTGCACCATGTCATCTTGAAGCAAAATTGTGGCATTGTCTTCCAGCAGTACTATTTGCAGGAGACACATCAGCAACAACACTCCAAGAGGATTTGAAGGATAGGATGACTCAGAGCAGCATGTAATGAGCTTTACATATTAATTGGTTAAATCCAGTCACAGTGCATCTGTGCATTTAACTTCCCCATCAGGTTTCTGTGTGTGGTTGGTTCTGACGGCAAGTGCAGTTTGGGAGAGTGTATTTCAGTAGTTAGAGAGCAACAGGCACACAGAGGAGTTGTCTCGGGATCCTGAATTATTCTTATTGAGTGTAGCATACAATCATAGCGTCATCTTCCATCCACTTAAAGATTTGGCACGTTACAGCAGGTCACATTTTTAGGGTAATTTAACCAAATCAACAGAGCATTCGGTGTGCATATGTTTAAAAAAATCCATGTCAACAGAAACACCTCACTGTCAATTTCGTGTGCTTCTAGGATTTCATGTGCAAATTTAAAAAATCGATATATCTGTGTTTTCACAAAATGTTTTCACTAAAACCAGATTTACATTGCCAGGCACAAATGAGACACATGCAGCTGCAGAGGATTTTGGATAGGGCCGAAATCCACGCATATAGGTCGGATTTAACACTCCTTCGCATTGATTTTAGTTTCTTGGGTATGATTCTACCCATGTGCAGAGTGAAGACTTTTTTTTTCTTTAATGCACCATTTAAAGAGCACACAGGGTGCAGTATTAGCACGTAAAAAACCTCCTTTTACTCAATCCTAATGCACGACATTAACCTGTCCTCGCCTGTTTTAGTGCCTTCAAAATATATCTCGCAGTGTTTGGCTGCCTTTGCCTTTGAAGCAGCAGAACGATGTCCTCCATTCACAGGTTCCAGCTCCCGATTTCCCAGACTTAGCGGAACGGATTTGGCAATAAATGAAGTGGTTATTAGCCTCTGACCAGGTGTTTTCCTCCGTCACTAAGTAACTGATGGAACTGTTGCCTTTGAAAACTTTAGAGACAAGAGTGAGCATCAAAATCACCTTTACAAATGCAGGATAATATAGATTTATTCAAGCCACCATCAAGGTCAAAATGAAAAATAGCTTGGTTGGGAGAATAATTTATATTCAATATAATTCCACCTTGAAGTAATACAATGACAGAATTTGGTCATGGGTTTTACACACTTCCTGTGATAAAACATCTAAAACCAAGAATCTTATCAGATGGTTCAAAATCTGAATAAATGTGGAACCGGGGTCTAATTTGTGACAGTTTGGTGCCCCTTTATGTGCAAAAGTTTGCGAACAACTGGGGGTCATTAAATTTTCAATTTGCATCTTTATTGTTTGGTTGGCCTTGGAACCAGGTCGTAAACCCAGCCGCTCAGTCTACATAAAACTCCTTGTCCTCCGCTGACCACTTCCGACTATTAATGTCATCATAAAGCCATATCCACATAGATCCACTTTTGTTTCTGTTGTGTGCATGTCAGAAGCCTCTGGTTGTCACTGTCATTGTCAGTGGCCAGGTCAGAGAGTGTGAGTTCCAGTCCAGGTCATTGTAAGCTTCACATGGTGGTATTCTCTGCTGAAGTAGGCAAAGAGAGTGGACAGCCCTGATAACACAATTTAGACAAGACATATCACACACAGTCTTAGGAAAGTTCATTCTCTACATGAACTATACAAAAGTTCAGTTTAAAGAATTAAAAATGAACCAGTTCAGTTCATAAATCCATGGCTCCACAACTCAACTAGTTTAGACAGGAATTATTTTATCAGTTATAACATTTAAACTATGTCTTTATGTCCAATTTTTAATCCTTATCCAACCAGGGTTTAGTAATGATGAGGTGACAGCCCTCTAAATTCTGGCATTTCCTCACACGTCAGTCTGAGTCAGTACTGACTTTTCCATCAAATTATCTTAATGCACATAGCTGTGGTGCTGCCTTCCTCCATGCTCCTGGCTTCCTCTGTGTTTTATGACGTATTTGCTAGTGTGACAGGTATGACAGCTGCCGCCAGATCAGCTGGTTCTCAGTTACATATTAAGGTCTATTTCTCGTGACTTTTAGCTGGGTCTTTGACAGGAAGGATCTAATAAAATCTTGCACACATTTGAATGAGGTTTTACTATAAGAGCACGCTGCTCACCGCCTAGAGAATGAACGCGTCACACTTATGTTCATCAATTGAAAAATATGGTTCATTAACAATCGTTCATTGAACGTCTTCAGGCACAACACTGATGACACCAATATCATTAAGGCACCAGATTAGATCACACACACCAGAATTCGTCAGTCTACATTCATCTTACTTTTGAAAATGATTATTTATCATTCCACTTAGTCCTACTCACAGAGATGTGTGCACGTGAACCTTTGAAGAAACTTTAATTTCATGATTGATCACATCTCTGCTCAGAAGAGGAATCAGTCAATAGTCAATCAGACATATGATATTAATTGATTGAAAGCAAAATCACCTCCAGATAAATTATCGATTGCCATGCTACAGAATGCAGGAACAAAAAAAGTGGCATAACATCCTTTCAAAGGTGCACATAGAGATATATCTCCTGTCACATCTGCCTCATTCCTGTCAAGTGTTCTGAGAAAACGTGTGACACTCACATTCAGGTTTACGATGCATCGTTTTGTTATTTTTTTCATGGATCATTTTTTATGACGAAAGAGGGTGACATTTTAAAATAGCCAAAAAGACAAAAAAAGGTGTGTGTGTGTGTGTGTGTGTGTGTGTGTGTGTGTGTGTGTGTGTTTCCCCTTGCTTGAGTGTTGCTGTCAGAAGAGGCAGAAGACAACAGCCCACACTTTTCTGAGACTGTACCTTTCTTGCCAGCAGTTCCCATTCATTTATCTTCTTTCCCGTATTCCCGGACATTTAACTTCTCCTCCTGGTCTTGGCTCCTTGGCTCAGACTTCCTGTCGTCTCCGCCCTGGCTGGCTGCTTGCCGTCTGGAGTGTGTCTTTGAGGAGTTTTATTTTAATATTGAGGTTGTTAACCTCTAACTTCAGGAGGCCTTGTTCTTTTTCGTGCTCATGCCAAAGTCATCTCTCGTTTCTTATCTGAGGACTCAAGCTTCTCTTTTTCTTCAGCAACATACTGAGCTCCAGGTTTTGCTTCAGCTTTGCATCTTCCTCCAGCTGCAATGACTTTCTGCGCATTTTGGTTGCACATAGTTGACTTTTTTCAGTCGCCTGTTGTATCTAGAGCTCGGCTCAGGGCCACTTGACTTTCCACCCCAAATTATGGATATCTGCAATTGGATTTTTTCTATTTAAAATTATAATTGTAGATAATGCAGACATCCATAATGCTATTTTCACTGTATTTTGAATATTCTAATCCATCCTAATATTCTTACATTATGGACATCAATGGTTCTTCATTCTGTAATTAAAATTATGACTACTAAAAATGGGAGTTTTTCCTGTAAGTATTCTTGATATTAATTATGTCCCCTCTATATATCCAAAAAGGTAACTGTGGATATCTGACATTGAAGCCAAATACAAATGAATGGCAAAAGTCATTTGTCATTGGAAGAATGTCACTGTGGACATCTGAAATGTTTCTGACAAAGTAGAATTAAATTAGAGATATCTGCAGTAGGCATCCAGCCCAGATATTAAATGTTTTAATGACTGCTGTTTAAGTTTTTATCCAAATGTAGAAGCAGAGATTTTAATTGAAGCCTAGGCGAAAATGTTTGTGTTTCCGATGTTTCCATGCACACCTGGAATATTAGTGAATATTAGGAGAAAAAACACAGTTGGTTGAAATAATTCTCCTGCCATTAAACCATTGCAGAAGAACAGGACACGATGAATAGCGGCGATCAGAACTTAAACAAGGTTTGCTGCATCTATTGATTTGAGGAATGTTACTGTCTCCTCATCACTCCACCGAACCTAAGGCCCCGCATATCAAAGCTGTATATGCCTCTTATGCTTCACAAAGGTCATCATTTATTCACTAGGTTTGTTAACATTACAGTTTTTAAAGAAATACTACAGTTTAAAAATGTTTATTACAAAAAGTGCATTTAAAAAGTAAAAGTACTTAAGCATTAGCAACAAAATGTCCTATTGCTGTATATATACATATCTTAACTTGATTAAGTCATTGACCTCAAAGACAAGATATTCCATTTTTTTTCACTGTTATACTGTAGGGAGCAAAGTGATGCATCGCCTGACAAAATCTGGTCACCCCATTAAGTACATGGAGCTTTGGTTTAGCGTGGCTGCTGCTACATGACGCCATGGCGTGATGCCCAGAGAGCACCTCTAACCAGCCATGCCCAGAAAATTAATGTCTATTAAAAAGACACAAGGTTGTTGGTGTTCTGCTTGAAAATGACACAAATGCATTTTTCCCAGCTTGAGGTCTGAAAAGTAGTCCTTTCATTGGAAGTGCTTAGAGCAAAATAGAACAAGATATCATTTCATAACTGAAACTAAAAACTCTCATCTTTCTGTTGATATCTTCCCTCTTTACATATTCATAGAACTTAATATTCTGGGGGTGTTAAAGGATCAGTGAATTGAAAAAAAAAATGCAGGGAAAGACTTTGGTGGCATTTTAATGCTATGGAGCTAATTTTAATAATCTTGTGTGCTGTCAGATAGTTTGACCTATTGATTCACTCAATAGGCTCATTAAAATCATAAAACAAGGAGGAAGTTATCCATAGCCAAAGAGTTATGCATATGCTTCTTATTTTTCTCTCTCTCGTGCTTCCCTGCAGGGATCATGTTATAAATGCCAGGCCTAAGGTCAGATGTGTGTGGGTTGGAGTATGTGTGATGTGCATGTGACCAGGTGTGTGTGGTGGGGTGTGTGCTGCATGCTTGTAGGGAGAAGGGAGGGTGTGAAAAAGTGGGTGGGGCATGGGAGGGGGGTTCGGTCAGCCGAGCATTTATGTGGCCACCTCTGTGGGGGTCACGTCGGGAAGCAGAAGTTGAAGCCAAATGGTGAAACAAAGACAGGGCGTGACTGTGAGTTTTATGGAGCCTGGCATGCACGTGTGTGTGCATATGTGTGTGTGTGCGCGTGTGTCCACGGGGATTAAAGGGACACCCTGAGGACAATAGAGGTTGTGTGTAGCAGCTGACTATAAGGGAAATTATTCAAGAAACAAATTAACAATTCACCCAAACACTTGGGACACCACCTATTAATCTCACATAGCTAGCCTGTCCTAAAATAATCGCCAACATTCCCCTTTTCTGTAACACACTGAAACAGACCGTCACAATATATGTGTGATTTAATCCACTTCCTGGCAGCTTTTATTTTTGGTGTTCACAACAATCAGTGCACTATAGCTGCACACACCAGTATTTCATGCTGTGTTAAAAGTGTTCAGCCGCCTTGTGTAAAAGTACCAATACCATGAAGACTCAATTAAATCCTGCATTCAAAATTTTACAGTGGCTTACTGGGACACTTAAAATTGAAGTGAGCCGCCGTTAAATAATAATTAGCTACAGCTGTGCCATTCCTGCTACTATACTGATAGGTCACCATGCTGCACGAAATATCTGTTTTGCCGTTTGATTGCTGATAGATGAAATAAATTTATCGGCGAGAGGAGATCCACTATGTGGCATAATGAAGCAGATCAGAATTGTCTTGATGTCCAGGAGAAAGAAAAGAAAACACACCGCCTCAGGCCAAAACAGCCTCTGGCAAACACCGATATCACAGTGGCAATAAAAATGTGTGAGAATCTCCACGGATTGTCTTCCCATGCATTGTTAAAAAGAGGCAGATTAGAAGCTCTAATCATGGGAGCCAACATGGTACGTCGCAGGAAAGCACCAGACGAGCGTTCTGTATATCACAGCGGCCGATATGACGGTTCATTGACTCGTCACACGGTGACAGCAGGTGATGAAAATGATCAATTTCCTCTTTTCAACATGTAATGAGCATGGTTAAAACACTACGGTGGCGGAGTGCTAATCCCTGCTCAGCACTGCCTTTGTGCTTTGCTGTGCATGCCATTATCATACACAGGGAAAAGAATATCACACACACACACACACATATACGTATGAACACACATACATTTTTCAACTCTAACATTTAACGAGAAGGAGTAAGATCGTCTACAGCCTCAGAATAATTAAACCAGAGGGAAATTATAACAACTCATTTCTCCTCCCCCCCATCTCTCGCTCTTTTTTTTTTCCTCTCCGACTATCTTTCGGCCTTGTTCACTCCCACATTATGCCGCTTGTCAGCAGATCAGCCTGGCATCGGAGGTAATGGCAATCCAAAAAAACAAGGAAAGTGAGAAGAGAAGAGGAGGGACATGCACATGTCAGCAGTCGGGCCGCAGACTTGTGTGTGAAAAATTATATTTCCTATCTATTAACTTCCATCTGCGGCTTCTGTTTTTTTTTTTTTTTTGATGGTGCAGTTGTTCAATTTCCGCTGTTGACGGGCGCTCTGCTGAGCCAGGCATCAGGAGGTATCATTGGGAAAATTTATAGTTTTCATTTAGTGTCTTTATCATCCTATTACTGGCTATCACACACACACACACACACACAAAAGCAGATACCTCTGAATGGGTCCAGAAGGTATAATAGCCTTTGTTTTGTGTCTTGTCACTGTTTGCATCGTAATCAGGCCCTAGCTGCTCAGCTCCACAGCAAGGCTCTTGCAGCACAAACAAGACGTAGGAATTTTACACTGAACCAAACAAGCCGATGTGATGCCACCCTGTGTGAGTGACTTTTAGACAGCATGCCAAAGTTCTGGAATGGGAGATGTGACTGAAATGACTTGTGACGAAACAGCATCGGCATCATGTGTGGCGTACTGTACAGTTCACAACGGCTATATCAGATTTTTTATTTGTGACTCTGCCATACGTCTTGTTTACCCGTGAAACCCTTTATTCTCTGCCTGATGTGTTTAATCCATCAATGGGCAAGAGAATATCACCCATACTGAGGGCTGCCAACAAAATGGGTAATACATTCAGCTCATCAGAGACCTAGAATAAGATAGAATGAGCTAGAATAAGCAGCTACAGTGATGTACAGTAGGTAGGTTGAGAGGTCTACACCAGGCTGCTGCTAAATGCTCTGATGTAGGGCCGCGTTTTCTCAGTTAAAGTGAACTGTTTCAGTCAGCGTTCCAATTGCCTACAGTTAGACACAATATGTAGGAGGGCTGAATGATTTAAGAAGATTTTCTTTTTTTCTGGCAGATCTTACAATTTCAATTTATTTCAGTATTGTCTTCAAATCAAGTTACAGTGAAGAACATTTACAGCCATCACTGAAACTTGCTTTATACCATTAAAAGGAATTCAAGGAACTCAAAAGAGTTGATTTCAAATGTTATCCTATTTATTTACAAGAAACATATATAACTATAACATAACTATACATAGGCATAACTATACATAGGCTATACATAGTCCTTAAGTGTGGACACCCTGAGAAGCCTTCACACTTGGTTTGTTGTTGCTGCATATTCCACAAACATGGCAACCTTATAGACACGTGTGTATGTAACGTCACTAGCGATGTGCATCAGTTGTGTGTATATAGAACACCCCCCTGGTCCAGCGTGCCTTTTTCCAGCTTTGCTTTTTTTACACAGACAAGACATCACTGATCTGCCACCATGTCTACCTCCCTCCTCAGTGTAGTGGCTAAACAACTCTGACCCCTCATTCCCCCTTTGTACCTTTTACACAGAACATGAGACAGCATAGTGTTTCCTTGAACAGGCTGTGTAAAATGGGCTTAAGGCTCCCACTGTGTTGGGGGTGGGGAGGGTTAATAGACATTCAGAGAGCAGTACGTCGGAGTGTTTCTGGAGGACTGTAGCATTACCAACACAAATCAGCTGTGATCAGATTGGGCCTATTACTTCAACACACACACTTTCAGTGTGTCGAACACACACACACACACACACACACACAGAAGACCATTGTCCAGAGAGAAGAGAGGAATGGTGGCTAACGGAGAAGGGGAGGGGTGTTTCCATAGTGACCACGGTGACAGAAGGAAACGGGGGTCCGCCTCCTGACCCTCATTGAGAAGGTGAATGACGGCCACTAAGCTGAGGCAAGACAGGCGGTGCACACAGAGCCACAGACAAGAGAGAGGGAGCGAGCCGCCAGTGTCCCTGTAAGCCACCGTGGCGACGGGCCGCGTGAGCTTCGGCGGTCACTCTCAGGCACTTATCATTAGCATCAGAAAGACATTATGCTAATAGCATCAAAGGCAGCAGCCCCCCGCCTTTTGTGGTTCCTGCGCCAACCCAAGGGCACAGGAGGATTTTATATTTCAACTGCTGTTACAGCCCTAAACTCCCAAAGCAGTTACATGACGTGAACATAAAATAAAATTATACATATATATATATATATATACACTGTATATATAAAATGTAATGGATCCAACAAACGATGAAGCATGGCCAAGCCTCTAACGGTCCAACAGTCGGTAGGCACAAAGAGGATAAAACATGCTGAACTCAGAGCCACTTCAGAACAGAGAGAAAAAGTGAAGCCGAAACAGGTCAATTCTAATTTGAAATCACATTAACATTTATAATGCAAATTACTACCAACCACAGTCCTGTAACAAAGGTAAGGTATGTCATTTTGTTGTTTATTTAATATTTTAGTATTAAGGTAAAAAAAAAAAAAAGAAACTGAATTTCCCAGAAGTCCACTCAGTGTGATATGCTGATAGCAGCCCTAGTTCGAGCTACCGCATCTTGATTGTGGCAAAAGGAGAATAGAATAGAGCTATTTCTCATATTGACAGGAAGTAGTAGGTAAACACAGGTGTTACAAATGATACTAATTAAGGTTCCATTCCATTTAGAGTAGAGTCTTTCCAGTGAGCCAACGTGCACCATAGCAGCAGCTTGACTGGTTGACCTGAATGGAACTTTAATTAGTGTAATTAGTGTTTACACCTGTGTTTAACTACAAATTCATGTCTGAAGGGTTCTACAGGGAGGGCTGAACAGGGTCTTCATTGGAGCTAAAAAGTTGTTGTAGTCTCACGTTTAATCAATCATTTATTTTTTATGTGTGACTATGTGTAATGTTAATGGTATTGTTATTATAATCACAACGCCACTGGGATTCATCAACCAACTCTTCAGTTCTGCGTTTTTGATGTCTTTCAGCTCATTGTTTTGATTTCATAAAGCATAACTTTATTGTCTGCTGCTTAAATGGTCTTCACTGTGGAATTTACTAAAAATGGAGCAGAGATAGAGGGACATGGGGTGTCCTCCACTAAAGATTTTTAATAGTTTTTTCCTCATTGATTCATGATCTTATTTTCCTTACATAGGCTCTACCACACAACATGGAACAGAACCTTAATTAGAAGCATCGTTAACACCTGTGTTTACCTACTATTATGTGACAAATGGCTGCTGGAGGAAGAAGGTCTATTAGCAGTGAGTCAATGAACAGTGGAGTGTTATCAGTGAAGGAGACAGATATCACCCTCAGGAGTTGGAGGAGACCAAAACTAAGTTTAAAAAAGACGCTTAATAGTTGACATGTATTCATCAAGTCAGTTCCAAATGAGTTCTAATAGTGCTCTGCTAGATTTGTAAACAAGCAAGCATTTTCTATATTAACTTGGATTTACTGCTTCTTGTGTGGCCACAAAATCTCCAAGTTTATGAGCAGAAAGCATGGTTAAAAATCATGTATGATGCATACGCTGTCACGCTGTTCAGATTTAATGTGATTTGTTTGGGAGCTTGAAATCTCCTAGAAAGTGATACGGTAAAAGAGTACAAACTCATCCATTTTTTGCACAGTGCATAGGTGATGTGAGGACTTCAACTCGCTCGCTATAGAGTTCAAGCGGCTTCAAAGAGCTTCATTAAATAAACATAGTTAGATCACAAATACATATAATAGGGTGTCATTGTCGGGCTGCCTTTCTTTGATCTAAATCCATGTTTCAATGGATTTAATTAACTATTTAGAGACTGCAAGGGTAACGGATCACCTGATATCCCAAACACTCATAATGTGATACCTGTGGGACGGAGTCAGTGGCGCTGTCCACTCATGCCTTTGTTTTTTGTGAGCCAATTTGTCGAGCGTCCAATTTACACCCTGAAATTGGAGAACGGAGGGCTGTTCCAACAGGCAAAATGAAATATCACAAGGTCTGGCAATTACAGTAGTCTATTTACTTGGCCCAGCATGTCATATTCTGTTATCTGGTCCCTCTGTGGTAAGTACCCTTCAAATGACGGGGGAAGAGGATCCACCTCCACATGAGTCATTTCAATCACTGCCGCTGACATTCATCTTACACTGTTCCCAAGGAAAGCAGCGAAAGATGCTAAAGAGGAAAGAAGAGTGTATGGCTATTGAAAAAGTGCAAAAGGAAGGTAACCTAGGTAACGGAGGAGGATGCCTGTTTGTGGGTGGTGGGCCCGTGCGCACATGAAGAGGAGGTAAAAGGATGGTAGAGACAAGAGAGGAGAAAGAAAGAATCAGTCACCTTGGATGATTCATCCAACATACTGTACCCCAGCAATAGACTCCCTGCATCTCCCTCCCCACCTTTTTCTCAGGTTCTCAACCATCACGACACGCATCCTTGAGGCTTCAGCACGTCGCCCCAGAGTGTCACCCCCGTGAAAAGAAATGCTGCGGCGTGCGCAGACAGGGAGGCCGGGCTGGATAAAAACAGCATTTCATTCTGTTTCTCATTTCTTCAAATTGGCCTGTTATTGGATTGAAAAGGATGCCCTTCATCATCGCCGCCGCTGTGACCCGCCGCAGCGTGGGCGTCCGTCATCAGGACACAAAAAAATGCAAGGTCAAAGGCTAGAAATAGGATAGAAATGAAGGCCAGGGGAATAAAAGCTGCTGTCAATTCACTCGATTCACTCGGCTGATGCGTCATGGGTTTCCTGTTTCTTTTGTTGAAACATACGTGTTAAAAACTCGTTATCATTCCCAATTTCCCAATTCCATTGAGAACTGCTTTAACACAGACAATGTTTTCCAGCTAAAAGTAACCTGTTAAAAGCCAGTACTAATATTTGTTGTGATGGCTATCCAGGTTATCAACCAAATTAAAATGCTTAAATGCTATAGATGATGATTAGGTTCAGAAACAGAAGTCTTTGTATGTAAGCTCGGCGTCTGCAACTCTGCTCCCCTCCTGCTATAAAGTGAAAGGCTCAGTCCTCACTAAACCATGGTTGGATGAACCAGACGTGTGTTTGGAACTCCTGAGGGAGGGGTGACAGCGAGGGGAAGGGGGCTGTCTGTATTACCCTGCCGCATAGATCACAAACTAATAACAGGGCTCATTTCCCTCCTTCTGTCCCATAGGATGGGCCTCTAGGGTCATAGGGGCGTGTCGTCCTGGTTAAGCCTCGGCGGGAGGAGGCGTGTTGGGCCGTGACCTGCATGATGACGCAGCCCTGGCGGGTTCCACGGCATCTGTCCTTACCTATTGATAGGGACGGGCGAACACCCACACACGCACGCCGTGTATAGTTGCAATGCAAAGGCATCCCCATGGCAACCATATGACACGTCCTGGTGTCCATGCAGGTCTGGTCTGCAGGTGTTCCACTAACACATTTACTCATGTTTCTGCCCCTCTTGTTCTCCTTTGGAACTCATCTCTACTTTGGGGATTGTAAGAAGAATTTCACATAAGCACACATCTTACACTTAATGTGTATTTTTATCCCAATTGTGGTTTTATTACATTCTGTTATTGCATACTTTTATACATTCCTATGTTTTTGTGTGCTTATTTCACTTTTAATTTTCTTATATCATGAATCTGACATGGTTACTCTACTCAGCCAGTGTGTGTGTGTGTGTGTGTGTGTGTGTCTGTGAGAGAGAGAGAGAGAGAGAGAGAGAGAGAGAGAGAGAGACCTTACAGATGCAGGGATTGGTGGGTAGGGGTGGCGATCAGTCAAGGTGCTTTTAACTTCTATAGCACTTTGTGCCACATCTTTCTGTGTATGAAAACTGCTTTATAATTAAAGATGTATTAATACGCATATTTTTTATTAAAAAGTGTAGTAAAAGTATAAGAAAATTAGTTATATAGAAAATAGGACTAGATTTAGCAGTCTGGTTATTGTGAAATATTTCAGGTTTTTTATTGTACACAATAATATTACAGGGATCCTTGTACTTGCAATTTTAGAGATATTGAACAAAAATAACATTTGCTGAACATATATGCATTGAAAAAGTAATGCACCCTTGTAAACACACTGCTAAATAAAGCATTGAATTGCTGTACCGCAGCTGTACCGTAGTACTTTCTTCTTGGATTCTGCAACAACTAACAGAAGTGTTAAGAGTGAAACTTATTTTTTCCTTCAATTGAAAATGAAACAAGACAAAACAGTATCGGTCCAACAAGGAGCATTTATTAACAAAAAATTATAATACAAACAAGATACAAATAAAGAGTGGACTCGTTTCTGACCTTGTTCAAGTGATCAGGCGCATTACCAGCAAATAACATCTGCATTCAATTATCATGGCCATTAGAAACCTGAGTTTGATACAAAATGCTATGAACTGCGTTTTACAAATTTATGTCGCACAATTGTTAGGAAGCGTTACAAAAAGGTAGAGTGTATAAATAGACCGTATGTACAACCGATGAAGTAAATTCCTCGATGCAGAAGAAAGGCGCCGTGCAGCGTTTTCTTCTGTACAATCGGGGAGTCATAGAAATACTCTAACTCTAAGTGTCAACGCAACAACAGGGACGCTGAACGCAAACGTGTCTCCTTGCAACGAAACAACCCGATGCAGAAAACTATTTGTTTCTCCTGCTTCTCCCCCATATGCTTGCTGCTGATTTGTATTCCTTCAAATGAAAAAAAGAGTTTTGATATAGGGGAGAAAATGGACAAGATTGGCTAAGTCAGGCTGCTTACCGGAAAAAAAAGGAAAAAAAAAAAAAATCTCTCTTCCCTGTGGATACTAGTCAGCAACAGCATCACAACATTGATGAGGAAATAACAGGGGGGTATTTCCGTATCCTGTTGGCAATTATAGAGGATGCTGCTCGGTCAAACTCCGTCCAGGCTTTCAAGTCAAGGGTCACAGGTTTCAGGTCAGGGGGGGTCAGGGTGCAGCGGTCACTAAGAGGGGGCCTCGTCTCCATGTATAGCCTTATACTGGGACATCTCCTCTGGAAAGACTTTGCCGAGCTCGGAGATTAGGAGGCTCTTGAATTTCTGAAATGAAACGATCACAAAGGTTGGTTTATAGCTATATTTATATCTATTAGAGATCCTGAATTTATGGGAAAGACAAATTGTCAATGATGGCCACTGCTCCCCGAAACAAATCTCCCCCTTTGCTTCTGCAAATCTGAACACATCATTTCAATTAAATTGCCTTGCAGAGCTTCTACCGAAGCAAAAGTGATTCATACAATTCAGAGAAGTGCAAAACCAAGATGATCCTTGAGAGGAAAATATATTTTTGGGAATCACTGAATCAGTGAACCAGTGGTAGAGCTCTGTTAACTCTTGTAATGTGGTTTGTGTAGAATCTGGGTGACCCTGGCGTTATCTCTTACCGTCATGGTGTCAATTTTCCCTTTGACCTGCTCGTTCCTCGCCAAGGCTCTCTCCAGACACTCCTTGGTGTAGAGCTGAGGGTTGCGGCCTTGGTCAATGTATCTATAAACACACGGTGTAATATCAGCTGGGGGAACTGTGATAAAGTTATGACGCACAAACATTCTACATGCGATTATCTAAGCGACTACGGGCCTTGACTAAATCCCATCAGAACACTT
Organism: Eupleurogrammus muticus; assembly: GCA_036785175.1. Taxonomy (NCBI): domain Eukaryota; kingdom Metazoa; phylum Chordata; class Actinopteri; order Scombriformes; family Trichiuridae; genus Eupleurogrammus; species Eupleurogrammus muticus. The sequence continues at coordinate 5,434,056 of JAYKQN010000020.1, read as the reverse complement.
TGTGATATGGTAAATGACCTGCTGTCAACCATCCTCCACCTTGAAGGACGGGCGGGTTCACATTTTTTCCTATTTTAAAACAAAAGTCGAGAGCCCAAATGAACATCGAAACACTATCATACCACTGTTCATACTCAAAAATCTATTTAAATGTTCACCTGAAGCCAATATGAAGCTACAGTCATCCATATAAGTCAAATTAAGAAGATCTTTCAAAATTACAGTCTAAGCAAGGAAACTGTCAAAGAAAAGAAGAAGGGAACTTGATGAAGCTGCGGATCTTGTTTTAAACAGACAAAGCTGTTGTGTGGACATACTTGTATTTAGCTCCCATTACTTACACGTTTAAAGTGAAACTTTCAACAACCAATATGAACAGGAGGAGCATTTACAGTGAGGAAAACCCCTTTTCATTTATATGGGCACCAGACTATTGTTTTAACAGGGTTCTGTAACTGTCCATTTTCCTATTGTATTTTATATATAAGAACCAAAAATTAGATGGTAACTATGATGAAAATAACCATTTTCAGGAAAGAGAAATAAAGCAGCTGAAGGACACCAGTATCAAAAATGTATTGCAGCAGGTGTCATGAGTTTTAGATTATATCCTCCCCCTCCCACACACACACACACACACACACACACACACACACACACACACACACCACGACCCCTTGACCCCACCGCTGAGGTGGCAGAAGACCAGGGGGCGGGGGCACACACACCGCAGAAGAACCATAAAACAGCCGTGACTCCCGCAACTGCAGCAGGAAATGGATGTCATTAACCTGTCACACGAGCCGATTTCTAGTGCTTGTCACTCTGCTCTTAACAAAGAACTGTCATCCTGCCTTACTGCGCACTGCAGAGATTCTAAATGTGTTTGTCAATCTGCAAAGGATTTTTTTTACAACCTACACATAAAGAGTTTTTTTTTTTTTAAGGTGAACCAGAGGGATAACTTTTTTCTCAAATCATGAACCCTGAGGGCACTAAGGAGGCTCTATCCTCCAACAGCACAGACTCCTAAGAATCTTTTTAGATGTAAATCTACCTCCAGACACAGAAGCTCTTCTGTGAATACATATTTCAGACAGGTGGAAAAAGCCATTTAACTTATTTAGATGAAAAACGCAATAAGCTGCATAGTCATCCTGTCAGGATATTTACTCGTTGGTTTACTGTTATTTATAGGGTATAGATAACTTGGTATGGTCCCATCCTGGATTTCACCTAGTTAGGGAACTTGGACATCACAGCAATTCACTGCCTTTTTCACCCTGACTGTTCCTTATGTTTCTATAGAACTGGGGAAAAGGAGGTTTCATTATGATGCTCTCTCTGCATGGAACTCCCTGCAAGATGATGGTAAAATGTCTAACCCTGATCTCTCCTAATAGCTTTGATGAAATTCTCAAAACTAAATAACTCAAGAGCATTGATCTTGTGTTATCTGTAGGGATGCACCGATGTGAAAATTTCGGCCGATATCAATATCCGATATACATATCGGCAGTCACTGCCGATATCGATATTTGCCAATATTGATATATGTAGAGAAAAAAAGTTTTCTGTAGTGTCACAAATTTAGTACAGACCAGAAAAAACACTGTACATTTGAAAAGCACAACAGTGCTCTTTATTTAAAGGAAGGCTCACTGTAAAACTCTGTCATGTGGTTAGAGGAAGTACGGCGGAGCAGACCCGAGGGAGCTCCGCGAAGGCGGCGACGTTGGCGGCCGCGGCGGCCGGCGATGAGAAGGCGGCAGGACGGCGTCCGACACCCCGGAGCAACGTTACGCGCTTTTTTTTGTCTTTTCGGGCGATGTGATGTGACGGAGGAGCCCGCTAGGACCAGCTAAGCTTAGCGCTTCGCTGAGAGACACGCAGACAGTGACCCAAGTAACTGTAGCGGTTTAACTCTGCCAATTGTTGACATATCGGCCAGAATTTGTTGACATTGGACCGATACCGATAAGTTAAAAAACGTGACATATCAGCCGATATATATCGGTTGGCCGATATACCGTGCATCACTAGTTATCTTAAATCACTACTCATTGTACAAACCTTATTTATACTACCATACTCCATATAATTTATTATAACCGTATTTATTACTACTTGCTTTGTAAAACTTGGCTGCCTTTTGAGCTTACAAAGACAAGAACAACAACATTACAAAAACTCTTGATGCTGAACTGGAAACTTGCTTTTTACATATTTTGGTCATCAACAACAATGGCAGACTGTACATGAAGCCTAGAGACACAATCCTACATGGACATCAGATCATCCTACTCCTTTAAAATACAAGCTTAACAATATACAAGCTAAACCATCTACTGTCTGCTGCACAAGTAGCTTGACCTCTTAAAGCTAGAATTGCAAATCACAGAGTACCATCAGAAGTCAGAACCAACAGAACCCTGTGGTGACAGACTTTAATCTCATGAAACACACTGTACCACCCCGAACATGTACACCTCCCAACTACACTCTTAGTAATATGGCACCTTAATGGGCTTGAGGAAGAAAACAAGACATTTTGTGACTTTGTTTCCCCACTTCCTGTTATAATTATTCTAAATGTGAAGATCTAGCCTCAGGTCTAGTATTAGTCCATGAAATGTTTAATTTTCCAAATAGGTGTATATTAAATTGTCACCACTGGTGTAACCTATCCCACACTATTGTACCATCATCCAGGTGATTGCCTAATGTAATATGTAACATGGTGTTTCTGTTTGGTGTATCTGATGTGGTGAAAAGAGGCAGTTGGAAAACAGCCCTGCTATGTTTTTAGTTTTTTTTCCCCTTTTCTACTGCATTACGACACTACTCATACATGTTCTGCTTAATATTTAGGTTATTTGTGTGCAATTTCTGAGATATTGATGCATGTTCTTTTAAACTAATTTGAAGAAATACTCCGATTGTAATATCAATTTATAATTGAACTTATTTTTTTTTTTAGAAATCATGACTTTTGTATATTAGAAAGTGGAATCGGGGAAAATTCTGTACACACAAATATCCTATATTTCCATACGCTTTAATTTTTCCCCCATACGTATCCAGACATAGAAAATATTTAAACTTATACTTCATACTGCAAAGGAACCCTGTTTAACTATGCAGATAATAATTGACGTTAAGAATCGTGAATGTAAAAAGGCATCTCCGAACTTTACAGAACAAGCAACAGGAGGTAATTAAAATAAGTGATTTTAGATTTGATTGATCATAAACTGTGACTTCATCTGGATGGAATGTGTACATAAAGCAGCTAGTGGTGATCAGCTCTTGGACTTACTCGAACACCTCCAGCGGAACGTTGATCTCATGCAGTTGCTGGCGACATTTCTCGATGTCCTGCAGTCCAGAGATCATGAAATTCCTAGGGGGAAAACAAATAAATAAACAATATACACTTGTGTACAACGCGTGTTTTCAAGCCGAGCGAAACATGACTCACAGTTTTTGGTTGAGTCCCGTCTGGCTGCTCGGCTGGAAGTCGCTGACGATGATCCCCAGCTGTCGAATATTCTCGATAAATTTCTCCAAATGCTCCTCCAGGTTATCGAATCTTTCCGCCATGTCATTAACTGTCAATAGCGTCCGCCGAAAACAAAGGAAATATAAAGGATTCGGTAGAGAGATATCCCCCCAAAACACTGTTTACTGGGTTAGCCACCGACACCACGACAGCCACGGCGCCGAAGTGCTTTACGGCAGTGTGGAAACCAATCGCCGCCGTGGGTACTGCTTCCGCACCTTGGTAACGTCGAATGAGGGGGATGTCGTTTTCCGACGCAAAGTGCATTAAAGTGTCGTGCTATAAAGAAGCGGCGCCTTTGTGTAGCTTAACAATGCATAGTAACGACATTAACGCAAAACGATACAGCGGTGTCCAATTACAGTTACACAGAATATGCTCTGGTCTTTAAATCCTTTTAAAAAGACATTTAATTTGCGCTCTAGACACTATGTTAAACGTGTGAGCATGTAATGTAATAATGTTCTTTTCTTCATTCTTACGAAGCTGTGTTGTATTGTCTTTTGCTTAATTCACTGTAATTGCCTGTAATGGACACGCAGCACTTATTACTTTACTGTGATATTTCTTATTTGTTCATGTTTTAGTAATAATTTACAATACACTTAATAATACATATATCTTTAAAGGCAGATTTTACCCCCAGTCTATATACACTACACCTTTTTAAAGGAGTGTTATATGAATTTAAAAAATTCAGTACATGTACATTTGTATGTCTCTGTTGTTCCTGCTAATACCACATATTATAATGAGACCATCCGCTCATTCTGTTGTGGTCTGGCCTCCCTAGTGTTGCTGAAACCTGGCTGAACACAAGCTATTTAGAAATGTCTCCTGATGTGATGTCACAACGGGAGTTGATTGTAACTTCCCCTGGATCCATGTAGTTGCCCACTCATTCTTAAATACTCCTATACTTGACCCAGGGAGTTCCAGTAGGAAGGGAGTTGGGGAAACAAATATTTTTAAAATGTGCCATGCGACCATAAAGAAGGTTGTTATATTATATAAATAGGAAAGTTATGAAATTAAAATATTCAACTCGGGAAATGGCCCTATAATGAAATATTTAGCCTAAAGATGACAAGGCAAGCTATCATGGGTCTATTTTGTTATTGGTTACAGACATCACTTAATAAACATGTGGAACTTAAATTATTATTATATTTGTCTTTCCTTTCCCTGTTGAGTGCACACTGGATTACCTCATATTGTCAAATAATGTATAAATAAGTGATACATAATATCCCACTCATAGATATGTGTGTTTGTCACTTAAATTGTTACTGTTAGGTTAACAGTGTTGCTTTATTTTAAACATTATTCTCTGTAAAGGTTAATAGTTAACATCTTCACACTACATGTGTTTAAAGTTTTAGACTTATCCTATAAAATATTAAAGGTTTAGGGATGTAATTAAACATGCTATTAAAATATTTAAAGAAACTGACTGCATTGGGGTAAACAGGTGACTAAAAGTGAAAGTGAATAATAGATTACAGTACATTAGTGTACATTCCCTTCTGCTAAACTGATCTTTTTTCTTAGGTAAAGGGAGACCACAATGTTCAGTGTAAACCAGAATGAACCAGGAAAAAACCCTTCAAAGTAAAAGTAGTATAAAAGCCTCCCTTACATACCAGATTGCTTAGGCCAGGTTGGCGATGTTCCAAGATCTACATATAGCACCCACAAGAAGGATTTATGTTTATTTATGAGATAAAGTCTCTGTAGATCAAACATTTGGGTTATTTCATTGCTTTAGTGGACTTATGTGCACATCCTCTGGAGAGACACCATTTGCATTGTTTTACAGTGGGCTCATTGATTGTGATTGTGTTTCACACAAAACCTCTAGTTAGGCCAAATTTGATGATAAAATTAGAGGGAGCTATCCTATAGAGTATGGTTAGTCCTTAATAAAAGCAATATAACTATAAAATCATATAAGCTGGTTGTTTTTATTGAAGGGGAAATGATTTAGAGAAGCTTAGTTGATGCGTTATGATTACATTATCACCACTTCACCTCACATCAATTATTACGTCTCTGTGTCTGTCATATTCGGGCGCCTGCTTTGCCTCTCTATCTCCGGGGCTTTTATTTTGAAAGGCCGCAGCGCCTCTCCGGTGAGAACAGACTGAGGGTGAGAAAGATTACGCGGAGCTGCTTCGTCCTCGGCTGCATTAAAGCTGGAGCTGCCGCAGCTGCACACACACACACACACACACACACACACACACACGCACACACACATACACACATGCACACACACGCACACACACCAAAGGCTCTCCTCTTTCTCACTGCAGCTCAGAGCGACGGCAGGTCTCCTGGATGGTGGAGACATTTCATATATTTTTTACGCACGCAGCGGGATCGGTGTCCGGTCTACATTACGGGACATACAAAAGAGATACTCCAAATTCCTGCCGTCTACGGTAAGAACAGGCTGCTGCCAAGCTGCCGGTTTAATATTAGGACTGTGTGGGCAGGAGAATGGAAATAAAGATTATTATTAGAGCGTTTGGATCTTTATGTCACCACACGCGACTTTATAATATTCTAACATAGCCAGTTCATGGTGACATTTTAGTAATCGTGTGTTGATATTATTAAAACCTTGTGAAGCGTTTATGTTTTTTTTTCCCTGCTATAATTTCTATCCTGTAACCTCAATCTGATGATGTTCATGTAATATATTCCTGTAGCCTGCCTTCGATAATATAGTGATATAATCATACAGACAATGCGCCCTTCTGTAAAAATGTAGCTATTATAAGATCACCTCAGCGCTTCTGCGTAATTCATCGTCCTATCGAACAACTGCAGTCACAGTCATGATGTCGGTCCACTTGAGAGGAAAAAAAAACAGATTCAATTGATCCGGTTTGGCAAAAAAAACGTTTCTTTCGGCTGCTGTCAGTGAACGAGTAATCGTCTAAACAGGTATTTAATTATTGTTCTTTTTTATTGTTTTATTTTTTTCTTTAGTCGGGTCGTGTCGAGATGATGCACTGAGGAGAAACGGCAGAGTTTCCCCCGGTTGTGTCGATCCCGAGGCTGCAGTGAACGGACGGAGGGGGATTGCGGTACGGCAAGGTTAACGCTCAGCATCGCTACAAAAAAGGTCGTCTCCGCGAACGGGAAGCCCGGCGAGAAAGAAAGAAAAAGAAAAGAAAAGGGTGAATCTCGCCCCTCTGCGGGGGGATCGGCGGAGAAATATAGATCCATAAAACAAATTATGGCCACCCTACTGCGGAAGATCGGTCTGATCCGTCTGCACGACCGAGACACCGAGGACCCGAAGCACCACCAGGGCTCGTTAAAGGGCACCAAGGGGAACCAGAAGAACAACGCCAACAAACACTGTCAGACCGCCAACGAGACCAACATCCTGAGCACCCCGGAGATCAAGGCGAGGAAGCTGGACCAGCTCGGCAAGGACAAGCCGTCCGGCAAGGATAAGCTGGGGAAGGATGCGAAGGAGAAGCAGCAGACCGGCGGGGGCGGCGGGAGCAAAGCCACCAGTGCCTCCTCGATACCACCGCTGGCGCCTCACCGGCAACACTGCACCCAGGTCCGGACGCGGCGGCTGATGAAGGAGCTACAGGAGATCAGGAGGTTAGGGGACAACTTCATCACGGTGGAGCTGGTGGAGGACAACCTGTATGACTGGAACGTCAAGCTGCACCAGGTGGACAAGGACTCGGCGCTGTGGCAGGACATGAAGGAGACCAGCACCGAGTTCATACTGCTCAACGTCACCTTTCCCGACAATTTCCCCTTCTCGCCGCCGTTCATGCGGGTCCTGACGCCCCGGCTGGAGAACGGCTACGTGCTGGACGGCGGGGCCATATGCATGGAGCTGTTGACCCCGCGCGGATGGTCCAGCGCCTACACGGTGGAGGCGGTCATGAGGCAGTTTGCGGCCAGCCTCGTAAAAGGACAGGTGAGGGGAGGCAGGGCTGGTGGGTGAGGGTCCCGTTTTGGAATATTATCCACCGTACGGCATGTTACTCATCTCCAGTGCATCTATTTTCAGCCATGAAACGCATTGGATATGAGTAATCCTTATGCGTTATGCGCAATCAACGCATAAAACTACTTTTACGCATGTAAAAACAACACATGTCCCATCACGGTGTGGTTCAAATCGTGTTGTTTTAATAATCATCTTTTTTTAATGCAAGCAGATTTGCAATCTGAAATTGATTGAATAAAATGTACATTTTTTTGGGATTGGTCTTTCAAAATAAGGTATTTGTAACGGAAGACGCTCCTGCTCAGTGTAGTCTATTTATAGCTTTTTTTCTATTGATGCTCAGTGAATTATGAAGCAGGTTGCACTGTTACAGGCAGGCCGCTAGTCGCCCCCCCACCCCACCCCCACTGCTATGAGCAAGCACATGATTGGGAATATTAATAATCTTTATGTGACTTTACTGCAGCCATTTCATGCAACATCCGCTATCTTCTTGATACAAGCATCTCTGCATTTTTTTTCCTTTTCTTGCCTCCACAAATCTGCTTCCTCCTGACAACAAAGAGCTGCTGCCATGCAATGAAAAAAGTGTCTGTGTGGGCTCCGGTGCAGCCTCACAGCGTCTGCACTCACTCTATATTGCAAAAATAGACAGACAATTATTCAACATGTGCAAAGAGTGATGATGGATAGGAATACAGATGGATAAATAAAGACAGCAGGTAACCTACCTACCAGCAGCCCACAGTGGCTTAGAGCGACTGGATTATGTAATCCTGTCAAATCTGTTTTGCACATCCTCAGTGCACTACTGCAGCAGCAGCAGCAGCAGCAGCTCTGCACTTCCGATGGAAATGTCCGCATCTCCAAAAGCACTCCAGGCTATAATCATTTAAACCCTCAATAGATTTTCTGCTTTCTACCAAGGGGGAAAAAAAGCAATGTTTGTGTTTTGTATTGCACAGTCGACTTGGCTTTTGACGTCAGCAGCATGACAGCGGAGCAGGAGACCAACCCCTAAACTTTAGTCCTTTTGTTGTGTTTGGTGATATAACTGAACGTCGTTCCCGAGCCTTCTGTTGTCATTGAGAATCTGAGGTGATGCAAACACTGTCAAGATAGAGGAGATAGGGAAATATGTGTGTGTGTGTGTGTGTGTGTGTGTGTGTGTGTGTGTGTGTGTGTGTGTGTGTGTGTGTGTGTCATCTTGATTTGCTGCTTAAGGACATGAGCTAGCAGCTCTGCAGTGCTGCCTAATTATGGTGCAGTGTCTTCCTTCTTCAGTTTGCTAATGGAAACAATATTGATTTATTATTCCTGTGTGCATGCATGTGTGTGTGTGTGTGTGTGTGTGTGTGTGTGTAGTTCTCTGTCTCCTTTGGTCCTTAACGGATGTGTGTCTACAGGCCCCTGCATGTGCTTCGTGTCCTAATTTCCTGGGAGATGTGCTCGTCCGTCTCATGCCGTGACAGACCAGGCACACAGAATGGGACTATATATAAACCTAAACACACACAGAATGTATTTATTCAGCCCTAGGCACCGGTTCTCCGTGACAATAGTGATGTGGCTTGTTTGGAAGCGGCTCCCTTCTATTTTTAGCGCGAGAGGACGCGTGCAGAGTCAAAGTGGTGAGCTGAAAGTCAACAGACCTACACATATGTGTGGGGAGATGCAAGCGAAGCCAACACACACAGTTACACGTTTAGATTACAGGTGAGATTTCTGAAGAAGTGTGACCGAACTGGGGAAAATGATCAGTCTGGCCTGGCGGATATTTAATTTCCACATTGAAGCCAGTGGCTGTTCTGATGTAATCTGTCTTGTATGACAGTGAATCAAAGCCCAACAGCGCTGCACAGGTGGTTGCTCAGGCAAGCTCAACATCGTGTTCAATATGGCTTTGTATGTGCGAGGCAGTCTGTTGCTTTCTGTGTGGTCCGTGCTGCTGACTTGTAAGCAGTGTTTACAAAGGACACAGTCGCTTAAGGCAGAGTATGCTGAATTTCAGTAAAAAAGAAAATAGTACAATTTTACAGATGTCAGTCATCACTTATGACTCATTAGACATGTGTGGTGGTTTATTTAAGTGCAGAGACCATGCTCTCTGCATGTATTTCTACTTACTTTTATATGGTTTTGGATACAGAGACATTGAGGGGCAGTGTGTGTGTGTGTGTGTGTGTGTGTGTGTGTGAGAGTGCAAGAGCCTCCAGCCAATAGGAGCGTAGGTTTTTGGGTGCTGCAGTCTGTTTCCTACACTCCGCTGCTCCAGAGTCAGACACAGCAGCGGCACCTTCTGCAGCCCAAGGAGGGGGGGGTGGACTGCATGCTATACCTTTAAGAATTAAAGCTGGATTGCTATTAGCAACCGCTGCTCCTCTCAGGTTGCATTGGAGTCATAAGTAGCAAAACATGTCTTTAACCAGCCATTTGTTTGGATAATTAAAAGAATCCCATACTTCATCGATCACTTGTTCTCACTTCATTAGGAATGTGTTGGAAAAATTAATCTGCCATGATTGTCACCTTCATCATTCCCTTTTTTTTTAAACACACACTGCTAATGTAGCATGAAATGAACCACTAAAAAAAAAGTTGGCTTGGCATTAATCTACTTAGATTAGCACTACAATGAATGATTGATGTTCTATGTTTCTTGTTGTAAGTGAACATTGCTGAGACTGATGAAGACAAACATTTTTAAAGCTATATGATGACAAAGGCAATCGTGACAGAATAAAACAAGACTAGTTTGTGAAGTGAAGCACCAGCAGCATCATGACTTTTAATTCCATCATTGGGTCAGAGCACCAAAAACTCAGGATCCTACATTTCACATCACTATTTCTAACAGGTGGAATTTTTCAGGCTATCAATGCCTCTTGTATTCCATATTCTCTCAAACCCCGTACTGTCCCTAATACAGACTTTCTTGTACAATCTAAAGTCTTAAGCTTGAACCCTGAAAAAACCCAGTGAAAAACAAGCAAAATTCCCCTTTCAAAAGTCTGTGATTTCATTGTTTGGTGGAAGCCGAGTTTCACAACAACGAATGATGGCATAATGGTGTGCAGACACGGGAAATAACTTAAAAAAAATACAAACAGTGGTATCACCCTTTAACAAGCCTGCCATCCTCCTCCTGGGGCTTTCCTTAGTGATCTGATGAGGATGATGATAATGATGATGCCTTCGATCCCCGTTTGTTTATCCGACCCCTTTAAGCACATGTCTGAGTGTTATGCAATCGCTCCCCCCCCCCCCCCCCATCCCGGAGCGGCCTCCCAACATGCACCGGGGGCCTTCCACGCTTCTGCCCATTGACTGATCTCCATTCACACGATTACCCAGCAGCCACTTTATACGAGTGTGTCCCTCTCAACGAGCGAGCGCTTAGCTGAGATAGATAAACACTGACATGGCACTGTATGGGCCCGGGGCGCTCACTCAGCTGAACCGCAACACACACACACACACACACACACACACACACACACACACACACACACACAAACACACACATCCACACACACACATACTTTTGTTTTCCCATTTCCTTTCATGAGCAGATATTTTTACTTTTTCTCCCTGTCGTATGCGTCATACCGAGCCATTCTTATACATGTCTGTAAGCACAATGGCGCTAATTAATGCTTAATTAAATAAAAGTAAAGTCACGCACACATTTCACAGAGTTGGCAGCATTCAAGGCTACTGGTATTGTATTTATTTTAAACATGAATCCATGCATTCACAAACATACCTGCACCATCTTTTTCTCATAAGCAACAAACCAATGAAAAAAAATGGTTCACGTTACTAAACGTCTGTTTCGCTGCATACCTACAGTACCTTCCTCCCTTCCTTCGATCCCCACACTCATCACACCTCTTTAATGATGGCCGATTGCCATAACAACATCCGTCCAAGGCAGCCATTTTGAGATAGATTCCATATGGTGGAATAATGAGATATACACGATTTGAAGAGTAAGAACGTAGCGGTGATGTGACAGTAGCCGACTGATGGACCATGTGTCAGTGTGGATCTCTCTCGTGCACTACAGGCCTCTGGCTGCACGGGGCAGCAGGTTGCAGCCACTCAGCTCATTTTCCATTTTAAAGGCTGTGTTGAGAGGTTGTGGAGAAGTGGAACAGAAAGTAAGTCGGCGTTGTAACATCTGAACGGGATTGCTGAGTCAAGCTTTCGGTCTCACAAAACATGTGAAATGACACGCTGGGGAAAGTTTTTCTTCTCCCCGGCTTCAGTCATGTCACTGTCACTGCAAGCGACAGGATCAGCCGTAATCTGCTTGTCCAGGTGGACGTTTGTCATGGGGATAGATTTCAAGATTGCGCCGAAGTATGACAGGAAATAAGAGGATGAGCTGTGTGTGTGTGTGTGTGTGTGTGTGTGTGTGTGTGTGTGTGTGTGTGTGTGAGGGAGACGGACAAATTGAGCCAGTAGTGAGTGTTGCTAAGCTCTGTGGTGAATTGAGGCCAGTGTTGACCCAAAACAGACGAGCATGTACGCAAGGTGGGGCACACTGATCATCCATCAGATGTCGTGGAGGCGGAGAATTGACATTGGAAACCCTTATCTTGACTTTGTTATATCACACGGTGCAGAAATTATAGAGTACTGCTGTGGTGCATTAGATATAATAACTCCTATCATGTGTAATCTCTCTCTTATATTGAGGCAGTAATAGTTTAAAATAACACCAGTTGTTATCTTTGGGATTCAAGAGTGAACATTTGTTCCCCATATAGCACTTGTGATTTTTTTTTTTTTTTTAAAGAAAGCACTTTTTGTGCTATTTCCTTGGGTACACAACTCAAACAATGATGAGTTTGTGAAACAGTAGAACAGTCATGGTAAAGATGAGGGCAAAAAATAATTTAGTGTGTTCTTCTTCTTGAATTTATTTACAATATTGTGGAAAAAAAATGTGATTTTTCTGAAAAGTTTGTATGTAAAATAGCTTAATTATCACTGATGCGATAGCAACTCATCCACAATCAACCACTTTGTTTTTCCCTTTCTTTAAAGGTCCCATATGGCTTTCAGTGTTTATTTGGATTTATCATATCTCTAATCAGATTTTTGTGGTTTTATGTACCAGAAATTATCTCAAGCAGCTCTGCAGCTCTAGAAAGAAGCCTCATTAATATTAATGAGCCTCTCCTCTTGCTCCTCTACATGGCTGTGAATGGGGAGTGGGGGGGGGCGATGACACTGTGACATCACAACTTCATGGAAGTCCAGATGGCTCATTTTAGGTTTTCAATCAACTAGACTTTTTCATATTAAAGAGCAATTTAATTTAAATTTCTTTAATATGGGAAAACCAACACATTTTTAGACCTCCCTCTAGTATCTCATTGTGGGGCAGTTTTGGTCTCATTTGCCCCTTTTTTTTACCTTCAACTCATCTGTGTGGGCTTACCTGTGGCAACTGGCAGAAAATACCCTTTTAGTAATTTGGATGAATAAACCGTTTAAAGGTGCAGTGTGTAGTTTCTGGTGGCCTCTAATGGTGAGGATACAGATTGCAACCAACCGAGTACCACAGGCAAGGGAGACACAGATGTAACACTGGTAATTGATAATCTTTTTATTCTAGATTTTGAAGTCATGGACTTTTTATCAGTTAAAAAACCTTTTGATTGGCCAGAAAAGCTTTTATTTTTCTTAATTGATGTTTTTAATGTGGTCAGCAAAGTAACTGGGGGCCCTAGAGCTCCATAGGGGTGACTCCACTGTGCATTCTCTATGGAATGCATAAGGAAAAAATAACTGGAAGTCAGGAAATTATTTTGGTGTATGCCCCAGATGAGCAACTAACATTGAAATGAACAGTGGCCATTTTTCAGTCTGGTATCCAGTTCTTATAATACATCCATGGTATGATATTCCATTTCTGCTGAGTCTGCTCTTCTGGATGCAGTTTGTAACTTTAATCACCAGAAAAAAAGGGATTAACAAGATAATTTTGCCCTGTTGATCGGATACTGGGCCTAACTCCTGGGTCCCCCACTGTAGGATACCAGCTGTGTTTGTTCAACCTTTTCCTACTGAAAAGCATCCTAGAAATTCATAGAATAAAACTTGTAACTGCAGGATCAAAGCGTAGACCGTGGCTGTGTAATAATTTGAGCGTATTTATCCGTGCTGCACTGCAGCATGCAGAAGGGCTCACCGAAATGATTTCATTGCTTTCGGTGGAGTGCCTCAACGCAATTTTTCTCCCTGCCAAGAACCAGTCAGGGTAGAGGGAAGTGGTGCAGTGTTACAGAACGTGTACAAACAAATACAGGGAAGCACCTGGCATATTACACAGCAGCAGGCATCATGTAGCCGTACGAGCGGCCCAACGTTTTCTCTATAGCTTCCAATAGACAGAAATTCACAGAAACGTGTGTCATGACCTTCCCTTTTTGGCGAGGGGTTTTTTTATACATGAAACAGCCCACTTCAGAACATAGCGCCACTCGCATGAATCACGCCTTTGTCTGAGTTGTCGTGGTTGTGTGTCTTTCCCCCGTCGGCTTTTTTTTTTTTAATGCAAAAAAGAAAAAGAAAAAATTGCGTTTTCCTATTGATCCTCCCACACGCTCTTCTTCAGGGAAGACTTAGCAACGCTGCCAGCGGAGGAATAAGCAGCTTTATCGTCACAGCCCACGCCCACACCTTTTTTTTCTCCATTTTTTTTTCTCCCACCCCCCCTATTTTATCCCACGTTTATTAATAGGACCAGTGTGTGAGAGGAAGCGAAAGGGGTTGGGGCTGTGGGTGTGCGGCTTTTCACGCCGAGTCTATTTTCACCGTTTTACTGCTGCAATCAGTTCGGGGCTTCACTCAACTCCCCCGCACACACACACACACACACACACACATTGCCAAGCATCCTTAAGGCTGTATCTCACCCTTGATTCAACCTGACGTCTTAAAAGCCCTTTTCCCTGTCTTTAAACATTGATCTAATGTTGGTCAACCCCAATTCAGACCACTTGTCCTGTCAACATCTTCCCCCCTGAGGTTCATCCATGTGCACGTGTGGGCTGCGTTTCAGTCTGGATGATGGTATGTTTGGTAGGAAATGGTCAAAAGTCACTCAGACTGCCCCAGAATGAGCTTGACACGACCGCTGACAGATGTTCTCGCATCAGCACCCTCATTCTGTTGAACTGACGATGCATATTGGGTTCTGACGAGTCATGGTTTGACACGCGCTGGTTCTTGAGCTCTCACGTTGTATAAGGGTAGAACCAGTGGATGAAATCAACGGCAAGGTGCAGAAAAGGCCCCGATTTAATAGAAATTCAGTTTCTTAAGATTTGAAGCCACTTCAGTTGTGTTTCAGGTAAAATTTAAGTGACTCAAAACTGAAAATTCCAATCATGTGTGCATAGTTAAGTATAGTTTGGTCAGGAAATGAGTGAAAAAGAAGATGAGAAGAAACAATCTCATCAATGAGAGAAAATGTAGTGATCTTTGTGACTTTGTTCCAACTGAGCATGTGATAGTTCTTTCATAAAATAAATATAAATAGATTAAATAGATATATATATATATATAGATAGATAGAATGCTTTTATAATAATTTACACACCACTCAATAACTTGATTAAAAGTGCAAAAGATGACACAATGATATAAGGGATAATGACAAAACTGTCAACACTAAAACTTGGTACCAGATAGTTTAACTCTTTTAAAAAACGGTTATAAAATGTAATATCTTTTATATTCTATATTATATTATTTTATATTCTAGGTGGATTCATTATATAAAATGTATTCTTTTTCGGGAACACCATTTGTCATTTTGTGTCAAAATTAGAACAAAATCGTAATTTAAAATAAATAAATGGTACATATTTTTAAATGAAAAGAAACCAACATGAACACAAAATGTACTTTTTGAGAAACCTGGTGAATGCTTCTTAAAAGTGTATTTTTTTTTCACATCTGGCCAAGCATGTTTGTCACTAACCCATAAAACTCAATGCATTTGCTGCTTTAAATTTGAATTAAAGCTGACTTTTTAGTGACAACACAACTTCACAATCATAGGAATTGGATAGCAACTATCTTTAGTATTTTCAAATCTATGGATAAAATTAATTAATAAAAAAATCCATTGCATAGAGCCCAGATTCACAAGTACTAATCTACAATATTGGCTCAGGACCTGTTTGTTTACCCACTCCTGTGAGGATACATTCATAACTTTATGGCAAACAAATGTATTGTGTGAAAACAGCTTTGTTGGCAGATACACAGACCGCTGTATTAGTTGTATTATCGTAGGAGTTCAGAAATAATAAGATAATAAGATAAGAAATAATAAGGTAATAAGGTGATATTTATTTAACAGGTACATCCAATGTCCTGTAATGTCTACCTGATCACATATTGGTAACCAAGCAATACAGGTTTGGTGGAAAAGTGTCTTCATCAGAGCATTCTGTATATATATATATATATATATATATATATATATATATATATGTATGTATAGTATAATCAGGCTGTGAAGACCTCCTAACCCACAGAAACAACACAGACTCAATGCTTGTTGGATGTTTTTTCCATAAATCTGAAAGTTGGGTGGGGGCAAGTACAAATGTTTGCAGACCCCATTAAAGATCCTAATAAAAATAAAGAATGAGGCTTTATTGTCCTGTTCGGGGACAGTTTTATGAGTGCTGTTTTTTTTTTCTTTAATATTTTAATAACCTCCCCCCCCCCCCTCGTTTCTCCTCACAGGGGCGTATCTGCAGGAAAGCGGGGAAATCCAAGAAGGCCTTCAGCCGCAAGGAGGCCGAGGCCACCTTCAAGTCCCTGGTGAAGACCCACGAGAAGTACGGCTGGGTGTCCCCGCCCGTGTCCGACGGCTGAGCGCCGGGGGAGGGCCGCCGCCGCCATCCCCCTGCCCCGCCCCCTGCCACCCCGTCGACCCCACCCTACCCCACCCGCGCTAACCGGAACACACCCAGCTAGCCCCCCGACACGCAACACGACACGCCACACCACGCTAAACTCAACGGTCTCCGTCGTCACCTCTCGCTGTTCCACTCCAGATTTCCTCTTCTTTTTCAGTCATGTGTGTGTCTGTGTCATTATTTTTGGGATTTCTTTTTTCTTGGTGTCCTCATCTCCACCAAAACTCTTGGAGAGCATTCTCGTCCTCCTTCCCTCCTGCCCAGAGAGATCTTTTCCTGCATTTTCGGAAAAGGCTTCGCGAGGGAGGCGTGTGTGTGTGTGTGCGTGTGTTTCACTCCATCCCTCTATCGGACATCAGCTGGGAGTGTGTGCACGTGCATCGGCATGTGTGTGACTGTCGGTGGATTCGTTTTTTTCTCCTTTTTTTTTCTCTTGTCTCCCTAACACACCCCCATGCACGCGCAGTTGGACAGAATTTGGACGGCGTGGACCCACGTGAAAGACTACTGAACAGAGGAGACACATCCCCCCTCCCTCCCCCTCCCTCTCCCTCCGTGGCCATCCCATCATCCTCCCCCCCACCTCCCTCCCTCGCTCCCTTCCTCTCCTCTCTAGCACTGAACTGGCATCCCCCCCCATCGTCTCGCTGTAGCTGTCGGGTCATTTACATATAAATGAAGCTGTTAATGTTTAATAGACGGGCAGCGCACTGGCGTTTATACTCTCCACTTCTCCATTCCCCCCCAACCCGCTCCTTTTTTTTTTTCTTTCCCTGACTGTGCTGTTGCTCACAGTTCAATGCAACATGACGATTGTAATTTACATGGAGCTGTGCTCTCTCTCTCTCTCTCTCTCTCTCTCTCTCTCTCTCTCTCTCTCTCTCTTTCTTTCTTCCTTCCTCTCTATCTCTTCTTTTCTTCCTTCGGCTCGCCGGTTCACTCCGTTCTCTTTATTTCTCTCCGTCTCTCGTGGCTAAATTTAGAGCTCACTGTTGCGTAGATGGATATCGATTTTCTGACGGAAGGAAAAAAAAAACAAAAGAGAAGAAAAGAAGTCACATGTGGCGTTATGCAGAGACTATGTATGATACGAGAAAAAAAAAAAAAAGGAAGGCAGTCAATCACTTGTTTCTTTCTCTCTCTCTACTCTCATGTTTTTGTGCGTGTGTGTGTGTGTGTGTGTGTGTAGGAGAGGGAGAAGACTGTAATTCTCATGATTTAGATACCAGATGGTACAGCTGAAGGCCAGGCCTCAGTGCGTGTGTGTGTGTGTGTGTGTGCGTGAGCAAGGGAGACAACCCTTTAAACGGAGAACAATATGATTTACTGTGAATGGCACTAAGGCCTAAAGGGAGTGCAGTTTTTTTTTCTTTTTGTTTGTTTTGTTGTGTTTTTTTGCTGAATGAACCGCCTCGTCCCATCGTCTATGTCTACTCCTGAACATTATTACTAATATCGCTACTGAACGTGTCTGTGTGTATTTATCCACGTGCACATCGCCTCATCTGTCTGTCTCTCTCTCTGGAAACTAAAGAACTGAAAAGGTCATTAGAAAATACACGTTGGACGTTTAGCCTCAAACGCACAGATACACACATACACAACGCAACACACTTGCCTGCGGCCTTGATGGCGGCGGTAACACCCGGATAACACAGACAGATGGAGTGGTGCTTAAAAGACGAGCGGGAGGACGCCGCTTCCAATGTCGGCTAGCCCGCCAAAATGTCCGAAGACGGCCCGCTCTTTGCCCTGCCCGCTACGGTTCCTTCACGGACACACAGCCCTGAATCCTAACAAGGGCTTTATAAATATCTCTCTCTTTTTTCTTTCAAACTCCAGGGCTGCAGCGTTGGCGGCGTCTCTCTCGATCAATCGGAAGCCCACCATCCGTCCGTCCGTCCATCAGGTCCGGCAGGCTCCTCGCGCTCGCTCGCCGTTGCCGTCTGCCAGTTAAATGTCAGCGGGAAGGCTGCTAATTGGTCTGACATTTCGTCGGAGTAGAGCAGCGAGAGCGGGGAAGGGCGGAAGACGTCAAACCTCCCGCGCAGCGCTGACATTTGGTCGCTGATCGCCCTCGCTCTTTTTTTTTTTTTTTTTTTTAGGTATGGGAGGGGTGGGGAGGAGAAGGGAGGGTAGGAGGCGGGTGAGGCGAGGACAGGTCGGGGGTACCGGGGCGTCGGCTCCCAGCAGGCCACCGTAATCCGTAAAAAACCCGCTGGGCCCAGGGCAGGGCCGCGTTTGGATCCCCCCTTATGTTACGTTTGGTGTGTGTGCGCGTGTGTGTGTGTGAACAACCATGTGTGTGTTACCCTCCCATCACACAGAGAGAGAGAGAGAGAGAGAGAGAGAGAAAAAAGAGACACAAAAGACACACCACGCCATCTGGTATGTGATCATGTACGAACGCGTGTTGGTCCTCTTTGAATCTGGCTCGTCGTGTCAGGGCGGATTGGACGGCGTTCTCTGGGCTCGCCAGCGGAGGGGAACTGTAAAACTGAATTATAATTAAGACAAAAATATCTCAAAAGCTGCGTGTTTGCTGGTTTCAAGCGAATAATTTTGTGATATAGTTTAGATCGGTAGTTTGCAGACACTAACTGGGTGAACTGATTATGTTGTATTATATCTGCATGTGATATGTGATTGGTAGCTAGCTACTGTATATCTTTTTTCAATTAAAGCAAGAAAAAAAAACACATGGGGGAACAAAAATGCAAACGCTTCTCTTTTCTCGTTCTTTTTATTTTTCTTTTCTGGGTTCTGTACTGTATGTATTTTTCTTTTATTGTTTTTTTTTTTTGTTTTTTTTTTCATTTTTCTTTCTAAGCGTCCTAAAGGTGTCACATTGTGTTTTTATGAATGTTTGTGTTTTAATTTATTTGTGGTTTGCCAAAATGAAGATTTGAAGCATGATGCAGGTATTGTCACAAGAAAACGAGAAGAAGAAGAAAAAAAATAGAAAAAACGTACAAAGGATGATAGCCGACGTATTGTTGGAGGGGGAGTGTTTATTAGGGGGGGGGGGGCGTCTTCAGAAGGACGGAAGGTTGCAAAGCCTCAAGATTTTAATGGGAGCATTTCCTTCATTTGGGGTGCATCAAAGTGGAATTGAGAAAATTCCCTTTCTCCCTAAAATACTTCTTAGTCCCCTCCATGATGTCACTACTGTCCGTTCCCCATTGGTCCTGCTCTAGACAGTGATTTGGCTTATGGGTAATGTAGTCAACACACAGATCTGGACTGAAGTTTCCCTCAGTCACAGACCTGGGATCAGTACTGACCTCCCGATGCTTCAAATCTCACTTTTCTGTCAAGGGAATGTGCACAACTGACCTGTGATCAGTTACTCTGGGGCAACTTCATCCCAAACTCCCGAAATCGAGAATCGCTTGGTCGAGGCCCGAGGTCTTAAAAGTTTAGAAAAAAAAAAAAAGGTGAAAGGTCGTTGCAAGACCAAACAGGAATGTGCAATAAAAGTTACAGCTTATTCAAACTGATTGGATTGTGGTCGTGTTTCTGTGATGTCACCCCCCAAACCACCACCACCGCCGCCACCAGTCTGGTGGTACAATGGTACACACGCGTACATTGAGATGACCCAGTTCGCTGCTGCTGTGTCCTCGGCCCGGCCCCCCGCATTGTCCTACTTTCCTATACCGCAGTCGGGGAGACTTTGTTTCTAACATCCTGGGTGAGGACGGGCTGCTACCGGCTGTCCTCTACTCCTCGACTCTCCTCCCGCCGTCTATCAGATGGCCTGCAGCTCCATGGAAACCCTCCATGCACGGCGAACAGGTCACCCCTGTCTGACACGAGGGTGCCCATCGTTGGGCGCGTGGAGGAGAACGTGTGCGCAGGTCATGGTGGGAGATAACGATCGGGGCGATTTTGTGAAGGTTAAATTTGGTGCACTATAAAAAAAAAAAAAATGTTAACAATATCTGTTTTTCTTCCCAACCTGGGTTTTATTTATGTAGCTTTCCATTTTTTTTTCCTATCAGCCATGTTGACATTTTTTCCTCACCAGCTTTATCGCAAATAAAAAGAAACGTATTTTGCAAGCATGACTGACATTTTCCTATATATTTATATACAATTTTCCCTCTGGAATAATTAGTTTAGAGTTTTTTTGCAGGATACTTCGATCTTTAAATGATAGCCAAAACTATGACCCAGGTTCCCAGGTTGTTTTAATCAGCTCTTTAAGATCATTTTTAATTGACTTTATTACATAGTTGATAGTGACAGAGAAATTAGGAACAGCACACAACAAAGGTCCAATCTGCATATTAAACCAGGGACTTTAAATCCCTATAGGTCATCCAGTCCACCCCATGGTACAAATATATAATAATATATAAATTCTGTGTAGCTGCGCCCACCTTAAACCTAATCAGGTCTAATCAGATAACTACTAACACCATTTCCTTCCATTTTATGTTTGTCTTTATTAATACAACTGGTATGATCCTGGATGATTTTGAATGGTACTTTCAGTGATCGGGCGACACGGTGGTGCGGTGGGTAGCACTGTTGCCTCACAGCAAGAAGGTCGCAGGTTCAAGACCGCCTTGGGCCTGGGTCTGGGGCCTTTCTGTGTGGAGTTTGCATGTTCTCCCCGTGTCTGCGTGGGTTTTCACCGGGTACTCCGGTTTCCTCCCACAATACAAAAAACATGCTCAGGTTAATTGGTAAACTCTAAATTGCCCATAGGTGTGAGTGTGAGAGTGAATGGTGTGTGAATGGTGTGTGTGCCCCACGATTGGCTGGCGACCATCTGGGGTGTATCCCTGCCTCTCGCCTTAACGCGCTGGGATAGGCTCCAGCAGACCCCTGCGACCCCGAAAGGGAATAAGCGGGATAGACAATGGATGGATGGATGGACTTTCAGTGATCATATTATTTGTCTTATCTTGTGTGTTTTTTAGGACCCTCTCAACAATTCTCATATCTTTTGAACCATGGATTATTATTTTAAAGGATCGGAATTTCTCACAATCTGTCAGAACATACCTTTTTAGATCCCGGACATCTTGACTTATCACAGCATGAAAAAGACAGGGGGCGTTTTAATTCATACATTTCAGCTACATGCGTGTGTTCATGCTGTGCCCATTTAGACAACTAAATGGAAAAGAGTCAGGATTAATGTTGTTGACATCTTTCCAGCTATGACAAGTCATATGTGAGGGCTGGTTTGTGGACTCGGAGCAACACAGAGGCCATGACGCTCCCAAAATTAGTGAAAAACTGAATGTAATTGACAATCGTTTGTCAAAACTCAGCCTCCGTCAGCATGTGTTCTGCAGGCAGCCCACAGCTGCTGAAGTGCACACCTTTGCAGAAAGTAAATGAACATGCACCCTCCCTCCGTCCTCCCTCCCACACTTGCTATCATCATTGCTGACATAACCCTATTAATTGATCCCCGAGCACCGGTGTTTTTGTCTAGTTGATGCTTCCCTGCTGCTCATTAGGGTTCGGCGGCGGGCGAGATATTGATGACACCACGCTGAATCCTCTGAGCACGCCGGGGCCGACGGAGGGAGCTTAACTTTCTGATTAGTCAACACAGCCAGCACACAAAAATAAACAAAAAAAGAAGATTCTATGCGCGCACAGATGTGTGTTTGCCTGCGTTTCTCAAGTGGTGGCAACAGACAAAAAAAAAAATCATTATTCTATTGTGAGACAACAATGAATCCCCTTAAGGTTGCCGTAATACGGCAAACACCCACTACAGCCTCGGAGAGAGAAAGGGAAGAGGGAAGAAAACAAAGAGTTAGACGAGAGCGAGTAAAGAGGAAGGTGACCGTGGCTGTGTTTATGTATTCATGTTATTGCCCACGAAGCTGCTGCTGCTGATGCTGCTGATTTGTTTAAAAAAAATAATAATAATGGTAATGGAAAAGCAACATGTAGCGTGATGAACAGAGTGTAAAGCACCTGTTTTCATGGGATAAGCTTGGCTGGAATGAGGTTTTAATGGGAGCGAGGAAGCGGCGATAAGCTGTGGTATATGGGCGGTGTCATACCGGCCGTATTGTTTTATTCAGGAGTATGAATACAGCGGGGGGGTAAAAGCTCCTAAATATGCTTTCTATCTCCCAACATCTTACCTTCCATTTCAGGGTGAGCATCAATCTTCATGATAAAATCAGAGCTGCATAACTAGGAGTAGCTGGTGGCTGTTGAGATAAGACGAGGGTTTAGTTCAAAGTATAAAACAGACGGTGCTCCTACTGTCCTGTTCACACATGTAGCTGGTCACACACATTTTTATTGACCAGTTTTTACAGAAAACTAGATTTAGTGATTGTTTTAAAAAAAAAAAAAAAAGTAGTAGTAGTTCTCAACTCACTACCTTCCTTTTAATTGGGCCATTCCGCTGATCCGTGCCATTTGCATCTTGTGCAGTTTCAACATAGCAGCCGCTTTTAAAGTGGAAGTCGACAACTTTTTTTTTTTTGCTTTAACTTATCATTCTGAAGTAAATGCTGATTGCATGGTGTAATGGCTATAGAATAATGACACCATCAGCGTTCAGGCTGGTTCCCTAATAAGCCCCGTTTCCCTCTCCAGGGAAATGAAGTCTCGATTTATGGCACAAACGCTACCAGCTTTCATTTCTCCATTATGCACTAATGAAGGAACAACTCAGCCTTTTTTTCCTCCTCATGTTTTCTTCTAACACTACTCCCCCCCTCCACCTCAACACCAATCCATGCCATAGTTACTTGTTTATGAAGAAACTTATGCCAGTGCACATCATTACAATGGTTTTCTCCTGTTCCCGAATCCAATATAAAGTTACGATAACTTCAATTTACTTCTTCAGTGAACATGCTGCCTTCTTATTCCAAAGTGGTCTCCATCTTTTTTATTTTTTCAGAGAGCTAGGCTCAGAGGAGAATAGAGGCAGTCAGGTGTGGAATTCAAATCTGTTGCCCACTCAAGTAGCATCCATAGAAGCACGTCCAGGACTTAACCCTTGTTTTTTTAGCCAGATTTTTCCTTCTCCGATTCCATCAATAAATATCTCAGACTACATGTGTGAATGTACACTACATGAATATGATCCACCCTATAAGCCTGTGATACCATGGCCAGTAGTGGCTGATTGGCAGAATTTGAAATACCTGTGTGAAAGAACATTTTAACAATGTGGGGTGCAGTGTGGTAGTGATTCAATAACACAGGCAGATATAGGTTGATTGTAAAGATGAAAGTGTCGAAAGCTGATATAACCTGTGATGTGTTCACTTTTGTCATCATTCTGAACAGAAAGCGCAAGTACGACCCTCAAGAATCTGTGAAAAGATCCAGATTGAGGTCGCTACGCGAATCTACTCGTGTGCCATGTTGGTATGGTCTAGAAGTTGATTCGGATAGAAAAGTGTGTTGATTTTTTTTAAAAAATCTAGATTTGTGTATTTAGGTAGTTAGGTTAAATGAAGTTGGGTGTATACATTTTTTTTTACAAAAATCATGATGTGTAACCAAAATGAATGATCATTCATATATAGTTGATAGCATGTGCCTTTAACACCTTTTTAAAGAGAATTAAACTATGTGATACACAGTTTGTAGAGTTACACCACATGACATGACAGTGTTGCCATTGTCATCATTTATTTTTCACTTTGTTTTTAAATAAAAAAAATGATTCACATGAGTAACAGGAGTGAATGTGACAGGGCTGAGTTTTCATGTAAAAGGAATGAAGGTGGAAAGGGAGGTCAGAGTTGTATAGAGCCAACAGGTCGTATCGTCCGTGTTACACGCTTCAGTTTATCCTCCCATGTCTTCTTTTTTTGTCCAGACACATACAGCTGACCCACACACAGACACACACACACACACACACCTGTCACCTTCCCCAGTCTGTGAAACCTTGCAACAGCAGAGCAGAGCGTGGAGCTCTTCTAAGTGTCAGCTCACATTGTTCCTAACTGTCATCAAAGTAAACCGTGGGCTGACACAACTTATTCAACTCAGAAAAATCAGCCTAACTTCTACTTTACTGTATGTCACCATGTAGACGCTCATTGGCTTCGTCTGCTCTCTGATTGGCTACGTCTGCCTAAAAGCAGAAGTAGAGTTCCTCATCCATAGCCTGTTTACAATATTGAACCTACAATCTCTTCCTAACCTTAAACAAGGGGTTCAATAATACAACCAAATCTAAAAGCAGGTATTAGGTCATAAAACTCATGTATGATACATGTGTATAGAAGTAAAATGTGTATTTGTAATTGAATTCATTCACAAGCAACCATTTTTTGTTGTCTGATTTTGTACTTTTTTGGGGTTTTATTTGTAGTTGTGATATATTTGTGGTCTCAAGTACTAAAAACCATCTCAATACTTTTTTCAGTTTAGTTCTACATCTCCTCTCTCCAGCTTCTCCCTAGAGCTCTAGAAAAGAACAGGTTGTTCTGTGTCTCCCTCATAATGAAGCTCTCCTCTGATTGGTCGACTTTAAAGTGGGGGGGTAGTCAAAACATTAAATGTGTGCATTTCTTTGTGAACTGACAGTGTGAAACATGGGACAGCCTTCTTATAACACAGAGACCTCTGTAAGATCAATTCAATTATGATTAACCCATTGCATAGTGTTTCTATATGGCAACAATTACTTTATCTTAATTTTTCTGAAAGGCTGTCATATAAAATCATTTTTTTGCAGTTCGGTGTGATAAAAGGGCTTTTATTTTGAAGAACATACAATCTATGAGGTCACATGACCAGTCCCTTTTGCTCATGGACATTTGACATGTGAGCATCATCTCACAACTGAAGGTTGTCTTTTATTCAGAAGTTTAGAAATTTTTCACCCAAAAAACTGAACTTACTATCTGAAGTAACTTCAGTTTATTTTTCTAGCATGCTGAAATAGATTTGTTGACATATAGCAACAATATGCAAATTTGGAAAAATTCCTAGTGCAACAACCTAATGGAATCCCATTGACTTTAATAGCATGGAATTATCTGCTTCCTATGATCAGGGACCTAGTTGAATTCATTGATTATCAAAATTGTTGCTGACTAATTTTCCATCAGTTGACTGATGACTTATGAAGTATAGCATATACCCTCAATGGAGAAAGTACAGACAGTGCAATAAGGAATATTTTGATTCTATATTTCAGTGAGAGCGATGTAACGAGACAGTGAAATAAGGCCACCCGGCTCGGACAGCAGGGGCTTAATTCTATTAGCTTCATTAGAGGAGATGTGATTTGCGAGTCTCCCATTTCCTCTGGCCCGTCCTCACTGACACACACGATAGATGAGGAGATTTCCCAGAATCTCTCTCTCTCTCTTTCTTTCTCTATGAGATCAGCCGTGTGCAGGGCTGGTCATAGAAACAGCTCTACTTGCAGAACACACAGACACACACACACTCACACACACGTGTACATCAAGGGATCTCTCGCACAGAGAGACAAACGCTCGCTGTACAACCGGTGACCGAGGGAATATCAAGGGGGGGAACGGCCGAGGCAGAAAGAGGCCGTAAAGGGGTCAGAGAAGACCAGAAACCTCCAGGGAAGAGCCGTCAAAAAGCCTGTGTTGAATTATAGATCCTCCCTCCCTCGCTCCCCATACATCAGTCGACCCATGAAGCGAGCGGCTGTCTTTCAGAAATGCGCAACTTACTGGAGGGGAGGGGGGAGGTGGTATCGATGACACACGGATCACAGATAATGTATTTTCTTATGATCACGCTCATTCCTGCAGGGCTGTGATGCTGCTGTTGTAGCTCCCAGCTCCGCACAATGCTTTGTCTTCTCAACAGCGGGATGAGAAATAATATGTGTGTTTAGGTGATGACGTTGAGTACATCCAGCGTAGGCCGAGGTGAAGCTTTTACGGAGCTGGAGATGCTCTCTCATTCTGTGCAGACTGCCTGCATTATGCATTCCTTTTAAATAATGGATTTGTTTTCCCTGTTGATACACAGATGTATGGATAAGATAGGCTTTTTGTGTGTGTGTGTGTGTGTGTGTGTGTGTGTGTGTGTGTGTGTGTGTGTGTGGAGGGATTTGCACATTTGATCATGCGTGCCTTGTGAGTGTGTGTGTTTGTGTGTGTGAGGGTGTGTAAAGAATTAGGGCCATCAAAAATTGATTTTGGTCCATGAGCAAACAGCTGCCGGAAAAATGAAAGGAAGATGCTTTAAAAAACATTTTAAATAAAGAAGTCGTGTGGTGCAGCCGGGGCTAACAGCAGCAAACACTCAGTGTTGGCGTATCTGTGATAGCTCATTAGCAGCACCGCACGTCAGAACACAAGCAAGGTGGCCAGCCTCCGTGTGTGTGGGATCAGGATCCTTATTCGTGCTCATAGAGGTTTTAACCCTTATGGGGTATTGGTGGTTTTGTTACACAGGGGGTAGTGCTGGGTCTGATGGACCCATTGCATTTTAGAGCCTTTAATTCAACATAATAAAAACTTTCTCTTTTGGTAAAATACTCTGCAGATGTTAACTTCATTCCATTTGTAAGTAATATCAACAACACCTTTTACATTTGTCCCATTTACCTTTGTTAAATCCCATTTATGAATGTAAATGTCACTTGTTTTTGTTTATTATTTCCCTTTATTAAAGTAAAATAGGGAAATGCATCATATAACAGAAACAATAGGATAATAATCAATAAATGTAGAAATGAAATCATTTTTTCCCCAAAACGATAGTGTATTATTCATTTGAATTTCATTAGAATTGTAACCTGCCTCACAGCAAGAAGGTCGCAGGTTCAAGACCGCCTTGGGCCTGGGTCTGGGGCCTTTCTGTGTGGAGTTTGCATGTTCTCCCCGTGTCTGCGTGGGTTTTCCCCGGGTACTCCGGTTTCCTCCCACAATACAAAAAACATGCTCAGGTTAATTGGTAAACTCTAAATTGCCCATAGGTGTGAGTGTGAGAGTGAATGGTGTGTGAATGGTGTGTGTGCCCCACGATTGGCTGGCGACCATCTGGGGTGTATCCCTGCCTCTCGCCTTAACGCGCTGGGATGGGCTCCAGCAGACCCCTGCGACCCCGAAAGGGAATAAGCGGGATAGACAATGGATGGATGGATGGATAGAATTGTAACCCTCTTAGGTCAATTTACACAGTATCTGCCTGAAGAACATATTATTTCCATACAAATAATTTGTATCCTTTTTCCTATGCAAAATGCTTAAAATGGGAACTTATAGATTTGTGACACCACAGATAGTCTGAGCCAATCCTGGTCCAATATTCAACATGTGACGTGGAACCCTGAACCCTGCAGCACACTTACCATGAGGATAAAGCAGTTTCACGTTAAAATATTTGTCTGTGAGGGAGGTCGGTATTCTACCAGAACTAAGATCCAGATATCCAATGACTGAAATCTGTCATCAAATCAAAGATTGTCAAACAAAGGATGCTTTTTTGTTTTAAAAAGAAGTAGATCATAAAAAATGTGCCATAAAACTGGAAAAAACATAACAGCAAACAAAAGACTGACACATGCACAAAGGACAAGAGAAAGAGTCCGTCCATGGGTGTCCATCCCAAAAAATGTTTAAATCATGAAATGAAAAATGTTGCAAACATTTGACAAAACTCAACACAATATATAACATGAGTTTTGTCAATTTTAAACATTTTAATCTGGGAATATTATACAAGATTTGGTTGGAGCCAAATAGCCTATATGATTCAATACTTTTGGTTGCATTTTGTTTTTCCTTTTTCTTTATTAACTTTTAAAAAAGTGAGTCATAGAATATAAACTTGTGATATACTGTGCTGTTACAACCAACTGAACTACTATCTGCCTGTCATTTAAAGAAAAGTTTGTTATTTGGACACATCTTGGTGCATTTGACAACGTTTAGGTGTTTTGGACATGGATGTATGCTCGTAGCCACAGGAGCAACCAGGAATTCAAATGAATCGCTATTATAGATTTTGACATTCTGGGGGTGTCTGTGGCACCACCAGATCGCATCAACATGGGAATACAAAATATTCAGTGTAGATAAATCACATATTAATGAAAAAAAAAACACAATAATGTGGAGAGTGTAGGGCGAAACCCTGCTCCCCTCTTCCCATAATAGGAAATGGTGTCATCTGAGATGGTGTTTTCCCAGAATGTGCAGCCAGACAGAAGAGGGAGCGGCAGCCAAGGTCAATATCAAACCACAATATTTGATGGAGCCATGGCATAGCATCAAAATCACTTTAGGAGAGCTTTCATGGTTGTTTTAATCCAACGTCAGGAAAGTGGTCCAAAGATATTTTGAAAAATGATCATTTCATACAGGTTATATATGTGTGTATATATATATATATATATATATATAGTAACATCAGTATCTGCTGTACTGTGAAAATGTATTCTAGCTTCGAGGTGCACCCGCTGCATTCATCATAAATAAAAGATAAATAAAAGTGGTATAGGTGGTTGGGGGAGGAATGGGAGGTTGGAAAATCACTGTTTTGATATATAGCTCATATTATAGCGGTCACATCGGTTTGTCATAAATTGTAAAATATGTGCCA